>CM054943.1:20379379-20586669 GCA_029168755.2 Tillandsia fasciculata | reverse complement strand
GGATTGTGGGACCCACATGAGTGATGAAAGATCAGTTAATATAATAATTGGGAGAGTCAAAATATTTTGGTCATCCAAAGGAGGCTCAATTAGGACACTAAAAAGTTTAGCGTCACATCTCACAACCAGGTGGAATTGAACCTATGTGGTCACAACACAATAAAGGTTGCGTTGGATTTGGCTTAGAGAATTTTATAGAGACTATTTTTGCTAAAATAACAAAGTATTTTTGTTCTAAGGAGTTATATGGACATAAAAGAGTTTATATATATAAATATATAGAATAATATATATATTATATATATATATATATATCTAGATAATTTATAGATATATATATATATATATATAACTAAGATATTATATATATATTATATATATAATATATATATATATGGCTAAATTACAGAAAACCCCCCTCTATATCCGCTTTTCCACTTTACCCCCCCTGTCTTTTAAAAGTCGACAACCTGCCCCCTCGTAATTACCGAAATATGCATTTACCCCCCTGCCAGATATGAAGTCCATCCATGAGCCTCTAATGAGCCAACTGCTTGTAATAAATTGGTAAAAACAAATTCATATCTGGCAGGGGGAAAGGGTAAATGCATCCATTAGAGGCTCATGAATGGACTTTCATATCTGGCAGGAGGGTAAATGCATATTTCGGTAATTACGAGGGGGCAGGTTGTCGACTTTTAAAAGACAGGGGGGTAAAGTGGAAAAGCGAATATTAGAGGGGGGTTTTCTGTAATTTAGCCTATTATATATATATATATATGATATATATATATATATATATATATATATATATATATATATATATATATATATATATATATAGATATATACACACACACACACACACACACACACATACATATATATATATGTATATGTATGCGGGGAAATCATGTAACTTAATTGATAATGTATATAAATTCATAACTTAATTGATATTAAGTTATGAATTTATTAACGGTAAGTTTCTCTTTTTTCTCCTTCTTCGTTTCCTCCTCCTACCCATTGAATGAGAGGAGTTTACTCTCCTCTTATTTATGGCTTATAAGCCTATAAAAGGGAGGAGTAATCTCCCTCATGATCATATGAAAATTATATGAGTAATCATATGAAAATCATATGAGTAATCATATGGGTAATCATATGAGTAATCATATGAGAAATCATATGAAGTAAAAGTATGAGGAAAAAGAGAGAAATTTCTCTTAATTATTTAGTGTTATCTTTAATCATCAGAGAGAATTCTTCCTATAATCATTGGTCTCTATATCATAGTTAATTCTCTTGAAATTGCTAGTACAATTTGAGAATTAATTATTCTCCACATTGATACAAGAAATCACGAAAGGAGTTTCGAGATAATATTGTGTGAAGCACAGATTCCGGAGCAGCCTTGTGTGGATACACATAGAGGTCGGACAGTTGTGCGGCTCAAAGGACCGGAAGTTCAGATCCAATATCAACCGACAGACAATTTCGGTAGTCAACAAAGGTTGAAATTCTAACCCTTCTTCTAATTAGATTAGAATAATAATTTTTGTGTGTCTCACGAGATGATCTTGTAACATATTTATATATATACAGTAATATCATAAATGTTATGATGTTAAGGTATATTTGATCAGATCATATTTATGATCATAAAATTTATTTCCGCTGCATTAAATGCGCATGCACGCGCATCCATTTTCTTACAGTGATATCAGAGCAAGGTTCGTGCAGCCACAAAAATTATTTCTATTATTGATTTAGTTTTAGGGTTATATGAGTTAACCCTAATGCGAATGCCTATGCAAGATTTTTGAAAAAAATTATTGTCACGCCCCGGAGGTCTAAGGATGAGCGAAAAAGCATATATATATTTTTTTTCTTTGTAAATAACGACCTCGCCTACCGGTTCGTGTCAGAGCCGCCACATATACAAATTCACTCTGAAATTGGGCAGAGTCTCCTTTGTATATGCACGGCGTCACATTTACATTAACTTCTTTAACCACACAGTCACAATGAAAAGAACAAGAGAGAGTGTTTCCATTTATTCACATCACAACTTTCATTCATGACATCAAGAAATAAAACTACAGGTTCGCAAACGGTGTCCCCACGACACCCAGTTTTTCAAAATGTTTACACATTCACAATAAAGCAGCTACATATTTTTGAAAGGATAAATCTAGAGGTTTGCAAGATTGTGCCCACACGACACTTAGTTTTTGGAAAGCATTTTCGAAACCCTTGTTTAATGTAAAACGGCCGCATACAAGTCAATAAGAAGCATAATAAAGATCACATCACGAAAACAAACTCTCAATCCAACATCAACGATATTCCACAGTCAAGCAATTGAGAGCTTAAACTAGATAAAAGGAGATGAGATAACCCAAAGCAAGAACGACGGAATAAGCCTCATACGGCTAATGTCCTCTAGACGCTGCCTCACCATCGTCCCGACTACTACACATAGTCAAACCTGTCACGGAGTGGGTAAAGTCAATGACAAATAAAGTAGATGATCAAAACAATTAACAGTAACTTTAAAGCAAACTGAATACACTGGAACCTTTCGCTTTTCATCCTCATGAGTCCACATCACTTGATTTAATTACATGGTACCTGTCGGGGAGTCGACGATCTCCCCTCGTGAACATTTACTTTACTTACGTTATGCCTTTAATCCCTTCATGGTGCTAGTGCGGCATTTATAGCTGGCGTGAAGAGGTCCCCACTCGACACCTACACTTTCGTGGGGTACACAGGTCATTCAGACCACTTCTCCGGAAAAGTACACCCATTCGGTGGCCAGACCGCCTGTGTACGTACAGCATCTAAAAACATGATAGCCGAAACCGGCGTATAACAATCACTGCGACACTTAGTCGCCATAGCTAATAATAGGAGAAACAGGAAATACTCATGCGAAAGGTTTAAACAGTTGAAACATCTCATCTACTTTATTAGACAGGTTAATATGCTTTTTATGATGACATAATGCACTTATTGCAAGGAAACCCACCTGGAATGAAGATAAACGACCGCACCCGCGACCCTCCTAAGCAAACAGAACTTCACGCGGCCTAATAAAATAACCAAAAGCACCATTTGTCACTTTACCCTAAACAGGCAAAATCAGTGGTCCCGACCACTGTAACAATAAACCAACGAAAACCAAAATCACTGTGCCAAGAGGACCGCGTCGTAAATCAAAAATCAACGAGTCAAAACTTGTCAAGTAAAACCGTAAAACTCATATCAAACCGGATCTCTGACGGTAAAACCGATGGTTAACAACAACCGGACCGCGACTATACCATCGCGAACTCCATCGGAACCCAAATTCGCTAACGGAAATCCAACAAAACCCAATTTCTCAACCGGTAGCCAACTCGGACGTCAACGGTCAAGCCAAGAAAACCCCGACGAAGAAAACGATGAGAAAAAGGCCCGACGGCGCGACCCCGACGATTTTGTCCAGGCGCGGAGCGTCGGCGAAACTAGCACATGACATGGCGAAACGGTGGCCTAAATGATCCCAAGTAGCCATGCCAAGAAAACGGCGGAAACGGTGATCCCAACGGTGAAAACGGTGCTCAAAACGGTGAAAAATGGACCAAAACGGAGCTACCGGACTTCCGGGCTGACGGGTGGTGCACAGGCCAGGCGTGGACCGGGTTTACGGACAAGGGCCGCGGCGGCAAGGACCGGGAGCACACTCTGGTGGACCGCTGGAGCACGGAAGTAGGCGTGGACCGGGAGCACACCCGCAAGGCGCGGCGGCGCTCACCGGGTGCACGCCCAGTGCGTGCACCGCGCTGAACGGGCCGGGCCGGTGTACGCGTAGCGGTCCGGGCAGTGCAGCGGGGTTCACCGGAGGGAGCGCCGACCCATGCGCCGGGTCCACATCGAGAGCGTGGACCGCGCGCCTGGTCGGGCTGCAAGAACAGTAACGGGCCACTTTAGGCCCGTTTCGCCTTTTTCTCTCTTTTTCTTCGTCTTCTCTGGCTTCGGTGGCGACCACGCGAACATGATAACGGCGGCGGTGGCCTACCGTTTAACAACGGCGGTGGCGGCCTCCCGTTAGCTCCCCTATGCTCCGACGAAATACCCAATTAAACCCCCAAACGAAACTGCGGTAAATCTAACGATTAAACCATTGATCTAAGAACAAACAAAATATCGATCGGAAACCGATCAAAAGACCGATTAAAACCCACCGATTAAATCCGATCAAGAACAAGAACAAATATTGATCAAAAACCAAAATCAAGAACCCGTGATCAATGTACCGATTAAAACGATCTTAAAAGGACACGGAAAACCCACGATCGGACCGACGGAAGAGAAATAACGATCACTAACCTCGATCTATCGGGATCAAAGAATCGATCTTGTCCCTCGCGGCGTTGGGAATCCGGATCCGCTCCCCGTAGATGATGGCGTCTCGTTCTCCGGTCTCCGGCACGTCAATCGGGGCGGTCGGGTCCCTCCGCTTTCTCCTTCTTTCCTTCTTTTCTCCTCCGGTTAGGGTTCTCTTTTCTTTTCTCTTCTCCGAACTAGGGTTTTATTTTTTGGTCTTCGGTATGCACGAGAGGGAAGGGTTTGAGGAGGCGATCTTTTTAACCTAGGGTTTTCCTTTCGGTAAACGGGGTATAATTATCTTTTTTATTATTAATTTATTTTATTTTATTTTATTTTATTTTTCCTTTTCATACGTACGTAAAAGAAAAATCTCATATCCGGATATTTATTATTTAACAATAAATATCTATTCTCACGAGATAATTCTAAGATTTCTCGAAAAGCGTGCCAGATCTTTTGCACGGATTCCGATGCACCCTACGGTTATCGCGACCTTCAAAACCCCATTTCGGGGGATCCGTAAGTCGGATTTTAGATCCGATTGCACCGCCGTTCATCGTTTTTCGAGCTCTATCACCGAAAAATACCCGCACCGTGTGTTAGTCAACTCAAAAGAGCTCGATAATTTAATTTTCTCTAACTTATACTCTATTAGCAGGAGGGTAAAATATCACTAGAAAAGTCGTGTCATTACAATTATATTTCATACATATGATATTTGAAAATAATTTGTGATAATAATAATTAGGACCACGCATGTATATAATTGATATACTGTTATTATTATTATTATTATTATTATTATTATTATTATTTAATCTTATGATGGTTAATTAATTAAGCTAATATGCAATTAATTGAAATATTTTAATTGCATTTAACTTAATCAATTAACATATTAAGGCTATATTAACATATTAATTGAAATTACATATGATGGGGCATGAGATGCTATGATCAGATTTCATCATTTGATTTGGACTAATTTTATCATCAGCTTTTAATATAAATTTATATTAGATGAAAAATATAATTGCATTGGATGCAATTTGAAAGTAAGATCTGATGAGACTGAAATAATAACAAATAATATTAAGTTGTAAAGAAGAGTGTTGTGAACACTCTATCGTAGCCTTCTACCGTTGTAAGGTGTGGGCGTTTTTCTTAGGGTTGAGTGGTGCGCATGGTTACATGGGCCACTTGCACGAAGAAAGCGCAACCACCTTATTAACATTTGATGTTGTATGACAAAATTAGTATTATACCCAATAACTGTTAGGTGAGGGTTTAATATCAATTTTATTCATATATTGAACGGTAGGTCAAACTTAACTAGGATGTGAGGCCAATAACTGTTAGGTGAGGCTTTTATGTCCTAGAGGCCAAAGAATGATTGCAATATGTTTTTGAAATATTGGGCAAGAGTTGTCCACTCATCGAATTACTAATTACCAATAACTGTTAGGTGAGGTAATTTATAAAAATCGGTGAGAGTGCAATTCCCACTAGAAACCAATTTAAGAGGTTTCTGTTTCTTCACTAAAGGAGTGTGAAAATTCATAAAATTTAGTGGGAGATACTATTTGATTAAAAGTTCATAATCAAATGGAATAATGAAAGATATATAACTAATTGAATATCTTTACCTTTTGCAGAATATAGCTGCCTCTAACCCTCTCACTAAAATTCTTGATGCCAACCGCTTGACCGGTCCTAATTTTTCTGATTGGCTACGGAACTTGAGAATTGTTCTCAACTCCGAGAAAATTGCCTATATTTTGACCACTCCTGCTCCTGAACTTCCAACTGATGATAATGAGCAGCAGAGAGCTGCATATGAAAAATGGATAGATGACGATAATAGAGTCAGGTGCTACATGTTGGCATCGATGAGCAACGAGTTGCAACGCCAACATGAGCACATGTACAGTGCATCAGCCATTCTACTTCACCTACAGGAACTGTATAGTGAACAAAGCCGCTCTACTCGATATGAGATATCAAAGCAGTTATTTCGAGCAAGAATGTCTGAAGGCCAATCAGTTAATCATCATTGTTTGAAAATGATTGAAGATATTGAGGAGCTTGAGAAGCTCGGCTTACGGATGGATGCAGACTTGCAGACAGATTTAATTCTGCAGTCCTTACCTGACTTACTTTTGCAGTTCGTCATGAACTTTCAAATGAATAAGATTCAGTGCACTCTCTCTGAGCTCTTGAATATGCTGGTGACAGCAGAGGGAACAATAAAAGATAACAAGGGGATAATCTTGGCTATGGAACGGGCTTCTTCCTCCAAGAGAAAGTCTAAATGGAGAAATAAGAAACCTAGCAAGAAGCCAAAGGGTAATATCAAAAGACAAGTTTCTAAGAAGGTTATTACAGGAAAATGTTTCCACTGTAATAGAGATGGCCATTGGAAAAGGAACTGCCCCGAATACCTTGCTAGCCTAAAGAACAAGGCAAAAGGACAATCCTTCTGAAGGTAAGTCCGACCTGCTCATTATTGAAACTAGTCTGTCGGTATGTTCTACTACCACTTGGATAATTGATTCTGCATGCACTTCTCACTTGTGCACCTCGATGCAGGGTTTTAAAACAAAGTAGAAGGCTGAAGGAAGGAGAAATCACCCTACGAGTGGGTAATGGAGCAAAAGTTGCTGCATTAGCCGTAGGGACCTATCCTATACTATTACCGTCAGGCATAGTTTTAGAATTAAAAGATTGTCTTTATGTTCCTAATGCTAGTAGAAACTTAATTTTTGTTTCTTCATTAGCAATGATTGGTTGTAAATTTATTTTTAAAATAAATACTTGCTTAATTTATTTGAGAAATAAATTAATAGGCTATGGAACAATGATTGACAAGTTATATCACTTACATATGGATGCAAGTGTAAATACAATTGAGCAGGAAATGAATGTCGTAGGGTCTAAAAGACCTAGAGAAGAGGTAGATCACAAGTATATGTGGCATCCTAGATTAGGTCATATCAGTGAAGATAGGATTAACAACTTGGTGAAAGATGGGCTCTTGAGTTCATTGGCTTGCGAGCCATATCCGACTTGTGAATCATGTCTTCAAGGAAAGATAACCAAATTACCCTTTATTGGATAAGGAGAAAGAGCCACTAATATACTTGCCTTGGTGCATATTGATGTATGCTGACCATTTGATGTGCAAGCCAGGGGAGGTTATGTTTACTTCATCACCTTTACTGATGATTATTCACGGTATGGATATGTCTACTTGATGAGACAAAAATCTGAAGCCTTTGAAAAGTTCAAAGAGTTTAGACATGAAGTTGAAAAACAAACTGGAAAGTTTATAAAAATTCTTCGATCAGATCGAGGAGGAGAGTACTTAAGTACAGACTTTCTAAACTACCTCAAAGAAAATGGCATTATCTCTCAATGGACTCCTCCCGGCACTTCGGAACTTAATGGAGTATCTGAACGGAGGAATCACACTTTATTAGATATGGTGCGATCCATGATGAGTTTCACTGATTTGCCTATGTCACTTTGGGGTATGCTCTCCTCACTGCTGCATATATTTTAAATAGAGTACCTTCCAAATCTGTTTCTACCACTCCATATGAGATTTGGTATAGTAGAAAGCCAACTCTTGGTCATCTCAAGATTTGGGGATGTCCGGCTTTTGTTAAGAAGCTGAAGATAGACAAATTGGAAGCAAGGTTGGATAAAGGTAGATTCATCGGTTATCCCAAAGAATCATTGGGATACTATTTCTATTTTCCACAGGATCAAAATATTATTGTGAGTCGGCATGCCTCTTTTCTTGAGAAACTATTCATTCAAGAAGGAGGTAGTGGGAGGAAAATACAGCTCAATGAGAATGTCTCTGATGAGCAACAAATCTATAATAATCGACCAAAAATTTCTACTCAATCAGAACCATTGTACATACAACCACTTCGAAGATCTAGTAGAGTTTCCCAACCTCCAGACAGATATTTAGGATTTGTCGTTGAGAAGGTAAAAGAAATGTTCTTAATGGGAGATAAAGATCATAGACATGATCCTACTAACTATAAAGAGGCGATGTTAGACATCGACTCTAAGAGATGAAGGAAGCCATGAAGTCTGAAATGGACTCCATGTATTCCAACAAGGTTTGGACTCTAGAGGATTTACCAGTGGGTATAGTACCCATTGGATGTAAATGGATCTTCAAGAGAAAAATTGGTTCAAATGGAAAGGTTGAGACCTATAAAGCAAGGCTTGTGGCAAAAGGTTATAGTCAACGAGAAGGTATTGATTATTAGGAGACCTTCTCGCCAGTGGCCATGTTAAAATCCATTCGAACCTTACTAGCTATAGCTGCACATTATGATTATGAAATATGGCAGATGGATGTGAAAACTGCCTTCCTTAATGGACATCTTGAGGAAGACATATATATGGAACAGCCTCAAGGTTTCACCTCTAGCAATGATAATCATAAAGTGTGCAAGCTTCAGAGATCCATATATGGATTAAAGCAAGCATCTCGGAGTTGGAACACTCGTTTTAATGATGCAATCAAATCATTTGATTTCACTAGAAACGAGGAAGAACCATGTGTGTACAAAAAGACTAGTGGGAGTGCTGTCACATTTCTCATATTGTATGTGAATGATATACTTTTAATTGGGAATGACATTGGGATGATGTCATCGGTCAAATTGTGGCTATCTCAGAATTTCTCCATGAAAGACTTAGGCGATGCATCCTATATTTTAGGTATAAAGGTCTATGGAGACAGGTCTAGACGGTTGCTTGGCCTATCTCACAGAATGTACATAGAGGAAATACTGAAGAGATTCGGTATGGAAAATTCCAAAAGAGGTCTCTTACCTCTCAGACATGGAATCTATCTTTCCAAGAAGATGTGTCCTAAAACACCTGAGGAAAGAGAATGTATGAATAAAATTCCATATGCTTCAGCTATTGGGAGTCTAATGTATGCAATGCTATGTACGAGACCTGATATCGCACAAGCTGTGAGTGTCACAAGTAGATATCAATCTAATCCGGGTATGGAACACTGGGTTGCAGTTAAAAATATCCTTAAGTATTTAAGAAGAACTAAGGATATGTGCCTAGTCTTTGGAGGTGGTGAGTTGAAGCTAGAAGGCTTCATAGATTCTGATTTTATGTCAGATGTTGATGATAGAAAATCTACATCAGGGTATTTATTCATATGTAATGGAGGATCCATTATTTGGAAAAGTTCCAAACAAGCAACGACTGCCGATTTTACCATGGAGGCAGAATATATTGCTGCATCAGAAGCCTCAAAGGAATGTGTTTGGATCAGAAAGTTCGTTGCAGAACTCGGTGTGATTCCAACTATTAAGGAACCAACACCGCTTTTCTGTGACAATAATAGCGCCATAGCATTAGCTAAGGAGCCAAGATCTCATCAGAAATCCAAGCATATTGAACGGCGATATCATATAATCAGAGATTATATTGAAAGGAATGAAATACTCATACAAAAGGTTGTTTCTGCTGACAATGTAGCAGACCCACTAACCAAAGCACTCACTCAACAAAAGCTGGAAGGCCATCTTGAGAAAATCGGTCTACGCTATACGGGTGATTGGCTTTAGTGCAAGTGGGAGATTGTTAGTTATATGCCCTATAAGCCAATCGGTGACACAACTATAGGGTTTGTATCTTTGTATCTTTCATTAAATTAATAAATTGGCATTTATTCATTTATATTATTGTTAAATACATATATATATGAATCGTCCTTAGAATTAATGTTAAAAGAATCATATTTCTAAGATGTTAGGAATTTGAGACATGTATTCTTTTGTAATTAATTTTAAATGCTCCTGATCATAGGATTATCATGAGGGCGATGAAAAATCCGGTTAGGTCAGTGTATACTGTGCTTTCCCTATAGGATGATGAGTCTTAAGTCATTAGTGTGGTGACACTAGAGCAAATATACAAGTGAATGTTGGAGAACATTTTTACTGAGCGTGACCAATTATAAACAATCACATGGATGTCCACTCACTCGTCAGTAAATTGTTTCATGCTGTAGTGGTGTGAGTGATCCTTTGACCTGAGGCACCACAGTTATCTTACGTATGGGTTACTGTAGTTTGACTATGTAAATACTTTATACCCTAATCATGAGTTAAAGTCAACATATGTTGGCTACAGTGGGTCATGCGTAAAGATAGGTGTGTGTCAAGATGGAATTTATCACCCCCGGTAGAGAGGTAACTATCCTATACTATCTGTTCTTTAAGATATAAAAGCCCTTGGCCAAGGCAGTGTGATTTTATGAAAAGGAGTTTTCATATATCAGTTAATGATCAGATAATATATATAATTGAGTAATGGGGTTTGACGATTTATCCATAACCTCGGCTCAATTAGGACAAGTGATAGAAAGATTTAATCACACGGTAACTGTCACGCCCCGGGTGTAAACCAGAACCCGGGTCCGTCTACAGATCCGCCGTGCACACGGAATTTACCGCGTACACGAAGCGCTGGTAACCTGCTCAGATATAAGATGTACAATAAAAGAGCATAATACAGAGCTGAAATAGAAGAACCACATAGTAACTGAAATCCAAGTAAAACTGTATCAATACAATAATCTCCCAGCTCACCAAAATGATACATCCAGCTGGCTATAGCCAGACCTAAAATAAAAGGAAAGCACAATAGTCTGGGTACAATATCTGTCTAATACAATCCCTCAGCTCACAGGAGATCTATCTGTTCAGCGATCCCCTTACCTCGATCAGCTGCCGACGGCCTAGCAGCTCCCGCAGACGACTCTGCAATATAAAGGAGAAGAAACAGAGAACAATAATGGGGGTGAGAACTACTAGATAAACCAGTAGCCTCCCCTAGTGGGTAAAACCTCAAACACTGACGCACCCACTAGGACTACTAGAGGCAAAAGGGAAGGACAGTGGTATGCTATAGAGACTACTGAAAAGGGGAAACTATCACTACTATGCCTCTACTGTCATGCCAAAAGGAATGACTATATGTATGCCTCAGTATCTATCCTGCCTGCCTGAATAGACCCAATCTAGTCACCAGTGAAAACTGGTACTGCCTGCTCTGCCGTGCCGGGTCGTATCGGGTATGCCAGCCCACACATAACACCGATGCGAAAAGGAGTCTCACGGACTCATGAATAGTCTGCCGCGCGCACTCCGGAGTCGCACTCGAGGGGAGCGACCCACACGAGTAAAATGCCTCTGTAATAAGTATCCCTGTAACCAGTATCTCTGTATAGCAGGACTAGATCATGACTATGAGCAAAGTGGGAAAATCCGTCCACTAATGAAATCTATACCCAATCTGATGTAAAGATAATTATCCGGTCAACCGCCTACTGTCCGCGGTTACCGTAATAACCCATAAGACCAAAACTGATAAAATAGTCAACCTCTGGCCAACCGCCTGATGTCTGCGGTTACCATAATGCCCCACAACCCATAATAGAGTCTAACCTGTCCCAGACTCAAAGCCTCAGCTACACTATCCCAAACCCTGCTCAAACCGAGCAACATGAATCCAGATGCGAAGGAGAATAGTAAAACATGGTTTCTCCTAAGTCAAGTCCCAAAAATAGTGTAGCAATAAATAGTGGCCTATCTAGATGTCCAAACAAGCATGCAAAGGGTTACTGTTGAAAACTGAAAGAAAATATCGGATATTTATTTAGAAAAAGATGATTTTATGATAAGTCTGTTGCATGCGATGATAGGTTCCAGCATATGTCCAGCAATAACGTCCCAGTTTATCATAAAAGATCTGCCATATTATTTGTGGGGTTTACTTATGAATTTCATGATTAAAACACCGATTATCAGTTTAAAGTCGAGAGTCTCTAATACTCCTAGTGAGATAGTCAGAAGTGAGGTAAGCAACAACCACCCACCTCGAAAAGCGTGATCCACACCCAAAAAGGTCTCCTTGCTGTCCGCAGTCTCCTAACAGCGTAATCTGTTGAAAACAGTGTACTACAGTACAAAACAATGCACTCGGTGTAAATACAACTCCAAAAAAATACAGCCTTTGTTGTTTTTCCAAACAGCACGAAGAAGAAGGGATTTTTCACCTCTGTACAGTGCTCCAAGAATTCCAGAAAAATTACGGTTGCGTTCCTTGCGACGAGTAGATCAAAATCGACTACTTAAACGTCTCGATCCGATGTTCCTAGGCCAAGATATAAATCGGAGAAGTCAGGGCTGTCCAGAAAATATCACAGCAAAAAGGGGGGTCAAAGGTGCCTCGGGAACCGTGCCAAAAGTGCGAAACGGAGCAAAGTGATCAACACGAAAAACGAAGCCTTACCTCTTACGGTCGCGCTGTCGAAGAAATCGTTCAAAAATTCCTCCTGGTTAGCACACAGCGAACTTCCGACTGAACTGTGACGGAAAATGGGCCGAAATTGGAAATCGTCGCAGTGCGCCGTGTCGCAGATAACTCGCTGTCGGAAAATCCCGAAATTCTGAAATTTATAGGGTAGATAGAGGATAGAGAGAGGAACAACTTTCATATAGGGCAAAATCTCATTTTCTCTCTCTAGAAATCGTAATTTGCAAAGAGAGAGGGAGGGGTTTATATAATGGGCCAAAATCCCTATTCGGGCTCCACAAAAAATCCGGGCCAGAACACGGTACAGCAAATCCAGCCAACCGGATTGCGCCACGCCTCACAAAACAGGAAACATCCATACGGGCCAATGAAAATGCGCCACGTGTCCCCGCCGCCCACGTGTTTCACGCGCCCGGTGCACGTGGTCGGCCGTGCGCCCGCCAATGAACAGTGGCCACGTGTCCCACGTGGTCCACGGGGCGCACGAGCCCGGTCTACGCGCCGGGTCTTCCGGATCCTGTCGGCCAATGAAGGGATGCCACGTGTCGCACGCCCGCCGCCTCCTTTGACGACGCCGGGCCAATCAGGTGATGACACGTGGCATTTGGGTTCTTCAGTGCTCCCGGTGCACGACTGTTCTGTGGACCGCGCACCGGCGCTGCTGCCCGCGCCCGCCTGCGCCTGCCCGCGGCCCTTCTCCGCCCTTGCGCCGCCCTGCGCCGCCGCGCGCCGCTGCCCGCCGCCGCCCGCCGGCCGCCGCCGGCGCCGGAACAGTGTCGCCGGAATTACTGTTCCGGTGAACAGTAAAATTTGCCGAAAAAATAAGTTATATATACCATTTTGATCGTTTTCGCGCGCTGAGTCCGAATTCGCCGTCCGTTTCTGCAAATTCTCATCCGAAATTTTGGCGAAAGCTCCCGAAAGGCCCACTTGATCCGTTTTTCGCGCCGGATCCATTTCTGAAGTCCGTTTTCGACGCTGCAAGCTCCATTACACTCAGTGGCTTCTTCTAATCACCGTTAATGCCTCAAAAACCTTCCATAAAAAAATCCGGATCATCACATCCTCCCCCACTAAAAAGAGTTTCGTCCTCGAAACGAAATCATACCTCAGTCCAAAGCCTCAAACAGGTAGGGGTAGGTGTTCAACATTTCTGACTCGAGCTCCCACGTCGCCTCGCGTTCGTCATGATTGCTCCAAAGGATCTTCACATAGGGAATAGTTCGACTGCGCAATTCTCTCACCTCTCGATCCAGAATTCGTAGTGGACGCTCCTCGTACCTCAAATCCTCGCTGATCTCGAGCGGTGTGAAGTCGATGACGTGCGACGGGTCGAAAACATATCTCCTCAGAGTAGAAACATGAAATACATTGTGGACACCAGCAAGTCTCGGGGGAAGTGCAAGTCGGTAAGCAACTGGCCCGATGCGCTCCAATACTTCAAAGGGTCCAATATATCGGGGGCTAAGTTTTCCGCGGATGCCAAACCTCCTGATTCCTTTGGACGGCGAGACTTTCAAAAATACATGATCTCCAACCTGAAACTCTAAGTCTCGTCGCCGAACATCGGCATAACTCTTTTGTCGGCTTTGGGCGGTTTGAAGATGCTTTCGAATCACTCGGACCTTCTCTTCTGCCTCTATCAATAGCTCTGGTCCCAAGGTCCGCCTTTCGCCCACGTCACTCCAATATAGCGGTGATCGACACTTGCGTCCATACAACGCTTCAAACGGAGCCATCTTAATGCTCGCTTGAAAGCTGTTGTTGTACGCAAACTCAGCTAAAGATAAGTGTCGAATCCACCCTCCGCCGAAATCTAAGACGCAAGCCCTCAGCATGTCTTCCAGGATTTGTATAGTCCGTCCGACTGCCCATCAGTCTGCGGATGAAAGCTGTACTGAAGCTAAGCTGAGTCCCCATGGATGTTTGCAAGCTCTTCCAGAAATGCGAAACAAACCTCGGGTCTCTATCTGATACTATGGAGGCTGGTACTCCATGTAATCTCACTATCTCATCTAGATATAACTGGGCTAGTCGCTCGAGTGGCCAAGTAGTCTGTATAGGCAAAAAGTGTGCTGACTTGGTAAGTCGATCTACAACTACCCAGATAGCATCAGCACCTCCCTGTGCTCTTGGCAATCCGACCACAAAATCCATCGTAATGTGGTCCCATTTCCACTCAGGGATTGGGAGACTCTGTAACTTGCCAGCTGGCACTCGATGCTCAGCCTTTACCTGTTGGCAAGTTAAACACTGAGCCACAAATCTCCCGATATCCCTCTTCATGCCATTCCACCAAAAGTGTGCCTTGAGGTCTTTATACATCTTAGTCCCACCAGGGTGTAGGGTATAAGGTGTATAATGGGCCTCTCGCAATATCTGCTCTCTGATCTCCGTATCCATTGGCACACATGCTCGGTTCCTGTACCTCAGTACTCCCGAAGCATCCACTATAAAGTCCCCTGACCGATCACTCGGGATCTGATCTCGAATCCTGGTCAAGTGGGGGTCCTCACTCTGTTTCTCCCTGATCCTATCCAACAGAGTGGACTGCACGACTAAAGACGTCAGTCTAGCAGAGACCCCAGGGGACACAACCTCTAACTCAAGTCGCCTCATATCCTCTAATAGTGGCGCCTGATTTGTAATTAACATGGACAAACTCTGCACTGCTCTCCTGCTCAAAGCATCAGCAACCACATTGGCCTTACCCGGATGGTAAAGGATTTCCACGTCATAATCCTTTAACAGCTCCAACCATCGGCGTTGCCTTAGGTTTAGCTCCTTCTGTGTGAACAGATACTTTAGGCTCTTGTGGTCGGTGTAGATCTCACAGTGCTCCCCATACAGGTAATGGCGCCAAAGCTTCAATGCAAACACTACGGCAGCAAGCTCCAAGTCATGGGTAGGGTAATTCTTCTCATAATCCTTGAGCTGTCGCGATGCATAAGCAATTACCCTCCCTTCCTGCATCAATACACAACCAAGTCCACTGTGCGATGCGTCACTGTAGATCACATATCCTTTTCCCATAACTGGGAGGGAAAGGATAGGAGCGGTCATTAATCTACTCTTCAGCTCTTCAAAGCTTCTCTGACAGTCCTCACTCCAGTTAAACTTCACTCCTTTACGCGTCAAGCGAGTGAGGGGTGTGGAGAGCTTCGCAAAGCCTTCCACAAACCGACGATAATAACCAGCTAATCCCATGAAGCTGCGTACTTCTGAAACAGTCGTCGGTCGGGGCCAATCCCGGACTGCCTCAATCTTCGCCGGGTCCACTGCCACACCTGCAGCGGAAATCACATGGCCCAAGAAAGCTACCTCCCGAAGCCAAAACTCGCACTTTGTCAGTTTGGCATACAACTTCTTTTCTCGTAGAAGTTGTAGCACAATCCTCAGATGCTCCTCATGCTCAGCATCACTTCGGGAGTAAACAAGAATATCATCGATGAATACTACTACGAATCGATCCAAATATGGTCGGAAGATTCGGTTCATTAAATCCATGAATGCGGCAGGGGCATTAGTCAGCCCAAAAGGCATAACTGTAAACTCATAATGCCCGTACCGTGTCCTGAAAGCTGTCTTCGGGACATCCTCGGCCTTCACCTTCAACTGGTGGTAACCGGATTGCAGATCTATCTTGGAAAAGACACAAGACCCTTGCAGCTGATCAAAGAGATCATCAATGCGCGGCAAAGGGTACTTGTTCTTGATGGTCACTTTATTCAATTCCCTATAGTCCACACATAATCGTAGTGACCCATCCTTCTTCTTCACGAATAGCACCGGCGCTCCCCAAGGCGACACACTTGGTCTAATAAAACCTTTATCCATCAAATCCTGGAGTTGCGCCTTAAGCTCTCGCAGCTCGGCCGGTGCCATCCGGTAAGGAGCCTTAGAGATTGGCGCAGTTCCTGGAACTACGTCAATCACAAACTCAATTTCTCTATCTGGCGGCATACTAGTCAGCTCAGGTGGAAAGACATCCGGAAACTCGCGGGCAATAGGGATATCCCCGAGTCCCGCCGCCGCCGTAGGCCCCTCAACAACACTAGCCAAAAAGGCTACACATCCTCGATGGATCATCTGCCTCGCTCGGGAAGTCGAAATCATAGAGGCAAAGAAAGCACTCTGACATCCCCGGTATACTAACATCTCCTGGCCTGGCTCTCTAAATGTGACTGTCCTCGCGGCACAATCAATAGTCGCGAAATATCGAGCCAGCCAGTCCATCCCGAGAACCACGTCAAAGTCCGTCAGCTGTTTCAAGACCAATAGGTCTGCTGGCATAATCCAGGACTCAATTTGCATCGGGCAGGACCAACAACACTCCTCCACGTGCAAGGTGTGATCGGGAATCTGAACCTCTAGTGCACGTGGCAAAAGTCCTACCTCTAACCCATGTAATGATGCAAAAGATCTACTAATAAAAGAATGTGATGCTCCAGTATCAAATAAAGTACGAGTCCTAATGCCAGAAAGTAAGGTGATACCTGCCACCACATGATCTGCTGCCGAAGAGTCCTCTACCTTCGCAGCATACACTCGCCCGCTCTGAGCTGGAGGGCGATAGTCTGTGGGATGGGAAGAAGATGGCCTGCTTGCCGGAGCATAAGGTCGCTGCTGAGATGGCAGTCGTTGCTGTAGTGCAAAAGGAGCTGATGTTGAAGAAGGTGCTGCAGATGTCGCCACCGGGCAAGTAGCTCGTATATGACCCGGCTGTCCGCATCGATAACAGCGGCCAATCCTCAAATCACACGTGTTTGATGGATGCTGGCCTTTGCAGAAAACACACGTCTCTGTAGGCTGGGTCGGTCTCGACTGCTGCTGTTGTCTCTGAGACCGTTGCTGCCGCTGAGGCCCACGCTGCGATGACTGAGATCTCTGCTGCTGTTGCTGGGGCCTCTGGGATCCACCAGGCCCTCGCCGTTCAGAAAGCCCACGGCTGGAAAACTGAGGCCGCGGCGGTCGTGGCGGCCTCCACGAACTAGCCTGTCCCCCAACCTCTGATGCCGGTCGTTTCGCCCCCGGGATCACTACGGGAGCTGGAGCTACTTCCTCCATCACTACCTCCCCGCACTCAACGTAGAGTGCTTGCTCCATCGAGGCTTCCAAGGTCTGTAACCTGCGCGAGCGAACCAGTTGAAAAAGGTCCCGGCGCAACCCTCGTTCGAACATGTAAATCCGATGTGCTTCATCCCTGGCCACGTTCGGTACACACGCCAATAACTGATTAAAATTTGCAATATACTCGTGCACGGGCCGATCTCCCTGTCGAAGGTTTCTCAACTGCTCCTCCAACCTCTGTCGGACGCTCTCCGGAAAGAAAGCCCCAAGAAGGAGACTGCGGAACTCCGCCCAGGCCAAGAGCTGAGCCCCAGGCGGACCAGCCGGTCGAACACGCCGCCACCAAGCCTCGGCGTTGCGCTCCAAAAAGTTCGTTGCCAATAACACCTGGTATCGCTCCTCGATGAACAATGTCTCAAAACGTCGCTCCATCGCCGTAATCCATGACTCTGCCTCCCACGGCTCTGTACTCTGCCCCGAAAAATGGGGTGGGTCAAACTGGCGGAACCTCATCAACAAGTCGACCATCTCCCGCTGCTCTGCCGGGGTCAGAGGTCCCGTCAACCCAGACGGCTGTCTACCAGTACCCCGAGCGACAGGGGATGCTGGGGTCACCGGTACAACTGGGGGAGCCACAGCAGGGGATGATGGTACTGGAGAACTCTCTGGGGGTGCTACAACAGGCTGCGCTCTCTGTTCTAACATCTGCGTCAGCCGACTCATAGCCTCCTCCTGACGCCGAACAGCCTCCGACATCTGAGCCATCTGAGCCTGTAGCTCCTGCACCTCACTCTGCTGACCCTGCCCGGACTCCTCCTGATCGGGCTCAGGGGAAGAGGGCTGAGAACGCGTCAACATCCTGCGTCGCGGAGGCATCCTGCCACAAGGAACCACCAATCAATAACATACCCCCACACGACCCAATCTAGCGAAAGTCAAGGACATCCCCCTATTTCTGTGACTTTATGTTGTCTGCAGCCAACATAACTGTTCACTAGAAATAGGATATGTCGATCCCTCTTCTCCTACTGGAAGAGTCAAACAAATAAATCAACGACTTTCGCAAAAAGTCCGTCTCTCACGACCTATCATCCTAGGGTCTGCCAAAAGCCTAGGGTTTCCTATGTCCCAACTGACCTATCCCTAAGCTCTGATACCAACTTAATCTGTCACGCCCCGGGTGTAAACCAGAACCCGGGTCCGTCTACAGATCCGCCGTGCACACGGAATTTACCGCGTACACGAAGCGCTGGTAACCTGCTCAGATATAAGATGTACAATAAAAGAGCATAATACAGAGCTGAAATAGAAGAACCACATAGTAACTGAAATCCAAGTAAAACTGTATCAATACAATAATCTCCCAGCTCACCAAAATGATACATCCAGCTGGCTATAGCCAGACCTAAAATAAAAGGAAAGCACAATAGTCTGGGTACAATATCTGTCTAATACAATCCCTCAGCTCACAGGAGATCTATCTGTTCAGCGATCCCCTTACCTCGATCAGCTGCCGACGGCCTAGCAGCTCCCGCAGACGACTCTGCAATATAAAGGAGAAGAAACAGAGAACAATAATGGGGGTGAGAACTACTAGATAAACCAGTAGCCTCCCCTAGTGGGTAAAACCTCAAACACTGACGCACCCACTAGGACTACTAGAGGCAAAAGGGAAGGACAGTGGTATGCTATAGAGACTACTGAAAAGGGGAAACTATCACTACTATGCCTCTACTGTCATGCCAAAAGGAATGACTATATGTATGCCTCAGTATCTATCCTGCCTGCCTGAATAGACCCAATCTAGTCACCAGTGAAAACTGGTACTGCCTGCTCTGCCGTGCCGGGTCGTATCGGGTATGCCAGCCCACACATAACACCGATGCGAAAAGGAGTCTCACGGACTCATGAATAGTCTGCCGCGCGCACTCCGGAGTCGCACTCGAGGGGAGCGACCCACACGAGTAAAATGCCTCTGTAATAAGTATCCCTGTAACCAGTATCTCTGTATAGCAGGACTAGATCATGACTATGAGCAAAGTGGGAAAATCCGTCCACTAATGAAATCTATACCCAATCTGATGTAAAGATAATTATCCGGTCAACCGCCTACTGTCCGCGGTTACCGTAATAACCCATAAGACCAAAACTGATAAAATAGTCAACCTCTGGCCAACCGCCTGATGTCTGCGGTTACCATAATGCCCCACAACCCATAATAGAGTCTAACCTGTCCCAGACTCAAAGCCTCAGCTACACTATCCCAAACCCTGCTCAAACCGAGCAACATGAATCCAGATGCGAAGGAGAATAGTAAAACATGGTTTCTCCTAAGTCAAGTCCCAAAAATAGTGTAGCAATAAATAGTGGCCTATCTAGATGTCCAAACAAGCATGCAAAGGGTTACTGTTGAAAACTGAAAGAAAATATCGGATATTTATTTAGAAAAAGATGATTTTATGATAAGTCTGTTGCATGCGATGATAGGTTCCAGCATATGTCCAGCAATAACGTCCCAGTTTATCATAAAAGATCTGCCATATTATTTGTGGGGTTTACTTATGAATTTCATGATTAAAACACCGATTATCGGTTTAAAGTCGGGAGTCTCTAATACTCCTAGTGAGATAGTCAGAAGTGAGGTAAGCAACAACCACCCACCTCGAAAAGCGTGATCCACACCCAAAAAGGTCTCCTTGCTGTCCGCAGTCTCCTAACAGCGTAATCTGTTGAAAACAGTGTACTACAGTACAAAACAATGCACTCGGTGTAAATACAACTCCAAAAATACAGCCTTTGTTGTTTTTCCAAACAGCACGAAGAAGAAGGGATTTTTCACCTCTGTACAGTGCTCAGGAATTCCAGAAAAATTACGGTTGCGTTCCTTGCGACGAGTAGATCAAAATCGACTACTTAAACGTCTCGATCCGATGTTCCTAGGCCAAGATATAAATCGGAGAAGTCAGGGCTGTCCAGAAAATATCACAGCAAAAAGGGGGGGTCAAAGGTGCCTCGGGAACCGTGCCAAAAGTGCGAAACGGAGCAAAGTGATTAACACGAAAAACGAAGCCTTACCTCTTACGGTCGCGCTGTCGAAGAAATCGTTCAAAAATTCCTCCTGGTTAGCACACAGCGAACTTCCGACTGAACTGTGACGGAAAATGGGCCGAAATTGGAAATCGTCGCAGTGCGCCGTGTCGCAGATAACTCGCTGTCGGAAAATCCCGAAATTCTGAAATTTATAGGGTAGATAGAGGATAGAGAGAGGAACAACTTTCATATAGGGCAAAATCTCATTTTCTCTCTCTAGAAATCGTAATTTGCAAAGAGAGAGGGAGGGGTTTATATAATGGGCCAAAATCCCTATTCGGGCTCCACAAAAAATCCGGGCCAGAACACGGTACAGCAAATCCAGCCAACCGGATTGCGCCACGCCTCACAAAACAGGAAACATCCATACGGGCCAATGAAAATGCGCCACGTGTCCCCGCCGCCCACGTGTTTCACGCGCCCGGTGCACGTGGTCGGCCGTGCGCCCGCCAATGAACAGTGGCCACGTGTCCCACGTGGTCCACGGGGCGCACGAGCCCGGTCTACGCGCCGGGTCTTCCGGATCCTGTCGGCCAATGAAGGGATGCCACGTGTCGCACGCCCGCCGCCTCCTTTGACGACGCCGGGCCAATCAGGTGATGACACGTGGCATTTGGGTTCTTCAGTGCTCCCGGTGCACGACTGTTCTGTGGACCGCGCACCGGCGCTGCTGCCCGCGCCCGCCTGCGCCTGCCCGCGCCTGCCTGCGGCCCTTCTCCGCCCTTGCGCCGCCCTGCGCCGCCGCGCGCCGCCGCCCGCCGGCCGCCGCCGGCGCCGGAACAGTGTCGCCGGAATTACTGTTCCGGTGAACAGTAAAATTTGCCGAAAAAATAAGTTATATATACCATTTTGATCGTTTTCGCGCGCTGAGTCCGAATTCGCCATCCGTTTCTGCAAATTCTCATCCGAAATTTTGGCGAAAGCTCCCGAAAGGCCCACTTGATCCGTTTTTCGCGCCGGATCCATTTCTGAAGTCCGTTTTCGACGCTGCAAGCTCCATTACACTCAGTGGCTTCTTCTAATCACCGTTAATGCCTCAAAAACCTTCCATAAAAAAATCCGGATCATCACAGTAACTACACCTAGAGGTTTAGTCTATTATTCATTCTACTTGAATTGCCGCGACATACTGCTAGGTGTCACTCGTGGATTGTGGGACCCACATTGGGAGAGTCAAAAATATTTTGGTCCATCGAAAGGAGTTCCGATGGTGACACTAAAAGAGTTTAGCGTCACATCTCACAACCAGGTAGAATTGAACCTATGTGGTCACACACAATAAAGGTTGCGTGTGATTTGTGCTTAGAGAATTTATAGAGACTATTTTGCTAAACTAACAAAGTATTTATTATTTGCTAAGCTAGTTAGCAATATATATATATATATATATATATATATATATATATATATATATATATATATATATATATATATATATATATATATATATATATATATATATATATATATATGCGGGGAAACCATGTAACTTAATTGATAAATGTAAATAAATTCATAACTTAATTGATATTAAGTTATGAATTTATTAACGGTAAGTTTTTCTTTTTTCTACTTCTTCGTTTCCTCCTACCCATTGAATGAGATGAGTTTACTCTCCTCTCATTTATGGCTTATAAGCCTATAAAAGGGAGGAGTAATCTCCCTCATGATCATATGAAAATTATATGAGTAATCATATGAAAATCATATGAGTAATCATATGGGTAATCATATGAGTAATCATATGAGAAATCATATGAAGTAAAAGTATGAGGAAAAAGAGAGAAACTTCTCTTAATTATTTAGTGTTATCTTTAATCATCAGAGAAAAATCTTCCTATAATCATTAGTCTCTATATCATAGTTAATTCTCTTGAAATTGCTAGCACAATTTGAGAATTAATTATTCTCTACATTGATACAAGAAATTACGAAAGGAGTTTCACGCAGGCATCCGGTCTCCGAAAAATACAAGTAAATAGTCCATTTTCATTGTTTTCGCACGCTGAATCCAAATCTGATGTCCGTTTTGCCCAATTTCACTTCTAAAATTATCGAAAATTTTTAAAAAAGTGAACTTGATCTATTTTTTCGTGCCGGGTCCAAATCCTTGGGTCCAATACACGCGCAAACACCTCTAACACCCAACATGGGCCTCCATAAGCAGCTGATCAACCAGTAATCCGTCGCGGGGATCCGGGTACTCACATCCTCCCCCACTAAAATAAAGTTTCTTCCTCGAAACTAATACAACTCAAACAGGAGTCATAAAAATAAAGGGCAGGTACTCATCATCACCGTCTCCAGCTCCCAAGTCACCACTCACTCCCCGTGAGTACTCCAAAAATTACAATAATACCCGGTACGGCATGGCCCAATTGCCCAATTCTCTCATCTCACGAGCCAAAATTTACAACGAGCGTCCCTCGTACTCCACACACTCACAGATCTCAAAAGGGGCGAGTCAATCACGGCGAGGGATCTATAAGTATAACACTCCTGAGCTGAGACGTGGAAAAACCTCAAGGTCTCCAACAAAAGGCTGGGGGGGAAAACAACAAGCTCCAAAAATCAATCCCTCTATACCAACTCAACCAGGATGATCCAAACCACACCTGTCACGCCCCGAGGTCGAAACTGCGATCCGGGCTCACTAACAGATCCGCCATCTGTACGGAAACCCCCGCACAAACGAAGCGTAATCATAAAATATACATGTCCCAAATATTTTTCAATTTTTCTGTGCACCACTGCGGAGTCGGTACTCTATCCAATCCAATACTCTACAGGTGCGCAATGCCCTGAAAATGCCGATTCAAGCTGGAGCTTCCGCGCCGATCCGAAACAACCCGAACTCATCTGTAAACACAAATAGAGAACACGCCCAAGGCGATTTCTCCGCACCACGCCATCTTGCGAGGTCGGTGCACTATACGAAGTCCCGGTACTCTACAACACCCACGCAACCAAGCAAGAAAAAGAAAAGCCCAACATCAGAAATATCATCAACCCCAACTCTCAATTTAGAAAATCGCCGACAACAGCGAAAGGTCCGAAAATTTCGAAAGACCAGTGCCTTCACCCCAATCAAACAAGAATAGGCTCCGACACCGTCTCCATTCTGGAGCAGCCTTTCAAAGTTTTCGGCCCGTTCGCGAGCCTCGGCATATAGACGTGAAAAAGGGAGAGAAGTGTTGAAGTTATTCCTGCTGTGGCAGCACAACCGAAAGCTAAAATCTAACCACGACCCCCAGGGACACAACCTCAAGCCCTAACAGCTTCAACAACACCACACAGCGCCAGCTGTGGAATCATCAACCTCAACCCCCAAACAACTCCCCCACTCTAGGTATCCGCCACTATCATGGCTTGTCGAGGTGAAATAGGGTGCTCAATAATAATCCAACAGTAACTCCACAGCCCCTAAGGGAGACATCACTATAACTCGCAAATCCATCACCAAACACTGGCAATGCTAAAGTCGGCGCTGGTATCAGCCTCAACATCCATTCGTCAAGCTCTGCTGGCACTGCCCAGTCCAAGAAGCTCCTCGCTTCACAAACAGTGTTGGTCTCGGCCAATCTTGAATAGCATCCATTTTGGCCGGATTTCCACAGTTGCTCCTACAGCTAGAATAATGCTCCCGAAGCTAAAACTTGTACCTCAACCACTTAGCATGCAACTTCATTCTCACAAACACTGTAGCACTATTGTAATGACACGACTTTTCTAGTAGTATTTTACCCTCCTGCTAATAAAGTGTAAGTTAGAGGAAATTAAAATATCGGGCTCTTTAGAGTTGACTAACATGCGGTGCGGGTATTTTTCGGTGATAGAGCTCGAAAAACGATGAACGGCGGTGCAATCGGATCCAAAATCCGACTTACGGATCTCCCGAAAAAGGGGTTTTAAAGGTTGCGATAACCGTGGGGTGCATCGGAATCCGTGCAAAAAATCTGGCACGTTTTTCGATGAATCCTAGAATTATCTCTTAAGGAATTATCCTTAAGCAATTATCTCTGACGATTTATCCCGAAGGATTATCCGTAGGGAATTAATTAATTAATTAAAGTCAAAAATATCCGAGGAGGATTTTGACGGTGCGTACGAATGAAATAAAATAAAAAGGGATAAATAAATAACGAGATTTATTTATTCCCCGTATGCTGAACGGAAACCCTAGTTTAAAATACCGCCTCCTCAAACCCTCCTCTTTTGTGCGTACCGAAAACCAAACGAAACCCTAGTTTGAAAAGAGAGAAAGGAAAAGAGAGAAAAGAAAAGGAAACCCTAACCGGAGGAGAAAAGAAGGAAAGAAGGAGAAAGCGGAGGAACCCGATCACCCCGATTGACGTCCGGAGACCGGAGAACGTGATGCCATCGTCTACGGGGAGCGGATCCATCTCCAACGTCGCAAGAAACAAGATCGGTTCTTTAATTCCGATCGATCGAGGTTAGTAATCGTTAATTCTTTTGTAGAATTAATCGGGGGTTTTCCGTGTTCTTGTAAGGTCGTTTTAATCGGTACATCGATCACGAATTTTTGTTGGGTTTTGATCAATGTTTTATTCTCGTTCTTAATCGGGTGTGATCGATGATTTTTATCGGATTTAATCAGTGGTTTTAATCGGTCTTTTGATCGAGTTTCCGATCGACGTTTTGGTTGTTCGTCGATCGTTGGTTAGTCGTTAGATTTATCGCGTATTTATTCGGGAATTTTTGGGGGTGTTTCGTAAGATCATAGTGGGTTAACGGGAGGCCGCCGCCGCCGTTTTTAAACGGGAGGCCGCCGCCGCCGTTACCATGGTCGCGGGGTCTTCGCCGAAGTCCCACGGGAGCGAAAACGGGGAAGAAATCGCGAAACGGGAGCGAAAACGGAGAAAAAAACGCAAAAATAGGGTTTACTGTGCCTTTCCGTACAGGGCGGTCCACGGCCCGGGGCGTGCACCCAGCGCACGCCCGCGGCGCGGAATCCGCGGACCCAGTGCACGCAACCGTGCACCGGCCTGCGCGGTGCACGCTCAGGCGTGCACCCAGTGCACGCCTCCGCACCCGGGAAGCAACGACCCGGTGCACGCTTGGGTCGTGCACCGGCCCGGCCCAAGAGCGCGGTGCACGCTTCCTGCGTGCACCCGGCGCATGCCGCGCGGCCACCCGACGCGCAGACCCGATCCACGGTTGCTCCTGTGCACCACCCGACAGCCCAAAGTTCGGTAGACCCGTTTTGGTCCGTTTTTCCACCGTTTTGAGCGTCGTTTTCGCCGTTGGGATCACAATCTCCGCGGTTTTCTTGGCATGGCCACTTGGGATCTTTTTGGTCACTGTTTTATTATGTCATGTGCCGATTTCGTCGACGCTTCGCGCCTCGACGAAATCGTCGGGGGCGCGCCGTCGAGTATCTTTTCTCATCATTTTCGCCGTCGGGTTCTTCCTGGTTTAATCATTAACGTCCCGAGTCGGCTACCGGTTGAGAATTGGATTTTGTTGGATTTCCGTTGGCGGTTTTGGGTACCGGCGGGGTTCGCGATGAAATAGTCGCGGCCCGGCGGTTGCTAGCCTTTGATGTTACCAGTTTGATCTGAGTTTTCGGTTTTACTCGACGATTTTGACTTGTTGGTTTTCGATTGACGTCGCGGTCCCCTAGGCACGATGATTTTAGTTTTTGTGGGTTTATTGTGTCAGTGGTTGGGACCACTGATTTTACCTGATTAGGGTAAGGTGTTAATTTGTACTCTTGGATATTCTAGTAGGCCGCGAGGAGTTCTGATTTGCTTAGGAGGGTCGCGGGCGCGGTCGGTTATCTTCAACCAGGTGGGTACCCTTGCATTAAGTGCAACAAGTGCAGTAAGTGCACCATATCATCGTAAAAAGCCTGTTAATTTGTCTAATAAAGTAGATGGACTGTTTAACCTTTCGCATGAATGCATTTTATTTTATATAACAATTGTTGCGGCTGAGGTCGCGGTGCTTAATACACGCCGACTTCGGCAAATCTGGTTTTGGATGCTGCACGTACACAGGCGGATAGGGCCACCGCATGGGTGTACTTTTCCGAAGAAGTGGTCTGAATGACCCGTGTGCCCTACGTGGGTAGGGTGGGGACCTCTTCACGACAGCTAAAGGAGCCGCACTAGCTCCGTGAAGAGGTTAAAAGCATCATGCAAGAAATGTGATTGTGCACGAGGGGAGATCTTCGTCTCCCCGACAGGTATTCTGGGGTTGGTGCCCAACTTATTTTGTGACAGGGGATTAGCGAAAGGTTCCGGTGCAATCGGTTTGTTTTAAAGTTAATGTTAATTATTAAATCATCTACTTTATTTGTCACTGACTTTACCCACTCCGTGACAGGTTTGACTAGGTGTAGTAGTCGGGACGATGGTGAGGCAGCGATTAAAGAATATTAGCTGTATGAGGTTTATTCCGTTATTCTTGCTTGGGTTATCTCATCTCCTTTTATCTAAGTTTAAGTTCTCAATTGCTTGATTGTGGAATGTTGTGGATGTTGGATTGAGAGATTGTTTTAGTGATGTGATCTTGATAATGATTCTTAATGATTTATGTGCGGCACGTTTTACACTGAACGAAAAGGGTTTCGAAAATGTTTTTCCAAAACCAAGTGTCGTGTGGGCACTGCTTTGAAAACCTGTGGATTTATCCTTTCAAAATGATGTAGCCGCCTTACTGTGAAAGTATAGATGTTTTTAAAGGAATGGGTGTCGAGTAGACACCGTCTGCAACTCGTAGGTTCCTCTTAATGTGATTGAATGTCTCTTTCACTTTCGTACTTGTAGACTGTGACTGTGTGGTTAAAGATTATATGTTGAATGTTGTTATGGTTGTTGTTGTAAGTATGACGCCGTGCATATACAAAGGAGACTCTGTCCGCTTGAAGAGTGAATTTGTATATGTGGCGGTCTGACACGCACCGGGGCGAGGTCGGTACTTAATTATAAAGGAAAAAAAAAAATACATACGCTTTTTCGCTTACCTTTACCTAAAAACCCCCGGGGCGTGACAACTATCCACAAGTGCTCCTCAAGATCCAGTCACTCAGGGAGTCAATCCAGTATCTATGCAGAACACTTTTATCTATCCGTCCAAATACAGTTGGAACACACAATTCCGCAAATCATAAAGGCAGCAGGGCATAGTAAATCCACTTGGCCTCACTAAGAGCGCAATAATGCCCATACCGTGTCCTGAACGCCGTCTAGGCAAAATACTCAGCTGCAAGATCCTTAACTGATACATGCCTCACAGAGGAATAACTGCCGTAGTATAACTCAATCAATGGTCCTAAATAAAACTCGGACCTGCTAGTGCTCAAACCACAAAAGAACCCCTCACAGTCGTGTATCAACGACGTGGCATCACCACCGTATATCAACGGCGTGGCACTAGGTCCAACAGACTCCTCGATCCATCAGATCCTGCCACGGCGCTAACAGCCCTCTCTGCTCTACAGGTGATATCCAATAAGGTGTTGTCAAGGTTGACGCGGTTCCCAAAACCACGTCAAACGCAAACTCAAACTCCCTAACGGCGGCATCAACAACAGCTCAGGTGGACTCACACCCGAGGTCTCACGGCAAAAGGGATATCCTTGAGTCCCGGTGCCGCCGTAGGCACCTCTCACACTGTCGTTGTAACCTGTGTGCTCCAATTATCTCTACAAGCACCATTTTCTCTTGTCTGCCTTGCAGATGGTCATAGTCCTTTCTCTTTCCGCAGTCAACCATCATGTGGTACTATGCCAACCAATCTCAGGCACTAGGTCAAAACACCAACTACCACAAAAGCCAATAAGTCTGCCGGTATAACTCGTGGTCTCAACAGCACTGGACATAATCCACAAGCCTCCTCCACATGCACTACACCGACAGGAACCAGTACCTCTAGTGCACGTGGTAATGACTCTGCCTCTAGTCCATGCAGGGATGCACAATGCTCCAACTCAAACTACTGTAATAAAATCACACTCGCGACAATTCGATCCACTATCGTGGCGGCCTCAAACCAAGCAGCACAGACCCATCCGCTCGATGCAAGTGGTCGTCACTCCGTTTGCCTCATCATCAAAATCCGGTCTGCTAGAAAATATCTATACCAATCACATAGGGAGCACGACCTCTGTCTCTGCTCACACTGAGGCGACGAATGTGGTCCTCCGCAGATAACACATCCACGCTACCGTTGCTGCTGCTACTAATGTTGGTAATGCTATCGGGGTCCACCCGACCCCTGGCATCACAGAAATCCACGATCCTGGAGAAGGAAATCGAGAATGCCTCTGCCAGCCGATCTGTCCTCCATCAGCTAGCGCCAAACGCCTCTATCCAGAACTCACCTCTGGCGGTAGATCCCTATCCAAAAGGAATTGTAGCGCCACGCTCCACTCAAGCCTACTCCATCGAGGCATCCATAATCCAAAACGGAGGAACCGAATAAATTGAAAGGTATCCTGGCGCAATCCACTCCCAATCACACATATCCTATGCGCCTCGTCCCTCAAAACCTAGAGTGCGCAGTTCAACAACGGCATAAACTTTCTGACACAAGGAGGCTCTCAAATAGTCTCTCCATCACCACTAACCACAATTCTGCCTCCAAAGGCTCCAACTCAAACCCATGAATCAGGGTGGTTCATCTGCCGAAACTGGCTCAACTGATCGATGATGTCCCACAGCTCATCAGCTGTCAGCTATCCACCCTGCCTCGGTGCCTCGACACTAATCGTCGGCACAGATGGGGCTACTCGCACCATCGGCGCCACTGAAAACGCTGCCACTGAGGATACACACAGGTCAAAACTCAGCGTCGGGGGGACACCGCTCACCACGACAAAACAGTACATCAGCACAAAATAAACACTCGACCCAATCCAGCGAAAGTCTAGGGCATATCACCCATTCCACAGCATTATGTTGTCTGCAACCAACATAATCACTTAGGAGAATAAACATGCCGATCACTCATCCCATCCCTAGGGAGAGGTATAAAACTCAATCAGGACTCTCGCTAAAATCACGACTCTCACGAAGTCATCCTAGGGTCCAACCACAAGCCTAAGATTTCTAAAGTCCACCATGACCTACATCCTAGGTTCTGATACCACTATAATCTGTCACGCCCCGGGGTCGAAACTGCGACCCGGGCTCGCCAACAGATCCGCCGCCTATACAGAATCCCGCATAGGCGAAGCGTCCAACCTGCAAAGAAAAACTACTATAGCTAAACAGATATCAGAGCTGTAAAATAAGAAGCTGAAAAGAACTCAAATCCAACACTGTACAACTGAAAATAAAGATACAATGTCCACCTCCCAAACATGATCAAATACAAATCCTCAGATACAAAACCCAGAACTCAACAGGGAGGGCAACCTGAAATAATACATCAGTGTACAGGCTCTCAGTACAAGTCATAACCTCACTACAATAATCTCTCATGAGCATAAATAAAACTAATCTACGGACTGTACTACAAGTCTCCAATGTGGGGGTACAGCTACTCTCCAAAGACAGGTAGGGATCTAGCTCGCGACTCCCTCGCCTCGAACAGCAACAACAGAATCAGCATCTCCTACAGATGACTCTGCAAAACAAAGGAGAGAAAAGAAAAAGGAGGGAGAGAACCCCCAACGGGTGTGAGAACTACATCAACACGTAGTTCTCAGTGGGTACCGCCACCAAGCCCGACGGTCTGCCCACTAAGTCTACTAGAGGCATAAGATAACAATACAGTAAAAACTGAACAAGAAAAGCTGGAGGTACTCTACAGCTACCATGCCTCTATCTAAATGCTCAATGGGTGGTACAGATGAAAATATATGTAACTACTCGCACCCAAGGTGCTCAATCGACCCAATCGAACTGACTGCCTCATAGGGTCCAGTCAAGTCTGCGCCTACCTACTGCCGTTACATCCAAGGAGGACCGGACTTACGTAGGGCGTCCGTGACTGCCAAAACTGGCCCAGCCAGAGGGACAGCATCGACAAGTCGCGATATAAAAATAACAGGCCCACTCCGGACGGGGCACTCGAGAGGCGCGACCCCACCAAGGAAAAAGGTGTCCGCGCACTCTGTCAAGCTCAAAGTGGCTCCTGCAGGCTATAGTCAAAATCCACGCTCACTCTCTGAACGAAAGGACCCAAGATACTCAAACATCTAGCACAACGGTCGAAGTACTCTCGACGAGTCAGCTGATCAGCTCTCTCGAATCTCGAGACACTGGCAAACTCCACCAACTCGTGGCACAAAACACACTGGCTGGAGATACTCCACAGCCGGGATCGACCCACAACTCAGGGCTAATAAAACTGGTCGGACAACACTCAACGACCCGGGACCACCGTCAACCCCAACGGTTCCGAACAACACTGACCGGAAGATACTCGACGGCCCGGGACCACCGTTTACCCAAATGGCTCCTCATGACACTAGCACAATCTAAACTCAGCTACCAAACTCCACTCAGCCCCCAGGAGATCATTCCATCTCCTCTTCTCACGATCACCACCCCCTCTCTCTCCCGAGATTGCCGTACGGACCTCTCTCTCTCGCCCAAGCAAGTCGCGACCGCCCCTCTCTCCCTCTCTCGCCCGAGCAAGCCGCGACCGCCCCTCTCTCCCTCTCTCGCCCAAGCAAGCCGCGGCCGCCCCTCTCTCCCTCAAGCGCCCTCAAACCGTATGGCCCCCCTCGCCCTCTCGTCCTCACGCCATACGGCTCATTCTCTTTAAATATAGCTTCTAACATGAAATTTATTTGTTATTTTATGATTTATTATTATTATTATAGTCTATTTTTTATTTTTTTTTAACGATAGAAATTAATTTTTTGCGGTGTAATTTAAATTTTAAGTTTTGGTGGTGTAAAATATCAAAAGGGTAATTTTGGAAAAGGATATACATTTCTATCAGGATTACTGAGTCTTAAAGGTTGAACCAAACGTAATAATACTATAAACACTGTAATTTAGCATTATATTACCTGTTTATTCCAAACGCATTAATGCAGCATCAGCAGTAATCTCGTTCAGAAATGCAACCTGTCGAAATATATTGAAATATTCGGTAATCTTACATAACCCGATCCAAATTGCTCCCTTAATGTAAAAGAATATATTAGAGTTTCGACTTTATTGGTCAAGCTTAATGCGAGTAAAATAAAATATAAAAAATATTTATATATTATTATGTTATTATGGCAACAAAATAATTATAAAAATTTAGAAAATAATAATAAAGGTTTTTATTGGGACGTGACTTCATCTTGGCGATCCCCGACTACTGGCCGACCTCATCGCTGTTCGCTAATTTATTCTGTTTCTCTCTCTCTCTTTACTATTTATTTTTTTTTTAAAAAAAGGGGATAGTGAGAGAGAAATCAGGGGTTTCGAAACCCTAGATTTTATTGTTTTGACCCTCCCAAATTTCCCTGCCGATCCGCGCCAAATCCTTTCGTCTTCTTCATCCACCCCTCTCGTCACATCCGATCGATGCTGAAGCGGAGGAAACTCCCGAGATCCGAATTAGGAGGGTGACATCGCCAGGGGGACGATCCATGGAGCCCGCGGCCCCGAGGGCGCCGCCCCTGTGCACTTGCCCATGCCCCTTCCGCTGCTCGCTCTACTCCGAACGGCACCGATCCGTGAAGCTCATGGCCGAACCGGATGCCTCGTAGGCGGCGGCAGCGTTGTTGGGCGTAAACCCTTAGCCGAATCCTCTTTATTCGGCCTAATACAAAATTCCTCCGACAATCTCCGGCAAGCAACGAGACCCTTGGTTAGATTATGAGGAGGAAAAGAGGATGGTGAGGAGGAAGAGATGCCGGATCTGGTGGCCGGATAGGCCCTTCGTCGTCCAGCGCACGTCGTCGAGCTTTTTACTGTTCGGATGGTTCATGACCTGTGGCAGTTCGGGACCTGTTGATGTCATCATCGCCGCTGTGATTCCTACGCATGCCATCTCGCTGTGTCTTCCACAATCCGATGATCTTCAGGTAATTCGGATTTGGATGCTTACGAATTGTATTATGGTAATTTTTCTTTTCTTTCAGTTTTTGGACCTCTCTTTGGCCAGCATTCTCTGACATCATTTTCATTATATTATGCTTTTTAATCCTTGTTTCGACATTTGTCCAAAAGTGTAGAAAGGCCTATGGTGGGCGTTTGGAAACAAATTTTGACATGTTGTTGATGCCTTGTTGTCGCTTACTAAGTTGTGTGACGTGATGTTGGCTACTAGTAAGCACTCGAAGATTTTGTACTCATTTTTATTCTTTAGGGTTTCTTTGTTTCAGCTCTAGTAGCTTGCGGTCACTTTCACAACCACCTTTCAATAGCTTCTTACAGCAACTAAAAACAGATTTTCTGGTGTGGACCTTTTGCTCGTCGGGTCCGGCAACTCATTTTGGCTTATTGCCATAACAGAATGCTGAGTATGCTTTCTTTCTCAAATGCTCGATTTCTTCTTATCGAGGAATATTCCGAACGCCAAGCCAAACAGACTCCAAGGGCCTATGAATCCTGCTGGAGCTTTCAACAAAATTGTTGTTCGAGTAGAGAGGGCTGTTAAAAAAAGCAGGCAATTGCTTTGCTATTGAAATTTCCGCCAAGTCCTCCTACCTATAAAAGATGTATAAGTTTTAAATTGGAGCTTCTAATGTTGAGGCTAGTATGTCATTTTAGTTCTCGCTGCAGCAGAAACCCCGGAGCTTCTATTTGCTGTGTGCTTAGTTGTTGATTCTAGAATTGGAAAGCTGTCCCAAAAACAAGCCAAATAGGCATTGTGAACAATAGCCTTTCCATTTTCACAGCTAAACAATTCAATATACGTGGATGTGCAAATGCCATTGTTTGATGTCCGAGGTCTGTAAATGACTTCTTCTCTCCTGTTGAGTGTCTGCTTCATTTAGTCTAGATTCTTGATTTAGGTCTCTTAAAATCAAGAGGTTCTAGATAGATCTTCTTATTCAGAGCTCTTGCATCTCATTAATTATTATGTTTGAAGGGCTGATTGCTTTCTCTGCTATAAAAAAACTTACTGGCATTATTTAGACCTTTCCGTGCCAGTCAAAGTTACAGCTTGCATTTGTCTGAATTATCAAGGTATGCTCTACACTTTTCCCTACAAAATTAGACAACTCATTGAATCATGAAACTGTAAGGAATCAAACTATTATATGACTAATATTTAGATTCTAGAGAGAAGGAGAAGACATGGCTCAAGAAGCATGTAGTTATCTTTCTTATGATATTAGGATGGTTGAAAATTATAATTTTCTACACCGTTGATTTTATGAGCACTTCAGTAATTTTGCTGCGATTGCGGGATGTTTCCATGGGAAGCCTTCTAATTTAGATTCTAGATCTATCTACAGATACTGTAGGTATTCTACCCTTAATTTGGTGCATTTTCTAAGAAAAGAACTCTTTTTTGCTAACATGGAACCCAGCCTACTAGCTACTTTCATCTCTCGTAGGAACCTTAGGGTGGGTTCCCGGCAAAAGGTATCCTACCTTTCGTCCTTGAAGTAGCCTATCTCCAGATCACATGCTTAGGGTTGCTTAGAGGTTGATTTAAGGAATAAGATTCTTCTTAGTAATTGAATTTTGCTGGACCTCCGGGAAGATTTTCACTGTAAGAATAATGTGACAGATAAGTTGTAGGTCTTACACTCAGTATTTCAAAAATCTTCTGTGAGGCCAATCCTCTGCACCTCACTGCACTACTTGAGGCACGTGCCTCGCATGTGAGACGCGTATCTCATGATATGTTATGTATAAATGGGTAGGTCTCTTGTGTATAAGTTTTATTAATGTGATGACTTTTTCAATTTATAAATATAAATACCATGATTTCACCTTCTAAACACCTTTTGAGTTTGTGTTGCATTGCTATTTTACTAGTTTGTTGCAGTATTTGGTATTTACATATATGCTCATTTGCTGCTTTTCTTTTTAAATATGCTTACATGGAATAATTATTTTGGAAATTTGTGTTGAAAGTATTGTTATGTCATAATCAACTTGTTACTAGGTTTTATATATAAAGTAATTTTATTTTTTTTTCTTAAAAATTGTGTGAAGATCCGCCTCACCTTCTTGAGGCGCTCACCTTGCAAGCATGCCTCACGCCTAGGCTCTGGGAGTTCCTTGTGCCTTTTTGCTCCTCACTCCTTTAAAATATTGTTCACACTTAAAGTTGGACTGTATTCTCAAACTATAATTGAAGAGAAAACTATCAAACTAATGACATTGGCCAAATTCATTTAAATGAACTAAATTTAAGAGAACTTAAGATATTGGTAAAATTCCTTTGCCTGGTTAATTATAAGAAATAAATGCGAACGATCCTTGTTAGAGTTCCTGCGAACTATCCTTGTTAGAGTTCCTAGTCTAGTAGTCTTAAAGAATTTATGTACTACATGAATCTTTGTATAGAGAATTAAAAAGGAAATGATTTTTAATGCCAAAACTTAATTCAGTTCTTACAATCTGGTCGACTGGTTGCGGTCATTCATTGATCATGTTGTATATTTACTATCAAATTGGTTCTTTCACAAGCATCCATGTCATCTATTTATTTAATGAGGGTGTTCATTTATTTGGGCTTTGGATTGAAACCCAATTGAAGCATACGACAACTAGTACTAGTTTATTTATTTTTTAGTTTGGTTTGGTTTGGTTTTGTTTTCAAATCTCTTAAATTTTAGTTTTTAGTTTTAGTTTGGTTGGGAAAATCTTTTCAACCAAATCAAATTAAATACTAAGTGTACATACAAAATAGGGATATACTCATGATGGACTATTTGTAATATCTTTCTTATGTAATAAACAAACACTAATGTAATATATGAGCCTGGCCACTATCCTTTTAGGAGAACGAAGTTGTTCGTCCTATCAATTTTTTTTTTTTTTTTTTTTTCTTTTTTTTTTTTTTGACAAGAGGTCAATTAAATCAACGTTTGATACACTCAAACATGATCTAGAGCATTTGAAATGTCTAGGAATCAAATTTTGTGATTTTTGAAAATTGTCATCTAGCCAAAAAATGGGTGGTCAAAATAAATAGCCTAGTTAAAATAGAGGTTAGAATTTCTCTGTTCAAGATCGGAGTTGTAGGACATGCACTAGAGGTGAAAAGGATTTTTTGTCAAAATGCAACTGATTCGAATTGTTTTACACCATTAAACAAACAAAAAGCTCATATAGGTCATCAAAAATTGTTGATTTTGAGGCCTTTCCATCACTGGAAGAACGATTTTTAAAAATTGTGAAATTTGATTCCTAGGTATTTTAAATACTCTATATAATGTTCAATGGTGTCTAAGCATCCCCGGTGGTCTATCTTTATCGCCTCTGGTAAGAGGTTAATAATTGGAGGGTTAAAAGTCAATAGAGTAATATTTACTGAAGAAATCATTACCCTTGTGAAAGTAGTTTTAACTTTAATCTTGTTTGGTATCTTCAATGCAAAATAGTAATGGTTAACCTCATAACGGTTCATTCTGTTTGGTTGAATTGGTTAAAAGATAATACTTTCTTCTTTTGCCAATATGAATAGATGGCCTAAATATGAATAGAAATTAAAAATATTCATTTAACTCACAGAGACAATAGATCTAGGAAAAAAGAAGCAAAGAGAGCAACAAAAATCTATCAAAAATAGCTACAAAGAAATTATCCACATCTACATAATCAAACAAATACAGAAAATAAAAAATTATAAAAATAATACAAAAAGTTTAGGATTTGTATGCTTATTTTGATAGATGGCTTAAATATGAAGAAACAATTTAAAAAATTATCTAAATCCAGAGACAAAATAGATCTAGCAATGAGATTAGAGGGAGGTAAAAAGGGAAAAAAAAGCAAGAGAGAGAGAGAAGAGAAGGGGAGCGACAGCGGCAGCATAAGAAGAACTAACTGTAGAACAGGGCCTGATCGAGATGTATCAGAGTAAACGAAGGCAGCGACGAATAGTGGTGGCGACGGATAGAGGCGGGAATGTAAAGGGGAAAGGTGGAAGAGGTTTTGACGAAGGGGTCAAAAAGAGATGAGTTAGAAAGTTTGATTTTTTTCATCCTTTCTCATTCTGAGGCGTTAACCTGCTCTCTCCCTAGGTTAATGTTTAACCCCGCTTTGGGGGTAAAGTGGGGGTCAAAATTAATCCGGTTAAAAATTATTTTGACATAACAAATAGGGTTAATGGATTATAAAGTATTCTGGGTTTTCACCCTCTTTCACTCCAAACCAAGTGTGCCCTAAGAGACAAGGAATCCTGATCTGGATGGCTAAACTGGATTAAATTGAATTAGATTCGGGTTGGTTTACTTTAGTTCATGTAGTATTCCGATTTGGTTTGGTTTTCAAACATGTTCATAACAAAAATTGTTTTTGTTGAGAAAAATCTTTGAAATGGAACTGAGTACATCTAAGTCTTTATCAGCTAGTCATTGTTGAGACCTATATTTATTGTATGTTTTTAGCTTGCATCAGTTCTTTCAACGAGCATTTAGACACTCTTGGAATTTAGTTCGTTTGTCACACAGGCAAGTATAAGGTGCTTTTATGCCTTCAAATAGTCAAATCATCTTTGAGTTATATAAATGCTTCCAAGATGCTTCTACATTCTGGTCTTTTCAACATGAATTCTAAGGTTGGCAATTACATTCAGTCATTCAGATAAAGTAAGTACTCAACAGATTGATCTTAAGTTATTTTTCATTCTTTATTTGCTAGTTTCAGATATGTGACAAACATAGGGTGGGCTAAAACTGCATTAACAGCTTGTGTTGTGATTTTTCTTTAGAATATATTGTCAGTTAACCAGCTATTAAAAAAATTTCCTGTATGCCCAGCACACATAGATGTTATGCATCCATTTGATTGGTTTAAACTGTTGCCCTTAGAAACGGTTGATTTTCTATCATTTAGTTGGCAAAAATCAAATTAATCACGGTGTGCCAGTACAAACTTTTTAGAAATAATTGCCAGCTTGCAGTTTCTCAGTTCTTTATAATCACTTCTATTGAGGACTATTTATTCACTTGTTATATATTATATATTATCTTAAGATCTCTTTTCATTGCCAACTTTGTTATTGATCCAGGAAATCCTTCATTCAGTGAATGGAAAAATGCCTATTCGTTTGCAGGAGTCCTTCAAATATACTATTATTGGACAGTATGATGCAGGTTCTTGTACTGATTCAAAAACGAAGGACAATAATAACAAGAGTCCTCCACTGTTAAGTGATATTGAGCAGTTACAATGTTTTGGGGAAGCTGAAAGTTTTGTCTCAAAAGACAACAGTAATGATATAGTAAATGGACAGGAATCATCTGCAAAAGCAGGGTATGGTGATAATTACCAAAAAAGGAACTGTGGCTGCAGTGAACTAGATGATACCACGGAACATTACAGGAAGTCTTTGGTCAGAAATGGTTACTGGATTCACCTAATTTATAAGTCTGCAAGAATATTCAGCAAAGAGGCCAAACAAATCCCACAGCTTCATCACTTGCATCTAAAAGATTGTATATTCACCGTCTGTGATGCTCACGTATGGAAGTTGAGGAAATGCTCACTCTCTTAGCTTTATGTGATACATCATCATGTGCCCTGTTTTATCTTGAACTCTTCTTGGCTATTTTCAGGTATTACTTTATGACTGTCCAACCGATGGTAAAAATTATTTATCTATAAATTCTTGGGGTTTGTCTCAGCATGTGAGGCCTCCCGTCAAGAAACCAACTTTGGTCAATGATCTTCAGAAGAAACAATTGCTTCTTGATTTGGTAAGAACATGAGCATTGTTCTTTTAGTACATTATCCAATATTTGCGTATCTTTGCTTAATTGAATTCTTGAATGTTTGAATTAATTTACAGGACTTGGTTGTCTTGGCACTTAATTGTTCAAATGCTGCTAAAGAATTTTTAGAACAGCATGTTGGTGTCTCTAAACCTGTGATTGACTGCTTCTTTACATCTATGTAATTTCTTTTTCTTTGACGCTATTTGGCTTTGATGATACCGCTTGTGTCTCTGCTTCTTACTTTTATGTAATGCTTATTCAGATTGCCTCAGTTGGCGGCAATACTACGCCAGTTTGTTGCAGTGTTTGTGGCTTCAATCTTTAGCATTATTTATCTATTTCTTCAATTTCTTCGCAAATATTTTTTTGGGGGATCTAGAACAGCCTTCTTTGTTGCACAAAAGGTATTTAGACACTTATGCAAAAATGCTCACATTCGCAGTTGTCAGATTCTTTATTGGCCAATTTTCCTTCAAGGTACTGGTCTCAGGTAAATCAAATGGCAATGGTTACTTCATAGCTTGTACTATTGCATTTTCCAACTCTTCTTAATTGTTCACGATGATTTATCTTATCTGCAGTTACTTGTCAAATGTTGAATATGCCCAGAAAGCTGCCTTGAAGAAGCACTTTGTTTGGTCCAACCTTGCTGTCGATGTTATATTAGGAATCGTTCTCGGAGTGACATTATTCATTAATATCGAGGCCATTTGCTTTTCTATTCTCACTATTGCGCACTACATGACTGATAATGTTTTACGTGCTGGTTGTGTGTGGTTGATGGGAGTTCCTGCAGGTTTTAAGCTGAATACTGAACTAGCTGAGCATCTTGGCATGATTTCTCTCAATGCAGTCCAAATATTCTCGACTCTTTGGTTCTTTATGAGTACTTCCCTCAGATATATCATTCTCGGGCTTGCAATTTCTGGGATTGTTTTTGGTCTAACCATACCGGCTGCCTTATGCATAGACATGCTCAACCTTGCGACTGTGCATGTTAGAACTCTTCATTTGTTGATCTCTTTTCTTTATTCACAGCAGATCCAGGTTTTGGCATCATTATGGCGTCTTTTCAGGTACTACTTGTGAGAACTACAGAGGTAATTAGTTGCATGGCAGAGGTTTTGTAATAGAGCAATCTCTTATAAGTTAACCTTCTTCTCACCTTGTTAATTCTTTTATGAAAGCCAGCTAATTACTAAATATTGAAAAGCGATAAGTTCATATGTATCCCTATAAAGTTTTGAAATTGCGGATTTATCCCCGCAAAGTTTTAATTATCAAGTATATCCCCCTAAGGCCCCATACACAAATTTATTCTTATAGTTTGACTGCTATTAGTTTACCATTAAATTTTCACCATTTGGATTGTTATGGCCTTGTACAAAAAGTTTTTTTTAAAATTTTCTTATAATTTATAAATTATGGTTCATGTAGAATGACACAAAATTTAGAATAAAAGCATATTTTAAAGGGTCAACTAACAGAGATAAATTTGCAAACTATGCAACTTTTGAGGGATATATTTGATAACTAAAACCTGTAAGGAAATGCATTTCATTTCTTTGTAAGGATGCAGATGCAATTAATCCTATTTAAAAAGGGTATCTTGCATATAGCCTTGTAAATTTGTGAAATTGCACCAAAACTATTGGGAAGTTGCTATTTGTGTGCGTGTCCTTGAAAACCTTACAACGCCTCTGAAAGGGCCTCATTTATTTGCATGTGCAATGCTGAAAATTAATATGGTTGTTGGTATATGTACTCTTGTAAGGACATGAATGAAAATTACGTGGGGTTCTTAGGGACATGCATGAAAAGAACAACTTTGCAACAATACTTGCATAATTTTGCATATTTTCTTGGGCATAAAAGCAAAAACCGCTATTTGACATATTTTTAATTAAATAATAGGAAAACTTAGAGACACTTTCTATATACCATTTATATAGTTATATAAAAACTATTTTAGTTTTTCCTTTTTTTTTTGGCTTTTTTTCGCATTTATTCTGACTAAATTTTTTATTCAATGAAGAGGGCGAAAATGGAATCCACTTCGACAGAGGTTAGATAGCTATGATTACACAGTTGAGCAACATGTGGTTGGATCACTGCTCCTTACACCTATCCTACTTCTTCTACCAACAACATCTGTATTCTACATTTTCTTTACCATGTTGAATAGCATGATAACGTCCATATGCATCATGGTTGAGATTATGATTTCCTTCCTTCATGCCACTCCTTATGCTGAAATCATATTGTGGTTAACTATGAGGAGGAGATTTCCATCTGGAATATGGTTTGAAACCACACAAGCTTCAACTAAGCATAGTAGTGCAGATTATGGACTGTCGGAAGAAACAGCTGCAAGGAACCTAGGACTGCTCATCAATGAAGGATCAGAGAGTTTGCTTTCACTTCTTTATAGTAACTATGCTACAGTTGGTATGTTTACCCTACACCTATTTGTTAATATGTTTTTTTTTCTTTAATGCATGACTATAAGCAAAACATGTTATGCCACCTCATTTATTCTTCTTTGGAAGATATCTTACACCAATCTATTGGTTGATATTATTAAAGATGATAAAACAGTAACTAGAACTGCCTTAACTAGCGCTGTTGATGTAGACAACTAGCCCAAGCAAATCTTTGCGGACCTATATGCTGTAGGCATAAATTGGGAAGTTTGTTCTCAGTAGCTTGTTTAATGTTGCAACTGGAATTAAATAGGTTGTTAGTGTTTTTTTACTTAAGAATGAAATGTATATTACAAGAAAAATAAAAGAACCAACAAGAATTGAAAGGAACAAATTCAGATTCTGCCAGGTAAATCGATTGATCCAGACCTAGAAGTTGACCATTATTATTTTAGACTGAATAACAAAAGTCCCATTTTCAAGAAGATTATTTTTTCCTTCTTTCGACTCTCTTCGAACGTAAATTGTAAATGCTTTACTTCGTGGATTAGGTTTTAGAAATGCCTTTTAGTTTGATAGGATAACATAGTGTTTATAGGTTTCTAAATGATTGATCCTGTGACTCATAAGGTAGTATTTAGCTCAGGAATAAAGTGAGGATAGTGTTAGATATCTCCACTATTCCACTATATACAACATATGCAAGGGCTATCCTCATTTGGAATATGGTGGGAAGATATTCCTATATACCATGGATAGCAATTTTGTGAGGTGTGGTGGAATTACTGTCTATCCTTGGTTAGAACTTATCCAACTTTTTGCCACCTGTGTCAACCCAAACATAACAGGGATATTACCTAAAATTAAAATTCTTATTTGAAATATTCTTATGCTAGTTTTAATTTCATTTGTATCTCTTAAAGTCTATAAACTATCGTGGTCGCCCTTGTAAATTTTGAAATTTCATTCATGCCCTTATAATTATTAAGAATTTACCATATATGCCCTTGCTGTTAAAGGACGTTAGTCAACGTTTGGTTGAGTCTTATTGGCACATGGGTTAAGTGAGTTAGGTTATTAATCAACTTTTTTACCCTTTTTTTTTGTCTTTCTTCTATTCTTTCTTATCTTCCATAATCAATAGAAGAATATAAATTCACAGTTTGAGCGGTGCCTTCCCAGGCGTGCTGCGCTGATGTGGCGTTCTCTCCGCGTTCGTCTCTCTGCATACCCTGCGCCCACATGGGTTTGTCTCCTCCTCTCTCCTCTTTTCTCGATTTCCTCTCTTCTCATCTTTTGGCCCGAGCCGCTTGCTCCCTCTTCACATGGATGGAGTCTCTCTTCTCTCTCTTGCTCCCTCTCCTTCTACAGATGGCCTTCTCCCGTAGGCCATTCTCTCATCTTCTCTCTCCTCTTCCGGTAGCCCGATTGTACGGGCACGCGCCGCTCGCCCCCAGTTTCTCCGCACTCCCTCTTCAAATGGAGGGATTCTCCTACAACGCCCTCTTCTTCTACAGATGCCCTTCCCCTGTAGCCCATATTCTACTGTTCTCTCTCTTCTCCCGGTAGCCCGGTTGTGCGGTGCCCGGGTTCTCCGTTCCCATGTGCCGTGGTACGCGGAGGGTGTGATGATGCCCTCCTCTCGCCCTCGCTTCCCTACGCCTCGGATGCCCTCCTTTCCATGGGAGCCAATGTGCGTGGCTGCGAGGTTATGGCTTCGTACACCGAGGCACTTTGGGTGTAGCGGGGTTTGGTTCGTATACTGGTAATGCCCTCCCCCCCCTCTCTCTCTCTCTCTCTCTCTCCCCCCTGCGGTTTGGAGCCCCTGTTATTTATCCGAGCGAGTGGCTGATGGTGGATCTGAGCCTCACCGAGGCACCTACGTGTTACCTTCATCTCCCTCTCGGTTTGGCGCCCCCCTGTTCTTCAACCGAGTGGCTGATGGCGGATCTGAGCTTCACCGAGGTACCTTTGTGCTACCCTTATCTCCCTCTCTCTTTCCTACGGTTTGGGATTACTGTTCTTCATCGGTGTGGCTGGTGGTGGCTTCGGACATATGGCTCTGTACACCTGGCCATCTACGTGCTACCCTCATCATTAACCTGGTCTGTTTTACTGGCTCTCTCCATCCTCCCTCTACATCTATGTTATCTTCATCTCCTCTTTAGAAGCTTGGCTATAAATAGCCTATAATGTGGAGACCCAGACACACATCGCCCCTCTCTCTGCTTTGCTTAGTTCTTACTCTTGAGATTGCTTGCTCTAACATTGAGATTAGTTTGTTACTATATGCCTGCCTAGAAAGGAAATTTTGAAAAAAGGGAAAAAAATTGCTTAATATTTTAATAATAATAACAAAAAAAAATGGACTGTCCTTAAAAAAGCAGTGGACCCATTACAAGCTATTGGCCTGCTGTGGTCCTTTTCCATACATCTTGGCTCCACGGGATTTCACAGGTAACAGGAATCGATAAAGATTCTGTGGATCATTGAGCTGGGTAATCGTGGTTTGTTGAATGTGTTACCTGCTGTATGTGTAGGAATTTAATTTGTCAATTTTTCCTTTCCCTGATTGATATTTTTTTCCGGTTTGGTTCTTTACTCTTCCAATTTTTACCTATATTACGGCAGTCTCGATGCCGACCGTGCAATTGTCCTATAGTAAATTGTTGGATGAAATAGTTGACCTCATGGGGATTGAACTTCGTCAATGCGAAGTTACTGCTGCGGCCGAAGGGTGGTTTATAGCATATATAGATCTTTCTATTCCGCAGGATGGTGCGATAATTGATGTAGTGCGGTGTTGGGGCATTCCATGCCTGCAGCTACAAGCCGCGAAGGAAGATGCAGCACGTGCCGCTATTTTGAGGATGAAGAGTGAGTTTGATCTCCAAATTAGAGACACAAACTATGATGATTTTGTTCTCTACAAAAATTTGTATGATCACCTAACTGTGCAGAACGGTGAGCTTTTGAACCGGTTTAACGATCTGGAACGAGAATACAATCTTCTGAAAGATTGTTACCTCACAGGTCTTACAGAGAAAACCGGTCTCATAGCTGAACAGGCCAGTATGCGTCGGACGATCGATGAATACCGTTCAATCGTTTATAACCTCCATGCGGGCCATGTCGCTGCTACCCACCATCATGCTGAAGCTGGATCTTCCTCTTGAATGAATACGATCTTTTATTTTTTTTTGGCTTTTGTTTTTCTTATATCCTATATATATATAGTAAGTTAGTGTTGGACTTATGTTTTTTTTTATCATGCTTAAATTGGCTATCTTTTTGTTTATTTGGTTTTTGTTTTGTTATATGCTATATATAGTAAGTGTTGGATTTTTGTTTTCTTTATAACTGTTGGACTTTTGTTTTGTTATAAGCTGCCATCTTTTTGTATTTCATTTTGTTTTTCCAGTTTAATGTTAAGTGATTTCAGAAATGTGGCATTTACCCTTAACTTAAGTTCTTCTTGAATATTCATGTTTTGTCTCTAATTAATTTACATATTTTGTTTACTTAATTCAAACTTCTTTTCTAATTAATTTACACACTTGTTTTGTTGTTGTGTGTTTTTTTTTTTTTTTTTTGGCTATGATGATACATACAAAAAAACATCAATTTTGGATGGCCTTGGGTGTTCAGTTAATGATTGGAGAAAATATATAAATGTCTCTGCTTTAAACTACATTGCTTGCTAGGCATGTTGTTACTTCCGTGTGGCTTCAACCTAAAATCCTCCATTGTGTTGTCGTTAAAATTTGAGCAGTTCTTCTCGTGGTCTTCAATTGTAGCGACATAAAAAACCAATATTCCCTAGAACCCTTTGGCAACCAATTGTTGTTTGCACAGTGATGATTCACGAAATAAATTGTGCCTTTTATTATTTACTTTCTTTGGATTGAGTCTGGAGATTATTTGAGCCTAACGGTTGAAATAATTTTTCAAACTTTCCTAATATTTTTGTGGCAAAAAAATAAATTTGGGTTGGGTTTTTAAATATTGTTGTTCGCGTAGTTCTTCCCGTGTTCATCAATTTTGAAATGTATGACTTTGATTGAGTTGGGTTTTCAAATATTTTCATCAGAAATGATAATTTCTATACTTCTCTACATGCCAACTTTGAAATATATGACTTTGATTGAGTTGGGTTTTCGAGGTTGTTAACTTAAATTTTCTAAGTTGTGGCAAGCTCCAAAGGTTGTTATCTTGGGTTTCCTAAGTTGTAGCTTGAAATTAATATGAAGTTAACTACAAGTATTAGCTTTGAGGGGAGCATATATATTAATGAGCACGAAATATTATATTAATCTTTCAAAAAACCAAGTTAATGAAAGGACAACTTGCAAAACTCCAATTAAGTAAAAGTTGAACTTAAGTAGGACATGGATGTAAAGACAAGCTCCAAAAGGACAGACTCTCGCGGAAATTCCAAGCTACAGATGGCCTTTTCCCGTAGGCCATTCTCTCATCTTCTCTCTCCTCTTCCGGTAGCCCGGTTGTACGGGCACGCGCCGCTCGCCCCCGGTTTCTCCGCACTCCCTCTTCACATGGAGGGATTCTCCTACAGCGCCCTCTTCTTCTACAGTTGCCTTTCCCCCGTAGCCCATCTTCCACTGTTCTCTCTCTTCTCCCGGTAGCCCGGTTGAGCGATGCCCGGGTTCTCCGTTCCCATGTGCCGTGGTACGCGGAGGGTGTGATGATGCCCTCCTCTCGCCCTCGCTTCCCTACTCCTCGGATGCCCTCAATTCCATGGGAGCCAATGTGCGTGGCTGCTCGGAAATCCCAAGCTTCCCTTCTCGAGATTCCACAGTACCCCTGTAACAATTGAAATCAAAAGCACTTGCCTCTCGTGATTTGCTTATACCCCTCCCCGGCGCTCGTGCAGTGTCTGAGCTGCTGTGAGGGGTCCCCATCATCACTAGTCGTGGGGTACACGGGCCAACGTGCCATCTTTCCGAAAAAATACACCAGTGCGGTGGCCAAACCGCTGGTGTGCGTGCAAGCAAACCTTGGGCTCAAAATGTGTGATAAATGGGTGTGTCGTACCCGAAGCGAATCGCAGTTGTCAGAGATATGAATAGTAACATGCTTATGTAAAACAGGGGTTAGATACGATTATGAAATATATGTTGCTTTATTCATGTTAAACCGTAATTTCTCTTACACCTTTCCAAAGTGACAGAGAAGAACACCCACCTGAACAGCGCTTGGTCGGTACGCTAGAAGTTGACTCGCTGCAACCCACTCGATCGGCACGCGGACCTAGAAAGTCCCTGTTGGCATAAAAAAAAAATTATAATAAAAAAATAGGGGGAAAGATTATGGTTGGTCCGTAATATTGATTTGTCTATATAAGCCCCGTAAAAGCCCAAAATTTTTAACATATTAATAATATGGGTCCAACAAATTCAATTCTTTAATAGGCCATTTGTGAACACAAGCTTAGGCCATTTGTGAACACAAGCTTATGGGTCTCATCAAAGCTCCGTCGATTTTTTAAGTCGGATCCTATTTTTTTCTGCCCAGCGGGCCTTACATTATAGTCAATTTCTTGTTTAAAGATTCAATTTCAAAAATTATGTTTAAATTAAATTTTGAATTTTGAATTTCAAATTTCCAACCAAATTTCAAAATATCTCTCAAATGCCACATATACTCAAATTTAAATTTTTGAATTCAACCGAAATTCATCATGCGTCAATTATCTCAAACGCACTTATCCAAATCTTAAACGACAATTTAAAATATCTCTCAATTGACTTACCCAAATTTTGCCTATATCCTGTTTTGAACTTTTGAATCCGAGCAAATTCCATCGTTCGTTAACCATTCAATTTTAAAATTTGAACATATTCAATTTCGAAATTTGAAAATTAAAATACAACCATACTTCCTCAAATTTGAACATATTCAATTTTAAAATTTGAAATTTGAAATTTAAATACAACCATACTTCCTCAAATTTGAACATAACCGTTCAATTTTGAAATTTGAACACATATTGAAATTTGAACATAATCGGTCAATTTTTAAATTCGAACATATTCAATTTTGAATTTTGAAATTTAAAATTTGAACATAACCATACTCTCTCAACATATTGAAATTTGAACATAACCATTCAATTTTGAAATTTGAACATATTCAATTTTAAGATTTAAATTTTAAAATTTGAACATATCCTTTCAATTTTAAAATTTAATTTTGAAATTTAAAATTTGAAATTTGAAATTTGAATATAATAATTTCCTCAACGTATTCAAATTTGAACCTCGTCTTTTCCTCAACGAACCCATATTCCCACGTACGTCGTTTCTCAACAAACCCGCATTTTCTCGCCAACCCCTCAACAAATTCCAACAAACCCCACGCGATATTTCTCTGCCACTCCCCACTATAAATAGAGAAAATAGAAAGAATATTTGGCCTAGTCTGAAGACAACCTCCCATATTCCACCACAAAAGAAAACTCCTCCCATATTCCACCACAAAAGAAAAACCCGTCCCATATTCCACCACAAAAAAAAACTCCTCCCATATTCCACCACAAAAGAAAAACCCTTCTCATATTCCACCACAAACTCCTCCCATATTCCACCACAAAAAAAACTCCTCATTCCACCACATATTTCTCATCGCCACATAAAAAAAAGAAGATATAGCACAACCGACTTTCTCAACCCCTCCGATCGACTTCCTCAACCCCTCCGCCGATCGACTTCCTCGACTGCCTCGGCCATATTTTCAGACGTATTTCTCAGGTAAAAAAAAAGAAAAAAAAAAGGAAAAAAAAAGAAAAATTTAATAAAGCCGGTTCGGAACCTCTGCGGACGCCCCTTACTTTAGGCTCAAAAGAAAAAAAAAAGAAATTTAATTTTTTCTTTTTTTTTTTTTTTGAGCCTAAAGTAAGGGGCGTCCGAAAAGGTCCGAACCGGCTTTATTAATTTTTTTTTTTTCTTTTGAGCCTAAAGTAAGGGACGTCCGCAGAGGTCCCGAACCGGCTTTATTAAATTTCTCTCTTCTTCTTTTTTTTTTTTTTTTTTTTTTTTTTTTTTTACCTGAGAAATACGTCTGAAAATATGGCCGAGGAAGTCGAGGAAGTCGATCGGCGGAGGGGCTGAGGAAGTCGATCGGAGGGGTTGAGGAAGTCGGTTGTGCTATATCTTCTTTTTTTGATGTGGCGATGAGGAATATGTGGTGGAATCTGGGAGGAGTTTTTTTTGTGGTGGAATATGGGAGGAGTTTGTGGTGGAATATGAGACGGGTTTTTCTTTTGTGGTGGAATATGGGAGGAGTTTTTTTTTGTGGTGGAATATGGGACGGGTTTTTCTTTTGTGGTGGAATATGGGAGGAGTTTTCTTTTGTGGTGGAATATGGGAGGTTGTCTTCAGACTAGGCCAAATATTCTTTCTATTTTCTCTATTTATAGTGGGGAGTGGCAGAGAAATATCGCGTGGGGTTTGTTGGAATTTGTTGAGGGGTTGGCGAGAAAATGCGGGTTTGTTGAGAAACGACGTACGTGGGAATATGGGTTCGTTGAGGCAAAGACGAGGTTCAAATTTGAATACGTTGAGGAAATTATTATATTCAAATTTCAAATTTTAAATTTTAAATTTCAAAATTAAATTTTAAAATTGAAAGGATATGTTCAAATTTTAAAATTTAAATCTTAAAATTGAATATGTTCAAATTTCAAAATTGAATGGTTATGTTCAAATTTCAATATGTTGAGAGAGAATGGTTATGTTCAAATTTTAAATTTCAAAATTCAAAATTGAATATGTTCGAATTTAAAAATTGACCGATTATGTTCAAATTTCAATATGTGTTCAAATTTCAAAATTGAACGGTTATGTTCAAATTTGAGGAAGTATGGTTGTATTTAAATTTCAAATTTCAAATTTTAAAATTAAATATGTTCAAATTTGAGGAAGTATGGTTGTATTTTAATTTTCAAATTTCGAAATTGAATATGTTCAAATTTTAAAATTGAATGGTTAACGAACGATGGAATTTGCTCGGATTCAAAAGTTCAAAACAGGATATAGGCAAAATTTGGGTAAGTCAATTGAGAGATATTTTAAATTGTCGTTTAAGATTTGGATAAGTGCGTTTGAGATAATTGACGCATGATGAATTTCGGTTGAATTCAAAAATTTAAATTTGAGTATATGTGGCATTTGAGAGATATTTTGAAATTTGGTTGGAAATTTGAAATTCAAAATTCAAAATTTAATTTGAACATAATTTTTGAAATTGAATCTTTAAACAAGAAATTGACTATAATGTAAGGCCCGCTGGGCAGAAAAAAATAGGATCCGACTTAAAAAATCGACGGAGTTTTGATGAGACCCATAAGCTTGTGTTCACAAATGGCCTAAGCTTGTGTTCACAAATGGCCTATTAAAGAATTGAAACGACCGAAAAGTCAATAAACTAAATCCATACCCATATCGACCGCCATGTTACTAAACTGAGCGACCCATACTCATATCGACCACCATGTCACTAAACTGAGAAACCCATATTTATATCGACCGCCATGTCACAAAACTGAGTAACGCATACCCATATCGACCGCCATTTCTGATTTTTCATGATGCTAATTAAATAGATGCCAACATGTGAAACAATATGATATTCAGTTTAGCTTTCTAACTTGAGCCTTTCGAGTTCATCTTCACATACATAAATTTAAGATAACCACCTTCGAAGTTTGGAGTTCATCTTGACATACATAAACTTAAGGTAAGTACCTTCGACACTTGTTACAATTTAAGAAATTCAACCTAATTATCTCTTGAATTTTATAAGTCCATTTTTCTAAACTGCTCTTTTTGGAGCTTGTCTTTACATCCATGTCCTACTTAAGTTCAACTTTTACTTAATTGGAGTTTTGCAAGTTGTCCTTTCATTAACTTGATTTTTTGAAAGATTAATATAATATTTCGTGCTCATTAATATATATGCTCCCTTCGAAGCTAATACTTGTAGTTAACTTCATGTTAATATCAAGCTACAACTTAGGAAACCCAAGATAACAACCATTGGAGCTTGCCACAATTAAGTTAACAACCTCGAAAACCCAACTCAATCAAAGTCATATATTTCAAAGATGGCATGTAGAGAAGTATAGGAATTATCATTTCTGATGAAAATATTTGAAAACCCAACTCAATCAAAGTCATACATTTCAAAATTGATGAACACGGGAAGAACTGCGCAAACAACAATACTTAAAAACCCAACCCAAATTTGTTTTTTTGCCACAAAAATATTAGGAAAGTTTGAAAAATCATTTCAACCGTTAGGCTCAGATAATCTCCAGACTCAATTCAAAGAAAGTAGATAATAAAAGGCACAATTTATTTCGCGAATCATCACTGTGCAAACAACAATTGGTTGCCAAAGGGTGCTAGCGAATAATTGGTTTTTTATGTCGCTACAATTGAAGACCACGAGAAGAACTGCCCAAATTTTAACGACAACACAATGGAGGATTTTAGGTTGAAGCCACACGGAAGTAACAACATGCCTAGCAAGCAATGTAGTTTAAAGCAGAGACATTTATATATTTTCTCCAATCATTAACGGAACTCCCAAGGCCATCCAAAATTGATGTTCTTTTGTATGTATCATCATAGCCCAAAAAAAAAAAAAAAAAAACACAACAACAAAACAAGTGTGTAAATTAATTAGAAAAAAAGTGTGAATTAAGTAAACAAAATATGTAAATTGATTAGAGACAGAACATGAATATTCAAGAAGAACTTAAGTTAAGGGTAAATGCCACATTTCTGAAATCACTTAACATTAAACTGGGAAAACAATATGAAACACAAAAAGATGGCAGCTTATAACAAAACAAAAGTCCAACAGTCATAAAGAAAACAAAAGTCCAACACTAACTTACTATATATAGCATATAACAAAACAAAAACCAAATAAGTCAATTTCTGATTTTTCATGATGCTAATTAAATAGATGCCAACATGTGAAGCAATATGATATTCAGTTTAGCTTTCTAACTTGAGTCTTTGGAGTTCATCTTCACATACATAAACTTAAGATAACCATCTTCGAAGCTTAGAGTTCATCTTGACATATATAAACTTAAGGTAAGTACCTTCGACATTTGTTACAATTTAAGAAACTCAACCTAATTATCTCTTGAATTTTATAAGTACATTTTTCTAAACTGCTCCTTTTCGAGCTTGTCTTTACATCCATGTCCTACTTAAGTTCAACTTTTACTTAATTGGAGTTTTGCAAGTTGTCCTTTCATTAACTTGGTTTTTTGAAAGATTAATATAATATTTCGTGCTCATTAATATATATGCTCCTCTCAAAGCTAATACTTGTAGTTAACTTCATGTTAATTTCAAGCTACAACTTAGGAAACCTAAGATAACAACCTTTGGAGCTTGCCACAACTTAGAAAATTTAAGTTAACAATCTCGAAAACCCAACTCAATCGAAGTCATATATTTCAAAGTTGGCATGTAGAGAAGTATAGGAATTATCATTTCTGATTAAAATATTTGAAAACCCAACTCAATCAAAATCATACATTTCAAAATTGATGAACACGGGAAGAACTGCGCAAACAACAATATTTAAAAACCCAACCCAAATTTGTTTTTTTGCCACAAAAATATTAGGAAAGTTTGAAAAATCATTTCAACCGTTAGGCTCAGATAATCCAGACTCAATCCAAAGAAAGTAGATAATAAAAGGCACAATTTATTTCGCGAATCATCACTGTGCAAACAACAATTGGTTGCCAAAAGGTGCTAGGGAATAATTGGTTTTTTATGTCGCTACAATTGAAGACCACGAGAAGAACTTCTCAAATTTTAACGACAACACAACGGAGGATTTTAGGTTGAAGCCACACGGAAGTAACAACATGCCTAGCAAGCAATGTAGTTTAAAGCAGATACATTTATATATTTTCTCCAATCATTAACTGAACACCCAAGGCCATCCAAAATTGATGTTTTTTTGTATGTATCATCATAGCCAAAAAAAAAAAAAGCACACAACAACAAAACAAGTGTGTAAATTAATTAGAAAAGAAGTTTGAATTAAGTAAACAAAATATGTAAATTAATTAGAGACAAAACATGAATATTCAAGAAGAACTTAAATTAAGGGTAAATGCCACATTTCTGAAATCACTTAACATTAAACTGGAAAAACAATATGAAACACAAAAAGATGGCAGCTTATAACAAAACAAAAGTCCAACAGTTATAAAGAAAACAAAAATCCAACACTAACTTACTATATGTAGCATATAACAAAACAAAAACCAAATAAACAAAAGATAGCCAATTTAAGCATGATAAAAAAACATTAGTCCAACACTAACTTACTATATATATATAGGATATAAGAAAAACAAAAGCCAAAAAAAAACAAAAGATCGTATTCATTCAAGAGGAAGATCCAGCTTCAGCATGATGGTGGGTAGCAGCGACATGGCCCGCATGGAGGTTATCAATGATTGAACGGTATTCATCGATCGTCCGACGCATACTGGCCTGCTCAGCTATGAGACCGGTTTTCTCTGTAAGACCTGTGAGGTAACAATCTTTCAGAAGATTGTATTCTCGTTCCAGATCGTTAAACCGGTTCAAAAACTCACCGTTCTGCACAGTTAGGTGATCATACAAATTTTTGTAGAGAACAAAATCATCATAGTTTGTGTCTCTAATTTGGAGATCAAACTCACTCTTCATCCTCAAAATAGCGGCACGTGCTGCATCTTCCTTCGCAGCTTGTAGCTGCAGGCATGGAATGCCCCAACACCGCACTACATCAATTATCGCACCATCATGCGGAATAGGAAGATCTATATATGCTATAAACCACCCTTCGGCCGCAGCAGTAACTTCGCATTGACGAAGTTCAATCCCAATGAGGTCAACTATTTCATCCAATAATTTACTATAGGACAATTGCACGGTCGGCATCGAGACTGCCGTAATATAGGTAAAAATTGGAAGAGTAAAGAACCAAATCGGGAAAAAATATCAATCAGGGAAAGGGAAAATTGACAAATTAAATTCCTACACATACAGCAGGTAACACATTCAACAAACCAGGATTATCCAGCTCAATGATCCACAGAATCTTTATCGATTCCTCTTACCTGTGAAATCCCGTGGAGCCAAGATGTATGGAAAAGGACCACAGCAGGCCAATAGCTTGTAATGGGTCCACTGCTTTTTTAAGGACAGTCCATTTTTTTTTTGTTATTATTAGTAAAATATTAAGCAATTTTTTTTTCTTTTTTCAAAATTTCCTTTCTAGGCAGGCATATAGTAACAAACTAATCTCAGTGTTAGGGCAAGCAATCTCAAGAGTAAGAACTAAGCAAAGCAGAGAGAGGGGAGATGTGTGCCTGGGTCTCCACATTATGGGCTATTTATAGCCAAGCTTCTAAAGAGGAGGAGATGAAGATAACATAGATGTAGAGGGAGGATGGAGAGAGCTAGTAAAACAGACCAGGTTAATGATGAGGGTAGCACGTAGATGGCCAGGTGTACAGAGCCATATGTCCGAAGCCACCACCAGCCACACCGATGAAGAACAATAATCCCAAACCGTAGGGAAGAGAGAGGGAGATGAGGGTAGCACATAGGTACCTCGGTGAAGCTCAGATCTGCCATCAGCCACTCGGTTGAAGAACACGGGGGGTGCCAAACCGAGAGGGAGATGAAGGTAACACGTAGGTGCCTCGGTGAGGCTCAGATCCACTATCAGCCACTCGCTCGGATAAATAACAGGGGCTCCAAACCGCTGGGGGGAGAGAGAGAGAGAGAGAGAGAGAGAGAGAGAGAGAGGGAGGAGGGCATTACCAGTATACGAACCAAACCCCGCGACACCCAAAGTGCCTCGGTGTACGAGGCCATAACCTCGCAGCCACGCACATTGGCTCCCATGGAATTGAGGGCATCTGAGGCATAGGGAAGCGAGGGCGAGAGGAGGGCATCATCATACCCTCCGCGTTCCACGGCACATGGGAACGGAGAACCCGGGCACCGCACAACCGGGCTACCGGGAGAAGAGAGAGAACAGTGGAAGATGGGCTACGGGGGAAGGGCATCTGTAGAAGAAGAGGGCGCTGTAGGAGAATCCCTCCATGTGAAGAGGGAGTGCGGAGAAACCGGGGGCGAGCGGCGCGTGCCCGTACAACCGGGCTACCGGAAGAGGAGAGAGAAGATGAGAGAATGGCCTACGGGAGAAGGCCATCTGTAGAAGTAGAGGAGCAGGAGGAAATTAGTGGAGGTGGTGAAGACGACCGCGACAATGGAAGATGGTAGGGGTGGCGATAGTTTCTGGAGCTGTGGGGGCATGTGAGGGTGGAGGAAAACAAATATGGTGGTGGCGGAAGTGGTAGAAGAGGAGAAAGAAGGTTGGTGGGGTTAGAGAGAGAGAGAGAGAGAGAGAGAGAGAGAGAGCTATGAATGGAGAAAAAATAGATGAGATACGAGAAACTTGGGGCAAAATTGATATTTTAAAAGGATATAGACAGACTATAAGTAAAAAAAAAGGCAATTGTGATATTTACTATAATTTTGAAGTGCATTTGTGATATTTCCTGCTTTAAGAGGGCATTTGTGTAATTATGAGTATTTAGAGGGGCACTCAATAAATTTTCCGTTTTTGCTATCCTTGGGATAGAATCGTCACGCGAGGCATTCCGTAAGTGTTGACTTTGTACAAGTCTATAAATTAATGAGGCTGTTCAAGGCATTTTATGCTGATTTTGTGGATTGAATATTAGAAGTTTGAGTTTGCAAGGGCTAAGCTTCTTTCTTCTTCCTCTATCCTTGATCTTCTTGCCCGGCTCAAGTCTTTAGATAAAATTCCTTCCGAAAACTCTCATCCTTGTTCCATAAGTTCGAATCTTTCCGATAGGCTTACCGCTTACCAAGTTGTTACTTCCTCCTAATTTACGTGAATAATGATTCACAATATAAGACATTGCCTTCAACCTTTTCAACTTTCATGATTTTCAAGAATCACCAATCTCGCAAGTCAGCCTATTTTGTTTTATTTTATACTTGGCTTTAGAGAAAGTTTGAAAATTAGAGATTTGCATCCTTTGTTGTTTCGTTTTTATAGTTTTTCTTTCCTGGCCAGGACCAGTTTTGGACTCGATCAGCATGACTTGTTGGGATAACATGAAGTCGGCATTGTAGACTCTTTTGTTCTCTATGATTAACACTTGTGGTTCTAAGTTCAATTTAGAATGCTTGTGGAAGCAAATATGTTCATTCAAAAGTATATAAGCAAGTACTACTATTTAATAACAATTTTTTCCAAAATGGAATGAAAAATTAATGATTGCTTTCTATGAGCAAGGATTTATTCTATACCTCTCCTTGGGTTAATTGTATAATAATTTAGATGTTTGATTACTGGCCTCTCAACTTGAAAGGTAGGCAAATTGAAAGGCAATACATATTTTATATTTTTTTTATATTTTTAATTGAAGTGTTGAGTAGCGGTGGCAATTCTTAACACAACCTGCATAACTTGACACCACCTGACACGAAATTTCTGGGTTTAGGTTTACATTAAGGCTGCGTTTGGTTTGGGTATAAGCTAGAACTATTTATTTCAGGAATTGGTATAAGTTCAGGTATAAACAGGAATAAGATCAATTTTGTGTTTGGATGAAAATTGAATTGTTTCCGGAAATAGGAAAAATAGTGTTTGGATAGTTAGATTGGAATAGTGAGAATAAGAGTAATTATAAATTTAAAATAATCATATTTTATCTAATTAATTAACATAAAATATTAATAAAATAATAATTTAACTTATTTAATTAACTATTGCTAGATAACCCTACATATTGATTGATAAAATAATTAACAATAATGAGTATTGTTAATAAATAATTTAATTAACTATAAATAAATTAATAAATTAATTAGTTAATAATTTAATAGTTAGATAATTAGTTAATTAAATAGTTAGATTAGTTAAAATATTAGATTAATTAAAAAGTTAATACAATAATTAAAATTATAATTACTTTAATTAAGCTTGTTCTCAAGTGGGAACAAGCTTGTTTTAGGAAAAAGAGTGGAACAGTAGTTTCAGCCTTATACCAACTTATTCCAAAAGAATTGCTGTTCTTATCCATAACCAAACGCGTTTGGAGAACAGGGCTTTATTCTAGGCCTTGTTACCCAACCAAATAAGGCTTAAATAGGTTTAGGTTGGAAATACGTTGAACCGTTTATTAAAAAGTTTTTTTTTGGTTGACCACTTGACTTGCTAACTACTTGTTTAATATTATACCTAAATTTTTTATATATAATGAATAGATATATAAAAATTTATATAATTATGTTAGAATATCTACATGCATCTTAGTTATATATAATTTAAGGTTTAAATAGTTTTTAAGCTTTTCTTTTAGGCTTAGGCTCCACTGGGGATTGCAGGGAGATTGCGTTACGTGCAGTCATATAGTAAAATGTGAAATACTCTTTGTTTTCGTACGTAATATTATCTTCCACATATTGCAATGAGTTTATTACGATATATTTTCTGCGGTCCTATCAAAAACTCATAATTATGTCTCTATATGTTGTTGCCCCAACTTTATTTTGCCTATGAGCGTTAGATGGACCTCAATACCAATAAGGCCCTCACACAACTTAAATTATAATTTTGAAAACAATTTAGAATATTAATGGTTATCACAGGTGTTGTTGGGTCACCCGTTTATCTAATGGGTTCGGTTTGGGTGTTGATATTTGATTTGTTTGTTAAATGGGTCGGACTTGGGTTGACCTATGTGGCCTTTATCTCAACACGGACCATTTACGACATGCCAAGGAATTAAGTGCCGTGGCACGCGGACATGCCGCTCTCCGCCCGGCACGGTATGGTACGGGCACGCTTGCGTGCCGATGAATACGCATGACCTCCCAGTGGCACGCCCTGGCACGGTTTTTTTTTTTTTTTTTTTTTTTTTTTTTTTTTTTTTTTTGTTCCCAATAAGCTCTTATAATAGTGTTTTGAAATGTTTAGTCAAAAAATTATGAATATTGGCTATATATAGCTTATTATACTCACCAATTAACATATTAATAACTTTTTTTAATATATAAAGTACAACTATATAATAATAAAATTCACAAGTATAATAAGTATTAACCATGTGTTTACTGTAAAATCATGTGTAAAAAAAAAAAAAAAAAAAGAGCTCGGCACGCTGGCACGGCACGGGTGGGTATCGCTCCGTCTCGAGCGATACCCAATGGGTATCGCCGAGACGGGTGGGGGGGTTAAGATAACCCCCCGTACCATGCCCCTATTGTAGGGGCACGGTACGTGCCGCTTGGCACGGGACGGCACTTAAAACCCAGCGACATCCCAACCCAAATTGTCACCCCTAGTGTTGAGCTAAAGATCGTGCAATTTTTTCTAAAGCCCAGCCAATTGAAGCAACCCATGCACACTTATTTTCCTCCTTTATGGCTTTATGCAATGGTAACGACAAACCATAGCCAGGCTTAGTTTCCCTACGTTCCTCCCAATTGATGTGACCCTTTAGATTCAAAACAAAATTTGGATCAAATCCACCTTCAGAACAGGTCATTGTCAAAATCAATTGGTCAAGCACCCCTAGTAATTTGTCAACTGTGGATCTGTCCTCTAATTTGGTTGGTCTGGTTGCTTGAAAACCTACTAGAGAACGCTTAAACTGCTTCCACTTAGAATGACATTCTGCATCCCTAATTTGTGAGACCAAATACTTCATTCTTTGTCGAAAGACCTATTAGCTGTAAGTATTTATTTCTTTTATGTTATACCATTGCTCACTATTTAGCTAGGTTACATGGACATGGATATGAAACACAAAATGCAACATGACTCGGATGCAAGGACTTGACAACCTTGAAAAAAATCAGGACGCAAACACAGAAAGGACACTACGTCAAAAAGTAATTTTGCTTATATTTTGTTATGTATATAAATATCGGATCTGTTGAATACTTCACTAAAGAAGAGATAAGAATATAATTTTAATCATTATTATATGGTTTAGATATTCTTTTAAATTAAGTCGTGCATTAAGATTATTTTAGGTATAAGGGCGCCTTTGGTTTGCGTTACCTGCATTGGATTCCTAGGAATATGAGACATTTTACTGCATTTGGGCAATATTGCTTAGTAATCTGGTTGGGAATTTTTTATTCCGAAAGGAAGAAAATTTCCCCAAGGAGGAGCATCCTATTAACGAGGAAGGTGGCGGGCATCTCTTATACCAAGTGTGGGCAATCTGAATTGTATTTTCAGAATTTTCAAACTACCCGCCTTGTTTCATGTTAGACACTTCCATGGCTGCATGCCTACAACATTATACAATGCAGATATGGCAACATTTTTGAAGTGTCCGTGTTATCTGGGGAATATTTGAAACTGTTAACAGCATGGTTAAAAAATTGTTTTCACAGAGCACAAATTATACAGTGTGAACGCACAGTGGTCTTCGAAGCTTATGATTTCTAATTTACAGACCTTTTAAGTGTTTGCCAATATTGAAATTTGTTGATATGACAAAATTACTAAAAGTGTAACTTTGTGCTGCTAGGGAATATGGATGACTGCAAATTTATAAATTTAGATGCCCTTTATTGATACCTTTTCCTTTTATCATTGTAATGCATTTTCTGCTGTTTGAGAGTTTATGGTTGGGTATAGCTTAATAGTGCTGCAAATATTTGTTATCTGCCATTTCTCCATCTATGTGTTAAAATATTATAAATTGGGGTAACCTAGCTACATAATTTTCCTGCTGTTATTGGTAACTACTGGGTACATTTTGTTGTTGCAACTAGGTAAAAATTACAAGATTAACCTACTGGAACTCATACTATTGATATTTTCCTTTCCGTCAGAAAACCAGCGATAAGGCCCTGTTTGTATAGCAGAACAAGTTGTCCTGGAATAACTTGTATCAGGTGGCAGTTCCCTTCTGCGGATAAAACAAAGTAGTGTGACTTCTAGCTATTTTGAAGTACTAATAAATTTTGAGCTTTCTAGATACTAAATTCCACTTTCCAGGTGACTTGCCTGCTTTACCGTTAAAATTATGACTATTTATGCTTTTCTGATTTGTTTATAGATGCTTTCTCATTTCCTTTCCTGACCAATACTGCCCTGTGGAAGCGTGAAGAAAGATGCAGAACAAAACATGCAGGAATCGAGATAGGCTTTTAAAAGAGACATGTATAAGGAATCCAAATCCTCAACATATAATGTTTGCTCGGCTTTGTCTAGGATTAGCCAAGCAAAAGTCCCTCGTGTTCCATTTCTGTATCAGAAGATAAATTTGTGAGAAATTCTAGGCGAGCAGCTAAAACAATTGCAGCAACTATGCACTGTTATTGACAGAAATAATTTATGTGGTATGGTTTGTTTTAATAATGAGAGTGCTAACACACGGCAAACTATATTGCAGGAGAAGTAATTACTCCGCATTACAGAAATATATTTTCTGGTGTTGATTCCTCCTTTGGCAGGTCATTGGCATATGGGCTCCTCAGTGGTCAAAGGTGGTTCTTTATGCTCAACATTTTTTCTTTGTTTTCTTTTCATTAAGGTTTCTTTTTTTTTTTAAAGATTTATTTCATTCATATTGATATGAAAATTTTAAGCATTGCAAACAGGATCCCATCAACACTGAACACCAGCTTGCCTTCCACTTTGCCTTGGATGCACATTGGCTTGTGGGAATATTGGCGGCTTTGCTATAGTTCGACAAGTTCGTCCGGCTTATAGTGGTGCTGAAATCCAAGATGTGCAGTATATTATAACATGAGTTTTGCAGCACATCTTATTTTATCTCTGGTTAGTACTTTTAGATTTTTAGCTTGGCGTTAGCTGATTTACTTCATTATTGTGGAGGGGGGTTGAGGTTATCATCCATCTCGCTGGAAGTTATCGCTCCTTTTAAATGGTTCTCGGACCAATCAAATTGGAAGTTTGATGAGAAACTGTTAGTTTTGTTGTTTGGGACCCCCAATTTGAAGACCGGGATTGCTAATTTGGGGTTGGAACAATTTGAATAAGCTTGCCTCATGTCTGAATTAGTCCCCAACTTCTCAAGGTGTTCATGCATATTGGGTTTTTTCTTCCTGTATTGTACGGAGCCTTTGACGGTCATAATATTTTCTGCGCTATCATGTACCTGATCAAATGTTTGTTTTGTGTCGTATAATGCTTTGCATTCTAACAGTAGCTATGATGAAATTTTCTGGTCCTGCTGGGCTGTCTAGTTAAAAATCTATTGACCTGTACCTTTATAGGAGAAATTTATCCATATTTTGCTATGCACTACCTGCATCTTTCTTTGGCAACTGAGGCCTGGTGGAGGTGTTGCAGTGGCGCCCTACTTGGCTCATAACAGCTTCAGTCCCCAATGCTGAAGCATTGCAGTCAATCGCGAACACTTTACTGAAATCTGGCAAATGCAGTATAGGGTTTCTACTAAGCTGTCTCAAAACTCTGTTACGTTTTAGGGTTCCACTCAAATTCATCTTCATACATCTTCGAACTAAAGAAATACTTCAAGGAACGGGCCAATCCTGAATAGCTTGCACCTTGGAGGGAATACCTTTTAGGCCTTCATCTGTGACGATAAATGCCAGGAAGCTTAAGCTACCCGACATAAGGTTACACATCTTCATGTTTGTATAAAGTTTCTCTTCCTTAGAACCTCGAGGCCCTCTCGCAAGTGTTGCATATGGGCTTCTTGCGATACACCAAGATGTCATGAAAATAAATTACTGCACACTTTTTGATGTATGGTTAAAGCACATAATTCATAAGACTTATAAAAGTATTAGGAGCATTAGAAAGATTGAAAGACATTACCCCACTCGTACAGCCCATCACAGGTCTTGAAAGTGCTCGATGAAAATCACTCTTCAAGTCAATTTTTTAAAACACCTTCGCACCAGCCAATTGATCAAGCAGATGATCTAGCCGAGGAATGGGGAATCAATACTTGATTGTAATATGGTTAATTGTGTGACTGTCGACGCACATCCTCCATGTCTCCTCTTTCTTTGGAGTCAATAAGACAAGTACTGGGTAAGGCTAAGACTCGGTCGGATAAGCCCTTTATCTAACAGATCATGAACTTACCTGTGCAACGCTTCATATTTTTTCGGATTCATTCTATAGGCACACTTATTTGGTAGACTAGCTCCAAAAATTAGATTGATCTGATGTTGTATATCCGTCATCAGTGGCAATCCAGAAAGAAGATGTAGAGCTCGAGGTTCTTATAATGCAAAATTCTGTAAATCGGAGGTTTGTTGTGTAATTTGACTTTACGAAAGCAATAAATTGATCTATTTTTCTTCATCCAATTGTATTATTGGCCTATGGGGGGTTTACGTGTGACACTGCGTAAGTTTGGAACCGATATTGAAAGTTTCAGGAGAGAGAAGAAAACCAAGTTTAGTGGCGCTAGTCTCGTTTGGCGCGACATTTTATGTGATTTTTTAGAGAACTTTTGAAAAGGAGGGTTCTACTTGTAAGAGCACTTAGAGAGGAAGGCGTGAAAGTAAAGGTTCACAAAAAATGGTCTTTTCGGTGCAAATTTTTAGGTATTTGGACATAAAGGTAGAACTTTGTTTTTTCGGTGCAAATTTTTAGTTATTTGGACATAAAGGTAGAACTTTGATTTTTCGGTGCAAATTTTTAGTTATTTGGACATAAAGGTAGAACTTTGTTTTTTTGGTGCAACTGTTGTGGCAAAATTCTATGCATAAAATTCTACGAATTTCGATGTTGGAGGGGTCAATACGCAAGTTCACTCAGGGATAGGGATGACAATCCAGCTTGCTGTTCGCGAGCTAGCTTGTATTCGGTTTGAAATGAGCTCGAGATCGAATTACTTGCTTAGTAAACGAGTCGAACACGAGCTGGATTTTTCAGCTCGTTTAATAAACGAGCCGAGCCGCACGAGCTAGGGTCAGCTCGTTTGTGTTTGTCTCGATAACAACTCGAATATATATATAGAATTCGGCTACTATGCTATCGATAGCACCAAACATTTAGTGCTATTAAGTTTTCTACCTTTAGATCAACACCTTTGATCATTTTCATCCGTTAAATTTTACTATTTTTCCAACCATCCATTAAACCCAAGGGGCCCACTATCATCACAACCACATATCTTTTAATCCAAGCGTTAAAAACTTAGTAGCACCAATAATTTGGTGCTATTAATAGCATTCCAGCCTAGGTCGCTCTCTTTCTCTCTCTCTTTCTCCCTCTCTCTCTCTCTCTCTCTCTCTCTCTCTCTCTCTCTCTCTCTCTCTCTATCTATATATATATATATATATATATATATATATATATATATATATATATAATATATATATATATATATATATATATATATTATAATTATATATATAATATAAATTATTATTATTTAATTTTTATTCCAACTTAAATATAAAATTCAAATCCGTTATAAAGAAACTTATTTATAAAAAAGAGTCATTTATCTATACTGAGCTAGAATGTTTTTAGAAGTATCAAAAAAATTTTAATCCTTGGAACTGACTTTTTGGTCATTGAATCAAAAATCAATAATAATGATTATTTATGTCACGCCTCCGGAGAGGTTTGAACAGCGAAAAACAGCTCTATTTTTTTTTTTTCAAAGTCTTTCCTCTCGACACATGCCCAGACCGCCACATATACAAGATCTCTCTACACAAATGGACAGAGTCTCCCTGTATATGTACGACGTCGCATAAAATAAATATATCAATCACAACCAGTTTTCCATACACAAGGTGCTAAATAAAGAGATAAGCTAGTCTTTGGATTCATACAAAAGAATATCGCCCCCACGACATACTCCTAGTTGAAAGGATAAAACCACAAGGTTTAAAATAGTGTCTACTCGACACTCAGTTTTGAAAACAGATTTCGCAGCTATTTTTCACTTTGAAAACCCCCACATTCCACAAGCAATCACACAACAATAAAACCAAATCCAAAAGACTACTATCTATCCACATAGTCCACATGTCCCACATCCACATCACAACGTATCCACATCACACAATGTCGACATCTCATGCAAATAGTATCAACCAAATATAATGATCAAAAGGGAGGAGTAAATATCACCAAAATGATGAAGAACCGAATTACTCCCAATCCGAAGCCTCTCCCCCGTCCCCGTCCGAACCTGTCACATAGTGGGAAATCAGTGACAAAAATATAGGAAGACAAAAACGAATATCCATAATCATATGCAAATGAAAGGTACAAGAAAGTAAACAAGACATCAAATCGTAATTCGGAATATCCGAACTATTCGTACCACCTCCTTAGTCTGCAGACTGAAGGAAACCTTAAACCTGCTCAATCCTTTGGTGCTCTTTTTACTCTCCTCGTCATACCTTGGAGGGCTTTGATATCATTTAATCTGTTACGTCCCAGGAGAGGTTTGAGCAGCGAAAAATGATCCCTTTTTTTTTTTTTTTTTTTTCTAAGTCTTTCCTCCCGGCACGTGCCCAGACCGCCACAGATATAAGATCTCTCTACACAAACGGACAGAGTCTCCCCTGTATATGTACGGCGTCGCACAAAATACATACATCAATCACCATCAGTTTTCCATACACAAGGTGCTAAATAAAGAGATAAGCTAGTTTTTGGATTCATACAAAAGAATATCGATGTCACGCCCCGGGGGTTTAAATAAGCAGAAAAATGTGTAATAAATTTTTTTTTTTGAAACATTCCCATCCCCCGGCACGTGCCCAGACCCGCCACACATACAAAGTTACCCCACTAACGGACAAAGTCTCCTTTGTATATGTACGGCGTCACAATCACAATTTATACTTTAACCACACCAGTCAAGATGAAGACTAAAAGAGGAACTATTAAACGTTAAACAATCACAATGACCAACATAGGTTTGAAAGGATAAAGCCACGGGTTTGGAAAACGGTGTCCACACGACACCTGGTTTTTAAAATGTTTTCGCAATCTCTTTTCCGGACGGCATTACAGCTTGAAAGGATAAAACAATGGGTTTGCAAAATGATGTCCACACGACACCCAGTTTTAAAAATAATTTCACAATCTCTTTTCTGTATTTTAAAACGGCCGTCCAAAACGCGTAACTAAAAGTATAAATAAAACGGTCAATCACAGAGTCACAAGTCCACCCCATCATCCACATCATCCACGAAAATAAAAGTCACATGCATCAAGTCTAACGAACTGAAATAAACAACTAAGTGAAAGGGAAAAAGTCACCGGCCAAGAATAAAACTAAATCCTTCTAGTCGCAGCCTCACCGTCGTCCCAGATCCCACCCTGACCGAATCTGTCACAGTGTGGGAAGTCAGTGACACGAAGAATAATGACAAAAGTGATGCTAAAAGATAACTGATAATAAACCAAACCGTAAAGACTAGAGCATCCACAATCCCCATCCTGCACTCAATCATATCATCCCTGAGGAAACGCACTAAGCACCTTGCCATGTCGGTCCGAGGACCTCAGGCAAAAGAAAACCACACCGCTCTCACCTTTGGTGCATGTAAACCCCCCCATAAATCACCGCGAGGGGTCCCCACTACGTTACCTTGTGGGGTACACGGATCAACGTACCACCCTTCCAGAAAAGTACACCGATGCGGTGATCAAACCGCTGGTGTGTGTGCAAGCGCCAAGAGCATAGTAACCATAATAAAACGAGTGTCCACCAGCGACACTCGTTGCTTCAATAAAATGAGTGTCCACCTGCGACAATCGTTACTCCAATAAAGCATAAGTGCCGATGCACGTGCAGAACATGGGGTTAGTCATCAACTCATAATATTGTAACTGTAATCACAAAAGACGTCAATAACGAGGAAAAGGGAAAACTCCAAGTGCCTAGTGCCTAATTCGACAACATCCCCTTTTTTAGAAGAGAGTACCCACCTTAAAAAGCGTCAACTGAAACACCTGAAATCGTCACACGCCTTCGTACGATTCCCGAACCTAAAAAGAGTCCCCTAAAAAGAAACATCAGTAAACTAAACCGTGCCCCGCGAAAATAGTAGTCCTGACCCATGTCCGACAAAAGACGGATAACACCAAAACCCGACCTCATGCGGCGCCAAAACAACGCGGCGCAAAGACAACGCAGCGCGGCGGAGCGGTGCAAGTGACAGCCCCGCGCGGGCACTTCCCCCGCGCGGTGCATGCGGCGCGACGCGGCAACAGCCCTGCGCGGGCGCGCGCGGCGCAAGCGGCGGCACCGTGTGGGCCCCGCGCGGGCGCCTAAGCGGCGCGGCAGCAGAGGCTGCCCCGAGCGGGCACCGGCCTCGCGCGGGCGTGCAAGCGGCGCGGCAGCGGAGGCTGCCCCGCGCGGGCACCCGCCCCGCGCGGGCACCAGCCCCGCGCAGGCGTGCAAGCGGCGCGGCAGTAGAGGCTGCCCTGCGCGGGCACCGGCCCCGCGCGGGCATGCAATCGGCGCGGCAGCAGCCCCGCGCGGGTTGCCTCCCCAGCACGGGCGCGCGCGGCCCCAACGATAACCCCGCGCGGGCACCAGCCCCGCGCGGGTGCGCAAGCAGAGCGGCTGCCCCGCGTGGGCACCAGCCTCGCGCGGGCGCGCAAGCGGCGCGGCAATAGCCCCGCGCGGGCTGCCTCCCCCGCGCGGGCTGCCTCCCCCGCACGGGCGCGTGTGGCACTTGCTGCCGTGCGCGGGTCCTGTCCTCGCATGGCTGCAAGCGGCGCGGCGCAGCGCTGTTGCCCTGCGCGCAGCGCGGTGCACGGCCCCCCCTTCAGCGGCGTGCGGGTAGCGCGCGCCTTATCCGCGAGGCGGCGGCAAGACGGCGGCGTGGCGGCGGCTAGGGCATCCTAGCGTCGCGCGACAACAAGACCCAAAACGAAAAACCTAGCGGTCAAGAATACCCAAACAAAAACCATCAAAACGCTAAAGAGCAATGCCGCTTACCTTGCTCCAATGGAGAAGACGACCCGATCTCGCTCCTCGTAGGTAATGGGAAAACCGGATTCACTCCCGTTCTCAACCTCCGGCACGTACGATCGAAGAAGATGGAAGAACCGGTCCCCTTTTTCTTTCTTTCTTCTCTATTCTATGGTTAGCGATTCTTCTGAAAATATTAATTAATTAAAACTTAAATTCTCTTTTACGTACGAATCCCCAAAATTCCGATAAAAGGGATTCTCCAACCAACTTCTTGATAAGAGTGCCACCTAAGTCACATTCTAAAATAGCCGGCGCGGATTTTGATGCACCAAGGTCTTAACGGGTTCGACTTATCCTATCTTACCCGTTAACTCCAAAGACTCATTCCGGGAGATCCGTAAGTCGGATTTTAGATCCGATCGCTTTGTCATTCTCCGTTTTCTGAGCTCTATCACTGAAAAATACTCGCAAGCACCGACGTTCTACCCAAGAAAACTCGATAATAAATCCCCTAACAACTATTTTATTCAAAAGAATTAAAAAGAAAAACAAGAAAGGTCATGATACTATATCACACACTCCTTAAAAGAAGTTTCGTCCTCGAAATTTATCATTTACCCTCGTCAAACGAAACCGGAAAACACTCCCTCATCTTCGATTCCAATTCCCAAGTAGCTCCGTGCTCTTCATGGTTACTCCACAACACCTTCACGTAAGGGATAATCCGGTTGCGCAACTTCTTGTCTTCGCATGCCAAGATCTGTACCAAAGACTTCCGCTCCCCCAGGCTGCCCCGTATAGGGAGCACCGTGTGCCTCCGTCTCAGTGACTGATAAAGTAGAAAACATATAAGTAAATGCAATAACTGAAAAGAACACACCGAATCACCGGAGCATTTACTTTCCCCCCCTCATATATCGCTAAATCCCTGCCGAATGTCACACTGGGCACCTACCCCAGCTTTCAGAATACTTTGGGCCCCAACCCCAATACCGTACTCATTTTCTTGGTGCCACCAACCCCTCGACTGCCCAAGTAGCAGCTGCCTCTCCTTGAGGGGTCCCCACCATCACAAGTATGGGGTACACGAGTAAAAACTTACCATCTTTCTGTAAGACCCGGCCTTTCTTTGACTTTCCCCGTTACCCCTCGTCTCATGATGTCCGACTGAGGGTCTAATTTTGGTGTCTTTCCGAACAGTCCGGCGGGGCTCGCGGACAATTTTAGGCGGTAGAGCTCGCAAAAACGGAGCACGGCAGAGCGAACAGATTCGGATTCCGACTTACGGATCTCCCGAAATGGGGGTCAAAGCGTTTGCTTTTGAGTGACGCATCGGAATCCGTGTTAAGTGGCCGGCACGTTCTCCGAGGCGATCGGACGGGGAACCTGCTGTGATCGGAATTCTGATCTGGTTATGTCATTGGGTTATTTTATTTAGGTGGTGGTACTTCGACCTTCCGGCTTTCATCTTGGGTCCTAACGAATATTTTCAGTCGATTAAGGAGGGGTTGAAATTCGAGAAATTCTGGGCTGGTCGTCGGGACTTGCAGATAATTTTTGGTGCTAGAGCTTTCAAAACGGTGAACGGAGCCGCGATCGGATTCGGATTCCGATTCCCGGATCTCCCAGAATTAATGCTTGAAGTTTGGACCCCTTTTAGGTGCTCCGGGATCCGTGCGAGCGATTGACACGCTTTTCGAGACAATCTTAGTCGTCGGTTTTTATTTCGGTTATTTTTTTTTTAGGGTTTCTTTAAAACCAGGGGGGCGTAGGGTTTTTCCCTCCTTGGTTTCTCTCGTGACGGCTAGGGTTTAAGGCGGCCCCTTTAAGAAAAGGAAGGGGAAAAACCCCATTTCTTTTCTCCTCTCTTTTCAACCGAGGGCGTGAGGAACCGAGACGGAGACGAGGAGAAGGAAGGACGATCGCACGCCCTGCGGAACCCGGCGAACGAGAGCGGGACGATCCTCTTCCTTCCTCCCTCACCGGCGAAAACAAGGGTGGAAGCGTTTTAGCGGGAGCTCCGCAAACCTTCTTCTTCGCGTTTCAGGTGGGTACATCCTTAGAACCCGTTCATGCCCATTTTCGTTACTGTCATGATTATCGTGTGGTGTGTGCTCGGCTCACTATTGTTGGTTCATTATGGTTGGGTTCGTCTTGAGTACTTGGTTCACTATTGTGGGTTCCGTTTTGGGATTCGGCGTCGGGTTTTCGGCAATTGTATCTTGTTTAAAATAAATATCTAATTGTGCTAACACGGTGTTCTTTGTGGTATTTATTGTTGAGTATGCATGTTAGCGGGTTACTTCTAGTACACATATCATCGCCTTGTTTTCGATTTTACATGTTAGCGGGTTACCTTCGATCACACATGTTACTGTTTTACTTTTAATTATACAAGTTGCCGTTTTACTCTTGTTATATATTATGATGCTAACATGATGGTGGTTATGGTTACTTGGCTCGAGGCTGCAGCACGCGCACCCGCGGTTTGGCCACCGCAAAGGGTGCGCTTTTCCGGAAAAGTGGTCTATGACCCGTGTATACCCACGAGGTGACGTAGTGGGGCCCCTTATTAGTTGTGGGGTTTGAGGCGCCGAGGTGCGAGCGGTGCGACCCGTCGGTTTAGTTGTCCGACGTGGTCGGGTATTGCAGGTACGGTGCGACCCGTCGGTTTAGTTGTCCGACGTGGTCGGGTATTGCAGGTACGGTACGGCCGTCGGTTTAGTTGTCCGACGTGGCCAGGTATTACAGGTTACAGGCGTACAGGTTGCCGTTTCCCCTCTTGAGAGGGTGGTTGCTCCGGTTGTCTTCACGGTTTGTTTATTATTTTTTCCCGTTCTGTTATTATTAGTCACTGACTTCCCACTTCGTGACAGGGTTCAGGCGGGGGGGGAGAGGTAGGCGGCGGTGAGGACGGGGCAGGAGCAGCTGGGTCGCTGGGAACCCTGAATTGTATTTTCTCTTTTATCCTTGCATTTCATTTACTTTGTAGTTGTGTGTGAGGTTCTCGATACCCTCGTGGGGTCGGCATGGATGTCGGCATGGATTGCATTTAGCTATCTTCGTATGCGTTACTTTTCCTTTCACTTCTGTTGGCCGATTGAAAAAGCAAAACTCGAAAAGATTGCGAAAACCGTTTTTAGAATCTAAGTGTCGTGTGGGCACTGTTTTCGAAACCCTGTGAATTTATGAATTGCGAAATGGATTTCAAAACTTGGGTGTCGTGTGGGCACTGTTTTCAAGACATTGTGGATTTATGCTGATTTCGAAACTCGCTTTCAAAACATCAGTGCCGGGTAGGCACTCTTTTAAAACCGTGGATTTATCCTTTCCAAATTGATCGGCCATGCGCTTTATTAAATTTTGAATGCTGGTTGTATGTTAACAATTGTTGTGATTGAATGGTTGTGTGTGTTTGGGATGTGTACTGAATGCTACGCCGTGCATATACAGGGGAGGCTCTGTCCGTTTACAGAGGGATCCTGTATGTGTGGCGGGTCTGGGCACGCGCCGGGGAAGAGGAGTTTCTTCTGTTTTCAAAAAAAAAAAAAAAAAAAAATCTACGTCGAACGTGCGACTTTTGCAAACCGTTTTCGCTAAAATAAACCCCCGGGGCGTGACAGATTAAGATGGTATCAGAGAAGTTCTTTCAATCACAACAGTTAGTGTCGACATCCGTTGGGATACCTCACTTGCCTACAGGTGAATGAAATGGGTAGGGCATAGGAAGGTAGAACGCGAGTGATCGAGGGGTGGGAAAAGTTCGAGTCCTTTTCTCTTGCTAGGTGGTTCGTTGTTTGTAGGTGAAGTCTAGAGCTGACTCTTGTTATGTGTGTACAGATATGGCCCGTACCAGATCATCGGCCGGGACGCGGAGGCAGATACGACGACGTCGACGGCCGCGGAAAACTAGCTCCTGCGGCAACAGATGCGAGAGTGCGGGGACTATTGAGTTCCTTTTCTCGATGGGGCTCGGGTGGTAGCACAACCCACCGGTAGTTGTTGTTTTGTTGGCCGTCTGTCGGCCGTGGGTAACCGGATAGCTGTTTGGCTAAACTTGTACTTCCTGGGTCATCTGGTGTTGAGTTACAGCGGGTAGTCGGTCGTTTCCTTTTGCACCATGGGCAAGGTACAGGTGGGAATGCGGATTCTCCCCCCTATGATCGTTACCCATAGTTCGGCTTTTCACCGTAACCACCGCGATTAGTTGTAGAGATCATCGTGTTGGGGTCCCGGGGGCTCCCTTGGTTTAGGAAGGGAGACCACCGGGGCTAGTAAATCTTCTCCGTTCGGGCTCGTTTGGGGTTAGAGAGGTCGTGCCTTGCCTAGCGCAAGTGTGCGTAGGTGGCGACTTTTATTGGGGGGCTTAACTTTGACGCTGGGGGTGCCAGGTAGCTCTGAGTCGGGTTCCTGTTTCCTGCGCTAGAGGGCCGGTTAGGTCGTCCTTTGGTGGTTGGCGTGTGATCCCTCGAGTGCGTTTAGTGACCCTAGGCAACTTTTGGCAGGGTTCTTCTTGCTGTTTTCGTTGCTTGTCTTCCTTCGACCCCTTTAGATTTCAGATGGATAGTCTTCAGTACCTGGAGGTCTTCGTTGAACGGGCATAGAGCTTAGTTTTTTTTTTTTTTTTTCTTCTAGTTGGGAGTGTCACTGTTAGTCCGGAAGCTTACCGCTCGTTTCGGTGCCCGGTACTTGGTGGGGCAATGGTTTGGGACGAAGAGATAGCGGCAACTTAGAGCGTCGCACCCCGTCGGTGCCAGGTCGGAGGTAGGACCTCACCCGGTGGGTTTGTCGCCAGCTTCCCATGACTAAGTTATAGCCTTGAGGTTTGGTTTGGGAGCGCCGGGGATGGTGATCTTTTGGGGCAGGTGTGAGTCAAGGGGGGGAACCTGGCGACTACTCGGAGTTTTGGCTCTGGTCATCTTCGGCTAGGAGGCCTGTACGCGGCCCTTTTTGTGGGGTAGACTTGGTGGTAGGTCTTAGAGCCGAAACCTAACGTTAGTTTCGACCGTCGCCTCGGTAGGACGGGTAGTCGGAGCGAGTGGTTCGGGATGGTGATTACGCTCCCAGCTTGTGGCCCGTGTTGGTGACGGGTGGAAGTATCCAGCGTCGGCGACGGAGGGGAGCAGCCCGTGTTGGTGACAGGTGAGTTCGTTGTCTTCAGGGGAGATGTTATGATAGTTAGTAACCCAGCCTGTTTTGTTGGCACCGCTTGGAGCCCTGTGAGGGCGTTGTGTGGGTTGTTTTCCCCGTCGTCGGGTTAGATGTTTCGGACTTCTAAAGGATCATTGGTATGGGTTGGGCAGTACGATTGGGGTACCTCGACGCATCGCAAGACTTTGTTACTGACTGCTCAGTGCCGGCTGGGGTGGTGCGCGGACCGGCGGCGTCGTGACGGGGAATCCCGAGTCGGGAAGCAGGAATACGACGAGGTGCTGGCAATGGACTGGTTCACGAGGTATCCGGTGGATGCGTAGTTACGTGGTTTCAGTGAGCCTAGCGACTCGACCCTCTGCATCACTCACTAACACCCCGTTGTAGGGGGGGGTTCCTTCCGACGTTCTTTTGACTGAACTGCCAGGAATACCCCCGAGCGAGAGGTCATCCTCTCTTTCGAGCTTCTACCAGACGCGCAACCTATCACTTAGGCGCCTTGCGGAATGGCTTCACGGGACTGAGGGAAACTAAGGCACAACAAGGAGTTTTTCTAATTAAAGGGGTCATCAGACCGAGTGTGTCGCCTTGGGGCGCACCCGTGCTTTTTGTGCGAAAGAAGAACGGAAACCTACGCCTACGCATCGACTTCAGGGAGATCAATAAGGTTGCAGTGAAGAACAAGTTCGGGATTGAGGACCTCTCCAATCAACTGCGAGGAGCACTTACGGATTTTTCTCCGGAATCTCAGGGACCAGAAGCTGGTTGCTAAATTTAAGAACGTGAGTTATGACTTCGCGAAGTGGACTCCTTGGGGCACTTTGTGTCAGCAACGGGAAACACAAAGAATGTGAACGGAACTGCCCGACATACGATCCGGAACTGGCAGCAGTCGTCTTCGTTTTAAAGCTTTGGAGACACCACCTTTTGGAGTTCGTTGTGATGTATTTTCGGATCGCCAAAGTCTTAAGTTTTGTTCACATAGAAGGATTTGATTTTTTGCGGCGCATCCAGGTGACACGAAGATGTACAAGGACCTCAAGCAAAATTTTTGGTGGACAAAACCAAAGGGGGATGTAACACAGTTCACTGCTCGCCGTCTAGATGGTTAACAAGTAAAGTTCGAACTTCAGCGCCCAGCGGGGGAGACTACAACCTCTACTAGTACCAGAGTGGAAATGGGAGCGAACCAGCATGGAATTCGTCACGGGTTTTTCTGCATCGCAGCAAGGGCACGATGCAGTTTGAGTCACAGTGGAGCGACTGACGAAGTCGACTCTCTTTCCACCCATCTGTACGACGTGGACCAGAGACACTCGGCTGGTGTCGAACCTTTGGCAGAATCTACAACGAGCTCTAGAGACTAAACCACACTGCAGCACGGCGTTACACCCCCCAGACCGACGGACAGTCCGAGCTAGTGAACCGAATTCTCGATGATGTGCTCCGAGCCTGCGTACTTGATCTGGGTGATGGATGGTCACCGCTTTTGAGCTTAGAGAGGACCTGAGCTTCGAGGAGGTGCCGGTGCGGATCCTAGCACGAGAGGACAAAAAGCTACGAAGTCGGACATTTCCCTACGTGAAGATGCTTTGGAGCAATCAAGGAGAACGTGAGGCAACTTAGGAACCAGAGTCAAAGATGAGGGAGTGCTACCCGGACCTCTTCGCCGCAGGTGAGGGTTAAGTTTCGAGGACGAAACTTGTTTTTAGCGGTGAGTGGTGTAAGACCCGGCCTTTCTTTGACTTTCCCCGTTACCCCTCGTCTCATGATGTCCGACTGAGGGTCTAATTTTGGTGTCTTTCCGAACAGTCCGGCGGGGCTCGCGGACAATTTTAGGCGGTAGAGCTCGCAAAACGGAGCACGGCAGAGCGAACAGATTCGGATTCCGACTTACGGATCTCCCGAAATGGGGGTCAAAGCGTTTGCTTTTGAGTGACGCATCGGAATCCGTGTTAAGTGGCCGGCACGTTCTCCGAGGCGATCGGACGGGGAACCTGCTGTGATCGGAATTCTGATCTGGTTATGTCATTGGGTTATTTTATTTAGGTGGTGGTACTTCGACCTTCCGGCTTTCATCTTGGGTCCTAACGAATATTTTCAGTCGATTAAGGAGGGGTTGAAATTCGAGAAATTCTGGGCTGGTCGTCGGGACTTGCAGATAATTTTTGGTGCTAGAGCTTTCAAAACGGTGAACGGAGCCGCGATCGGATTCGGATTCCGATTCCCGGATCTCCCAGAATTAATGCTTGAAGTTTGGACCCCTTTTAGGTGCTCCGGGATCCGTGCGAGCGATTGACACGCTTTTCGAGACAATCTTAGTCGTCGGTTTTTATTTCGGTTATTTTTTTTTTAGGGTTTCTTTAAAACCAGGGGGGGGCGTAGGGTTTTTCCCTCCTTGGTTTCTCTCGTGACGGCTAGGGTTTAAGGCGGCCCCCTTAAGAAAGGGAAGGGGAAAAACCCCATTTCTTTTCTCCTCTCTTTTCAACCGAGGGCGTGAGGAACCGAGACGGAGACGAGGAGAAGGAAGGACGATCGCACGCCCTGCGGAACCCGGCGAACGAGAGCGGGACGATCCTCTTCCTTCCTCCCTCACCGGCGAAAACAAGGGTGGAAGCGTTTTAGCGGGAGCTCCGCAAACCTTCTTCTTCGCGTTTCAGGTGGGTACATCCTTAGAACCCGTTCATGCCCATTTTCGTTACTGTCATGATTATCGTGTGGTGTGTGCTCGGCTCACTATTGTTGGTTCATTATGGTTGGGTTCGTCTTGAGTACTTGGTTCACTATTGTGGGTTCCGTTTTGGGATTCGGCGTCGGGTTTTCGGCAATTGTATCTTGTTTAAAATAAATATCTAATTGTGCTAACACGGTGTTCTTTGTGGTATTTATTGTTGAGTATGCATGTTAGCGGTTACTTCTAGTACACATATCATCGCCTTGTTTTCGATTTTACATGTTAGCGGGTTACCTTCGATCACACATGTTACTGTTTTACTTTTAATTATACATGTTGCCGTTTTACTCTTGTTATATATTATGATGCTAACATGATGGTGGTTATGGTTACTTGGCTCGAGGCTGCAGCACGCGCACCCGCGGTTTGGCCACCGCAAAGGATGCGCTTTTCCGGAAAAGTGGTCTATGACCCGTGTATACCCACGAGGTGACGTAGTGGGGCCCCTTATTAGTTGTGGGGTTTGAGGCGCCGAGGTGCGAGCGGTGCGACCCGTCGGTTTAGTTGTCCGACGTGGTCGGGTATTGCAGGTACGGTGCGACCCGTCGGTTTAGTTGTCCGACGTGGTCGGGTATTGCAGGTACGGTACGGCCGTCGGTTTAGTTGTCCGACGTGGCCAGGTATTACAGGTTACAGGCGTACAGGTTGCCGTTTCCCCTCTTGAGAGGGTGGTTGCTCCGGTTGTCTTCACGGTTTGTTTATTATTTTTTTCCCGTTCTGTTATTATTAGTCACTGACTTCCCACTTCGTGACAGGGTTCAGGCGGGGGGGGAGAGGTAGGCGGCGGTGAGGACGGGGCAGGAGCAGCTGGGTCGCTGGGAACCCTGAATTGTATTTTCTCTTTTATCCTTGCATTTCATTTACTTTGTAGTTGTGTGTGAGGTTCTCGATACCCTCGTGGGGTCGGCATGGATGTCGGCATGGATTGCATTTAGCTATCTTCGTATGCGTTACTTTTCCTTTCACTTCTGTTGGCCGATTGAAAAAGCAAAACTCGAAAAAGATTGCGAAAACCGTTTTTAGAATCTAAGTGTCGTGTGGGCACTGTTTTCGAAACCCTGTGAATTTATGAATTGCGAAATGGATTTCAAAACTTGGGTGTCGTGTGGGCACTGTTTTCAAGACATTGTGGATTTATGCTGATTTCGAAACTCGCTTTCAAAACATCAGTGCCGGGTAGGCACTCTTTTAAAACCGTGGATTTATCCTTTCCAAATTGATCGGCCATGCGCTTTATTAAATTTTGAATGCTGGTTGTATGTTAACAATTGTTGTGATTGAATGGTTGTGTGTGTTTGGGATGTGTACTGAACGCTACGCCGTGCATATACAGGGGAGGCTCTGTCCGTTTACAGAGGGATCCTGTATGTGTGGCGGGTCTGGGCACGCGCCGGGGAAGAGGAGTTTCTTCTGTTTTCAAAAAAAAAAAAAAAAATAAATCTACGTCGAACGTGCGACTTTTGCAAACCGTTTCCGCTAAAATAAACCCCCGGGGCGTGACACTTTCCGGAAAAATACACCGTGTGCGGTAGCCAAACTGCCGGTGTGCGTGTAAGCAATATGAGTGTAAGAACAATGTTGCGACCTCAGCTGCTCTGGTCAGAATAATAGAACGATCTTGCGACCGCAGCCACCTCGATTAAAATAGTAAATGGGATTCACATGCTATGGGGTTAGTCAATTTAATAAAAACATCTACTTTATCAAACCGAATATTCGGGAACGACTCTACACCGGTAATAACCAAAAGTACCCACCTCGATTGTGCGGAACCTGGACTCCGGAGACCGAACCTTGCTCCTTGTCGACACCCGGACCTAAAAGTAGTCCCCAAAAGAGCCGCGGTCAGATCAAAAATATAACGGCAGATAAACCGAGCCCAAAAACTCAAAAACACTAATGACAACTTGACACGGCGGTGGCTCCCGCGCGCGACGAGCGACGCGGCCACCCCCGCGGTGTTGCGGGCCATGCGGCCGCGCGGGCACCCGCCCCGCGCGGCACTTGCGAGGACCGCGCGGGCCCTAGCCCCGCACGGTGCAAGCCGCGACTGCGCGGGCACCAGCCCCGCGCGGCACCCGTCGCGACCGTGCGGGCCCTAGCCCCGCACGGCGCGAGCCGCGGCCGCGCGGGCACCGGCCCCGCGCGGCGCGTGCGCCCGCGCGGCGCTTGCCGCGGCCGCGCGGGCACCGGCCCCGCGCGGCGTGTGCCCTAGCCGTGGCCGCGCGGGCATGGGCCTCGCGCGGCGCATGCCCTAGCCGCGGCCGCGCGGGGTCCTTGGTCCTGCGCGGCGCAAACCGCGGCCGCGCGGGCACCGTCCTCGTGCGGCGCAAGCCGCGGTCGCGCGAGCATCGTCCCCACGCGGCGCATGCCCTAGCCACGGCTGCGCGGGGGCCTTGGTCCCGCGCGGTGCTAGCCGCGGCCGCGCGGGCACAGTCCCCGCACGGCGCTTGCCGCGGCCGCGCGGGTGCTAGCCCCCCGCGTGGCGCAGCCATGACGCGGCGGCGATGCCCTAGGGCAGTGCGGTGGTGCCCTAGGGTTCCGTGGCGGCGGCGACGGGTAGGATAACAAAAACGACTACCCAAAATGACCCGAAAATCAGAAATGAAAGACCGAAAGAAACTTCGCTTACCGCGAATTGTCGGAGACAGAGATCCGTTCACGCTCCCGGCTTCGGCACGTCCCTCGGGGAGGGTCGGGTTTATACATTTTCATTTCATTACTTGGATATTATTTATAGATTTAGCATAATCTATTTCTTTTGATATGAAATGATGATTTTTGTTTAAAGTTGATATACAAAAGTGCTTATATACTTTTTCTAGAATTTTTAGAATTTTTGTAAATTTTTCTGAAGAAAAAGTTGAAGCCGATCCGGACTAAAAAATCTGATCCGGATCCCGAACCGTGGAAATTGTTTGCGGGTAGCCGATCCGGACTGGATTCTCGAGCTGATCCGGACCGTGGCTAGGGTTTATAAGAAACGAAAGGGTATTTAATTTTTTTTTTTTACCTCAAGCTTTTGTTTCTAAATTTTCAGAGCTTCTCTCTCTAGATTCCAACAGATTTGGACTCTTCCAAACTCAAGTTCTTTCAATTTCAAGTAAGTTTCTTTGATTAAAACTCGAATTTCTCACTGTTTTTGCCTTGTTCTTCAAAACGTGAATAAAATTCATGACTCCAATTCGTTTTTGAATGGTTTTTGATCAAATTTCTTTTGAAATAAGAACTCCGGATAGATTAGTTTTGTTTATATGGCTTGTATTATCTTGTTTAACGAATTTTTGAGGTTCGATTTGTAAAAATTCGGTTTTAGGGCATATTATAAGAATTTTTGAAAATTATGAAATTGATCTATTTTTAAAATTCTTTTTGCAAAACTAACTTAATTCCTAGTCTCTGTACACGATAATGATTGTTTGGGTACAATTTTTTAAATTTTTGAAAATTAAATAATTTTTCGTGTTCTTGAGTTCTTGCTCGCAGGTTCTTCATTTTCTAACGCACTAGCAAAGATGGTTTTCGCATGGATTCTAGTGTTCATTGCAGCTATGGTAGGGACACGAGCGACAAACAAGCTCAAAAGAGCAAAGAAAACTCAAGACAAAGGTGAGTATGTCACTGTGGACGACTCTGACACGAAATCTGACACAGAATCAGTTGATTGGGACGAGCTTATAGAAGAAGGCACAGCACATGCTGCATCGACTGCATCAAAGGGGAAGGCCCCTGCAGCTACTTCAAAGGCAAAGACACCGCCAGCCGCCGTAGATTAAGGGAAAGCCCCAATGGAACCAACTACGGTTACAATGAAAAGAAAGAGCGTTTCTCGAAAGAGAGGTAGTGCTCGAGGAATCTCAATCGAAGAGCCACTTGCAAGCGAGCCCCCTCCACATGAATTTGTGCACATAAGCTCCGAGAGGATAAAGGACTTTGAAAAGAGAGAATGTATCGGGGAGAGGCATGTGAATGTCAAAGCTCTTAAGGAGCGTTCTACATTGTTTGGCACTCTATTTGAACAAGCGGGACTTGCACCTATTTGCAACTTCCCGGAATCAACTGGCAATTGTCTTCATATGGTGAGGATGTTCTATCAGAATGCATCAAGATTGGTAGACCTTGAAGAAGGGCCAAGAGAATTTCAAACAACAGTTCGAAATGTCAAGCTAAGGATCACACCACAGTTAATCGGAGAGGTGTTGGGAATGAAGGCTCGGGTAGATGGCACTTATTACCTAAAAGGTCATGTTTTCACCAACACAACCTGGAGAGTGGTTGTTGATGGAATTTGTTTTCCAGATACTCAGTCGGCGGGGAATTCAATTCTTTCAAAAGAACTTTGACCTGAGTACCGATATCTGAACTTTATTGTTTGCTGCAACATCATGCCAAACATGCAAACTAAAGTTCTTCGCTGGGATAGGATGCTGTTTTTGTATTTTCTTGGACATCCTACAGCATCATTGGGATCAAACTACAACATTCCTTACCTTATTTGGTCAAGGATGGCGCGATATGTGGAAAATGCCCATCCTACAGAGCGACTTTCGTTCCTGATGATAATTATGCGCATCTTCCGCAAGTTCAAGATCGACACAAGCTCGAGCGCATATATGCATAGTTTGGGAACTATTAATGATACTACAATTGTGAAGTCCCTCTCCACGAGACAGGATGAGCCTCCCACACCTCCTCGCAGCAAGAGACCAGCAGCACCAGCAGCACCTTCAGCACCAGCAGCACTTACAGCACAACTAGTAGCAGCAGGAACTTCAACTTCAGAGGATGATGCCTCTGTTACGTCAATTTACCGAGAACAATAACGGCTCTCGTCGGAACAAGAGCAAATGTCTTCTGAATTCGTCAAGATGACCTCCGACATAGGAGACTTAAAGAAGAAACAAAAATCTCTGGCCAAGTTAGTCAAGAAGATCTTTCAAAAACTTGGTTGCAGCAGCTCTGAGGATTCCGACTGAGATTTTTTTTTTTTTTTTTTTTTTTTTTTTTTTTTTATGTTCTAATTATCTTTTTGTTTTGCAGGTTTTTAAGTTTTAGTTTTTACTCCTTTTGAACTTTTTCACTCCCTTAATTTTTGTTATTTTGGCTAACTTCAGTGACAAAAAGGGGGAGATAGATATGAACATTTGGACATGTTTGTGAGAACTTTGGACATTTAAAACTTGGAAGGTAAGTATGATAACAACTTTTGCCTTGTATTGTGAATGCGGTATTGATGCATGCCTCGACTAACTATTCGACTAATTATTTGGGCATGTAATATTACTAACAAGTTGTTTGATGACTAACATACTTATGACATTTGGAATTCAATGCTTAGATGATATGTGAATTGCTTTGATTGCTTATCTTCATACATATCTAATTCTGTAAATGTCATGGTGAGTATAAACTTCATCTCTCTGTTTGATTTTTGAATATTAAATTCTTGAGGTATTTAATGATTTCTTTTGTCAAGAATTATTTCTTTTGCAGAGAGTACAAACGTCTAAGTTTAGAGTCTGTTCTAGGAGTTTATCTCATGTATTCATTTTTATTAATTGAATCATAATTGTAAATTTTTTTTGTATAGTGATAACAACAAAAATATCTTTTTGAATTTTCTTTAAGTGGATTTTTGTTTTGTCACGAAACAACCAAAGGCGGAGATTATTAAGGAATTTGTATTGGCGCATTTCGTGAAAGTGTTTAAGTCTTGAAGATTGAAGATGAAGATGTTTGGATCATATACCTCAATCTCAAGAAAGAAGAATTCAAAAGGATCAGGTACGTTTAACTAAATAATCTTGGTGATCCGAATACTTCTTATAGTGTAGAAACACTTGGATGGATTTTTAATTGCATAAAAATAAAAAAATTGGACTGTTATATGTTCAGGATCCGGATTAGGTTACTTCAGTCCGGACCCCGAACGTAGGTAAGTTCATGCGGAAATCGAGTCCGGACCCCGAACGTGGATTCTGCAGAAATCGCATGAACAGTCCGGACCCCGAACACGATTTTTCAGGGATTCTCTGAAAAATAACGACAATCCGGAACAAGCCAAATCCAGTCCGGACCGTCGTGTGGGAAAAAGTCTGTTAAGTCAGATTTTGATTCTTATCTTCCTCCAAAGGTTTCTAACATATAAATAAACCCTAATTTTCATCTTTTATGGTACGACCGAAAATTAGAAAAATTCATATATAGAGAAGAAAGAAAAAACTAGACTTATTCTATGTTTCTTCATCTATATTGATTAATTTGATTCTAGAATTTCAAACTCAGATTTTGAGTAGAATCAAATTAATGAATACTTAGATGGTATTTTCGATCTATCTTTGATCTAAGTATTCGGCGGATTTTCACCACCAACAAAACAACGATTTTTCCAAAAATCGGCACATGGATTCGCGTGGCCTTGTGGACTCAAGGTGCTACAGTTTCGTGGATTCGAAATGAGGTGCGTTCGTGGATTCGAGACGTACTACTTGGTGGAGACCGTAGATTCGGTTGGACGTCGTGGACTCGACGTTGGACGCCGTGGATTCGGCGTTGGACGCAAATCGTGGATTCGAGGCGCATTGCGGAACGAGCGGAGAAGATCTACTTGGAGCGTATGGTAAAAGGTTGAGTCATGTGAGTACGTTATATCACCTTTGTACGTGTTTAATCTTAGTGGATTTCACCGTGTGATCGGTCCCGTAGTTTTTTACTCCTGGTTTGGAGTTTTTCACGTAAAATCTCTGCGTGTTATTTACTTTTCCACATTGGGTTATTTTTATGTAAAGATTTTGGTGTATTTATTATTTACACCTATTCACCCCTCTCTAGGTATTTTTTTTCCTGTTCAGATCCATATTTAACATAACCCACAGGTTGTGCCTCAAGGCACAGTCGCACGACTGTTGGCTCTAGAAGTAAAGCCTACCCTGTTCGAGTGGATTTTGGAGGGTCAATAGACTGATGCCTACATCCAATGTCTTCAAACCCATGTTTCTTCTAAAAAGAAAGGTGACTTTTCCTGTCTGGAAGGACGATTCTCTTCATTTTCGGGGTCGTTTATGTGTTCCAGATCTTCTTGATCTGAAGAAGGAGATTCTGTCAAAGGCACACCGATCCCCCTACACGGTACATCCAGGAGGGACTAAGACGTATAACGATTTGAAGCAAACCTTTTGGTGGCCAAAACTGAAGGAAGACGTGACACGGTTCGTAGCCCGATGCTTGGTGTACCAAGGGGTTAAGACGGGACACCAGCGGTCGGCGGGAAAGTTGCCCTCACTTCCGGTGCCTAAATGGAAGTGGGAGCGAATTACTATGGATTTTGTCATCGGTCTTCGACGATCACAGCATGGTCATGATGCAATATGGGTCGTGGTAGATCGGCTGACAAAGTCGGCACATTTCCTGCCAATTCACATGATGTGGTCATGAGATCGACTGGTGCAGTTGTATGTCAACGAGAGTGTTTGACAACATGGAGTTTCGACATCGATTACTTCCGATAGGGATACCTGATTTATATCTCAATTTTGGCAGAGCTTGCAGCAGGCTATGGGAACGAAGCTTAACTTCAGCACTACGTTTCACCCTTAGAGTGACAAACTATCGGAGCGGGTGATCCAAATTCTAGAGGACATGCTCCGAGCTTGTGTCCTTGACTACGGTGAAGGATGGTTTCGTTACTTGCCCTTGGTAGAGTTCGCCTATAATAATAGCTACCAAGCTAGTATTCAGATAGCGCCGTACGAGCCTTTGTATGGGCATCGATGCCGATCTCCTATTTGTTGGGATGACCTTGGCGAGCGAAAGCTCATTGGTCCGGATTTGGTGGAGGAAACTGAGGTGAAGATTCGCATTACGAGGTAGCAACTTCTGACCGCTCAGAGCCGTCAGAAGAGCTACGCGGAATGACAACGTCATGATTTGGAATTTTAAGTCGGAGAGCATGTTTTGCTCAAGGTATCACCGACCAAGGGGATCAAATGGTTCGGTTTGCGAGGCAATTTGAGCCTGCGGTTTGTTGGACCATTTAAGATCTTGGAGCGGATTGGTCCGATAGTGTCTCGACTGGGTGCATAATGTGTTCCATGTGTCAATGCTTCAGAAGTACCTTTTAGATCCCTCACACGTTATTAGTCCTTCGTCAATCGAGCTACGGAAGGATTTGAGCTTCGAAGAGACTCCGATGCGGATCTTGGCACGTGAGAACAGACAGCTGCATAACCGATCTATTCCCTATGTAAAGGTGCAGTTGAGTAACCATGAAGAGCGTGAAGCTACGTGGGAATTAGAGTCGGTGATGAGAGAGAAGTTTCCAGACCTGTTTGCTGGGGTTACTGTTTAAGTTCCGGGAACAAAACTTCTTTTAAGGGGGGGTGTGATGGAATAACAGCACTTTGAATTTCGAAACTTGTAATAATTTCGGCTATTTAAATAAAGTTGGCTTTTCTGAAATTTAAAAAGGGTATCATTTTTAGCCTTTTGAGGATTTAATCCTTGGAGTGGCTTTCATCATGCTATTGGTGAATCATGGTTGAAGGGAATGGTCAAACCCATTTTTAATTTCGTTGTGTTGGTTGCACCGAAAAATATAAAAAAATAGAATTTGACGGATGAGCGGGTTTTCCTGGTAAAATGTTCCTACTGCAAATCGGGTGAGATTTTCGGAAAGGAAGATCGTCACTCTATCAGCATCATCGAACGGGGAATGACGGTGCGATCGGATCTCAAATCCGATATTCGGATCTCCCGGAATTGCACTTTTATGGTAATGGATCCGAAAAATGATTACGGGTATTTTGGTACCCGTTGAGGTGTGTTCGTAATGACACGACTTTTCTAGTGATATTTTACCCTCCGCTAATAGAGTATAAGTTAGAGGAAATTAGATTATCGAGCTCTTTTGAGTTGACTAACACGCGGTGCCGGTTTTTTTCGATGATAGAGCTCGAAAAACGATGAACGGCGGTGCAATCGGATCTAAAATCCGACTTACGGATCTCCCGGTATGGGGTTTTGAAGGTCGCGGTAACCGTGAGGTGCATCGAAATTCGTGTAAAAGATCTGGCACGCTTTTCGAGAAATTTTAGAATTATCTCGTGAGAATAGATATTTATTGTTAAATAATAAATATCCGAATATGGAATTTTTCCTTTTTACGTACGTATAAAATAAAATAAAAGAAAATAAATTAATAATAAGAGGATAATTAAACCCCGTTTACCGGAAGGAAAAACCCTAGTTTAAAATATCGCCTCCTCAAACCCTTCCCTCTCGTGCGTACCGAAGACCAAAATAATAAACCCTAGTTCGGAAAAGAGAAAAGAAAGGAGAACCCTAACCGGAGGAGAAAAGAAGGAAAGAAGAAGAAAGCGGAGGGACCCGATCGCCCCGATTGACGTGCCGGAGATCGGAGAACGAGACGCCATCATCTATGGGGAGCGGATCCGGATCCCCAACGCCGCAAAGGAACAAGATCGATTCTTTAATCCCGATAGATAGAGGTTAGCGATCGTTATTCCTTTTGTCGAATTAATCGGGGGTTTTTCGTGTTCTTTTAAGGTCAACTTATTCGGTACATTGATCCCGGATTTTCTATTTTGGTTTTTGATCAATGTTTTGTTCTTGTTCTTGATCAGGTTAATCGGTGGTTTCTAATCGGTCTTTTGATCGGGATTTCGATCGATGTTTTGGTTGTTCGTCGATCAATGGTTTAGTCGTTAGATTTACCGCGGATTTGTTCGGGGGTTTTGTGGGTGTTCGTCGGAGCATGGGGAGGTTAACGGGAGGCCACCGCCGCCTTTGTTAAACGGGAGGCCGCCGCCGCCGTTATCATATTCACGGGGTCGTCGCCGAAGTCGAACGGGAGCGAAAACGGAGAAGAAAATCGGAAAAAGGGGCTTACTGTTCATTCCCGTACAGCGCGGTCCACGGGCCCGGGCGTGCACCCGGCGCACGCCCCGCGGCGCGGAAGCCGCAGACCCGGTGCATGCCTCGCCCGTGCACCGGCCTAGCCCGCAAGCGCGGTCCACGCCCAGGCGTGCACCCGGTGCTGGCGTCGCGATCGGAAATGGTGAACCTGGCGCGCGCCCTTCCCCGTGCGTGGCCCGGCCCAGGATGTGCGGTGCACGCTTCCTGCGTGCACCCGACGCATGCCGCGCAGCCGCCCAACGCGCAGACCCGGTCCACGCTTGCTCCGTGCACCACCCGTCAGCCCGATGTTCGGTAGCTCCGTTTTGGTCCGTTTTCCCACCGTTTTGAGCGCCGTTTTCGCCGTTGGGATCACCATTTCCGCGATTTTCTTGGCATGGCTACTTGGGATCTTTTAGGTCACCTTTTCGCCATGTCAGGTGCTAGTTTCGCCGACGCTCCGCGCCTTGACGAAATCGTCGGGGTCGCGCCGTCGGGCCTTTTTCCTTATCATTTTTGCCGCCGGGGTCTTCTTGGTTTAACCATTGACGTCCCGAGTTGGCTACCGGCTGAGAATTGGGTTTTGTCAGTTTTCTGTTAGCGGTTTTGGATTCCGATGGAGTTCGCGATGAAATAGTCGCGGTCCGGTTGTTGTTAGCCATTGATTTTCCCGGTTTGATCTGAGTTTTCAGTTTTACTTGATGGTTTTGACTTGTTGGGTTTTTGATTGACGTCGCGGTCCTCTAGGCACAATGGTTTCGGTTTTTGTGGGTTTATTGTTACAGTGGTCGGGACCACTGATTTTACCTGATTAGGGTAAGGTGTTAATTTGTGCTCTTGCATATTTTAGTAGGCCGCGAGGAGTTCTGATTTGCCTAGGAGGGTCGCGGGCGCGGTCAGTTATCTTCATTCCAGGTGGGTACCCTTGCAATAAGTGCAACTAGTGCAATAAATACACCATGTCATCGTAAAAAGTATGTTAATCTGTTTAATAAAGTAGATGAGGTGTTTCAACTGAATTAACCTTTCGCATGATTGTTTTACTAATCTGACTAACGCGGCTGAGGTCACAACATTATTTTACACTCATATTGCTTACACGCACACCGGCGGCTTGGCCACCGCACAGGGTGTATTTTTCCGGAAAGATGGCACGTTGGCCCGTGTACCCCACGACTAGTGATGATGGGGATCCCTCAAGGGGAGGCGACTGCTACTTGGGCAGTGGAGGGGTTGGAGGCACCAAGAAAATGAGTACGGTATTCTGGGGTTGGTGCCCAGCTTGATTGGGTATTCTGGGGTTGGTGCCCAGCTTGATTCGGTATTCTGGGGTTGGTGCCCAGCTTGTTTTGTGGCAGGAATTTAGCGATACATGAGGGAAAAGCGAAAGGTTCCGGTGCATTTATTTTTGTTTTAAAGTTATTGCTAATTGTTGAAACATCTACTTTATTTGTCACTGACTTTACCTACTCCGTGACAGGTTTGATTAGGTGTAGTAGTCGGGACGACAGTGAGGCAGCGATTAAAGAACACTAGCTGTATGAGGTTTATTCCGTTGTTCTTGCTTGGGTTATCTCATCTCCTTTTATCTAAGTTTAAGTTCTCAACTGCTTGACTGTGGAATGTTGTGGATGTCGGATTGAGAGACTGTTTTGTGATGTGATCCTTATAATGATTCTTAATGACTTATATGCGGCATGTTTTATACTGAACAAAAAGGGTTTCGAAAATGTTTTCCAAAACCAAGTGTCGTGTGGGCACTGCTTTGTAAACCTCTGGATTTATCCTTTCCAAAAAGATGTAGCCGCCCTTTTGTGAATGTGTAAACGTTTTGAAAAACTGGGTGTCGTGTGGACACCGTTTGCAAAATCGTAGTTATATCTCTTAATGGCATGAATGAAAGTTTGTAATGTGAATGAATGGAAATACTCTCTCTTGTTCTTTTCATTGTGACTGTGTGGTTAAAGAATTTAGTTGTTGTTGTTGTTGTAAATATGACGCCGCGCATATACAAAGGAGACTCTGTCCGCTTGAAGAGTGAATTTGTATATGTGGCGGTCTGACACGCACCGGGGGCGAGGTCGATACTTATTTATAAAGAAAAAAAAAAACATACGCTTTTTCGCTTATCCTTAGACCTCCGGGGCGTGACAGTGTTAGTGCTTCGAAATTCGTGAAAACGGGTCTACGAGATGTTTCGGTTCATTGACATGCATTTCGAGAAAAGCGGACCGGGACCCGTTTAGTAACGGGTTCGAGTTTGACAATCGGGCTCCGAGAAGTGGGCGAAACCCCTTATAAATATTTAAAGGGATCGGAGATTCTCTTAACGTAAGAGAAAACCCTAAATTGTCCTCTTCCAAGATTCGTCTTCTTCCTCGTTCATGCGCTATTGAAGATCGGAGCGAAACCGCCGCCGTTAGAGCCGGAGGAATCGATTGGAGGTTTGACCGTCGCAAGATCCGGGTGCCCGATCTCCACCTGCACCGTCACCGCCACATGCTACTCAACTCGCCACCGCGCGCCGCTCGGCCACGCAGAGCCTGCGCACCACTCGGTCCGCGCCTCCCAGCGCTCGTGCCACCTGGCACCGCGCGCACCGCGCCTGCATGCTGCCTGGTCTGCACGCTGCCCAGCCCGTGCCCCGCTTGGCCCTTGCACCGCGTCGCTTGGTCCGCGCCGCCGTCAGTAGATTTGTCGAGTCCTAACTTGACGGATCTTGGTCTTCGTCATCATCCGTAGCCCCGGGTGGTTTTGTTTAGCCATTTTCGTTGCGATCTTCGTTGAAGCGACGGTGAGGGTTTGGATCGTCATCCGTCGCTCCGTTGGTCGTCGGGTCGTCGTCAGGAGTGAGCGGATCGCAACGAAAGTCAATTTTTGTCAACGGTGAGGTTTTTCGGCATGATGGCTATCCGGTTTTACATTCTTGGACAGCGGGACATCATTTTCTGTCCTAAATTTTCCTGCAACCACTAGTGCACCCTCTGCCTCTTACGGTACACCTATAAAACTCCTTTTTCGCATGATTACATATCTTTAGACGGTTTCTTGTATCGGGGAGTTCTAAGGGTGCTAAATTGTATGTGTAATCTCCGGGTGATGTGAACGTCACGATAAAAACCCGGGGATTGCTTGTCCTTATCAGAACAACGGTAGAGTAGTTCAGGGCATATTTTTATCGGCAGAGTGATCGGTGCGACTGTTTGGGAATCGGGAGATGGTTCCAGCAATTTGGAACAAAAGGAAATTCGGCACAGTGGTCGGGACCACTAAATCACCGATTAATATAAATTTAGTATTTGATTGTTATTGGACTTTGGATAGGTCCGGGTGATTTACGAGAGTCCATAGAGGAGCCATGTGCTCTGATCGACTACCGATAAAGGTGGGTACTCCGATCCGAAGTCGAAAACGTCGTTGAATTGGTTAACTCGACCCTTCTCTTCTTCTTTATTGATTTTCCTTATTGTTATTATTTGTCAGGTAGGATGATTATCATTCACGACCATTGTGATAACTTAGTAAACTGTTATGAACCTTGTTGCCGAGAGGTGTTCAATAAACACGGTTATTGTGTGGCTTAACCGACTTTTGAGCGATATAAGCGGGAAAAGTGAACTTCCCGGTGGTTAAACATTACTTGACATATCATAATAGGATAGGGACTTGTTGATTAATTTCCATTTTATTCTCGTGTTTGACATTCGGGTCGGTTTCTTTTATACACCATTTGGCGGCTGTTGGTCACAGGGAGGGGATTTTGGTTGGATTATAAGATCGTCATGCTCTTGGCGCTCTTCACGCATACCAGCGATTTGGCCACCACAACGGTGTACTTTTCTGGAGAGGTGGTCTGATTGATCTGTGATCCCTACGCAGCGATTTGCGTTAGGGGACCCCCTGCGAAAATTACAGTACCGCGGTGAGAGCGGATGGGGTTAGTTTGCACCAGCACATCGAGCAGGTTTGTGACAGTGCCTGAGATCGATGGACCAATATGGCGGCTATAGTTGGGTATCAGCGGTATTTTGTTTGATTAAAGAATTTTCTAAAGTCTTGTTGGCTGCGTTTGAGGATGTTCAGTGGGTTAGGATGACTACGGTCGGACTCCGGTAACTTCCAGAAATTAAATCGGGGGTTTTCGGGGATTCAATAGGTTAGTTCTTGCTTCTTTCGGCTTCGGAATGTATCTAATTGTGTGTGGTTGTACCGATACTTTAAAATGAGTGTTCCGGAATACCAAGGAAAAATCGGTAGGTTTCTAGAAGAGTTTTCGTATGCTTCGGGGGCAAAACTGGGTCATAAAATGCAAAAATCGAGCTTTCCGGTTCGCGACTTTGGATCACACGATTTGCTGCAGTATATATATATGCAGCGATGTAATGACTTTATTTGTTGTGATTTAGATGGTGGAATGCCTCTAATTACAGCATTAAAATTATTGGTTGGTTACGGGATGGTAGAGTATCTCGTGAATCAGATTTAATTAGCAAAATATTCGAGTTCTGATTTTTCTATTTTGAGGCACAGTTTGCGCGGCAGTCCCGATAGCTTTAGATTATATACTTGGGATAGCGGTTGAGGTGTTAGGTGTTGGATTTGTTGTAAGTCTGAGCTTGGATAGGGAATGCAATCAAGAAAAATGATTAAAGATCTGAAATTTGATCGTTTGATCTAAAATTACATTTCAACAAATGGCAGGATTGAAGTATGGAGAGAAAGAACCACTGTATAGTGCGTTGGTTCTTTTTTTTTTTTTTCTCTCTCTCTCTCTTTGACAGAAAGGTAGTATCTATACGCTTTGTTTATTTTTTTAAAAAATAAATTTAGCTGAAAATATGAAACAACTAAACTGTAAATTTGGGACCTCGAGAATAAACCATCAAGCCCTTTGATACTTATACTAAGGACGGTTAATTTGTGTTGATTCTTATCTTCAGGTGTTTTGAAGATAGCTAGGTTCAAGTCAGGCATGTGCATATTTATAGGACTTGATCCTGCAACCTTGTTTGATAGTAAGTAGTAGGTTAAGTTAGGAACGGAGTGGATGCATATAAGGCCTAGGTACGGTAAACAAGAACAAGGACGAAAAAATGAGAGGGGTTGCGGTATGGTAGATGCCGCGTACATCAATCTATATGCAAATGCCCCAGGAAGAGGCAATAATATATCCTCCAGTAGTAATAAATATGAATAATGACTAAACTGAAATACTTTCAAAATTTTGCAGTGTTTTATTTCCAAATAAAAATAGTTTGAGGACTTAAAAGGAACATGTCCAAAAGTTGAGGGACTGATATTGCAATTTATCCAATTTTGGTCCGTAATAATATGGTCACTCTGGAAAGGCAGTGTAGGTACGAGTGGTAGTTGATACATATCATCTATCCTCTGCATTTTAACTTGACCTCTAAGTCTCTCTTTTTCCACCCTTCTCAGGCTGACCCATCTTTGTCTCCACTCCACCACAGAAAGGCATCGTTCACAAGCTCCTTTTCTCACATGGCAACAGTTTTATTTACCTTTTTCTCCCTTAAAAAAAAAGAGAAAATGTATAAATATTATTCAAACAGTAGATTATTTCTATTCAACCATTCAATCTCTTAAAATTTTAGTTTTAATATCTAATTAACCTTTCAAATTTTTAAATTTAAGTGATTTGATGGTTGTTCACATATAAAATTTATACTAATTATTTATTTTAATAAATTTATTGTTGTATAAATTGCACAAAATATAATAACTAAACCGATAAAAATAAACTATGCATTAAAATTTTGAAGTCATATAAAAAGCCACTAATTGACTCAATTCAAATAAATTTAAAAGTCAAGTAGTAAAATTATAATTTTTAAAGACTAGATTATTAAATCCAAATTAATGAGTGATAGTAAAAATAAATTTTATACATTTTTACCTTCAAAAAATATATTGCAAACACTTGGTTCATCCCTAAATCCATGTATTGCAAATCCATCGACTGAGGTGGAGGGAATTATTTTTCATATAATAAGTAAATAATGACAAGATTCAAAGTGCAACACTCAAGAGTTTAGGATGTCGAATTCCAACACAAAAGTTTGAGGAGCAAATGAAACTCAAAAGTTCAGGGACTAGTTGTGCAATTCACCCAAAGACTAACATAGCTTTACACCAACTCAAGATATTGTCGCCATACCAACTCAGGAAAAGGACCATCACACCAAAACATAAGCTTGTGTTGGAATGTTTACAATGGTCAAAACTTTTAATTCTAGTGAAATTACCATACAAAATATACATGAAGAGAATGATGTTGTGCCTGTGGGATACAACCATTTGGCCTACACCAAAAACCAGGGCCAATTTGTATGCAAATAAAGATAATAAAAAAGTGTAAAGAAACACATAAAATAAATGGCCAACACTTACTTTATTGGAAACCAATAGAAATGGTTGGCTTCTTTAGATACGGTTTCATTTTATAAAAGTGAAATGAAACTACTCTTTTATATATATATATATATATATATATATATATATATATATATATATATATATAGGAGCTGTAAAAGGAAGAGAGTTAGATGTTCACCATATATACCGAAAAAAGGAAACAGGAAGAGGTGACGTTGTGTGAGAAGTATAGACATGCAGAATCAAATACAAACATGGGACCATCAGCAACAACAAGTTCTGCGAATCAAGAACTCAAGCCAAAACTACAGCGAGAGCTCGACGATGGAAGAGAAGGAAGAGGAGGAGAGTTCGCGGTCGGCGCTCTCCACGTTCCGCGCAAAGGAGGAGCAGATCGAGAGGAAGAAGATGGAGGTGAGGGAGAAGGTTTTCGCACACCTTGGAAGGGTTGAGGAGGAGACCAAGCGCTTGGCGGTGATTCGTGAGGTAAGTTCATTGTTGGCTCATCAATTTCCATACTTCACCCAACTACAAATACAGGTGAAATATATAACATTGTAAGAGAACATATTTGTGCTTAGTTTATATGAAATAAGGCTTTCTATAGAATCTTTTATATTAGTATTGTCTTTCAAAGTTCAAAAAACAAAAAAATTCTAACTTGAAATTGTATAGGAACTGGAAGCAATGGCAGATCCAACAAGGAAGGAAGTTGCTGTGATTCGGAAGAAGATCGATGCGGTTAACCGTGAGATGAAACCTCTTGGGCAAAGTTGCCTGAAGAAGGTGAAGGGATTTGGCTAAGAAATGAATTAATTCAAATTTGACTATTCTTAGATTTTAATTGTAACTATTAAATTTTGGTTTTACTCATAAAAATAAAGCTTAACCATGAGTTTGACTTTTGTTAAATGTGAAGGAGAAGGAATACAAAGCAGCACTAGAGGCATTCGATGAGAAGAACAAGGAGAAAGCACAATTAATCAACAAGTTAATGGAGGTGACATATTTGTTACTTATTTTAGGCTAAAAGCAATTTACAACCTAGATATAGTGCATTGTGTATACATAAACCTAAAATAAAATAAAAGAAATGCTAAGCCTACAACAAAATAAGGGGGTTTAATCCTAGAACCCTTTGTCCATGGATGCCTGCGATTTACTAACTCTTTTTTAGCTTTCAATACAATAAAAAGAAGAAAGAAAAGGCTAGTGGAGAAAAATTAGCCTTTGCATGAGGGTGTTGTAGGATTACTACCCATTTTGGATTGTAAACCTACCAATGCTCATAAAAAGTATGAATGATACAGTAATTGTAATCAGGGGGTCGGCGTTGAGAGAAAGAATGCAAATGCTGTCAACATTGACAAGCACCCTGGTTGCAACTTACTATATATCCTCTAGAGGGTTAAAATGTATATTTTTCTGTTATTCTAGATGTATGTGCAAAATGCAGTATATTAAGTAGGTAAATTTGAATTTTAGCCTTTTAATTTTCTAGTAAAATGACCACAATAACTCAACATAGTTATATGAAGAGCATTTTCAATCTAGAAAAACGGAGATACATGAAGTTATTTCGAATACAAACATATGGATTCTTACTTTTTTATTTGATTTTTTAACAGCTGGTCAGTGAGAGTGAAAGACTCAGGATGAAAAAGCTGGAAGAGTTGAGCAAAACAATTGACTCTCTTTAATTTGGTCCTCATAAGGCCTCTTTGATGTTTGATTCATCATTTTATATGTTTCTAACTGGAGTTTGCAATGATTGTTTGTTTCATGTTTGAGTTTGTTGAGAACACGATGAACTAACGAGGGGAAGAGTTCCAGTCGTTTGTAATTGAGAATGTAATTGAAAATGTATCATGAAAATATTATATCTATCCCAGGATCTTCATTATATTAGGTGAAATTTCTCTTCATTTTATTATATTTTATCATTGGGTTGTAGTTGCAGTTACTATAATGACCTAAATTTTGCAATTAGTGGAGTTCTAGTGAAAATTGGCTTGAAGGACTATCCCTATGGTCCTGGTAAAGTTTTAAGTTAGTTGGAGTGTTTTCAGCATGAATTTGGCGCAAAAATAGAATTAAAGGAATATTGAACTTTGTTCAATAAACCGAGAACAGTCAAGAGGCGACTGTAGACAAATCCAAATTGGACTTTGAGGGTTTCGAAATAATTAGAAGAGTGTCGGAATCCCAAATAACAAAATTGAAAATTTTCCGACGAAACAAATCTTGGCCGAGAGGGATTCAAGGTCCGGACCTTGATGGTGAGGACTGAGCCTTGGCAGCAAAGACTGGACCTTGGTAGTGGGTCCGTGTAATATCACGACTTTTTGTGTATCGATTTACCCTCTTATTAATAAATTACATGTTAGGAAAAATCGAATTATTGAGCTTTCTTAAGTTGACTATCGTGTGGTGCGGGTATTTTTTCTGTGATAGAGTTCGAAAAACGATGATCGGCGGTGCAATCGGATATGATTTCCGACTTACAGACCTCCCAGAATGGCGTTTTGAAGGTCGCGTAATCGTAGTGTGCATCGGAATCCGTGCAAAAGATCTGGCACACTTTTCGAGAGGATGAGGAACTATCTCTTGTGATTAAATAATTAATTTTTAAATAATAAATACCCGGATGTGGGTTTCATTGTACGCACGAAGTTAGAAATCTGTTTATCCCAGAAAAGAAAAAAAAAATCCTAACCGGAGGAAAAAGAAAGAGAGAAGGAGAAAGCGGAGAAACCCAATCGTTCCCGATCAACGTGCCGAAGCCGGGAGTGTGAGCGGATCGCTTTCTCCGACGAGATCGTGGTAAGCGATGTTCTTTTTTCGGTTTTCTTTGTTGGGGTTTTCGCCGTTTTTCGTTTAGCCGCTGCCTCGTGACCGCAGCCGCACCCCGGTCGGCGCAGCGCGGGGCTGCGCCCGCGAGGCCGCGCCGCAGGCAGCGCCAACCGGGGCAAAGCCCGCGCGGGCGCTGCAGGCGCCGCCGCGCGGGGCAAAGCTCGAGCGGTCGGGCTGCCTGCAGCGCCGTGCGGGGCTGCGCCCGTGCCCGCGCTGCAGGCAGCGCCGTGCGGCCGCTCTGCGGGCAGGCGCCCGCGCGGCCGCTCTGCGGGCAGGCGCCGCGCGGGGCTGTCGCCCGCGCGGCTGAGCCGCAATGTGAGGACCTGGATCCCCACGTCGAGATTACTGGTTGACCAGTAGCTCCTGGAGGCCTATGTGGCATGTCGGTGGCGTTTGTGCACCAATTGGACACTAGTGTTGGACTCAGTGTGATTAATGGATCACGAGAGTAGTCTGATGACTCCGTCGAATGCTTAGAAGTGGTTTTGCGCGCAATGGATATTAAGATTGGGCTCAGCGTGAAGTTTGGACAAAAGAACATCTTTTCGGATGCCTTCGGCAATTTTTAGAGTTGAAATTTGAGCAAATCGGGCGAGAAACGGATGGGAACGGACGAAAACGGGCGAAACTGGGCTTGGGCCCAAGTTACGGGCGCCCGAAAGTGGGTTCCGGGTGCCCGGAAAGTACTGTACCAGGTAGTTTTTTTGGGCTGCAGCGAACCGGGCTGCACTGTAGCGAACCCGGTTCACTGTAGTAGCCCGGTCCGGAGTTCGATGCGCCCGAAAGTTACTGTAGTGCGCCCGAAAATTTCTAGTGGCACGGATCCCGAGGCAGTTGGCACCCCGAGGCAGTGGCACGGATCCCGTGGCACGGGCGTGAATCCCGAGGCATGGCAGCGCGCGCGGTGCACTGTGGCGCGCGACCCGAGGCGCGCGTGGTAGGTGGGGAACGCCACGTGGCGTCTCCCAATTGGTCGCGGCGGCCGAGGCGACAGGCGTGCGAGGGGAAGGCGCGGCGGGCCTGGGGCGGTGTCAGCGGGGGAGGCCACGTGTCGGCCTCCTATTGGTCGGTCAGCGCGACGTGACGCGCTGACGCGACGCTACGCAGCTACCGCAGGCGGTAGTGCAGTCCACGTGGCAGCCTCTGATTGGCTGCCACTGGTCCGTGGTCGCGGTGCAAGGGTCCAGGGACACGTGTCGCCTCACCATTGGCTGAGCGTTGGTGACGTGGCGCCTCGCTGGCGTGGCATGGGCACGTGGACCGCGGCGGGGTGACTACTGTAGCCGCCCGAATCTTTTCGGGCGCCCGAAAGGTGCGCCCGAAAGTCGGGTTTTGGCCTATTTTGTAGAGGCCCAGTTTTGTCCAGACTATTTTTCCGATGAATCCTCTGTGCTGGACACCTAGTATTGGTGAGTCGGGCCCACGGGGCATCAAAAGGATGCTACAGATGGACCCGGAGAGATATTTTTGGCTGATTTGGTCGTCGGCTGGGTTTGCCGAATTTTAGAAAAGGAATTGGGCCAAACAGAGGTTGGATTTGGATTTAGGACGGAAAAACACTTGAAAACGACTTTTTGTTTGTTGAATTTGGAGTCCGGATGACCAAAAACGGGCTACCGGAAGTTTACTGGGAAAAACTGGTGCATGGGAGTGGACCGTGGACCGGTGGGAGCCACGTGGCGGCCCATCATTGGCCGGCTCACGTCGCTCGGTCCACGGGGGAAGGCGGCTGGCGCATGGACCGCGCGCGCGGACACATGGCGCATCCGGATAGGTGGGCGCGCGCGGCTCGGTCCAGGGAATAAACGGCGCGGTGCAGTGGACCGGGGGCGCGACAGCTGGCAGCCGGGGATTGGCGGGTCCACGAGGTCGCGGTCCACCGCACGCGGAGTGGGGCACGGGGCGATGAGGCGCCGACGCGTGGCTGTGCCACGCGTCGCCACCCGCGCAGCGCACCCCACTAACCCCGCTGGTTGCGGGGAGGGGGGTACGTGGCGCGCCCTGGGGAGCCCCGCACAGCTGTTTGCTGTTGCGGGGCTACGTGGCGGCACCGGGGGGCGGTTGGACGGATTTTCGTCTGACCCGGCGCAGGCCGGATCGGGTTAACGGGTTAATTGGCCCAAATTTGGCCCATTAACCCGAATTTGAGGGCTATTTAACCCATATTAACCCCCCTTTTAATCCTTTTCTGTTGGGAATTTCGCAGTGAGACTTAAAGAGAAATTGTTCCTCTGCCAGAGCTCGACTTGGTGGTGGCTCGCCGGATTTTTCCTGTGCACGCATCCCGAGGTTGATCATTTTACGGCGCGGCGCGACATTCGTTTATCGACGACCCGTTTCGACACTTTTCGGTGTTCATACTCCCCCGACTTACTCCGACATCCGATTTAGACGATTTCTGCGCCGTTGGACTCACGACTGGTGGGACTTTAATTTTGGTATTTTGAGGTTACTGATTTGCTGTACGGATTTTTGGGGATTCGGAGCTTTCTTTAACGCTATTTTTCTTGGCGGATTTTTGGACAGTACCGCGAGGATTTGGCCATATCTTCGCGCACCGACGTCGGATTGAGGTGATTCAAGAGGCAAAGTTCATCGTCTTTTCGCAAGGAACCTCCTGGAAATTTTCTCAGAATTTTCTGAGTCCTCTTCGAAGGTGAACAGTGGTCCTCTTCCCGAGTTCAGTATACAGTGTATTTTATACAGTTTGTTTGGGGGTATTTCTGTTGCCGAATTTATATCTTAGCGTGGGAAAATCGGATTTGGACGTGCAGGTACTCTTTTCGACGGGTTCGTCGCGAGGACCGTGACGGTATATTTCTCGGGTTTTTCCGTGCACACTTTTTCCGCAGGTGGAAACTGTAAAAGTCTGGACAGTTATTTTTGGACTGATGTAAAGGGGGGGGAAGTGACTTATTTTCTTATGTGGACTCTTTCTGGTTATTTTGCACAGTGTGGAAGACGTCACTGGACTGAGCGTGGACTTTACCTTCGGGGATCAGGATTTAGCGCTTGAGGTGGGTACCGCTATCACCACTTCCTTTGAAATACCCACTAGGCTTATTAAGAGCTATTCTGGAATCATGTTGTTAATTCCTGGAAACAGATGAACCCAGCATGCTAGAATAAAAATGACATTTGAGTGCTACTCGCTTAAATAATTGAATTTGTAGGAAATGAATATTTATTAGAAAAAGGGAACTACACTTATATTTGTATATAAAGGAATTATTAGTTTTCATGTTGACATTAAAGGAAATTATCTTGATAACTAAGGGACTTGCATGCTTGTATGGCCACCTTTATGACTACACAATTATATGGATTATGACTTAGGAGAAAACATGTTTTTATCTTTTCTCTGGACATCTGGACATAGAGATTATTAGGCTCGGGTTAGAGCGGGAACTGGAACAGTGTAGTCAGTTAGTGGGAAATCGGGGACAGACATGTTGAGGACAGGGCATCAGCGGCAACCGCGAATTTTGGGCGGTTGACCGGACTATTTTCATTGCATCAGATTACGGGGACGGGGGTTCGGGATCTCTTTAGTAGACGAGTGTTTCCTACTTGTTAGAGTCTCGATCCAGGCATACAGTATCGGTTACTTGCTGCGACTTATTTCACTCGTGAGGGTCGCTCCCCTCGAGTGCCACTCCGGAGTGTGTTCATTTACGACCGTGCCGGTCAGGAGCCGGTCTGTCGCTCAGGGTTGGGACTGTGCCGGTCAGGAGCCAGTTTACTACCCTAGGGATGGGACTGTGTCGGTCAGGAACCAGTCTGCACCCCAGGTCTAGATCGTGAGTCCATAGATACAGACAGGCTGACAGATACATGCATTTTAGCTACGTGGTTAGCTCAGGATTTAGGGGCATTTTAGTGGTAACCTTTATCAGTTGTTCTTATTGTTGGCTTACCACCTTTGTTTACTTTCGCCTCTGGTAATCCTAGTGGGTCATTCACTGTTTGAGGTTTACCCACTAGGGGAGGCTACTGTTCTTATAGTAGTTCTGACCCCCACTGTGTTTGTTTTCTTTTGTCCCCTTTGTTTTGCAGAGGCATTTGCCGGAGTTGCGGGACCCTCCACCCAGGAGCGAGGTAAGAGGACTGCTGATTAGCTAGCTACTTCCCAGCGCCTAGTTCGATAGTTTGGTTGTACCATGGACACTCAGACAGCTGTAGTTTTCTTTTATTTTGGGTCTGGCTGTGGCCAGCTGATTGTACCTTTTCGTGAGCTGGGAGAGACATCTGTATCTATTTGAGAGTCTGTACTTTTATTTCCAGCTTGTGTCTGAGATGTATTAGTTTTAGTTTAGCTCTGTTTCATGCTCCAGTATTACTCTGTTATATCTAAGCAGGTTACCAGCGCTTCGTGTACTAGGGAAAGACCGAGTGCACGGCGGATCTGTGGACGAACCCGGGTTCTGGTTTACACCCGAGACATGACATATTTGGGCCCGAAACGGCTCCTTTTTCCTCCTTTTCTCCTTCTTGGCTTCACCCGAGCGTACCAGGAGAGGGAGAGGGCGATTTCCGCCCGGGGTTTTCGAGGGCGCACGAGCGCGCCGTGGACTCCGTGGAGCGCGCAAGGTGTTCCTAGGAGCCGGTTCGACGTGTTGGAAGGCGCGACGGGTCGAGGTAGGTCCCGTTTGTTGTTTTTGCGGTGTTTTTGGCACAGTCTTGAGTTTCCTTTTTGGATTTCGGATTTGACCCCACGCCCTCATGCGTGTTAGGGACCGTGTTTTTACTGTGCCGTTTTACTACATGGGCTGTTGCTGGCGTTTTGGACGCGCCTCGTTTTACGTGTAGATTCGAGGTACGTGCACCGTTTCGCGTGCAGGTCATGTTGGCGCGCACCGTTTTGCGTGCGGGTTTTAATAGCGTATATCGTTTTGCGTGCAGGTTTTGTGGCCTCGCATCATTTTGCGCGCTGACTCGTAAAGTGTGCACCGTTTTGCGTGCAAACTTGATGTACGAGACTCGGATTAAGGCGTGCCTTTACACTTTGAGCATCTACGCATCGCAAGGATTACCGTCGTGTTTTTGGGGAATTTTCTGAGTTTCGCCCGAAGGTATACTTCTTTCCCCTTTACTGTGCAGAGTATTACAGTTGTGTATGTTGTGGACTTTCGCACTCACCGCGTTGTGGAATTTGTAACTCGGCCTCCGGGACTCGGATTTTGACGTGCAGGTACTCGTTTCGAAGGTCTCGACGCGACGATCGTGGCAGTATTTTTGATAGATTTTTCAGAGTCCGTTATGCAGGTGAAAATTGCACATCTTCGGGGCTGGTTACAACAGATGGTGTACACTTGGATATTTTAGCATAAAGTGTAACTTTGGACCTTTTGTTGTACCCAGGAGGGTTCGCGAGTGTTTTGGAACACTGCTAGGAGCCGAGGTTTGCGCGACATGTATCGTGGATACGGGTTTAGAGGATTGTGCGTGCAAGTGGCCACGCTCTTCACCGATCCCAGGTTTGCCTTAGATGGAGCACTTCAGGTAGGTAAGCTTAACTTGGTAACTGTTTAAGGCTTTTATATCATGGTGAATGTGAGTGCACATGTGGGGATATCACCCCTCTATGATTGATAACAGGCATATTTGTTGTACAACCGATATGAGCGAGAGGTAAGCAAGGAATGGCCTACTTGGGTGAGATTGGTATACCATAGTAGGAATATTTCAGCATGCTTTACTAATATATATTTCACCCACTTTTATTGTTTCTGAGGACAAAGCATCCTTGCATGGACATGTAGTTAGGCCATCTTTTACTGCTGCACTACTTTTGGAACTTGACTTAGGAGAAACCATGTTATCCTTTTCTCCTTCTTTGTTAGTCAGGTGGTCTGTGTTGCTCTGGTTCGAGCAGGGGTTCTGGGTAGTGTAGTCGGGACTTGGTGTCTGGGACAGGTTGGATTAGTTGTGGGGCTTTGCGGCAACCGCGGATATTGGGCGGACGACCGGATATTTATTTATGCACCAGATTGGGTATCTGATTTCTCTGGTGGACGGAGTTTCCCAGTTTGATCAGAGTCATGATCCAGTCCTGCTTTTGTTACTTATCACACCGACGCGGATATTGCCCGGTGATACTTTACTCGTGTGGGTTGCTCCCCTCGAGTGCCACACAGGAGTGTGCAATCGGACGGTTAGAGTGGCCGATCTGTTACTTACTCTTGTGTGCGATCGGATGGTTAGAGTGGCCGATCTTTTACTTACTCTTGTGTGCGATCAGACGGTTAGAGTGGCCGATCTGTCACTTACTCTTGTTTGCGATCGGACGGTAATAGTTGCCGATCTGCTACTTACTTTGAGTCCTAGAGACTCCTATCCCTTATCGGTGTTATGCATTGGCCAGCATACCCGATTCGTTAGGCACAGCAGGCAATACCAGTATTTCTGGCGTCACTAGATTGGGTTTATTACAGATGTTTACCTTACTGTTACACTCGGGTCAGGGGGACCGAGTGGAGTCTAGTAGCCGTGTTTAGACTAGTGCTAGTGTTGTTGGGAACCGTTTGGGGATCGACGGTTGTCCCAAGGTCATTGTGAGTTGTTGACCGTTGTACGAGAGGAATGGCAGGCATAGCAGGCATGGCAGGCATGGCAGGCATGGCAGGCATAGCAGGCGTAGCAGGCAGTGCCAGTGATTACTGGTTTATCGATTGGGTCGATTGTGCACTTCATGTGTTGGTGGTTGCATACCACACTTTGGTTCTTCCCTTTTGGGCATTTAGATAGAGGCTTGATAGCTATTGAGAGTCTCTAGCTTCCTTATTTCAGTATTTACGGCTTGGTTAGTTTTGTCTCTTGAGGACTTGGTGGGCAGACCGTCGGGCCTGACGGTGGTACCCACTGAGAACTCCCTTTTTGGTGTAGTTCTCACACCCATTGGGGGTTCCCCCCCCCCTCCCTTTCTTTCCTCTCCTTTGTTTTGCAGAGTCTTAGCGGGCGTTGCTGTTCTGCGATCGTTGATCGAGGCGAGGGAGTCGCGAGCTAGATCCCTACCCATGATTGGAGAGTAGCGGTACCCCATTCAGAGGAGATCTTCTGTAGCTTAGTTGTTTTATTTTTCCTCTTTTGAGTGGCAGATGTAGTGAGGACATATTATGTATCGAGAGACTATACACTGACGTATATATTGGAGATATCTCCCGGTTGAGTTCTGAGTTTTGTACCTGAGGATATTGTATGGTTATTATTTTGGGAGACGGACATTATTGTATTATTTTCAGCTGTACAGTGATTGATTTTAGTTATACAGCAGGTTTTTACTTATAGCTCTGATATTATGTTTAGCTGTAGTACTTTTCTTGCAGGTAGGACGCTTTGCCTATGCAGGTTGGCATAGGTGACGGATCTGTTGGCGAGCTCGGGTCGCAGTTTCGACCCCGGGGCGTGACACGCAAGCGGCGCTGCGCGGGCAAGCGCCCCCGCGGCAGCGCCGCTTGCGGTGCCGCGCGGGGTCCCGCGCGGCTATGACGCATGCGACGCCGCGCGGGGCCAGTGACTGCGCGGCCGCACGGCATGCAGTGCCGCGGTGGAAGAGACAGCGGCGTGTCGTCCGTCGCGCGTCGTTACCACCGCCGTTGCCGGGTTTTTGTCGTACTCTTGGGTTCTTGACTCCGTTTCTTTACAGAATGCAATTCAGTCTGACCAGTTGTTCTTTTAGGGACTTCCTTAGGTCCGGGTGCCGATTGTGAGCATGTTACGGTCCCAAGTGTTCCGGTCAGCATATCTCGAGGTGGGTAGTTTATTATATTTCGGTGTATGATTGTTTCCGTCTTAACTTGTGAAAATAAAGTAGATGTATATTTTGTGAACTGTCTAACCCTATTACATGAGAATCCCGCTCTTTTAACTCTAACTGTGGCGACGAATGTCGCGGTGCCTTATTACACGCCGGTTTTGGCATTTATGCTCATGATTGCTTACACGCACACCGGCGGTCTGGCCACCGCACAGGGTGTATTTTTTCGAAAAGATGGTATGTTGACCCGTGTACCCTACAAGGTGATGTAGTGGGGACCCCTCGCGGACTACTTAAGGTGTTGCACAAGTACCGTGGAGGGGTTGGAGGCATCAAAGTGCGAGCAAAGTGTACTTTCGTCGGGGGTCTTTAGACCTCCCGGCACATGTTTCGTTTTGATTAAACAGGGGATATGGTGATTCATGAGGGGGAAGTGGAATGCTCTGGTGTATCGATTTGTTCATTACTGTTCTTGTCACGCCCCCGGGGGTTTTTAGGTAAAGATAAGCGGAAATGTGCGTGTATAAATTTTTTTCTTAATAAATAAGCATCAGCCTCGTCCCCGGTGCGTGTCAGACCGCCACATACACAAATTCACTGTCACGCCCCGGGGGTTATATTTTAGCGGAAACGGTACACAGAGGTAAGCGTAAGGTGCGTACAAAATTTTTTCTTTAAAACCTCCTTCCCCGGCGCGTGCCCAGACCCGCCACATATACAGATTCACTCGAAAGTCGGGCAGAGTCTCCTCTGTATATGCACGGCGTCGCGGCTATTACAACCGTCAAACACAAGCAATCACTTCCAATTAATCACAACAGTTCGAAGTAGTATGGTGCATGAAGACAAACAATACCCGTGGCCAGTCAAGTTGAAAGTATAAACTCACTGTTTTGAAAACAGACCCACACGGTCTGAGGTTTTGAAAACCGATTTGGAAAACGGCATAAATCCACAAGGTTTGGGAAAACGGGCCCACCCGACCCTAGACTTTTGAAAACAGTTTACGAAGTCCTTTTTCTTTTGTTTTCTAGTTGATTTGTTTAGAAAACGGCCAACCGGGAATGATAAGGAAACAGTAGTGCGTAACCAGAATGAAAGTACTCAACATCCACACGACCCCACGAGGGTATCGAGAACCACACAATAACCTACAAATCCGAATGAAATGCAGAGAAAGTAAGTACAACAGCATACTAGGGCCGCCTCGGCCCGACTGCTACCGCCTCGGCCTCACCGTCGCCTACCTCTACCCCCTGGAGGTACCTGTCACAGAGTGGGTAGTCAGCGACACTATCACAAAAATAGTACTAAAGCAGTAAAGTAGTACCAAACCATAAAGTAAGACTAGCCGAAATAACCGCTCTACTCGTAACGGTAACTCGCAACCACCTGTACCACCTGTAACATCTGCAACCCGGTAACACCTGTAACACCTGACCGCGTCGGGATCCAATCCCGGCGGTCCCACACCTGACCTTATCGGGATCCAATCCCTATAGGTCCCACCGCTCGCACCTTCGTGCCTCAAACCCCACACCTACGAGGGCCCCACTACGTCACCTCGTGGGTAAACACGGGTCAAAGACCGCCTTTCCGAAAAAGAGCACCCTTTGCGGTGGCCAAACCGCGGATGCGCGTGTCGCACTCGAGCATAGTAACAAAACACGGGGTAATATAGTAAACCATAGAGCCATCAGTGTTAGTACAGGTTAACATAATATTTAATATCCTCCCCGGAACACTAACATTACTAAACCTCGGGAGAAAAACCCACCTTGTTGTCGCGCTCCTGACCGATGTTAGGTTCTCTCGCGTCTCGGGTACCCGCCCGGGCCTACACGAATCTCGATTTCGTTGGCTAGGGTTGAACGAGGGAAGACTCGCCCCGTCTGGTGTGCCCGGTCCCAAGGCAAAGGATGTACGGTGTTCCTCCTCCTCCTTGATTGCTCCACCGGTTACTCCACGCCGATTGACAGCGGTAAGGAAGGTTTGGGGAATGGAAAGTTTGGGAAATGGTTTTCGCTTTTCTTTTGGGGTTTCGTACGCAGGGGGTTTAAGGGGAGTTGTGGGGAAGTGGCCGGTAGTTGGGGGAAGTGGTGGGAAGTGGGGCGGTTAGTGGGTAGTTGTGGGGAAGTGGTGGGAAGTTGGGGCGGTTAGTGGGTAGTTGTGGGGAAGTGGTGGGAAGTTGGGGCGGTTAGTGGGTAGTTGTGGGGAAGTGGTGGGAAGTTGGGGCGGTTAGTGGGTAGTTGTGGGAAGTGGTGGCGGTTAGTGGGAAGTTGTGGGGAGGTGTGGGAAGTTGGGGCGGATCGTGGGGAGTCGTGCGACTGGGAAAACGCGGGAGTGATATAGGTGGCGGGAACGGTTAAGTTGGAAATGGGAAAGAACCCTGTTTTAAATCAAACGCGGGTACGAACCGGGTCCGGTCCGCCTCGTAAACCGTGCTGGTTTGCCTAAATTGTTAGCCAACTTCCGGAATTTATTCTGGAAGCACCCGGCGTCGGAATTCAAAACCGATTGCACCGCCGTTCTCCGTTTCGCGAGCTCTATTAACTAAAAATACCCGCGAGTCCCGACGATCTGGCCGGGAACAAGAAATTATGGATCGCCCTCCGAGTCTAAATGAAAATAAATAAAACCAAAAGTGGACCCTAGCAATTATTTTAAACCGGCGGTTACTACATTCACCCTGCCCACGGATAGAGTCTCCTTTGTATATGCACGGCGTCTCATTTACAACATCAACATACAATCTTTAACCACACAGTCAGAGTCAACAGGTACGAGAGTGTAAAGACATTTAATCACATTAAGAGGAACCTACAAGTTTGCAAACGGTGTCCACTCGACACCTATTCCTTTAAAAACGTCTACATATTCACAGTAAGGCGGCTACATTGTTTCGGAAAGGATAAATCCACAGGTTTTCAAAGCAGTGCCCACACGACACTTGGTTTTGGAAAATATTTTCGAAACCCCTTTTTGTTCGGTATAAAACATGCCGCATATAAGTCATTAGGGAACATTATAAAGATCACATCACAAAACCGTCTCTCAATCCAACATCCACAACATTCCACAATCAAGCAATTGAGAACTTAAACTTAGATAACAAGGGGACGAGATAACTCGAGCAAGGATAATGGAATAAACCTCATCCAGCTAATGTTCTTTAATCGCTGCCTCACCGTCGCCCCGACTACTACACCTAGTCCAACCTGTCACGGAGTGGGTAAAGTCAGTGACAAACAAAGTAGATGTCTTAAGATTAACATGGATTTAAGAACAAACCAATTTACACCGGAACCTTTCGCTAACATCCTGCACAAAATAAGCTAGGCACCAACCCCAGAATACCCAATTAAGCTGGGCACCAACCCCAGAGTACCTGTCGGAGAGACGGAAGTCTCCCCTCGTGCACAACCCCATTTCTTGCATGATGCTTTTAACCTCTTCACGGAGCTAGTGCGGCTCCTTTAGCTGTCGTGAAGAGGTCCCCACCCTACCCACGTGGGGTACACGGGTCATTCAGACCACTTCTCCGGAAAAGTACACCCATGCGGTGGCCCTATCCGCCTGTGTACGTGCAGCATCCAAAACCAGATTTGCCGAAGTCGGCGTGTATTAAGCACCACGACCTCGGCCGCAACAATTGTCATGTTAGAATAAACAGAAACACTTATGCAAAAGATTTAACAGTCCATCTACTTTGTTAGACAAATTAACGAGCCTTTTACGATGATAGATGCACTTACTGCACTTGTTGCACTTATAGCAACGGTACCCACCTAGAATGAAGACAACCGACCGCGCCCGCGACCCTCCTAAGCAAAACAGAGCTCCTCGCGGCCTACTACAATATCCAAGAGCACCATTTAGCACCATACCCTAATCAGGTAAAATGAGTGGTCCCCACCCACTGTAACAATAAACCCACAAAACTGAAGTCATCGTGCCTAGGGGACCACAATGTCGATAAAAAACCCAACAAGTCAAAACCATCGAGTAAAACTGAAAACTCAGATCGAACCGGTAACGCCAAAGCCTAACAACAATCGGATCGCGACTATTTCGTCGCGAACTCCGTCGGGACCCAAACCGCTAACAAAAATCCAGCAAAACTCAACCCTCAACCGGTAGCCAACTCGGGACATCAATGATTAAACCGGGAAGTCCCCGACGGCGAAAAGATGAGAAAAAGACCCGACGGCGCGCCCTTGACGATTTCGTCGAGGCGCGGAGCGTCGGCGAAAATAGCACCCGACATAATAAAACAGTGGCCAAAAAGATCCCAAGTGGCCATGCCAAGAAAATCGCGGAGATTGTGATCCCAACGGCGAAAATGGCGCTCAAAACGGTGGAAAAACGGGCAAAAACGGAGCTACCGAACTTTGGGGCTGTCGGGTGGTGCACAGGAGCAACCGTGGACCGGGCTCACCGCACAGTGGAGGTGGCGGCGCAGACCCGGCTCACCCAGGAGGCGTGCACCAGGCGGGATGGGCCGGGCCGCGCACAGCGCTGGCGCGCACCGGGTCCATGCCCCTTCGGCCGCAAGCGCGTGTGCCGGGTGCACGCCTAGGGCGTGCACCGCGCACAGTGTGCAGCCCGGCGCACGGTTTCGTGCGCCGGGTCTGCGCTTTCGGGATCCGTGGACCGCGGCCGTACGGACAGCACAGTAAATCCTAATTTTGCGGTTTCTTTCCGTTTTCGCTCCCGTTTCACGATTTCTTCTCCGTTTTCGCCCCCGTGCGACTCCGGCGAAGACCCCGCGACCATGGTAACGGCGGCGGCGGCCTCCCGTTTAAAAACGGCGGTGGCGGCCTCCCGTTAACCCACTATGATCTATCAAACACCCACAAAAATCTCCGAATAAATCCGCGGTAAATCTAACGACTAAACCGTTGATCAACGGACAACCAAAACATCGATCGGAAGCCCGATCAAACCTCCGATCAAGACCGATAAAAATCATCAATCCCACCCAATCAAGAAGACGAACAAAACATTGATCAAAACCAAAATCAAGAACCTGTAATCATTGCACCGACTAAAACGACCACGGAAAACCCCCGATTAATTCGACCAAAGAAACGAATATCACTAACCTCAATTTATCGGAATTAGAGATCCGATCTTGTTTCCTTGCGGCGTTGGAGACCCGGATCCGCTCCTCGTAGATGATGGCGTTTCGTTCTCCGGTCACCGGCACGTCAAACGGGGCAATCGGGTTCCTCCGCTTTCTCATTCTTTCCTTCTTTTCTCCTCCGGTTAGGGTTCTCTTATCTTTCCTCTCTTTTCCTTTCTCTCCTTTCAAGCTAGGGTTTCGTTTGGTTTTCGGTACGCACAAAAGAGGAGGATTTGAGGAGGCAGTATTTTAGATTAGGGTTTTCCTTCCGGTAACGGGGTTTAATTATCCTCTTATTATTAATTTATTTTCTTTTATTTTATTCTTTTATTTTCCTTTTATCATACGTACGTAAAAAGAAAAAACCCACGAATATCCGGATATTTATCTCTTAACAATAAATATCTAATCCCACGAGATAAACCCCACCTTTTTAAATCCTAGTCACCGATTATTTAATTTCCTAATTAAATAATCATAGGAAATAAATTTCCAAATTAATTTCTCGTCACCGATTAATTAATTACTTAATTAATTAATCACACGAAATATCCAAAATCCCCCAAAAGCGTGCTGGATATTTTACACGAATTTCGATGCACGCTTTAAGTCACCGCGATCTTAGAAACCCCATTCCGGGAGATTCGTACATCGGATTCCCGATCCGATCACACCGTCGGTCTTCATTTTCTGAGCCCTTCGACAGAAAAATACCCGCACCACACACCGACCGACTTTCAAACATTAGATAATTTTATTCTACTTAAAGGGCGTAATTAATTAACATGTGAGTCGCAAATACACGTAAAAGCCGAATCACTACAGTTTTTATAACATTTTACCTGTTTTCATCTACTTTATTTGTCACTGACTCCCCACATTGTGACAGGTCTGAACAGGGGTGGGAACCGGGACGGCGGTGAGACTGCGTTTAGAGGACCTTAGTCGCTTGAGGCTGCCATATGCCTTATTTACTGTCGGTTATCTCTTTTACGTTTGGTTAGTAGGTTAGTAATTTTTGTTGGTGGAACATTTGTGGATGTTGGGTTGAGATCCTAACTTAGTAGTGACATCTTTTATTGTATTTATCTTATACTTGTATGCGGCATGTTTTCAAATAGCAAAATGATTTCGAAAACGTTTTCAAACTAAGTGTCGTGTGGGCATTGGTTTCCAAACCCGTGGATTTATTCTTTCAAGTTATATTGCCGCCTAAAAGCGATTTGCGAAAATGTTTCTAAAAACCGAGTGTCGTGTGGACACTGCTTTCCAAACCTGTGGATTTATCCTTTCTCTCTTGATTGTGGTTGTGATTAATTGTGATCTCTTCTTTTGGTATCATCGTGACTGCATGGTTAAAGTAGGAGTCGTATTTGAAATGCCGTACATATACAAAGGAGACTCCGTCCGTTTGTGGAGTCAATTTGTATATGTGGTGGATTTGGCGTGCACCGGCGGCGAGGTTAATTTCAAAAAAAAAAAGATACATATTTTTCCGCTCATTTAGAACCTCCGGGGCGTGACAGTCCGGACCTCCTCTGGGAAATCCTGAAGTGACCTTCGATGTCCGGACCTTGTAGGAGGGTCTGGATTGTTACTGGGGTGTCCCTGAGGGATGTTCGAAGACTGGACCCTAGAGGAGGGTTTGAACCCTCGACGACAATAATGCACAATGAGGGGCATTTTTGTTATTTCACTTGGGGTGGGGCCTTTGAAGGGGGACCCTTCCTCCCCCTTTTTCTATGTACGCACACAACACACCCACCCACCCACATGCACACAGTGAGGGAGGGTGGAGCTCTCTCTCTCTCTCCCTCTCCCTCACGTTCCTTCATTTCTCTTTTTTCGAAACTCGACGCCCCAACGGAATTCAAACTCAAGAGTTGCGTAGGAGTGCTGGATTAAGCTTTCGGTGCACATGGGAGCTCGCGGAGCTTGCAATTAAGGTTAGGATTTCCAACGAATGGTAAGGATTCTTGCTAAATCCTTTATAATTGATATCCTCGTGTTTCCTAGAGGCTTCCATTACTATTTGCTCAAAGATTCTCAAAAAATATTTTGGGGTGGGGGTGGGGGTGGGGGGGAGGGGGCAACTTCGATTTGAAAAATGACAGGCGTCGGCAAGTATTTTTTGCGAATCGGGCGAAACGCCTTGGTATCCTTCGTTATTGCTTCGAAGAAAGCAAATCGCCGCGGAGGTCCGAATGCAAGTGTCTACGAGCAATCGAAAGCATTTCCTGGTAGGTGGTACTTCTCGAAATGGACGGATGTCCTTCTATATCTAAGTTCCTATGTTAGGTCTTAAAGTGTGTGTGTGTGTGTGTGTGTGTGTGTGTGTGTGTGTGTGTGTATATATATATATATATATATATATATATATATATATATATATATATATATATATATATATATATATATATATATATATATATATATATATATGTGTGTGTGTGTGTGTGTGTGTGTGTGTGTGTGTGTGTGTGTCTCTGTGTGTGTGTGTGTGTGTGTGTGTGTGTATATATATATATATATATATATATGTATACATACATATATATATATATATATATATATATATATATATATATATATATATATATATATATATATATATATATATATATATATATATATATGTGTGTGTGTGTGTGTGTGTGTGTGTGTGTGTGTGTGTGTGTGTGTGTTAAGTCCAGATTTTTTTTGCCACATGAGGGAGCGACATGTGGCATCTGCCATCGGTTAAAGACACTAGCCGATGGGATAATTAGCCGACAAAGAGGGACTCGTGCCTCGATTAAAATCGGTCTCGGTCGCGTGGGAGTGCAACATGCGACATGTGCCATCGGCTAAAGGCATCAGTCGATCGGAGAAACAGTCGACGAGAAGACTACCATCCAGGATTGACCTCTGTCGAAGACGAACATCAGGCTTCCTTAATCATATGACGAAGAAAGCAATGTCAGAGTCAACCTTCGGTTGCTTGAGCCGAAGAAAGAAAGACTTTAGAAGGATGGAGTGCGAAATTTGGGTGCAAATCTCGTAACTAGTCCTGGAATGGCAAGCGACGTTCAGCATTGGAAAGCGCCGAAGATCACGCTCCGGCGCTACGATTGGAGAATGAATCTGGACGAAAAAACGACTGCTATCCTATTTGAGAAAGTTCGACTCAAAAGGAAATGGTTGAGGATATTTTGATAACTTTCTCCAAATCACGCCGATTATTTCAAATCGACAACTACATGCATGGTTCGGGTGTGTATAAATACCCGAACCATCGAAGAAAAATGGGTCCTGCAACCTCGTAAGCCAAGACCACCCCCTGCTTTTCATATCTTTCATATTTACATTTCCCGCATTTTCTAGGAGTTGATTAACTTGTAATTGGCTACCTGTTACTCTTGTAATCTCACTTCAATCAATACAAATTTCCAATCGGCTCCTCAGCCGTGTCAAATCTCTTCCCCATACTCCGGTTCTGCTACTCTAGGCCAAACTTTCTCTCTCTCTACCTCTATATCACAATTCGGATAATTTAAGCTGGGCAATCACGAGAGTTCGATTGAGAAGAACCCAACCGAACAGATTCCTCCTCGACCCGATCGCTTGATCCATTGGCACACGGCGCATCACATCCAGAGGGTCGACCGAACCACGAGGCTGATCGACGACCGACATTTTCGGCCCCAACAATCTTTTGGCACGCCCGGTGGGACACTCAGGTCCTCACTCTGTCACTCACTGATCCTATCCATCAGAGTGGCTGCTCAACTGCAGACTACAATCTAAAAAAGACCCCTAGGGGCACAACCTCTAGTCCTGCTCGTCTCATAAGCTCAAGTGGTGGCGCCTGCCGCATGACCATCAGGCTCAAGCTCTGCATTGCTCTCCTGCTCAAAGCATCTGCCACTACATTGGCTTTGCCGGGATGATACTGGATGCTCAAGTCATAATCCTTCAGTAACTCCAACCGCCGACGCTGCCTCAAGTTCAACTCCTTCAGGGTGAATAGACACTTTAAGCTTTTATGGTCAGTGAAGATGTCACGCCCCGGGGTCGAAACTCCGACCCGGGCTCGCCAACAGATCTGCCATCTGTACGGAAACTGCCGCACAGACGAAGCGTCTACCCTGCAAGTCAGATCTATAGCTAAATATGTATCAGAGCTGAAATAGAACTAAAACCACAAGCTATAGAAAACCACTGAACATCTGATGTAAATATAAAATAAAGATCCTCAAAACAACACCTCTCAGCTGTCAAATAAAAACAAAAACCTCACCAATCTCTCGGACTGTCCAGTACAAAAGTGGAAACATAAAATACAGGGTACATCTACCTCTGACTCTCAATACGGGTAAGGAACTACTCAGCCACGTCCTCACCTCGATCAGCTGTCTCCGCCCGAACCCATCCGGAACAGCTACCTCAGGAACCTGTCACCGCAGCGGGTGTGAGATCTACTGCAGAAGGTAGATCTCAGTGGGTACCGTCACCAATATCCACGGTATGCCCACGAAGTCTACTGGAGGCACAAAAGATAGGTATGCAGATAGATATATATATAAATGAAAGCAGGAAATGAGCTACAACTAATATGCCTCAACATCATGCTCATGGAAATCTCTACTATGAACCTGCTATGCATACACCCTCACCACTAAATGCCTCAAGTATCATGCTCAAAGGAATACTCATCTAAGAGCAAGCTATGCACCACTCGCACACGAGGTGCTCTCAAAACCCAAATCTCAATGACTGCCCAAAACTGGCTCAGTCAAGCCCGCGCCTGTCATCTAGGAACGCACCTGCCCACTCCACGTGGGACGTCCTACCTACTACTATGAACACACCTACCCACTCCACGTGGGGCGTACTACTGACTACTAGGAACGCACCTGCCCACTCCACGTGGGGCGTCCTAAACTGACCACTAGGAACGCACCTGCCTACCCCCGTGGGGCGTCCTAGTCTGTCTATCTCAATCATCATCACGCATCCGGAGTGTACCCGAGGGGAGCGACCCCACCAAGCTCTAGTATCTAGTCAGTCTCAACTGTCTCATAAATGGCACATGCAGGCTATGATCCTCGATCAAACAGATCGGATACCCAATACCAGATAACACATCACAGTCGGGAACCCTCCACGACTGGATCAAGGAATGCCAATCCCTCTCATAGCTATGTCGGAGAACCCTCAATGACCCAATTTGATAATACACAATCCATGGCTAAGTCAGGAAACCTCCACGACTCAATCCGCCAGCCCAATCTCTCGAACCCAAGTCGAAGAACCATCTCCACTACCAAATCAGAAAAAAATACCAATCCATGATCTAGAATAATCCCACCAGGGATCTCAACTCACCTGACACTAGAAGTTCGTCACACAGAGCTCTAAAAATCCACTCGGCCCCCTGGCACGAGGACACATGCATCCTGAACCTACTCAAACCCTCTGGAAGCTCACAAAAATTTCAAACTATTTTTAAAATCTCAATTTCATTAAAACCGGTCCGCCGATTTTTAAAACGGTTCAGATGCCAATCTAATGCCAACTAACCATGCAGTCTAGTGTCAAATCATCCCTAGATCATGCTAAAAATACATGGGGCTCGTAAATGTCTTCCTATAGTTTTCTAGACAATTATCAGATTTACCAGCTATATAAATATTAAGCTAATTATGATCAACATGCGTACAATCGCTTTAGAAGGCATTCTATACATCTTGAAGAAATTCCAACCCACCTGGAATGCTTTCCGCAGGCAAACGCTGAAGTCGGTGAAGCGCCGCACCGCTCTCAGTCAAAAAAACTGCCGGAACGCCCAAAAATCGCGCCGCACGCGCGCGCGCTGCCGCGGTCATCGGAAAAATCCCCCGGAAGCTCGATCAATCCTCTCGAGTCCTCTAATAAAAATTCGGCGCGCTCCGGCTCCCTCGCTGTCAACTCACAGCATGCGTGCGCACACCCTCGGCTCCACGCAGCGCAAAGTCCGCACGACCATAGCACAATGCCAAGATGGAAGGAATAATCCAATAAGCTCAAAGCTCCATCCAAAAACCATCAACAAATCCATCTAAGAAAACCAAATCCAAAAATACAAAATCTGCCAACTCACCTGTCGTGCGGCTCGACGCGCGCGCTCGACTCCTCACCAGACCAACCAGCAGGAACTCAGCAATAGCTCAAACCTCAACCTCTTCTTCTCCTTCTTTCTTTTCTCTCTTTTCTTTCTTTCTTTCTTTCTTTCTTTTCCTGTCGTGGAGAAGAAGTAGGGGAGAGGGCTCCTATAAATAGACCAAAGTGAAGGGTAATCACAGGGAAATATGAAATGACCATAAAGCCCCTAAAAAAAAAACCACGTCAGCAGCTCAAAACCGCCCATCCTGCTGCTGGGTACCGGTACCCCAAGTTGGGTATCGGTACCCGACATTGTGTTCCGGAACACATTGGCCTGTTCCGGAACTCAAGTGCCTGTTCCGGAACACCAAGGTCTGTTCCGGAACATAGCAGCCCAACAGCACAAAAACCCACCTGCAGCCTCTGTAGCCTCCAGCAAGCCTCGAAAGTCACGCCACCGACTCACTTTTCGCCCCGGAAGCTTCTGCATCACTCAGAAAACTCCCGAACCCCTCTGTAAATATAAAGCACACATGTCCAAAGCCTTTCCCACTCAGAAAGCTCAACTATCGGGTCGGTGCGCTCAATCCAACAATCTGGTGCTCTCACAAGGAAATCCTCACTTGGACTCTTTCTCATTTCTTTTCTCTATTCCACAGCGGTTTATAATCAATTAAGAAATCCTTTACTCACCAAGTCCAACTCACTTTTTGTCTTCAGGGCCTCCGCATCAGTCCGAGTCAATCCGAACCCCGCTGTAACCAGAAAACACACGTGTTCCAACACAACCCAATTTCTGCGCACCACCGCGGAAATCGATTCTCTATCCAATCCAATACTCAGCAAGTACCCTACAAGTACACAATGCCCCGAAGTCACAGATTCAAACTGGGCTTCCAAGTTTGACGCCGCTAACTCACTTTCCATCCCGAAGGATTCTGCGTCGATCCGAACAGTCGGAACTCATCTGTAAACCCAAATGGAACACGCCCAAGGCGATTTCTCCGCACCACGCTATCTCGCGAGGTCGGTGCACTCTACAAAGTTCCAGTACTCTACAGAAGATCTCACCATGCTGGTAAAGCCGCCAACTCAAGATCATGTGTAGGGTAATTTTCTCATAATCCTTTAATCGTCGGAAGTATAGGCAATTACCCTACTATGCATCAACACACATCCAAGGCCACCGTGGGAGGCATCGCCGCAGATCAACCCCTGCTAACAGGCCTAGTGATCCATCATCTCCTTTACAATAATGATGGTGCTCCCCTAGGTGAGACACTGGGTATGACAACCCCTTATCCATCAAATTCTGCAACTGCACCTTCAGTTCTCTCAGCTCCGCTGGCGCCATCTTGTAAGGTGCCTTCGAGATCAGCGCGATTTCTGGAACCACATCCGTCACAAACTCAAGCTCCTTATGTAGTGGCCCAGGTTCCCATGCAACCTTTTTTCGGTGAATCCACTGTTAGAACACCTAGTGTTGGTGTATCTAGCCTATAGTGCATCAAAGGGATGCCACAGATGGACCCTGTATGGTATTTTTAGCTGTTTTGGCATTCGGCTATATTTGTCGAAATTTTTAAAAGGTTTTTGGCCAAACAGAGGTTGGAAATGGATTCAGCGTGGAAAAACGCTTGAAAATGGCTATTTGTGTGAGGTCCCGGAATCCCCCGCGTAGGGTTTGCTGGTTGTTGGGCAGCTTTTAGTGCCCGTTGGGAGTGTTTGTGCGCATGTCGGGCCCGAGAAATGGATTTGTGGTGCAATTTAGGATTTAGTTTGCATCACTGGAGGCCTGCGTGGTGTGTCGGTGATGTTTGCGCGCAATTTGGACACAAGTGGTGGACTTCGGGCTTAAAAGGAGATCCCGTGGGAATTTGGAAGACCCGTCGGGTGTTTAGAAGTGGTTTCGCGCGTTTCAGATGTCAAAATCGGACTCCGGGCGAAGTTTGGATAAAGGATTACCTCTCCGGTCACCTTCTGGATTTTTTAGAGTTGGAATTTGGCAAATCGGACTTCAGAAATGGACCCGGCGCGAAAATCGGATCAAGTAGGCTATCCGGGGACATTCGCAATTTTTCGGATGAGAATTTGGACAAACAGACATTGTTTTTGGATTCAGCGCGCGAAATCGCTAAGATTGGACTATTTACTTGTTTGTTTTGGAGCCCGGTTGACGTGCGTGTTTTTCGAGGCGACGCGACACGAGAATCGGGGTGTTGTGCGGCACGATTCCCGAGGCGACTGCGGCATGGGGTTCGAGGCACGCGCGTACGGCGCGGCAGGCACGCTGGAGAAGAGCGCCTCTGCGCGGAGCGCGCGGGGGCCGCCACGTGGCGGGCCCCCGTTGGCGCCCGCGCGGGCGCGGGGGCACGCGCGCCCAGTGTGGCACGTGCTGGTCCCGCGCCTGGGGTGGCGCGGTGTAACGCGCCCGTGTGGCGGGCGCGTTACCGCGCGGCGCGTGGCGCTGTGGGCGTGCGCGTGGACCGGGCGCGCGCGCCCATGGGCCGTGGACCGCGGATGGTGGCTCCCCATTGGCTGGCGCCGTGGACCGGACCCGTGGGCCGAGTCCGTGGACCACCCCCTTTCTCTTTTTCTTCTTCTTCTTCTTCTTTCTCCCCCGAGCGCCATTTCTCCTCCTTTTTCTTTTCTTTCTTCTCCACCCGAGCGAGAGAGGGAGGGAGGAGGGATTTTTGGGTGGTGCGGTGGGCCTCGTGGAGCGTGCGAGGTTTCCAACGGGGCGGCTGGGCGGCGCGGCGCAGACGCGTAGGTCCCGCACTTTGTTTTTACGGTGTTTTTAGAACAGTTTTGGAGCGTTCTTTTGGACTGTTAATTGACCCTCTTGCTCTTATCTGTGTTAGGGATCGTGTTTTACTGCATCGTTTTGCGTGCGGTCCCAGAGGCCGTGCACCATTTTGCGTGCGGACTCCGTTTCGACAGACACTGCCTGCTCAGGCTCCTCAGAAGGGGTAGGAATACCCCCGGCGGAAAAACGACGAAGGGGCGACATACTGTTACCAGAAGCCACAAATTAGCAAAACAAAACCCCACACGACCCAATCTAGCGAAAGTCAAAGACATTCCCCTATTTCTGTGACTTTATGTTGTCTGCAGCCAACATAACTATTCACCAGAAATTGGGTATGTCGGTCTCTCTTCACTCACTGGAAGAGTCAAACAAATAAATCAACGACTCTCGCAAAATGTCACGTCTCTCGCGCCCTATCATCCTAGGGTCTGCCAAAAGCCTAGGGTTTCCTATGTTGGGTTATACTAATATGGATCTAAATAGGGGAAAAAAATACCTAGAGGGGGGTGAATAGGTGTAAACAATAAACACTCAAAAAATCATTGCGCAATAAAACCCAATGCGGAAATAAAAATAACACGCAAGATTTTTACGTGGAAAAACTCCAAACCGGAGTAAAAAACCACGGGACCGATAACACGGCGAAATCCACTAGAATTAACACACGTACAAGGTGATATAACGTACTCACAGACGATTCAACCTTTTACCATACGCTCCTAGTCGATCTTCTCCGCTCGCTCCACAACGCTTCTCGAATCCACGATCTGCGTCCAACGCTGAATCCACAGCGTCCAACGTCGAATCCACGACGTCCGACCGAATCCACGGTCTTCACCCAGTAGCACGCTTCGAATCCACGAACGTACCTCGCTCCGAATCCACGAGAGCGGTTGCACCTTGAATCCACAAGGCCACGCGAGTCCACGCGCCGATTTGGGATAAATCGTTGTTTTTGGGTGGTGATGATCTGCCGAATACTTAGATTAGAAATAGATCGGAAATACCATCTAAGTATTCATTGATTTGATTCTACTCAAAATCTGAGTATGGAAAACCTAGAATCAAATCAATCAATATAGATGAAGAAACATAGAATAAATCTATTGATTTCCTTTCTTCTCTATATGTGGATCTTTCTCTTTCGGCTTATTTTTCTATTAATCCCGTTTCTGATCTTTTTCGGATACCCTAGAAAATGAAACATAGGGTCTATTTATAGGTTAGAAACCATTGGAAGAAGATAAGGATCAAAAACAACCTTTTCTGGAAATTTTCAGTACAGCGATCCGGATCGGGATTACTGCGATCCGGATCGTCGTAACAAGATTGACGATTCCAGAAAACCAAGGGTTCGGGATCCGGATCACAAGGTCCGATCCGGATCGTTCATGCAATTCAGCAAACTCCCATGTTCGGGATCCGGATCGGGATTGCCTAGGATCCGGATTGAAATTGCCAATGAACAATCACCCTTCGGGATCCGGATTGCAAGGTCTGATCCGGATCCTGAACATGTCCCATGTCCAGTTTTTGATTTTTATGCAATTTAAAATTCTTCCAAGTGCTTCTACACTACAAGAAGTATTCGGATCACCAGAAATCTTTAGTTAAACATACCTGATCCTTTTGAATTCTTCTTTCTTGAGATTGAGGTATATGATCCAAAGTTCTTTCATCTTCAATCTTCAAGACTTAATACTTTCACGAAATACGCCAACTCAAATTCCGTAACATCCTAAGTCCCAACTAACTTATCCCTAAGCTCTGATACCAACTTTAATCTGTCACGCTCCGGGTGTAAACCGGAACCCGGGCTCGCTAACAGATCCGCCATGCACACGGGAATTCCCGCGTACACGAAGCGCTGGTAACCTGCTCAGATATAATATAACAATAACAGAGCATAATACAGAGCTGAAATAGAAGAACCACATAGTACCTCAGACTGAAAATACAAATAAAACTGTAATAGGTACAATAATCTCCCAGCACACCAAAATAGTACAACCAGCTGGCGGAAGCCAGACCCAAATAAAGGAGAATACCACAGTCTGAGCGAAGGGTACAGCATCTATCTACAGCTCTCAGTCTCACAGGAGATCTATCTATTCGGCGATCCCCTTACCTCGATCCGCCGCCGAAGGCCTAGCAGCTCCCGCAGATGACTCTGCAAAAAATAAAGGAGAAGAAAGAAACAGAAAACAACAATGGGGGGTGAGAACTACCAGATAAACCAGCAGCCTCCCCTAATGGGTAAAAACCTCAACTCTGACGCACCCACTAGGACTACTAGAGGCAAAAGGAAAAAGGGGAAGTGGTAAGATACATAAGATGCTAAAACAGGTAACTACCACTACTATGCTGTCAAAACTATATGCATGCATCAGAAACAGTATCTGTCCAAATAAACCCAATCTGGATACCAGTAACAACTGGTGCTGCCTGCTCAGCGGAATCTACATGCAAGGCTCGAAACCACGGGATCGGCCCACACGGCTCGCATCCCAAAATAAGTATCAGACCGGCACACAAGGCTGGGTCCGAAAAAGAAAGCCTACCTCCGGAGTGGCACTCGAGGGGAGCGACCCACACGAGTAAGGTATCTCTGTCATCAGTATCACAAGTATCTCTGTAGCACATGTCTCACAAGCATCACAATATAGCAGGACTGAATCATGACTATGATCAAAGTGGGAAACTCCGTCCACTACAGAAACCCAATCCCCAGCTGATGCAATAAACCAGACTCAACCCCAATCTGATGCAAGGATAAACATCTGGTCGACCGCCTACTGTCCGCGGTCACCGCAATACCCCACAAATCCACAATCTAATACAATCTCGACTACACTATCCCAAACTCCTGCTCATACTTGAGCAACAAGCATCTGGATGCCAAGGACAACAATGAAACATGTACAAATCCCAAGATGATAGTGTAGTAGTAAAGAGTGGCTAACTAGATGAGCATGCAATCGTATCATAAAAAAAGGTTGTAAAAAGGTGTCAAATATTTATTTGGAAAAAGATTGATTTACGGGAAAAATTATTTGCATGCAAAATTATAGCCTTCGTCCCAATCACAGTGTCCCCAGATAAGTCATCATATAATCAGTGGGGTTATATTAAATTTTAGGAGAGTTCGTCCCAGCGGTTCTCATCAATTGGTTCGTCCCAATAGTTCTCATCAATTGTCATATTAGTTTGTCCAATAGTTCTCATCAATTGTCATATTAGTTTGTCCCAATGGTTCTCATCAATTGTCCTGTTAGTTTGTCCTGTTAGTTTGTCCCAATTGTTCTCATCAATTGTCATATTAGTTTGTCCCAATGGTCCTCATTAAATTTTTGGAGATTTCTAGTAATCCCAGTGAGCTTGTCAAAAATGAGGTAAGCAACAACCGCCCACCTCGAACAGCTCAAACCACACCCCAGGTAGTCTCCTGGTTGTCCACAGTCCTCAAATCCTGCAAATCAGCGCACAGCTGTTCAATATAAGTCCCAAAAAGTACAATATTTGCTGTTTTTCAAACAACACGAGAAAAGAGGAGTTTTTCACCTCTATAAAGTGCTCAGGAAAAATCCAGAAAAATTACGGTTGCGTTCCTCGCAAAGAGTAGATCAAAATCGACTCTTTAAACGCCTTGATCTGATGCTCCTACGCCAAGATAAAAATCGGAGAAGTTGACGCTGTCCAGAAATTTCCACAACAAAAAGGGGGGTCAAAGAGGCCTCGGGAATCGTGCCAAAAGTACGAAACGGAGTAAAATGATCAACACGAAAATCGAAGCCCTACCTCTTACGATCGCGCTGTCACAAAAATTGTCCAAAAATTCCTCCTAGTTAGCCCGCAGGGATTTTTCGACTGAACTACGACGGGAAATGGGCCTAAAAAGAAAATCATCGCAATGCGCCGCGTCGCAGATAACTCACTAACTGTAACTCCAGAAATTCTAAAATTTTGAGGAGAGAGACAGAGGAGAGAGAGAGGAAGAATTTTTGTAGAGGGCACAACTTTAGTTTCTCTCTCTACGGCACAAAAATCGAGGTGGGGAATGAGAGGGAGGGGGAAATGCTATTTATAATGGTCTTAAGGGAATCTTGGGCTCCACACAGGATCCGGGCAAAACAGGAAATAGTGAAATGGGCCAACCAAAACGCGCCACGTGTCCACAAAACAGGAAACAGCCTGTGCAAGTCCACTGGGAATTTGCCACGTGTCCACGTGGTGCACGTGGTTGCTCCGCGCTCCGGGTTTTTCGGAAAATGTCGGCCAATGGGATGCTGCCACGTGTTACCCTCCCACATGCCTTCTAGAAGCCGATCGGCCAATGGGGAAGCGCCACGTGGCAACACCGATCTTCGGTGCTCCCGGTGCACGGCAAGCCCATGGACCCCGCACCAGCGCCCCCTGCCCGCGCCTGCCCGCGCCGCGCGCCGCCGCCCTCTGCCTTGCTCCGCCGCGCTCCGCCACCGCGCCGCCGCCCGCCGGTCGCCGCCGGTCGCCGGAACAGTAATTCCGGCGGCCGGAGTTACTGTTCCGGCGTGAACAGTAACATCGTGCCAAAAAAATAAAGTAAATATACCGTTTCGATCGTTTTCGCGTGCTGAGTCCAAATACGACGTCCGTTTCGCCAAATTCTCATCCGAAATTTTGCCGAAAGCTCCCGAAAAATTCCATTTGCTTCGATTTTCGCGCAGAGTCTATTAAATGTCCAATTTCGATTCTTCAAGTTCTGTTTCACCGAATAAGCTCCCCACAGTCACTGTTTAATGTTGCACAGTTCCTGCGGGAGTCTGGATCATCACATCCTCCCCCACTAAAAAGAGTTTCGTCCTCGAAACGAGACTAAACAATTATCCTCAGTCCGATGTCTCGAATAAGTAGGGGTGAGCATCCCTCATCTCCGACTCGAGCTCCCATCTGGCCTCGCGCTCGTCATGATTGCCCAATTGGATTTTCACATAGGGAATGGCCCTATTGCGTAATTCTCTCACCTCTCGATCCAGAATTCGCAGTGGGCGCTCCTCATACCTCAAATCCTCGCTAATCTCAAACGGTGTGAAGTCGATGACGTGCGATGGGTCGAAGACATACTTCCTCAAAGTAGAAACGTGAAACACATCATGAACACCAGCAAGCCTTGGAGGAAGCGCAAGTCGGTAGGCAACTGGCCCGATACGCTCTAAGGGTCCAATGTATCGGGGGCTAAGCTTCCCACGAATGCCGAATCTCCTGATTCCTTTGGACGGCGAGGGTTTCAGGAATACATGATCTCCAACCTAAAACTCTAAGTCTCGTCGCCGAATATCGGCATAACTCCTCTGTCGGCTCTGGGCAGTTTTGAAGATGCCGTCGAATCACTCGGACCTTCTCCTCTGCCTCTAGCAATACATTTGGCCCCAAGGTCCGCCTCTCGCCCACGTCACTCAATAAAGTGGTGATCGACACTTGCGTCCATACAATGCTTCAAACGGAGCCATCTGAATGCTCGCTTGAAGGCTATTGTTGTACGCGAACTCTGCCAAGGATTAGTGTCGAATCCATCCTCCGCCGAAATCCAAGACGCAAGCCCTAAGCATGTCCTCCAGGATTTGTATCGTCCGCTCTGACTGCCCATCAGTCTGCGGATGGAAGGCCGTACTGAACCTGAGTTCAGTCCCCAAGGCCGTCTGCAAACTCCTCCAGAAATGTGAAACAAACCTCGGGTCTCTATCCGAAACAATGGAGGCGGGTACTCCATGTAATCTCACAATATCGTCTAGATATAATTGGGCTAGTCGCTCAAGTGGCCACGTAGTCTGCATGGGCAGAAAATGCGCCGACTTGGTAAGTCGATCTACAACTACCCAGATAGCATCGGCTCCTCCTTGTGCCTTCGGTAGTCCGACCACAAAATCCATTGTAATGTGGTCCCATTTCCACTCGGGAATTGGAAGACTTTGTAACTTGCCAGCTGGCACTCGATGCTCAGCTTTCACCTGCTGGCAAGTTAAACACTGAGCCACAAACCTCCCGATGTCCCTCTTCATGCCATTCCACCAAAAGTGTGCCTTGAGGTCCTTATACATCTTAGTCCCACCAGGATGTAGGGTATAAGGTGTATAATGGGCCTCTCGCAATATCTGCTCTCTGATCTCCGCATCCACTGGCACACATGCTCGGTTCCTGTACCTCAGTATTCCCGAGGCATCCACCGTAAAGTCCCCAGACTGATTACTCGGGATTTGATCTCTAATCCTGGTCAAGTGGGGGTCTCACTCTGTTTCTCCCTGATCCTGTCCAGCAGAGTGGGCTGCAAGACTAAAGATGTCAGTCTAGCAGTGACCCCAGGGGACACAACCTCTATCTCGAGTCGTCTCATCTCCTCTAATAGCGGTGCCTGGTCTGTGATTAACATAGATAAACTTTGCACCACCCTCCTACTCAAATCGTCAGCGACTACATTAGCCTTACCTGGGTGGTAGAGAATATCTACATCATAATCCTTTAGTAGCTCTAACCACCTACGTTGCCTCAAATTTAGCTCCTTCTGCGTGAACAGGTATTTTAGGCTCTTGTGATCGGTGTAGATTTCACAATGCTCCCCATACAGATAATGACGCCAAAGCTTCAGTGCAAACACTACAGCAGCAAGCTCCAAGTCATGGGTAGGGTAATTTTTCTCGTAATCTTTGAGTTGCCTTGATGCATAAGCAATTACCCTCCCTTCTTGCATCAACACACAACCAAGTCCGCTGTGTGATGCATCGCTGTAGATCACATATCCTTTTCCCATAACAGGGAGGGACAGGATAGGAGCGGTCATTAGTCTATTTTTCAGCGCCTCAAAGCTCCTTTGACAGTCCTCACTCCAAATAAACTTTACCCCTTTACGCGTCAAGCGAGTGAGGGGTGTGGAGAGCTTCGCAAAGCCTTCCACAAACCGACGGTAATACCCGGCTAAACCCATAAAGCTACGTACCTCAGAAACCGTCGTCGGTCGGGGCCAATCACGGACTGCCTCAATCTTCGCTGGGTCCACTGCCACACCTGCGGCAGAAATCACACGGCCAAAACTCGCATTTCGCCAGCTTGGCATACAACTTCTTCTCTCGCAGAAGTTGCAGCACGACCATTAAGTGCTCCTCATGCTCAATATCACTTCGGGAGTAAATCAAGATATCATCGATGAATACTACTACGAATCGATCCAAGTATGGTCGGAAGATCCGGTTCATTAAATCCATGAATGCGACAGGGGCATTAGTTAGCCCAAAAGGCATAACTGTAAATTCATAATGCCCGTACCGCGATCTGAATGCTGTTTTAGGAATATCCTCGGCCTTCACCTTCAACTGGTGGTAACCGGATTGCAGATCTATTTTAGAAAAGACACAAGACCCTTGCAGCTGATCAAAAAGATCATCGATGCGTGGCAAAGGGTACTTGTTCTTGATTGTCACTTTATTTAATTCTCTATAGTCCACACATAGTCGAAGTGACCCATCTTTCTTCTTCACGAATAGCACCGGCGCTCCCCAAGGCGACACACTCGGCCTAATAAAGCCCTTGTCCATCAAATCCTGAAGTTGCGCCTTACGCTCTCGCAGCTCAGCCGGTGCCATCCGGTAAGGAGCCTTTGAGATTGGCGCAGTTCCTGGAACTACGTCAATCTCAAACTCAATTTCTCTATCTGGCGGCATACTAGTCAGCTCAGGTGGAAAACATCCGGAAACTCACGGGCAATAGGGATATCCCCGAGTCCTGGCGCCGCCGTAGGCCCCTCAACAACACTAGCCAAAAAGGCTACACATCCTCGACGGATCATCAGCCTCGCTCGGGAAGTCGAAATCATAGAGGCAAAGAAAGCGCTCTGACATTCCCGATATACCAACATTTCCTGGTCTGGCTCTCTAAAAGTGACGGTCCTTGCGGCACAATCAATAGTCGCAAAATACCGAGCCAGCCAGTCCATCCCGAGGACCACATCGAAGTCCTTCAGTTGTCTCAGGACCAACAGGTCCGCTGGCATAATCCAGGACTCGATCTAAATCGGCGGGACTAACAGCACTTCTCCATGTGCAGAGTGCAATCGGGAATCTACACCTTCCGTGCACAAGGTGATAGTCCTATTCCTAACCCATACAATAATGCTCGTTTTCTACAAATAAAAGAAATGCCCTTATACAAACGAGGTACGAGTCCTTATGCCAGTAGGTAAATCATACCTGCCTCCGCTTGGTCAGCTATAGTAGAATCCTCCTCCAGCGCTAAGTCATCCTGACTGCTCGACAACGGCTGTCTCTCTCCAGAATGGCGGGGGAATGAAACTTGATCTGCTTGAAGGTTTGTCGGTGAAGCTCCCGGTCGTAGCTGGGAAGTGGTAGGGACAAACGCCGAAGTAGGTGCCACGATTATCTCCGAAGGGCACGTAACTCGTAGGTGCCTAGGCTGTCCACACAGGTAGCAACGTCCCCACCGTTGATTACAAGTACTAGGAAAATGACGATCTCCACAAAAGATACAACTGCCAGGAACTCGCAACTGCCGTGACTGCTGGTGAGATGAAGAAGGAGTAGATGCTGAAGAAGGAGCCGTTGATGGCGCATAAGGGCAAGTAGCTCGGACGTGGCCAGACTATCCACACCGATAACAGCGGCCAAACCTTAGATCACAAGTATCATAAGCATGCCATCCCTGGCAGAAGATGCACTTGCCGCGAAGCCGTGGCCGTCTCCGAGAACTGGCCTGTCCATCAACATCCGGGGCTGGGCATTTTCTCTTAAAACGCCGCTCAGGAGCCCTAGCCCTCTTTTCGACTGCCGGATCACTCCTCTGCGCCAACAGCTGCTCCAAGCGCTGGTCCTGTCGAAAGCTCCTCGCCACCAACTGGGTCACCAAGGCCCGCAGTTCTCCTAGTTCGACAGACACTGCCTGCTCGGGCTCCTCAGAAGGGGTAGGAATACCCCCGGCGGAAAAACAACGAAGGGGCGACATACTGTTACCAGAAGCCACAAATCAGCAAAACAAAACCCCACACGACCCAATCTAGCGAAAGTCAAAGACATTCCCCTATTTCTGTGACTTTATGTTGTCTGCAGCCAACATAACTGTTCACCAGAAAATGGGTATGTCGGTCTCTCTTCACTCACTGGAAGAGTCAAACAAATAAATCAACGACTCTCGCAAAATGTCACGTCTCTCGCGCCCTATCATCCTAGGGTCTGCCAAAAGCCTAGGGTTTCCTAAGTCCCAACTAACTTATCCCTAAGCTCTGATACCAACTTTAATCTATCACGCCCCGGGTGTAAACCGGAACCCGGGCTCGCTAACAGATCCGCCATGCACACGGGAATTCCCGCGTACACGAAGCGCTGGTAACCTGCTCAGATATAATATAACAATAACAGAGCATAATACAGAGCTGAAATAGAAGAACCACATAGTACCTCAGACTGAAAATACAAATAAAACTGTAATAGGTACAATAATCTCCCAGCTCACCAAAATAGTACAACCAGCTGGCGGAAGCCAGACCCAAATAAAGGAGAATACCACAGTCTGAGCGAAGGGTACAGCATCTATCTACAGCTCTCAGTCTCACAGGAGATCTATCTATTCGGCGATCCCCTTACCTCGATCCGCTGCCGAAGGCCTAGCAGCTCCCGCAGATGACTCTGCAAAAATAAAGGAGAAGAAAGAAACAGAAAACAACAATGGGGGGTGAGAACTACCAGATAAACCAGCAGCCTCCCCTAGTGGGTAAAAACCTCAACTCTGACGCACCCACTAGGACTACTAGAGGCAAAAGGAAACAGGGGAAGTGGTAAGATACATAAGATGCTAAAACAGGTAAACTACCACTACTATGCTGTCAAAACTGTATGCATGCATCAGAAACAGTATCTGTCCAAATAAACCCAATCTGGATACCAGTAACAACTGGTGCTGCCTGCTCAGCGGAATCTGCACGCAAGGCTCGAAACCGCGGGATCGGCCCGCACGGCTCGCATCCGAAAATAAGTATCAGACCGACACACAAGGCTGGGTCCGAAAAAGAAAGCCTACCTCCGGAGTGGCACTCGAGGGGAGCGACCCACACGAGTAAGGTATCTCTGTCATCAGTATCACAAGTATCTCTGTAGCACATGTCTCACAAGCATCACAATATAGCAGGACTGAATCATGACTATGATCAAAGTGAGAAACTCCGTCCACTACAGAAACCCAATCCTCAGCTGATGCAATAAACCAGACTCAACCCCAATCTGATGCAAGGATAAACATCTGGTCGACCGCCTACTGTCCGCGGTCACCGCAATACCCCACAAATCCACAATCTAATGCAATCTCGACTACACTATCCCAAACTCCTGCTCATACTTGAGCAACAAGCATCTGGATGCCAAGGACAACAATGAAACATGTACAAATCCCAATATGATAGTGTAGCAATAAATAGTGGCTAACTAGATGAGCATGCAATCGTATCATAAAAAAAGTTGTAAAAAGGTGTCAAATATTTATTTGGAAAAAGATTGATTTACGGGAAAAATTATTTGCATGCAAAATTATAGCCTTCGTCCCAATCACAGTGTCCCCAGATAAGTCATCATATAATTAGTGGGGTTATATTAAATTTTAGGAGAGTTCGTCCAGCGGTTCTCATCAATTGGTTCGTACCAATAGTTCTCATCAATTGTCATATTAGTTTGTCCAATAATTCTCATCAATTGTCATATTAGTTTGTCCAATAGTTCTCATCAATTGTCATATTAGTTTGTCCCAATGGTTCTCATCAATTGTCCTGTTAGTTTGTCCTGTTAGTTTGTCCTGTTAGTTTGTCCCAATTGTTCTCATCAATTGTCATATTAGTTTGTCCCAATGGTCCTCATTAAATTTTTGGGGATTTCTAGTAATCCCAGTGAGCTTGTCAAAAATGAGGTAAGCAACAACCGCCCACCTCGAACAGCTCAAACCACACCCCAGGTAGTCTCCTGGTTGTCCACAGTCCTCAAATCCTGCAAATCAGCGCACAACTGTTCAATATAAGTCCCAAAAAGTACAATATTTGCTGTTTTTCAAACAGCACGAGAAAAGAGGAGTTTTTCACCTCTATAAAGTGCTCAGGAAAAATCCAGAAAAATTACGGTTGCGTTCCTCACGAAGAGTAGATCAAAATCGACTCTTTAAACGCCTTGATCTGATGCTCCTACGCCAAGATAAAAATCGGAGAAGTTGACGCTGTCCAGAAATTTCCACAACAAAAAGGGGGGTCAAAGAGGCCTCGGGAATCGTGCCAAAAGTACGAAACGGAGTAAAATGATCAACACGAAAATCGAAGCCCTACCTCTTACGATCGCGCTGTCACAAAAATCGTCCAAAAATTCTTCCTAGTTAGCCCGCAGGGATTTTTCGACTGAACTACGACGGGAAATGGGCCTAAAAAGAAAATCGTCGCAGTGCGCCGCGTCGCAGATAACTCACTAACTGTAACTCCAGAAATTCTGAAATTTTGAGGAGAGAGAGAGGAGAGAGAGAGGAAGAATTTTTGTAGAGGGCCCAACTTTAGTTTCTCTCTCTACGGCACAAAAATCGAGGTGGGGAATGAGAGGGAGGGGAAATGCTATTTATAATGGTCTTAAGGGAATCTTGGGCTCCACACAGGATCCGGGCAAAACAGGAAACAGCGAAATGGGCCAACCAAAACGCGCCACGTGTCCACAAAACAGGAAACAGCCTGTGCAAGTCCACTTGGAATTTGCCACGTGTCCACGTGGTGCACGTGGTTGCTCCGCGCTCCGGGTTTTCCGGAAAATGTCGGCCAATGGGATGCTGCCATGTGTTACCCTCCCACATGCCTTCTAGAAGCCGGTCGGCCAATGGGGAAGCGCCACGTGGCAACACCGATCTTCGGTGCTCCCGGTGCACGGCAAGCCCATGGACCCCGCACCAGCGCCCCCTGCCCGTGCCTGCCCGCGCCTGCCCGCGCTGCCCGTGCCGCGCGCCGCCGCCCTCTGCCTTGCTCCGCCGCGCTCCGCCACCGCGCCGCCGCCCGCCGGTCGCCGCCGGTCGCCGGAACAGTAATTCCGGCGGCCGGAGTTACTGTTCCGGCGTGAACAGTAACATAGTGCCAAAAAAATAAAGTAAATATACCGTTTCGATCATTTTCGCGTGCTGAGTCCAAATACGACGTCCGTTTCGCCAAATTCTCATCCGAAATTTTGCCGAAAGCTCCCGAAAAATTCCATTTGCTCCGATTTTCGCGCAGAGTCTATATTAAATGTCTAATTTCGATTCTACAAGTTCTGTTTCACCGAATAAGTTCCCCACAGTCACTGTTTAATGTTGCACAGTTCCTGCGGGAGTCTGGATCATCACACGCAGTGGGTGCGATGATTGGCCTGTTGAGGCAGTTTTTCGCAGTGGATGCGATGGTGGGCCTGTTGAGGCAGTTTTGCGCGAGGGGGGAGTTAGTCCGTGTGGGACGCCCTACGTAAGTCCGTTCCTCCGAGATGTGCTGCAGTAGGTAGGCGCAGGCTTAACTGGATCCGAGGAGGCAGTCAGTTTAGTTTGGGTGACTTTACTTATTTGTTAGTTGATGCATCATATTATCATCTGTTTCACCTCTTGAGCATTTAGATAGAGGCATAGTAGCTGTAGAGTTATCCTTTTCCAGCTCTTTTCTTTCCGTATTACTTTATTATTTTATGCCTCTAGTAGACTTGCGGGGTGTGTCCTCTTCACAACACGACGTCTCAGGAGTATCGTAGCCCACTACACAACAACAAACGTCAGGACACAACAACCATACGACCCAATCCAGCGAAAGTCTAAGACATGTCATCCATTCCATAGCATTATGTTGTCTGCTGCCACATAATCGCTTGGGAAAGTAAACATGCCAATCACTCATCCCGTCTCCTGGGAGAGGTATAAAACTCAATCAGGACTCTCGCTATAAGTCACGACTCTCACGCAGTCATCCTAATGTCCAACCACAAGCCTAGGGTTTCTAAGTCCACCACAACCTACAACCTAGGCTCTGATACCATTCTAATCTGTCACACCCCAAGGTCGAAACTGCGACCCGGGCTCGCTAACAGATCCGCCATCTGTACGGAAACTGCCGTACAGACGAAGCGTCTAACCTGCAAAAAGAAGCAACTACAGCTAAACAGATATCAGAGATGAAAGTAAAATTACTAAAAATTGAAAATAATACAATATCCATATCCCAAATACGATCATATAAAAAGTCCTCTGGTACAAAACTCAAAAGGGAGATATCTCCAATAAAATACATCGGTGTACAAGCTCTCAGTACAAAAATATCCTCACTACATCAGTCTCTCAAACTGTAAAAAATAAAGTACAACTCTATACCTCACAACAAAGGTCTCTCAACAGAGGAAAAAGAAGTAAACTAATCAACTGGAGCTCTCCTCTGAAGGGGTACCGCTACACTCCAACGACGGGTAGGGAACTAGCTCGCGACTCCTTCGCCTCGGCCAGAAGGATCAGCAACAGGAGCACAGGAACAGGAGAAGAAGTTCCTGGGGAAAAGACACCACGACGGGTGTGAGAACTACTTCCCACAGTAGTTCTCAGTGGGTGCCGCCAACAAGCCCAACGGTCTGCCCACTAAGTCTACTAGAGGCATAAAATAACAAAGTAATACGGAAAGAAAAGAGCTGGAAAAGGATAACTCTACAGCTACTATGCCTCTATCTAGATGCTCAAGAGGTGGAACAGATGATAATATGATGCATCAACTAACAAATAAGTAAAGTCACCCAAACTAAACTGACTGCCTCCTCGGGTCCAGTTAAGCCTGCGCCTACCTACTGCCGCACATCCCGGAGGAACAGATTTACGTAGGGTGTCCCACACGGACTAACTCCCCCCTCGCGCAAAACTGCCTCAACAGGCCCACCATCGCATCCACTGCGGAAAACTGCCTCAACAGGCCAATCATCGCACCCACTGCGGCATCTCAGGGGGCGCGACCCCAACTGAGGAAAACGGCGCGGCAAAGAGTACCAGAGATTGGCATAAGCAGGCTACAGTCAAAAAGCACGCTCACTCTCAGAACGGTAGGACTCAAGATCTCCAAAATATCTCGCACAACGGTCGGAGCACTCTCGACGACTCAGCTGATCAGCTCACACGAAACACGAGACACTAGTCTCTCCAACAGCTCGCAGCACAAAGCACACTGGTTGGAGGTACTCCACAGCCAGGAACGACCCACAACTCAGGCTAACAATACCGGTCGGACAACACTCAACGACCTGGGACCGCCGTCAACCCCAACGGTTCCCAACAACACTGACCGGAAGATACTCGATGGCCCGGGACTACCGTCTGCTCAACGGCTCCCTCCCACGACAGCGCAACAGGGATACAAGACCTCTCGGGACTACCGTTTACCCAAACGGCTCCCGGCACAGATAAGCAACCCACTACAACTACCAGACTCCACTCTGCTCCCAAGCACGAGTGCAAATGCCTCCCACACTAACCGAAAGTCCCGACCTCTCGGCCCACTACCCGGGCGAGAAAAACACTATGTCCAGGAATAGAAAAACAGTGTGGGTGTCTAAACAATAAAATAACCCTAGCCCAAGTGAGGGTTTTCTACTGGTCTGGTTACACATGCAACATATGACGGGGGTGCTAGGTCAAGTTCCAAGATAACTATATTAACAGATGATAAAAGGAATAACCATTCCTACAATCTAGCATGCTACACAATGAAATAAACTATCATGCATAGTCCTACATCAGTAGAATTACTGTACAGTCCATAAAACTTGGAGATAAGGCCACCCACTTCGATTTGCCACCAATTGCTCGTAGACACTTGCAATTGGCCTCCACACGATCCGCACGCAAACGATGCCCGCTGTCGGAGTCCGCACGCAAAACGGAGCACGCCGCCGGAGTCCGCACGCAAAACGGAGCACGCCGCTGGAGTCCGCATGCAAAACGATGCACGGTGCCAGAGTTCGCACGCAAAACGGAGTCCGCACGCAAAACGGTGCACGGTGCCGGAGTCCGCACGCAAAACGGAGCACGCCGCCGGAGTCCGCACGCAAAACGGTGCACGGTGCTGAAGTCCGCACGCAAAACGGAGCATGCCGCCGGAGTCCGCACGCAAAACGGTGCACGGTGCCGGAGTCCGCACGCAAAACGGAGCACGGTGCCAGAATCCGCACGCAAAACGGAGTCTGCATGCAAAATGGTGCACGGTGTTGGGGACCGCACGCAAAACGATGCAGTAAAACACGATCCCTAACACAGATAAGAGCAAGAGGGTCAATTAACAGTCCAAAAGAACGCTCCAAAACTGTGTTAAAAACACCGTAAAAACAAAGTGCGGGACCTACCCGACTACGCCGCGCCGCCCAGCCGCCCCGTTGGAAACCTCACGCGCTCCACGAGGCCCACCGCACCACCCAAAAATCCCCTCCTCACTCCCTCTCTCGCTCGGGTGGAGAAGAAAGAAAAGAAAAAGGAGGAGAAATGGCGCTCGGGGGAGAAAGAAGAAGAAGAAGAAGAAAAAGAGAAAGGGGGTGGTCCACGGACTCGGTCCATGGGTCTGGTCCACGGCGCCAGCCAATGGGGAGCCACCATCCGCGGTCCACGGCCCATGGGCGCGCGCGCCCGGTCCACGCGCGCGCCCTCAGCGCCACGCGGCGCGCGGTAACGCGCCCGCCACACGGGCGTGTTACACCGCGCCACCCCAGGCGCGGGACACGCGCGCGCCACACCGGGCGTGCGTGCCCCCGCCACGTGGCGGCCCCCGCGCCGAGGCGCGCTTCTCCAGCACGCCTGCCGCGCCGTACGCGCGTGCCTCGAACCCCGTGCCGTAGCCGCCTCGGGAATCGTGCCGCGCAACGCCCCAATTCTCTTGCCGCGTCGCCTCGAAAAAATCGCACGTCAACCGGGCTCCAAAACAAACAAGTAAATAGTCCAATCTTAGCGATTTCGCGCACTGAATCCAAAAACGATGTCCGTTTGTCCAAATTCTCATTCGAAAAATTGCCGAATGTCCCCGGATAGCCTACTTGATCCGATTTTCGTGCCGGGTCCATTTTTGAAGTCCGATTTGCCAAATTCCAACTCTAAAAAATCCCAAAGGCGACCGGAGAGGTAATCCTTTATCCAAACTTCTCCCGGAGTCCAATTTTGACATCTGAAACGTGCGAAACCACTTCTAAACACCCGACGGGTCTTCCAAATTCCCACGGGATCTCCTTTTAAGCCCGAAGTCCACCACTTGTGTCCAAATTGCGCGCAAACATCACCGACACACCACGCAGGCCTCCAGTGATGCAAACTAAATCCCAAATTGCACCACAAATCCATTTCTCGGGCCCGACATGCGCACAAACACTCCCAACGGGCACTAAAAGCTGCCCAACAACCAGCAAACCCTACGCGGGGGATTCCGGGACCTCACACCCTCCCCCACTAAAAGAAAGTTTCGTCCTCGAAACTAGATCAAGTCCATCAGGAGTCACAAATACCGCGGGTAGGTTTCCATCAATATGCTTCCAGCTCCCGAAACACCACTCACTCCCCGTGATTACTCCGCAACATCAACAACAACAACAAGTACGGTATGGCCCGATGTGCAATTCTCTCATCTCTCGAGCCAGAAATTGCAACGGGCGTCCCTCGTACTCCAACAATCACAGATCTCAAAGGGGCAAGTAAATCACCGGCGAGGAAAAACACATCACTCCTGAGCTGAGATGTGAAATACCCAAGGGGCTCCAATAAAAGGCTGGGGGGGAAAACGGAAATAACCACTAGTGCAACACGCACCAAACCACATCATGGTGCCAACCTCAACAAGGCGACCCGAAGCATACCCACACATTCATCCAATAAGGAAAGGACTCCAATAAGCTGGGGTCTTCACTCGGTTACTTCCCGATCTAAAACCACCCGAGTGGACTACACAACTGTAGGGTGCCCTCAAAAGGGATCCTCAAGAGACACAATCTCGTGCCACAGTTGGTCGCTCAACATGTTATCATAACCCCAACGGACCCACGGGTCGAAGTCGATCCCTCAACTAATAAAGAACACCCTGACGGGGACCACACCGTCGGTGAACGGGACTAAAAACTGGCTCGCAAGGCGATCATAAAGCTGATGCCCAAACTCGCGGTCAAAAGTCCGAAACATCCAAAAAATAACTCTCACCGTTGTGTACCTACAACGAGGCATCACTGCCGTGCACCAACTGTGAGGACCCAAAATTCCCACGTAAGGATTACTGTTGGATCAGTAGCTTCTGGAGGCTTATGTTGAGTATTGGGAGTGTTTGTGCACAAATTGGACCCAAGAATTAGACTCAGCCAAAAATCTGGATCAAGATTACTTATTTGGATGCCTTCGACATATTTTAGAAATGAAATTTGGCAAAACGGACAGCGGATTTGGATTCAGCGCGCGAAAACGATGGAAATGGACTATTTACATGTATTTTTCGGAGTCCGGATGAGCGAACACGGGCAACCGAAAGTTTTGGAGGACTTTCGGGTGCGTGGTTAGCTGTGGACCAGGGGTGCCACGTGGCGGCACCCCATTGGACCGGTGCAGAGTTGCGGTCCATGGAGTGTGCCAGGCTGCCACATGGCTTGCCATGATGGGCCAGCCGTATAAGGCACGTGGGCCTGTTGGAGTGTGGGAGAGGAGTGAGAGGATTGTTTTTAAATTTTTCCTTTCTTCTTCTTCTTCCTCTTCTCTTTCTTCTACTTCTTCTTCTTCCTCCTTCTTCCTCCATGAACCATGGATTGTTGGAGGATTTTGTACAGAGCATCAACAACGTGTCTTCTTCAAATTCATCATCTTGGGTGGGCCATTGGAGCTCCTTGATCATCTTCTTCCCCATGATGAAGCACAAACACCATTGCTGGATTTTCGGAGCTCCACCATCGCAGTTTAGTGCAAATATTCCCCAGGCTTCGTTTCTTGGAATTTTGAGCTGAAATTTAGAGGGGATCTCCACGACAGGTAAATCTACAACTTTGATATTCAGTGTTCTACTTGGATCATGAGATTTCTTGGAGAATATTTGGGTTTTCTACAACCTTCACGCACAGATTTTTGTATTGGACACCTTGGAGTAATTTTGGGTTTTCTCTCTCATACGAGCTCGGAATTAGGTGTTCTTTAGCTCGATCTTTATCTACGCTCGATAAGGAATCCATTGCCACCTTCCTCACTGTATTTGAAGCTCGTTTGGACAGGTAAAACTCCCAATCTTTCCAGCCATGTAGTGCTGGTTTTTACAGAGCAGATTTTTGTTGGAATAGCATGTTTGTATGGTGATATATTTGAGTTCAGCATGTTTTTGGGGGATTTCTTTGTATGGATCTGTTAACAGGGTTAAGAGGAACATTTCTCATGTTGATACTTAAGTGTAATTCCTGCTAGATTAATTCCTAAAAATCTGTGATCATTATGCCGGAATTTTGGATGTTACCGTGTTGTTTCGGGTGTATCTCCGCACCCAGGCATCGGATCGGGACGTGCCTGTACACTTTTTGCATCTACGCGTCGCAAGGATTCTCGTCGTATTTTTCTGGGATTTTTCTGAGATTTGCCCAAAGGTACACTTTTCCCTTCCTTCTGTGCAATGTGATACAGTTGTGTATGTTGTGGAGTTTCGCGTTCACCGTGTTGCGGAATTTGTAACTTGGTCTCCGGGACTCAGATTTTGACGTGCAGGTACTCGTTTCGAAGGGCTCGACGCGACGATCGCGATAGTATTTTTGTTGGATTTTTATGAGTTCTTACTGCAGGTGAAAAATCCTTATCTTTGGGACTGTTCCAATAGATTTGTATTTACTGGATATTTTGGAATAAAAGTGTACCCTTGGACCTTATTGTTGTACCCAGGAAGGTTCGCGAGGGTTTCAAAACCTGTGGGAACTGGAGAGAATGGTTTCCGGATATTTTCAGCTGCTTGGAGCCGAGGCGTGCGCGACATGTACCGAGGGTGCAATTTTGGCAGGTTTCGGATTGTGAGCGTCTGCACACTTCACCGACCCCAGGTTTGCCTTGGATTTAGCACTTCAGGTGGGTAAGCTTAATTTGGTAACTGTATGAGGTTTTTATGTTATGGTGAATGTAAGTGCACTTGTGGGAATGTCACCCCTCTATGACTGGTAGCATGCATGTTTAATGTACAACCGATATGAGCGAGAGGTAAGCAGAGAATGGCCTAGACCATGTGGATTGATGCCTACATGATGATTGTACATGTTTGGTGAATTGGAGGCTTAGCATATGGTAGACGGTTATATTTATCCCACACTAGATGACATAGAGATCATACATGTTGATTCATTGGCCTATTTATGTGAGATTGGTATAACATAGTAGGAATACTTTAGCATGCCTTGTTATTATATGGTTCATTCCCTTTTTATCGTTTCTGAGGACAAAAGCATGCTTGTATGGACATATAGTTAGGCCACCTTTTCCTGCTACACTACTTATTGGAACTTGACTTAGGAGAAACCATGTTTTTTCTTTCTCCTTCTTTGTTAGTCAGGTGGTCAGTGTTGCTCGGGTTCGAGCAGGGGTCTGGATAGTGTAGTCGGGGCTTTGTGTCTGGGACAGGTTGGATTAGTTGTGGGGTTTGCGGCGACCGCGGATATTGGGCGGTTGACCGGATATTTACTTATGCATCAGATTGGGTATCAGTTTTCTCTAGTGGACGGAGCTACCCACTTATCGTTTAGTTTGTATCCGATTGAGATCGGGTCTTCCTTTAGTGGATGAGTTTTCCCACTTTGATCAGAGTCGTGATCCAGTCCTGCTATATTGAGACACTTGACAGAGATACTTGTTACTGAGAGATACTTTACTCGTGTGGGTCGCTCCCCTCGAGTGCCACTCCGGAGGTAGGCTTGACCGAGCCGTGCGCCGGTCTGTTACTTATATTTTGACCGAGCCGTGTGCCGGTCCGTTACTTATATTGAGATCGAGCCGTGTGCCGATCAGTTACTGAGTTCGACAGCAGAGCAGGCAGTACCGGGTGTTATACCGGTTTATTTGATTGGGTTTATTTCGGTCAGATACTTTTATTGTTGCACTCGTGCCTGGGGGCCGAGTGCAGTCAGGTAGCTGAGTTTAGATCAGTGCTAGTATTGTTAAGAGCCGTTTGGTTGACGGTGGTCCCGTGTCGTTGAGAGTACTTTGACCGCTGTGTGAGAGGTTGAGCATCATGATTCTATCCGTTCTGAGAGAGAGCGTGGATTTTGACTATAGCCTGCATGAGCCACTACTCGATAGCGAGTTAGTCTGTTTGGACGCCCTACGTAATTCCTGCCCGTCAGCGGGAGGTGGTTGTAGGTGGGCGCAGGTTTGACTGGACCAGGTGTGGCAGTCAGCTCGATTGGGTCGATTGTGCACTTCATGTGCTGGTGGTTGCATACCATTCTTTGGTTCTACCCTTTTGAGCATTTAGATAGAGGCATGGTAGCTGTTGAGAGTCTCCAGCTTCCTTATTTCAGTCTTTATGACTTGGGTTAGTTTATGTCTTTTGAGGACTTAGTGGGCAGACCGTCGGGTCTGGCGGTGGTACCCACTGAGAACTCCCTTTTTGGTGTAGTTCTCACACCCTTTGGGGGTTTTCCCCCTCCTTTTCCTTCCTCTTCTTTGTTTTGCAGAGTCTTAGCGGGTGTTGCCGATTCTGCAGTTGTCGATCGAGGCGAGTGAGTCGCGAGCTAGATCCCTATCCGTCGTTGGAGAGTAGCGGTACCCCTTCAGAGAAGATCTTCAGTAGATTAGTCATTTTATTTCCTCTTTTGAGAGATTGATGTAGCGAGGACATGATATGTATTGAGAGATTGTACACTGATGTATTTATTGGAGATACCTCCCTGTTGAGTGCTGATTTTGTATATGAGGATATTGTATGATTATCATTTTTGGGAGATGGACATTGTTGTACTATTTCCAGTTGTACAGTAGTTGATTTTAGTTATACAGCAGATTTTTATTTATAGCTCTGATATCTGTTAGCTGTAGTACTTTTCTTGCAGGTAGGACGCTTCACCTATGCAGAGTTTGGCATAGGTGGCGGATCTGTTGGCGAGCCCGGATCGCAGTTTCGACCCCGGGGCGTGACAGATTAGAGTGGTATCGGAGCCTAGGTTGTAGGTCATGGTGGACTTAGAAACCCTAGGCTTATGGTTTGACCCTTGGTTGACTTCGTGAGAGTCGTGATTTATAGCGAGAGTCCTGATTGAGTTTTATACCTCTCGCAGGGGACGGGACGAGTGATTGGCATGTTTATTCTTCTAAGTGATTATGTTGGCTGTAGACAACATAATGCTGTGGAACGGGTGACATGCTTTAGACTTTCGCTGGATTGGGTCGAGCGCTGTTGTGTGCTGTTTTGTGGTTTCGTCGTGGTGAGCGGTGTCTCCCCAACGCTGGGTTTTGACCCGTGTGCATCCTGTCTTAGTAGTTGAGCTTGAGCGGTTGGTTTTGGGCCGGATACCCGGATTGAGGTCAGAGAGTTCCGGACCCGGATGACAGGATCGTCTGAGGCCTATCAGTAGCGGAGTGAGCAGCTGGTTTGGGTGACACGGTTGTCGGAGCAGTGGGCAGCTCGACAGTGCTTTCCTTTCGAGATCATCTGGTTGCAGTATCCTCAGCGGCAGTGATTTCTGTGGCGCCGATGGAGCGAGTAGCCCCCTCTGTGCCAATGTTTAGTGCCGAGGCACCGAGGTAGGGTGGATAGTTGACAGCTAGTAAGCTGAGGGGACGTGATCGATCTATCAAACCAGTTTTGGTAGATGAACCACCCCGATTCATAGGATTGAGCTTGGAGCCTTTGGAGGCAGAATCGTGGTTGGTGGTATTGGAGAGACTATTTGAGAGCCTCCTTGTGCCGAGGGTTTACGCAGTTGCTGAACTGCGCGCTCCAGGTTTTGAGGGACGAGGCCCATAGGATATGTGTGATTGGGAGTGGATTGCGCCAGGATACCTTTCAGTTTAGTTGGTCCCTTCGTTATGGATTATTGATGCTTCGATGGAGTAGGCGTTGTGTATGGAGCGTGGCGCTGCAGTTCCTTAGGATAGGGATCTGCCGCCAGAGGCGAGTTCTGGATATTGGCGCTTGGCGCCGGGTGATGGAGGATAGATCGGCCGGCAGAGGCATTTCTGATTTTTTTTTCTAGGATAACGGATTCCCGAGATGCCAGAAATCAGGTGGACCCCGATGGCAGCATCAGCATCTATATCAGAGTGGCGCAGCGGTAGCATGGATTGGTAGTCTGCGGAGGGCCATATTCGTCGCCTCAGTGTGAGCCGAGACAGAGGTCGTTCTCCCTATGTGATTGGTCTAGATTTTCTGGCAGACAGAGCGACGACCCCCTTTTTTCTTTTTTTCGTTGAGCGAACGAGTCTGTGCCGCCCGGTTGGAGGGCGCCACGGTAGTGGATTGAGTGTCGCAGGTGGGATTTTATTACAGCAGTCGGAGTTATAGCATGTTGCATTCCTGCATGGACAAGAGGCAGATTTGTTACCACGTGCACTCGAGGTACAGGTTCCTGTTAGTGTTGTGCATGTGGAGGAGGCTTGTGGATCATTTCCCATGCAGATGAGGCCGCAAGTTATATCAGCAGACTTATTGGTAATTGTGGCAGTTCGGTATTTGGACCATGTGCTTGAGATTGATTGGCACGGTGCCACAAAATGTTTGACTGCGGCGAGAGAGGACTTTGATCTTCGGCAAGGCAGAGGAGGCTTGCTTGTTGAGATTATTAGAGCGCACAGGATATAGCGACAGTGTGAGAGGTGCTTTCGGCGGCACCGGGATTCAAGGATATCTCTGTTGCCCACGAGATCCCGGATGTGATTTCACCCGAGCTGTTTTAGATGCCGCCGGTTAGGGAGACAGAGATTGCGTTTGGTGTGGTTCGGGGAACCGCGCCACCCGCGACAGCACCTCATTGGATATCGCCGGTAGAGATGAGAGAGCTGATGGCACAGTCGCAGGAATCTGATGGATCGAGGGGTCTGTTTGACCTAGTGCCACGCCGTTGATACACGGTGGTGATGCCACATCGTTGATACTCGACTGTGAGGGTTCTTTTATGGTTCGAGTGTAGACAGGTCCGGGTGGTATCTAGGACCTTTTGATGGAGTTATACTCCGGCAGTTATTGTAGGATGCGAGTACCTACTTGGAATCAAACAGCCGAGGATTTTGCCTAGATGGCATTCAGGATCCGGTAAGGGCATTATGAGCTCATAGTGAGGCCAAATGGAATAATTAATGCCCTGTTGTCTTCAAGATTTGAGGAAATGTGTGTCCTAGTTGTACTTGGACAGATTGGGAGTGGTGTTTCCCGAGGATATTTGATTTACTTCCAGAGCGACTTGGAGCACGAGGGGCACTTGGGGATATGCTACCGTGCCTATATGGATGAAGCTGTATGCCAAGTTATTGAGATACAAGTTTTAGCTTCTGAAGCTTACCTTCGTGGGCCACATTGTGTTAGCCATAGGGGCGGCGGTGAAAATTCGGCCAAAAATGGATGCTAGTTGAAATTGGCCGAGACCAACAGTTATTGTTGAAGTGATTAGCTTCTTGGACTGAACAGTGCCAGTAGAGCTGGACGAATGGATGATGAAGTTGATACCAGTGCCGACTATAGCTTTGCCAGAGATGGGAGATGAACTTTTGAGTGTTTGTGATGCCTCCCATAGTGGCTGTGGAGTTACCGTGGGTTTATCTATGGTCCACGCTTTATCAGTTCAACCCTATGGGTATTGTGATAGGACAGATTCCCGTTTTGTTGGTGGTTGTGATCCCACAGATAAGCTTCTCATTAAGCTCACTACTTCCAGCTTTGTTTGATATGTCCGGGCATAGGCCATGCCTGCTTTGTCACGCCCCGAAACTGCTACCAATTTGGCATAGTTCGGGCGCGCTGAACAGACGCCGAACGGACAGAACCTCCCCTGTCCGCCCAAGGCTAAGCAACAAGATCATGTACAAGAATCACCCAGGAATTAATTCTAGATATACACAATCACAACGAGAGCACAACCAGTGCTAACAAGAACATAAGAGCAAGGTACGAGTATATAACAGTAAACATACAAGCAACAAAGAGAGAAACTCTATCTATTACAACCATTGCATTCGAGCATATGAATAATACATAGATCACATCCAAAACATCCTCACCCTATACAACATCTACTCTCAAAATGTAAAGACAAGGTGACAAGAGCTATAGATGTAGGGAGGCTGCTACCAACGTCTCTAGGGCGCCAAGCCCTTACCGCGATCCTCGCCGGGAGTACCTGTACTCGGCCCTGTAATAATAGTGGGATGAGAACTATGGTCCATAGTTCCCAGTGCGTTCGGCCACCGACTCCATCGGTCTTCCCACTAGGTCCAAGAGGGCAAAGCAGATAGATAGATAGATAGATAGATAGACAGATATATCTGAAAACTGTAAATGCAGTAAATAACTACACTACTATGCCCAACACGGAAAAACATGTATGCATGCTCAGGGGAGAGATATCCAAATATATCACTATGTCCAAGAAGTACTATTTCATACTTGTTCTCTAACTCATTTTCAAGAAGTGTGGTTTTTAACACTTCATCTCAAATCTCACGGCACACCCGAAGGTTGCCCACGGCTCACTATCACGACGAGGGAGACTATGTCTCAACCTACCAATCGAACGCGTCTGCGGGACCTGACTGTCCCTCGGGGTGGCGTGCCCCGTGACCAACTCCGGAGTAGGCGGCCGTAGAGGAGCGACCTCCACCAGCCTAAAACAGACTATGAGCATGATCCAATCCTCTCCACACGAGGATACCCTATCTATAAGGTTGATAGCAACTGAGATCCCTATAGATAATACACAACCTATGTCTCACATGTGTCATGATAGGTTTACCTACACTACTTTTCATATGCCACTCATTCATTTATTGTGTGGTGTTCACAATTTCTACATATATGCCACTCGTTCATTTATTGTCGACTCACAAGTCCAACACCCAATCCGCACTATAGGATTCCTCGGTATCGACCCAATCTTTCCCAATCCACATATTAGCATAACATTTGCTAAATATCTATATCAACCGGAAAGTATAAAGATGGCAATACATACTATCCTACAATGCAATGGTGCAATATGCAATAGTGTAAGTGGCTAAGACATAGAGAGAAGCCCAACGGCTTCGGTAAAAGCACCACCCACCTCGGGTCCTTGGCTCGGCTCGGCTCTCCAAAAAAAATCTACGAGAGCACCGGTCTCGATCACAAGGGTCGCCTCAAGTCGGATGTCCTAAACAAGTCCAAAACGGCCTATTAATAACCTCCAAGCACTATGCTTAGTGCTTTCACGTGCGCGCAAAAGCGCCGACGAAAGACGACGAACTTCCACGATTTGTGGCCTGGATCGTCAAGGGTTTACCCAAAACCCCTCCATGATGGAAGGATTCCATTTAAATCCCCCACCAAAATTACTAATGTAATTATTTCTCTTTTTGCCTCAAAAGTCCTAGAGCGCGTATTTCGGCTCTAACTTTTCGACCGTTTGACGGAATGTCGATCCGTCTTCGCCAACACGTTTCTTTACATAGTAATTGGGTTTCCAAGGGTTCAAATGAGATCAATCCCATGAAAATCCAAAAACTCCTCTTTTAACCCTAGGTTTCATATACACATTCATTATGATTTTTCCACGATTTTCGCCGATTTCTTCGACAAGAATTCTTCTAAGATCATATAGATTTTAGATCTAAAAACATTACGGCAAAACCAAATTTATTTTTTACAAAACTCACCTCAAAGAGCTAGGATTCCAAGCTTTTCTTGGTTCAAAAGCTCGCCCTCGCTCGCCTTAGTCTCCTCGCAAATCGCTCCGCGATTTCGTGCGCGTTAGAGTGAGTAATTTTAGAGAGAGAAGGTGAGGTGAGAAGGAACGAGAGAGCCTTCCATGGAGGTGTGCTCTGTATGTGTGCGTGCGTGGGGTGCGTGAGTGGAGAAGAAGAAGAAAAGGGTAAAGTTGTTTTATGCATAAAGGAACCCCCCACAATAGTACTAATTTACTATTTAGTCCAATTTTATCTGATACTTGCCTGCGGAACCCTTCTGGATGTCCGTTTGTGCTCAAATTTGACAGGCAGGCTCATCTCAACTTAATTTATCACGAGATATTTTAAATTTTCAGTTTGGGCTATTTTTGGGTCACCAAAAGTCTCGCTGTACTTAAAATCGCTGTCAGGTACCTTTCTCACTGCTCGGGTATCCGATTGATGCGAAACTTTTATTGTAACCTTAAAACATAATTACGAAGCTCCCGTAATTTTCTCAGAATTTTTCGACACTGTTGGCGGAGCCCGTTCTCACTATCTGGCATCCGATCAACACGAAACTTTTTCTGTGGCCTTAAAATAATATTACGGAGCTCCCCGAATTTTTTTGGAATTTTCCGACACTGTGAATTTTCTGCTAATTTATCTGCCCCGTCTCTCACAGAAAATATTAAATCTTCTGTTTTCGCTCCGATTTCGGCGCAGGTCATTTTCAACCTATATTATGCTTCTATGAGTCCAATAAAAATAGTATCTTACACTATTTTTATTTTTATTTATATAATAATTTTTCCGACTTACTATATCCCACCGTAACTTCTATATTGTATTCTTTTAAAAGTTGAACTTGCACATTTTACCTATGGTTAATTAGGATTTCTTTGAATTAATTGGGCATATTCTACTTAATGTCTAACTTCTACTTTTAGAAGTTCGGTATCCTACATTCTTCCCCCCTTAAGCAATTTCGTCCGCGAAATTGAAATTTAATGCAATTCAACCGAATCGAAATTCATACCTCTAATTCATCTCCTCGAAGAGATGAGGATGGTGCGCCCTCATCGTTTCCTCAAGTTCCCACGTGGCTTCGCGATCGTCGTGATTGCTCCACCGGACCCTGACATAAGGAATCTCGCGGTTCCTCAATTTGCGCACCTCCCGAGCAATAATCGCCACCGGGAACTCCTCATAGCTCAAGTCATCCTGAAGCTCCGGCGGCTCATATAGCATCGCATGCTCCGGATCGGGTACATATTTGCGGAGATTGGAGACGTGGAAGACGTTATGTACATCCGCCAACTTCGGCGGCAATGCAAGCCGGTACGCCACCGTTCCCACACGCTCCAATATCTCATAGGGGCCAATATAGCGGGGACTTAGTTTTCCCCGCACTCCAAATCGCTTCACGCCCCTCATGGGCGAAACCTTCAAGAAGACGCGGTCGCCCACCGCGAATTCCAAATCCCGCCGACGCTTGTCCGCGTAGCTTTGTTGCCGAGATTGCGCCGTAAGCAATCTTTTGCGAGCAAGGCGGACCTTCTCCTCCGCCTCCCGCAAAATGTCCGGCCCGAACTCCGTGCGCTCGCCCACATCACTCCAATAGATAGGGGATCGACACTTCCGTCCATAAAGAGCCTCGAACGGTGCCATCTCCAAACTAGCGTGATAACTGTTGTTGTAGGCGAACTCGGCCATCGGCAAGTACTTGCACCAACCGCCCTTGTAATCGATGACGCACGCCCGCAACATGTCCTCCAAGGTCTGAATGGTTCTCTCTGTCTGACCATCAGTCTGAGGGTGAAAAGCGGTGCTAAAATCGAGCCGTGTGCCAAGGGCCTCCTGCAGATTCCTCCAGAAATGTGAGGTGAACTTGGGGTCTCGGTCCGATACAATCGACTTCGGCACCCCGTGCAGCCTCACCACCTCGTCAAGATATACCTGTGCCAACTTCTCTCCCGCCCAGGTGGTGTGGACCGGCAAGAAATGTGCCGACTTGGTGAGACGATCCACAATCACCCAGATCGAGTCGTGGCCTCCTGTTGAGCGAGGCAACCCGACGATGAAGTCCATAGAGATGTCCTCCCACTTCCACACGGGAATAGGCAAGCTTTGGAGTTTCCCCGCCGGGAGTCGACGCTCCGCTTTTATCTGTTGACATGTAAGGCACTTTGCCACGAAGCGCCCAATGTCCGCCTTCATCCCCGGCCACCAATAGAGCATCTTCAACTCGTGGTACATCTTGGTGCCACCAGGGTGCTCGGCATAAGGTGACCGATGCGCCTCTCGCAATATCAGTTCGCGGAGCTCCTCATTTTCCGGCACACACCAACGGTTCCGAAACCGAAGTGTGCCATCGGCGTGTACATGGAAATCGCCGCCTTTGCCCTCCTCGATGTCACGCCGCACCTTTTGGAGACTTGAGTCGGAAGGCTGCACATTCTTGATCCTCTCCAACAAGGTCGGCTGAATAATAAGCGCCATCATCAGGGCCGGCACCCCGGGAGCGACTACCTCAAGGTTCATCCGCCCCATGTCCAAACATAACGGCATTTGATTCGTGACGTCCATAGCGAGGTTCCTCGCCGTCTTTCTACTTAGTGCATCGGCGACCACGTTTGCTTTGCCGGGGTGGTAAAGGATATCGACATCATAATCCTTCAGCAGCTCCAACCACCGCCGTTGCCGCAAATTGAGCTCCTTCTGGGTGAATAAGTACTTGAGGCTTTTGTGGTCGGTGTAGATCTCGCAATGTGCACCATACAAGTAGTGCCTCCACAACTTCAGCGCGAAGATCACCGCCGCCAACTCCAAATCGTGAATGGGATAGTTCTTTTCGTGGTCCTTCAACTGGCGGGATGCATAAGCGATCACTTTTCCGCCCTGCATCAGGACACACCCCAGACCCAGATAGGATGCGTCGCTATACACCACGAAGTCCTCGCCCTGCACCGGTAAGGCGAGAATAGGAGCCGACGTCAACCTTTTCTTCAATTCAATGAAACCCCGGTCGCATTCGTCGCTCCAAACGAACTTGACGCCCTTTTGCGTCAGCCGAGTAAGTGGAGTCACAATCCTCGAGAAACCCTCCACGAACCGTCGATAATACCCGGCCAAGCCCACAAAACTGCGGACTTCCGTGACATTCGTCGGGCGCGGCCAATCCCTAACCGCCTCAATTTTCTTCGGGTCAACTGAAATCCCCCCCTCAGAAATAATATGCCCGAGGAAAGCCACCTCGCGGAGCCAAAACTCGCACTTCTTTAGTCTTGCAAATAGCTTCTCCTCCCGAAGGATTTGAAGCACTATCCGCAAATGCTCCGCGTGCTCCTCGTCGCTCCGCGAATAGACCAAAATGTCGTCAATGAAGACCACGACAAATCGGTCCAAGTACTCCCTGAACACACGGTTCATCAGATCCATGAACGCCGCCGGGGCGTTAGTAAGCCCGAAAGGCATGACCGTGTATTCGTAGTGACCATAGCGTGTGCGAAACGCCGTTTTCTGAACATCCTCCGGCTTGATTTTCAACTGGTGGTAGCCGGATTGGAGGTCAATTTTGGAGTACACTAGCGACCCTTGCAATTGGTCAAACAAGTCGTCGATTCTGGGTAACGGGTACTTGTTTTTGATGGTAACCTTGTTCAACTCCCGATAATCCACACAGAGTCGAAAAGAACCATCCTTCTTGCGCACAAATAATACCGGGGCTCCCCACGGCGATACACTTGGCCGAATGAACCCTTTGTCGAGAAGATCCTGCAACTGATCCCTCAACTCCTTCAATTCTGCCGGCGCCATACGATACGGGGCCTTCGAGATCGGCGCCGTCCCGGGAATCAAGTCTATGATGAACTCGATCGCCCGATCCGGCGGCATCCCCGGTAACTCCGCGGGAAACACATCAGGAAACTCCCGCACCACCAATAACTCCTCCATGATCGGAGTCGCACGGTCCACCTCCACAACGGTCGCCAAAAATGCCGGGCAACCGCTATGGACCAACTTCCTCGCTCTCGTCGCCGACACCGTTGCAACGAAGCACGAGCTTTGATGAGCTCGATAGATAACCTCCTCCTGTCCCGGCTCCCGAAAAGTGACCAACTTCCTCCTGCAGTCGATCACAGCGTGATACTTCGAGAGCCAGTCCATGCCCAAGATGACATCGAACGCCTCCAACTTCTTGAGCTCGAGCAACCGGACGGGCATAATCCAGTCGCCCACTTGCACCGGGCAGGATAAGCACCCCGTGTAAGTAATAGATGACGACTCCGGGCCTTCGACTCGCCACTTGCCCGTTGCCTCCAAGATAATACCATGAGTGCGTGCAAATGATCCGCTAATGAATGAATGCGTAGCACCTGTATCAAAAATTGCCCTGGAGCGAACTCCATGTATTAGAACCATACCTGCCACGACACTGGGCTCCTCGATGTCGACAGGATCCTGGGCCTGGGCCTGAACGGCGAATACCCGCCCGCTCGGCGCCGATCGCGTCATCTCCTGCTGCCTAGGAGCCATCGCGCGCCCCGCAGAGACGGGAACATAAGGAGCGCCTCCATAATGAACAGGGTTTGCCGGAGTCGACGCAGTTGAGGGGGCACGCGAACCCCTCGCTGGGCACTCTCGGCTCATGTGCCCCTCCTGCCCGCAGCTATAGCATCTGCCCTCACGCTGCCTGCACTGCTGCACCCGGTGGTCCCTGCTACCGCATATAATGCAAGGCCGTGGTCCCTGCCTCCACGGCTGCGATCTCGGTTGCTTCGGGGGCCTCCTGGAGCTAGACTGTGCCCCCGAACCACCGCCCTGGCGCTTCTTGCCCTTATCCTTGGACCCCGCCGCCATCTCGCGCTCCTCGCGCACATGGGCATCCCCGTGCTCTGCCCACAGCGCTCGATCAAGAACCTCGGCGTAGGTCGTGAGCTTGAACAGCTGCACGGCCCGGTAGATCCAGGGCTTAAGCCCCCGCAGAAACCAATCGGCCCGGTCCGCATCGTCGCGAACAACATCGGGAACACAGTCGATGATGTGGGTGAACTCCTCCTCGTACTCCATCACCGAGCGATTTCCCTGCTGCAGCTTGCGGAACTTTTCCTTCATCACCCGCTTATCGGCGTCGGGAAAGTAGTGCCCGTACACCGTCCTCTTGAACTCCCCCCACAACATCGGAGGAAGATGCGCGGGTCGATCACGCTGCACCCGCTTCCACCATACTAACGCCGGTTCTCCAAAACTATGCGTGGCCAGGGGCACCTTGTCCCTTTCCAGGACAGGGAGATCTCCAAAGATAGTCTCCATAGCGCCTAACCACAACTCCACTACCGCCGGCTCCATCTTCCCTCCCTCGAAGGTCCGAGGTTTGAACTTTAGGAACTGCATCAGAACTGCCAATGCGCGCTCCCGCTCCGCCTTTTCCGCCGTCATATCGGGTGTAGTAGAACCCGATGCCGCCAGAGGCGCACTCCTCGGAAGGGGGCACGCCGACAGTGGAACGGCCCCCACGCCCTCACCCTCAACCGCTCCCGGCGCGTGAGTCGAGGGTGCAGGCGGATCACGGCTCCCAGCCGCCGTCGCGGCCGCCAACGCTGCCTGCTGCTCCAACAGTGACTGGAGCTGCTCCAATTGAGCCCCCTGGCGCTGCATCGCGCCTACCAAAGCAGCGACCTGCTCTCGCAGCTCCTGCACCTCGCCAGATCCCGACTGCTCGGGCGCCGCTGGAGGCGGCACCGGAGAGGACCTACGAGTGTGGCGTCTCCCTGACATTCCTTCCTGGAAACAAGAACTTAGTCAGTTAGTTTAACCCGATAGCTCCTTAGCATTTACGAAACTAGACAACTCAATAATAAATCGGGCGGAAGCATACAAGCATACTAGTCCTAGACCCTTAGCATCATGCCGTCGGCCGCCGACATAACACTTCGTGTCACCGAACAAGCACACTTGAATCCGTCTCTATTCTCAATTAGAGACATATAATCTTCTTTGACCCAATCGATTTCACTTCCGCCAACGTCAAGGGTTCACGTTTCACTCACGTCCCTACAACCTTAGGGTTTACCAGCCTAGGGTTTCCTAAGTCATCCTAGACTCTCTCTCTTTACTTGCTCTTATCTTGCTCTGATACCACTTTATCTGTCACGCCCCGAAACTGCTACCAATTTGGCATAGTTCGGGCGCGCTGAACAGACGCCGAACGGACAGAACCTCCCCTGTCCGCCCAAGGCTAAGCAACAAGATCATGTACAAGAATCACCCAGGAATTAATTCTAGATATACACAATCACAACGAGAGCACAACCAGTGCTAACAAGAACATAAGAGCAAGGTACGAGTATATAACAGTAAACATACAAGCAACAAAGAGAGAAACTCTATCTATTACAACCATTGCATTCGAGCATATGAATAATACATAGATCACATCCAAAACATCCTCACCCTATACAACATCTACTCTCAAAATGTAAAGACAAGGTGACAAGAGCTATAGATGTAGGGAGGCTGCTACCAACGTCTCTAGGGCGCCAAGCCCTTACCGCGATCCTCGCCGGGAGTACCTGTACTCGGCCCTGTAATAATAGTGGGATGAGAACTATGGTCCATAGTTCCCAGTGGGTTCGGCCACCGACTCCACCGGTCTTCCCACTAGGTCCAAGAGGGCAAAGCAGATAGATAGATAGATAGATAGATAGATAGATATATCTGAAAACTGTAAATGCAGTAAATAACTACACTACTATGCCCAACACGGAAAAACATGTATGCATGCTCAGGGGAGAGATATCCAAATATATCACTATGTCCAAGAAGTACTATTTCATACTTGTTCTCTAACTCATTTTCAAGAAGTGTGGTTTTTAACACTTCATCTCAAATCTCACGGCACACCCGAAGGTTGCCCACGGCTCACTATCACGACGAGGGAGACTATGTCTCAACCTACCAATCGAACGCGTCTGCGGGACCTGACTGTCCCTCGGGGTGGCGTGCCCCGTGACCAACTCCGGAGTAGGCGGCCGTAGAGGAGCGACCTCCACCAGCCTAAAACAGACTATGAGCATGATCCAATCCTCTCCACACGAGGATACCCTATCTATAAGGCTAATGGCAACTGAGATCCCTATAGATAATACACAACCTATGTCTCACATGTGTCATGATAGGTTTACCTACACTACTTTTCATATGCCACTCGTTCATTTATTGTGTGGTGTTCACAATTTCTACATATATGCCACTCGTTCATTTATTGTCGACTCACAAGTCCAACACCCAATCCGCACTATAGGATTCCTCGGTATCGACCCAATCTTTCCCAATCCACATATTAGCATAACATTTGCTAAATATCTATATCAACCGGAAAGTATAAAGATGGCAATACATACTATCCTACAATGCAATGGTGCGATATGCAATAGTGTAAGTGGCTAAGACATAGAGAGAAGCCCAACGGCTTCGGTAAAAGCACCACCCACCTCGGGTCCTTGGCTCGGCTCGGCTCTCCAAAAAAATCTACGAGAGCACCGGTCTCGATCACAAGGGTCGCCTCAAGTCGGATGTCCTAAACAAGTCCAAAACGGCCTATTAATAACCTCCAAGCACTATGCTTAGTGCTTTCACGTGCGCGCAAAAGCGCCGACGAAAGACGACGAACTTCCACGATTTGTGGCCTGGATCGTCAAGGGTTTACCCAAAACCCCTCCATGATGGAAGGATTCCATTTAAATCCCCCACCAAAATTACTAATGTAATTATTTCTCTTTTTGCCTCAAAAGTCCTAGAGCGCGTATTTCGGCTCTAACTTTTCGACCGTTTGACGGAATGTCGATCCGTCTTCGCCAACACGTTTCTTTACATAGTAATTGGGTTTCCAAGGGTTCAAATGAGATCAATCCCATGAAAATCCAAAAACTCCTCTTTTAACCCTAGGTTTCATATACACATTCATTATGATTTTTCCACGATTTTCGCCGATTTCTTCGACAAGAATTCTTCTAAGATCATATAGATTTTAGATCTAAAAACATTACGGCAAAACCAAATTTATTTTTTACAAAACTCACCTCAAAGAGCTAGGATTCCAAGCTTTTCTTGGTTCAAAAGCTCGCCCTCGCTCGCCTTAGTCTCCTCGCAAATCGCTCCGCGATTTCGTGCGCGTTAGAGTGAGTAATTTAGAGAGAGAAGGTGAGGTGAGAAGGAACGAGAGAGCCTTCCATGGAGGTGTGCTCTGTATGTGTGCGTGCGTGGGGTGCGTGAGTGGAGAAGAAGAAGAAAAGGGTAAAGTTGTTTTATGCATAAAGGAACCCCCCACAATAGTACTAATTTACTATTTAGTCCAATTTTATCTGATACTTGCCTGCGGAACCCTTCTGGATGTCCGTTTGTGCTCAAATTTGACAGGCAGGCTCATCTCAACTTAATTTATCACGAGATATTTTAAATTTTCAGTTTGGGCTATTTTTGGGTCACCAAAAGTCTCGCTGTACTTAAAATCGCTGTCAGGTACCTTTCTCACTGCTCGGGTATCCGATTGATGCGAAACTTTTATTGTAACCTTAAAACATAATTACGAAGCTCCCGTAATTTTCTCAGAATTTTTCGACACTGTTGGCGGAGCCCGTTCTCACTATCTGGCATCCGATCAACACGAAACTTTTTCTGTGGCCTTAAAATAATATTACGGAGCTCCCCGAATTTTTTTGGAATTTTCCGACACTGTGAATTTTCTGCTAATTTATCTGCCCCGTCTCTCACAGAAAATATTAAATCTTCTGTTTTCGCTCCGATTTCGGCGCAGGTCATTTTCAACCTATATTATGCTTCTATGAGTCCAATAAAAATAGTATCTTACACTATTTTTATTTTTATTTATATAATAATTTTTCCGACTTACTATATCCCACCGTAACTTCTATATTGTATTCTTTTAAAAGTTGAACTTGCACATTTTACCTATGGTTAATTAGGATTTCTTTGAATTAATTGGGCATATTCTACTTAATGTCTAACTTCTACTTTTAGAAGTTCGGTATCCTACATGCTTGGTTATCAGTTCTGTTTATTCGGCATTCCTATTCTCTACTGTATGTTGGAATCAGAGTTCAGTTTCTGTATACAGCTTTTGTGATGCAGTCTCAGTCGTACTGCACCAGCTGAGACTACAGCTTTCGGCATCTCGAGTGGGATTTTATCGGCTTGTCGCCAATTGTTCGGACTTTGGCCGCGAACCTGAGCATCAGCATTATGATCGCCCTTTTGAGCCAGCTTTCAGCCACGTTTATCGATGGTTTGGCCACCGTCAGGGTGCTCTTTGCTAGTTGAGAGGTCAACTTCGACCCGTGGGTCCGTTTGGGTTATGATAGCATGTTGAGTGACCAACAGTGGCATGAGATTGTATCTCTAGGGGTCCCTTTTTATAGTAGCCTGCGGTTGAGTAGTCCACTCGGGTGGTTTGGATCAGAGAGTGACCTAGTGAGGACCCCAGTTGTCACGCCCCGGGGGTTTCATTAAGTGGAAGACAACCACTGAAAAGATTTAAATTTGCGTATATATTTTTTTTTTTTGAAACCAAATTCCCCCGGTGCGTGCCCAGACCCGCCGCATATACAAATTCACTCTGCGAACGGGCAGAGTTTCCTTTGTATATGCACGGCGTCCTGACTACAACAGCCATACAACTATCGCTATAACCACACTAGTTCGACGGTCGGAAGCATACAGCTCTTTCTCATAAGTATTCAATAGGGCCGACTAATTTTGAACGGATAAATCCACAGGTTTTAAAAACGGCGCCCACACGGCGCCCAGGTTTTCAGAATGGTTTTCGCAATCCATAAATCCACAGGGTTTTTAAAATGGTGCCCACACGACACCCACATTTTTAAAACAGCTTTCGAAATGCTTTCTTTTGTAGTTTGAAAACGGCCCAACGGGAAAAGCAAAACAACTCTCACAAAGATAATAGATGACATTCCAACATCCACATCGACCCCACGAGGGTATCGCAATCCACATAGCAAACTACTAACAGGTAATGAAATGAGCAAAATAGAAGCACGTACAGTCTATGGTCTCGAAGGACCGAAAGTACTCTTGCCACGGCCTCACCGTCGTCCTAGCACTCGTCCCTGGACGAACCTGTCACAGAGTGGGTAGTCAGCGACACTATCATGATAGAGTACTAAAAGCGGTAAAGTAATACCAAGCCTCAAAGTAAGACTAGCCGGAGCAAGCCCAAACCACCTGTGACACCTGTAACACCTGTAACGCCTGTAGCACCTGTAACACCTGTAACACTTGTAACACCTGTAACACCTGTACCACCCGACCACGTCGGACAACTAAACCGACGGGTCGCACCGTACCTGCAATACCCGACCACGTCGGACAACTAAACCGACGGGTCGCATCGCTCGCACCTCGGCGCCTCAAACCCCACAACTAATAAGGGGCCCCACTACGTCACCTCGTGGGTATACACGGGTCATAGACCACTTTTCCGGAAAAGCGCACCCTTAGCGGTGGCCAAACCGCGGGTGCGCGTGCTGCAGCCTCGAGCCAAGTAACCATAACCACCATCATGTTAGCATCATAATATATAACAAAAGTAAAACGACAACATGTATAATCGAAGGTAACCCGCTAACATGCATACTCAACAATAAATACCACGAGGAACACCATGTTAGCACAATTAGATATTTATTTTAAACATGATACAATTGCCGACAACCCGACGCCGAATCCCAAACCAGACCCCACAATAATGAACCTAGTACCCAAGACGAACCCAACCATAATGAACCAAGTACCAGAACGTAACCAACAATAGTGAGCCGAGCACACACCACACGATAATCATGACAGTAACGAAAATGGGCAATAAAGGGGTTCTAAGGATGTACCCACCTGAAACGCGAAGGAGAAGGTTTGCTGAACTCCCGCTAAAACACTCCCACCCTGTGCCCGAAAAAGTTACAGTAAGTAATAATGTTAAAAACATCGTCGCGGTCAAAAACACTCAAAAACGGGGCGAAACGGGCCAAAAACGGAGCTTCTGGGCTCAAAAGCTGAAGGCTGGTGCACGGTCCAGGCGTGGACGGGTCTGCGGCCAAGGGTGGCGGCCCTCACAGACGGGCGCACACTGTGCGGTGAACCGCCCCATCCTGGGCCGGGCCGCGCACGGCAGAAGGCGCGCGCCGGGTTCATCACTTCCCGGCCGCGGCGCAGCACCGGGCGCACACTGTGCGGTGAACCGCGCTTGCGGGCTGGGCCGGCGCACGCAACCGTGCACCGGGTCTGCGCCCCAGGCCGCGGGGCGTGCGCCGGGTGCACGCCCGGCGTGTGGACCGCGCACTTGCGGCCCGGTCTGGCGCACGCAGCTGTGCGCCGGGTTCACGCCCGCAGGTGGCCGAGCCGTGCGCCGGGTGCACGATCGGCCGGTGGACCGCGGCTGAGGGAGCCGTACGGGATGAACAGTAGGTTTCCCGTTTTCGCGTTTTCTCTCCGTTTTCGCTCCCGTTTCGCGATTTCTTCTCCGTTTTCGCTCCCGTGCGACACCGGTGATGACCCGCGAACACGGTAACGGCGGCGGCAGCCTCCCGTTTAACAACGGCGGCGGCGGCCTCCCACTTAGCACCAAACTCGTCTCAAACGCGATACGACAACAAGGAAAACCTCCAACCGAAAAGGAACGGAAAGGTCCAAACCGCTCACCTCGTTTTCGCTGGTAAGGGAGGAAGAAAGAGGATCGTCCCGCTCTCGTTCGCCGGGTTCCGCAGGGCGTGCGATCGTTCTTCCTTCTCTTCGTCTTGCCGCCTCGGTTCCTCACGCCCAACGTCGGATGGTGGAAAGAAGGTAGGAGGAGGGTTTGGGTTTCTCCCGCACTCATCAGAAGAGCCCTAACGCACGAACCCAAAGGAACGAGAAGTAGGGAAAATAATTTAAATCCCCAAAATCAAAACTTAAACGATCGGGTGCAAACCAGCGGTCCCAAAAATTACCTCGAAAAACGTGCCGATCGCCCGCACGCCTTTCGATGCACCCGAGACCGCTAAAAACTTCGAAAAATTATTCTGGGAGGTCCCGGAGTCCGAATTCAAATCCGATCGCACCGCCGCTCATCATTTTGCGGCCCCTACCACCTAAAAATATCCACAAACCCCGACGATCAGCCCAAAAATTCTCGAATTTCAATCCCCTTCTCTAACAACTAAGAAGATTCAGTTAAGACCAAAACGGACAACTAGAAGGTTGAGGTACTACAAAATAAATAAAACAACCCACTGACAGAAATAAGATGAGACGTCCGATCGTAGAAGTATCCAGTCCGATCACCTCGAAAAGTGTGCCGGCCACTTAGCACGGATTCTACTGCACCACTCGAAAGCAAACGCTTTGACCCCCATTCCGGGAGATCCGTAATTCGGAATTCGAATTCGATCGCTTTGCCATCCTCCGTTTTCCGAGCTCAAACACAGAAAAATACCCGCAGTCCAGGCCGGTCCATTGCAGAAAACACCGTGAACAGTTTTCCCAACACTCCCGTCATGAAAAGAAGGTATACAAAGGTATTGGGACGCCAGGACTCTACATCACTCACCACTTAAAAGAAGTTTCGTCCTCGAAACTTGATCCTGGCCCGCGATGAATAAATCTGGGCAGCACTCGCTCATCTTTGACTCCAGTTCCCGAGTCACTTCACGTTCTTCCTGGTTGCTCCACAGCACCTTCACATAGGGGATCGTCCGGTTGCGCAATCCCTTTTTGTCCTCTCGTGCTAAGATCCGCACCGGTGTTCCGTCGAAGCTCAGGTCCTCTCTAAGTTCAAAAGCAGTGACCATCCATCACCCAAATCAAGTACGCAGGCTCGGAGCGCATCATCGAGAATTCGGTTCACTTGCTCGGACTGTCCGTCGGTCTGGGGGGGGGTGGAACGCCGTGCTGAAGTGTAGTTTAGTCTCTAGAGCTCGTTGTAGACTTTGCCAAAGGTTCGACACCAGTCGAGTGTCTCTGGTCCACGTCGTACAGATAGGTGGAAAGAGAGTCGACTTCGTCAGTCGATCCACTGTGACTCAAACTGCGTCGTGCCCTTGATGCGATGTAGAAAACCCGTGACGAATTCCATGCTGGTTTGCTCCCATTTCCAACTCTGGTACAAGTAGAGATTGTAGTTTTCCCTGCTGGGCGCTGAAGTTCGAACTTTACTTGTTAACCATCTAGACAGCGAGCAGTGAACAGTGTTACATCCCCCTTTGGTTTAGTCCACCAAAAATTTTGCTTGAGGTCCTTGTACATCTTCGTGTCACCTGGATGCGCCGCATAGGGAGCGCAGTGCGCCTCTGGTAGTATCTCTTTCTTCAACTCTGGCAGCTCGGGCACGCAATCTCGCCCTCGAAACGTACTGTGTCGTTCGCACTCGCCGAAAAGTCGCTCGCGTGGTCCGGGGGTCTTGTCTCGAATAAACTGTATCCGCGCACCCATTTTCTAACCTTCTAGGGTTTCTCTAAGAGGGTTGGCTTGACCATCAAGGACAAAAGTCGCGCGACAATACCGGTCCTGCTGAGTGCTCGTGCTCATCGGTTTCCCCCCTCGATTTGACCCTTCCTGCTCCAAACATCCGCTACTACACTGCCCTTCCCGGGGTGATACTGAATGGACAAGCCGAGTCCTTCAGTAACTTCAGCCAATGTTTCTGCCGCAAAAGTCAAATCCTTCTATGTGAACAAAACTTAGGACTCTGGCGATCCGAAAGCACATCGCGATGAACTCCAAACGGTGGTGTCTCCAAAGCTTTAAAACGAAAACAACTGCTGCCAGTTCCGGATCGTATGTCGGGCAGTTCCGCTCACATTCTCTGTGATTCCCGTTGCTGACACAACGTGCCCCAAAAAGTCCACTTCGCGGAGTCAGAACTCACATTCTTGAACTTAGCAAACAGCTTCCGGTCCCTGAGATTCCGGAGAAAAATCCGTAAGTGCGCCTCGCAATCGATTAGAGAGGTCGTCAATCCCGGACTCGTTCTTCACTGTAACTTTGCTTATCTCCCTACGGTCGATGCGTAGGCGTAGGCTTCCGTTCTTCTTTTGCACGAAGCGCACGGGTGCGCCCCAAGGCGATACACTCGGTCTGACGAACCCTCTATTCCGAAAAACTCCTTATGCCTTAAATTCCCTCAGTTCCGCGAAAGCCATTCCGCAAGGCGCCTAAGTGATAGGTTGCGTGTCTGGTAGAAGCTCGAAAAATAGGATGACCTCTCGCCCGGGGGTATTTCCGGCAATTCAGTCAGGGGGATGACAGAAGAAACCCTTACCATGGGGGTGTCAGTGACCGACGCAAGGGGTCGAGTCGCTAGGCTCACTAAAACCAAGTAGCTATACATCCGCCGGATACCTCGTGAACCAGTCCATTCCCAGCACCTCGTCGTATTCCTGCTTCCCGACTCGGAATTCCCAGTCACGACGCCGTCGGTCCGCACACCACCCCAGCCGGCTCTGAGCAGTCAGCAACAAGGTCACGCGATGTGTCGAGGTACCCCAGTTGTACTGCCCAACCCCTACCAATGATCCTTTAGAAGTCCAACCCATCTAACCCGACGACGGGGAAAAAACAACCCACACAACGCCCTCACAAGGCTCCAAGCGGTGCCAACATAACAGGCTGGGTTACTAACTATCATAAATTCTCCTCTGAAGACAACGAACTCACCTGTCACCAACACGGGCTGCCCCCCTCCGTCGCCGACGCTGGATACTTCCACCCGTCACCAACACGGGCCACAAGCTGGGAGCATAACCACCGTCCCGGGCCACTCGCTCCGACTACCCATCCTACCGAGGCGACGGTCGAAACTAACGTTAGGTTTCAGCTCTAAGACCTACCACCAAGTCTACCCCACAAAAAGGGCCGCGTACAGGGCCTCCTAGCCGAAGGTGACCAGAGCCAAAACTCCGAGTAGTCGCCAGATTACCCCCCCTTGACTCACACCTGCCCCAAAAGATCACCATCCACAACGCTCCCAAACCAAACCTCAAGGCTATAACTTAGTCATGGGAAGCTGGCGACCAAACCCACAAGGTGAGGTCCTACCTCCGACCTGGTACCGACGGGGTGCGTCGCTCTAAATTGCCGCTATCTCTTGGTCCCAAACCGTTGCCCCACCAAGTACCGGGCACCGAATCGAGCGGTAAACTTCCAGACCAACAGTGACACTCCCAACTAGAAGAAAAATCAAAGCTCAAGGTCCGTTCGGCAAGGACCTCCAGGTACTGAAGACTATCCGTCTGAAATCTAAAGGGTCGGAAGAAGACAAGCAACGAGGTCAGCGAGGAGAACCGTGTCAAAAGTTGCCTAGGTTCACTAAACGCACTCGAGGGATCACACGCCAACCCACCAGCAGGACAACCGAACCGACGCACTTGTGCAGAAAACAGAAACCCAACCCAAAGCTTTACCACCACAACCCCATTAAAAGGAGCCACTCGGCACCACCCAGCATCAAAGCTAAACCCCCTATTAAAAGTCACCACTTACGCACCCTCGTGCGGAGCGAGGTATGGTCTCTCTGACTCCAAAACGAGGCCAAACGAAGAGGATTTACTAGCCCCGGTGGCCTTCCTTTCTAACCCAAAGGAGCCCCCCGTGAACCCATCACGACGATCTCTGCAACCGTCGCAGTGTCTACGGTGAAAAGTCGAACTATGGGTAACAAACTTAGGGGAAGAATCCTCATTCCCACCCATACCTTGCCCATGGTGCAAAAGGAATTGACCGACTACCCGCGGTAGCTTACCACCAGAAGACCCAGAAGGTACAAGTTTAGACAACGGCTATCGAGTTACCCATGACCGACAGACGGCCGACAAACCAACAACCACCGGTGGGTTGTGCTACCACCCGAGCTAAACCGGAAAAGGAACTCCATAGTCCCCGCACTCTCGCATCTCTACGCAGATATATCCTGATCATTTCATTAGCTAGTAGCCAGTGGTAATGTGCTCCAGTGGATGTTGGACAGCGACTACTGTGGTTAAAGCTGTTTCTCTCTGATACCATCTTAATCTGTCACGCCCCGGGGGTTTCATTAAGCGGAAGACAACCACTGAAAAGATTTAAATTTGCGTATATATTTTTTTTTTTGAAACCAAATTCCCCCGGTGCGTGCCCAGACCCGCCGCATATACAAATTCACTCTGCGAACGGGCAGAGTTTCCTTTGTATATGCACGGCGTCCTGACTACAACAGCCATACAACTATCGCTATAACCACACTAGTTCGACGGTCGGAAGCATACAGCTCTTTCTCATAAGTATTCAATAGGGCCGACTAATTTTGAACGGATAAATCCACAGGTTTTAAAAACGGCGCCCACACGGCGCCCAGGTTTTCAGAATGGTTTTCGCAATCCATAAATCCACAGGGTTTTTAAAATGGTGCCCACACGACACCCACATTTTTAAAACAGCTTTCGAAATGCTTTCTTTTGTAGTTTGAAAACGGCCCAACGGGAAAAGCAAAACAACGCTCACAAAGATAATAGATGACATTCCAACATCCACATCGACCCCACGAGGGTATCGCAATCCACATAGCAAACTACTAACAGGTAATGAAATGAGCAAAATAGAAGCACGTACAGTCTATGGTCTCGAAGGACCGAAAGTACTCTTGCCACGGCCTCACCGTCGTCCTAGCACTCGTCCCTGGACGAACCTGTCACAGAGTGGGTAGTCAGCGACACTATCATGATAGAGTACTAAAAGCGGTAAAGTAATACCAAGCCTCAAAGTAAGACTAGCCGGAGCAAGCCCAAACCACCTGTGACACCTGTAACACCTGTAACGCCTGTAGCACCTGTAACACCTGTAACACCTGTAACACCTGTACCACCCGACCACGTCGGACAACTAAACCGACGGGTCGCACCGTACCTGCAATACCCGACCACGTCGGACAACTAAACCGACGGGTCGCATCGCTCGCACCTCGGCGCCTCAAACCCCACAACTAATAAGGGGCCCCACTACGTCACCTCGTGGGTATACACGGGTCATAGACCACTTTTCCGGAAAAGCGCACCCTTAGCGGTGGCCAAACCGCGGGTGCGCGTGCTGCAGCCTCGAGCCAAGTAACCATAACCACCATCATGTTAGCATCATAATATATAACAAAAGTAAAACGACAACATGTATAATCGAAGGTAACCCGCTAACATGCATACTCAACAATAAATACCACAAGGAACACCATGTTAGCACAATTAGATATTTATTTTAAACATGATACAATTGCCGACAACCCGACGCCGAATCCCAAACCAGACCCCACAATAATGAACCAAGTACCCAAGACGAACCCAACCATAATGAACCAAGTACCCAAACGTAACCAACAATAGTGAGCCGAGCACACACCACACGATAATCATGACAGTAACGAAAATGGGCAATAAAGGGGTTCTAAGGATGTACCCACCTGAAACGCGAAGGAGAAGGTTTGCTGAACTCCCGCTAAAACACTCCCACCCTGTGCCCGAAAAAGTTACAGTAAGTAATAATGTTAAAAACATCGTCGTGGTCAAAAACACTCAAAAACGGGGCGAAACGGGCCAAAAACGGAGCTTCTGGGCTCAAAAGCTGAAGGCTGGTGCACGGTCCAGGCGTGGACCGGGTCTGCGGCCAAGGGTGGCGGCCCTCACAGACCGGGCGCACACTGTGCGGTGAACCGCCCCATCCTGGGCCGGGCCGCGCACGGCAGAAGGCGCGCGCCGGGTTCATCACTTCCCGGCCGCGGCGCAGCACCGGGCGCACACTGTGCGGTGAACCGCGCTTGCGGGCTGGCCGGCGCACGCAACCGTGCACCGGGTCTGCGCCCCCAGGCCGCGGGGCGTGCGCCGGGTGCACGCCCGGCGTGTGGACCGCGCACTTGCGGCCCGGTCTGGCGCACGCAGCTGTGCGCCGGGTTCACGCCCGCAGGTGGCCGAGCCGTGCGCCGGGTGCACGATCGGCCGGTGGACCGCGGCTGAGGGAGCCGTACGGGATGAACAGTAGGTTTCCCGTTTTCGCGTTTTCTCTCCGTTTTCGCTCCCGTTTCGCGATTTCTTCTCCGTTTTCGCTCCCGTGCGACACCGGTGATGACCCCGCGAACACGGTAACGGCGGCGGCAGCCTCCCGTTTAACAACGGCGGCGGCGGCCTCCCACTTAGCACCAAACTCGTCTCAAACGCGATACGACAACAAGGAAAACCTCCAACCGAAAAGGAACGGAAAGGTCCAAACCGCTCACCTCGTTTTCGCTGGTAAGGGAGGAAGAAAGAGGATCGTCCCGCTCTCGTTCGCCGGGTTCCGCAGGGCGTGCGATCGTTCTTCCTTCTCTTCGTCTTGCCGCCTCGGTTCCTCACGCCCAACGTCGGATGGTGGAAAGAAGGTAGGAGGAGGGTTTGGGTTTCTCCCGCACTCATCAGAAGAGCCCTAACGCACGAACCCTAAGGAACGAGAAGTAGGGAAAATAATTTAAATCCCCAAAATCAAAACTTAAACGATCGGGTGCAAACCAGCGGTCCCAAAAATTACCTCGAAAAACGTGCCGATCGCCCGCACGCCTTTCGATGCACCCGAGACCGCTAAAAACTTCAAAAAATTATTCTGGGAGGTCCCGGAGTCCGAATTCAAATCCGATCGCACCGCCGCTCATCATTTTGCGGCCCCTACCACCTAAAAATATCCACAAACCCCGACGATCAGCCCAAAAATTCTCGAATTTCAATCCCCTTCTCTAACAACTAAGAAGATTCAGTTAAGACCAAAACGGACAACTAGAAGGTTGAGGTACTACAAAATAAATAAAACAACCCACTGACAGAAATAAGATGAGACGTCCGATCGTAGAAGTATCCAGTCCGATCACCTCGAAAAGTGTGCCGGCCACTTAGCACGGATTCTACTGCACCACTCGAAAGCAAACGCTTTGACCCCCATTCCGGGAGATCTGTAATTCGGAATTCGAATTCGATCGCTTTGCCATCCTCCGTTTTTCGAGCTCAAACACAGAAAAATACCCGCAGTCCAGGCCGGTCCATTGCAGAAAACACCGTGAACAGTTTTCCCAACACTCCCGTCATGAAAAGAAGGTATACAAAGGTATTGGGACGCCAGGACTCTACACCAGTTTGTCGGATTCTTTCCCTTTTGGATGATCGTGTGGGTGTGTTCCTGGTCGCCCTAGTTGAGTGGACACTAGGGTGTGGTGTTGGTGCATGTGGCACTGGTTGATCTTTCTTTTCCCCAGCTTTTTGGAGTCCCTGTGTTTTTTCGCGTCTCAGCTCGGGAGTGTTACACTTTTGGATCCCTCGCCCGTGATTGACTCGCTCTGTTTGAGATCTGTGTATGTTTGGAGTACGAGGGACGCCCGTTGCGAATTCTGGCTCGTGAGATGAGAGGATTGCGCAATTGGGCCATGCTGTACTGGTTGTGGTTGTTGTTGTTGTCGTAGAGGAGTAATCACGGGGAGTGAGTGGCGACTACGGAGCTGGTGACGGTGTTGATGGGTACCTACCTTTGGTTTTTGAGACTCCTTTTGAGTTGTGTTAGTTTCGAGGACGAAACTTTCTTTTAGTGGGGAAGGATGTGAGGACCCAAAATTCCCACGTAAGGATTACTGTTGGATCAATAACTTCTGGAGGCTTATGTTGAGTATTGGGAGTGTTTGTGCACAAATTGGACCCAAGAATTAGACTCAGCCAGAAATCTGGATCAAGATTACTTATTTGGATGCCTTCGACAAATTTTAGAAATGAAATTTGGCAAAACGGACAGCGGATTTGGATTCAGCGCGCGAAAACGATGGAAATGGACTATTTACATGTATTTTTCGGAGTCCGGATGAGCGAACACGGGCAACCGAAAGTTTTGGAGGACTTTCGGGTGCGTGGTTAGCCGTGGACCAGGGGTGCCACGTGGCGGCACCCCATTGGACCGGTGCAGAGTTGCAGTCCATGGAGTGTGCCAGGCTGCCACATGGCTTGCCATGATGGGCCAGCCGTACAAGGCACGTGGGCCTGTTGGAGTGTGGGAGAGGAGTGAGAGGATTGTTTTAAAATTTTTCCTTTCTTCTTCTTCTTCCTCTTCTCTTTCTTCTACTTCTTCTTCTTCCTCCTTCTTCCTCCATGAACCATGGATTGTTGGAGGATTTTGTACAGAGCATCAACAACATGTCTTCTTCAAATTCATCATCTTGGGTGGGCCATTGGAGCTCCTTGATCATCTTCTTCCCCATGATGAAGCACAAACACCATTGCTGGATTTTCGGAGCTCCACCATCGCAGTTTAGTGCAAAAATTCCCCAGGCTTCGTTTCTTGGAATTTCGAGCTGAAATTTGGAGGGGATCTCCACGACAGGTAAATCTACAACTTTGATATTCAGTGTTCTACTTGGATCATGAGATTTCTTGGAGAATATTTGGGTTTTCTACAACCTTCACGCACAGATTTTTGTATTGGACACCTTGGAGTAATTTTGGGTTTTCTCTCTCATACGAGCTCGGAATTAGGTGTTCTTTAGCTCGATCTTTATCTACTCTCGACAAGGAATCCATTGCCACTTTTTTCACTATATTTGAAGCTCGTTTGGACAGGTAAAACTCCCAATCTTTCCAGCCATGTAGTGCTGGTTTTTACAGAGCAGATTTTTGTTGGAATAGCATGTTTGTATGGTGATATATTTGAGTTCAGCATGTTTTTGGGGGATTTCTTTGTATGGATCTGTTAACAGGGTTAAGAGGAACATTTCTCATGTTGATACTTAAGTGTAATTCCTGCTAGATTAATTCCTAAAAATCTGTGATCATTATGCCGGAATTTTGGATGTTACCGTGTTGTTTCAGGTGTATCTCCGCACCCAGGCATCGGATCGGGACGTGCTTGTTTACTTTTTGCATCTACGCGTCGCAAGGATTCTCGTCGTATTTTTCTGGGATTTTTCTGAGATTTGCCCAAAGGTACACTTTTCCCTTCCTTCTGTGCAATGTGATACAGTTGTGTATGTTGTGGAGTTTCGCGTTCACCGCGTTGCGGAATTTGTAACTTGGTCTCCGGGACTCGGATTTTGACGTGCAGGTACTCGTTTCGAAGGGCTCGACGCGACGATCGCGACAGTATTTTTGTTGGATTTTTATGAGTTCTTACTGCAGGTGAAAAATCCTTATCTTTGGGACTGCTCCAACAGATTTGTATTTACTGGATATTTTGGAATAAAAGTGTACCCTTGGACCTTATTGTTGTACCCAGGAAGGTTCGCGAGGGTTTCAAAACCTGTGGGAACTGGAGAGAATGGTTTCCGGATATTTTCAGCTGCTTGGAGCCGAGGCGTGCGCGACATGTACCGAGGGTGCAATTTTGGCAGGTTTCGGATTGTGAGCGTCTGCACACTTCACCGACCCCAGGTTTGCCTTGGATTTAGCACTTCAGGTGGGTAAGTTTAATTTGGTAACTGTATGAGGTTTTTATGTTATGGTGAATGTAAGTGCACTTGTGGGAATGTCACCCCTCTATGACTGGTAGCACGCATGTTTAATGTACAACCGATATGAGCGAGAGGTAAGCAGAGAATGGCCTAGACCATGTGGATTGATGCTTACCTGATGATTGTACATGTTTGGTGAATTGGAGGCTTAGCATATGGTAGACGGTTATATTTATCCCACACTAGATGACATAGAGATCATACATGTTGATTCATTGGCCTATTTATGTGAGATTGGTATAACATAGTAGGAATACTTTAGCATGCCTTGTTATTATATGGTTCATTCCCTTTTTATCGTTTCTGAGGACAAAAGCATGCTTGTATGGACATATAGTTAGGCCACCTTTTCCTGCTACACTACTTATTGGAACTTGACTTAGGAGAAACCATGTTTTTTCTTTCTCCTTCTTTGTTAGTCAGGTGGTCAGTGTTGCTCGGGTTCGAGCAGGGGTCTGGATAGTGTAGTCGGGGCTTTGTGTCTGGGACAGGTTGGATTAGTTGTGGGGTTGCGGCGACCGCGGATATTGGGCGGTTGACCGGATATTTACTTATGCATCAGATTGGGTATCAGTTTTCTCTAGTGGACGGAGCTACCCTGTAGTGACCCGACCCTTCGGGGTATTTTCGAACTCACATGTAATCGCTTAGGCCTTAAGCGAAATAAAATTTATTTAATTTTGAAAAGTCGGCCGGGCAGGGTGTGTGTATTTTCCTGCGATAGAGCGCGAAAAGCGATGACCGACGGCGTGATCGGATTCGAAATCCGATACCGGGATCTCCCGGAACGGGACCCTTAGCGATGCGGTAGTTAGTCACGCATCGAAAACCGTGCAAAATATCTTGCACCCGTAATAGATAAGGTGGGTTATCTCGTAAGGATAATTAATTAATTAATTAATTATCCGGTGACGGAATTTAAATCCTCCTACGTACGAATTTATTTAAGGGATTTAAATTGGTGGGATTCTTATCTCGTGATTAGATAAGAGATAAAAATCAGGATATTTTATTAAGGGATTTAAATTGGTGGGATTTTATCTCGTGGATTGGATAAGAGATAAAGTCCGGATATTTAAGTTGGGAATTTGATTTCCCTTGATTATTTAATAAAGGTGGTTAAATAATCGGCGACTGGGATTTGGATATTAAAGATTCAAATATCCGGGTAATTTGAATCCAATTGGGAATTTGATTCCCCAAGATTAATTGATAAAGGTAATCAAATAATCGGTGGTCAGGATTTAAAGGTGAGAAATATCCCGTCAGTCGGATATTTTCTTGAGAAACAGAAACGGGGAATTATGGGTTTCCTACGTACGTAAATAAAGAAATCAAACGATTAAATATGGGGATCGACGGTGAGGATAATAATCAAACAATTAACTAATAGGGTTATCGGTAGGGATTAATTAATTAACGAATTAATTAATCAGAGTCAAAACACCCGAAAGGGGTTTTTGACGGTGCGGACTTACAAATTGGATATATCCATAACAGGGATTATTTATTTCCCCGCTCACCGAGCGAAACCCTATTTCGATTTTCCGCCTCCTCAAACCCTCCTCTTTCGTACGTGCCGAAACCCCAACCGGAGGAAAGGAGAAGGAAAAAGGGGAGGAGCCGATCGCCCCAAACGCCGACCCGAAGGCAAAAAGTGAGACCGGGCGACCTTCCCAACGATCCTCGGTGAGCAAATAATTTTTAGAAAATTATTTGGATTTTTCCTATCTATTTTTGTTGTTAGTTCTGGACTCCCCCGTCGTCCCCGCCACCGACGCCGTCCCCGTCGTCGCGACGCGGACGGCAAGGGCGGGAAGGACCCGGACGGCGAAGGCGGAGGAGGACCGCGAACGGCGTAGGTAAAATATAATAAAATAAAAATAAAAATCGCGAACGGTGAAGGCGCGACGGGACCGCGCGAGCGCCGCGCGGGCAAACCCGCGCGCGGCGCCGCGCGGGCAACCCGCGCGGGCGCCGCGCGGGGCGGCCCCGCCGCGCGGCCGCCGCGCGGCGGGCGCGGGCGCCGGGCCGCCGTGCGGGCGCCCGCGGGGCGCCCGCGGGGCGCCGCGCGGCCCGCGCGGGCACCGCGCGGGCACCGCGCGGTGCGCGCGCGGTGCGCCGCGCGGGGCCCACCCGCGCGGGCACCCGCGCGGGCCCGCGTCCGCGCGGGCGCCGCGCGGGGCTCCGCCCGCGCGGGCACCGCGCGGGCTTGCACCGCGCGGGCGCCGCGCGGGCGCCGCGCGGGCGCCGCGCGGGCCCGCACCCGCGCGGGCGCCGCGCGGGGCTCGCCCGCGCGGGCGCCGCGCGGGCGCCGCTCGGGCACCGCCCGCGGAGCCCGCCGCGCGGGTTCGAGCCGCGCGGGGCTCCGACGGGCGGCGACGGCGGTGCGGGTTGTAGTCCGGTTTGACCATCGAACGATGCCGGACAAATTCCGTCAAATTGTAAGGTGGGGGTTTTTCTGTTTTAAGGTGTTAGTGTGTGTTTTGACCATAGTTTATCTGTGCGGACTTTTCTTAGGTCCGGGTACACAGCGGGAGAGCGCGAAGGACATTGGTGTTCCGATTTCTCTCCAATAAGGTGGGTACGGTTGCGATGAGTGCAACCGGTGCTGTAAGTGCATCTATCATCATTAAAAGTACTCCTTAATTTACCTAACAAAGTAGATGAATAGTTTAACCTTTCAATTGTTGTTAATTATCTAATAATTGTGCGGCTGCGGTCGCGGTGCCCAGTACACGCCAATCTTGGCGATCCGGTTTCGGATGCTGCACGTACACAGGCGGATTGGCCTCCGCATGGGTGTACTTTTCCGGAAAAGTGGTCCTTTATGACCCGTGTGCCCCGTAAAGGTAATGGTGCAAGCGGGGACCTCTTCGCGCCAGCTGAGGTGTCACACCAGCACCGCGAGTGAGAGGTAAAAGCATCAAGTAGGTGTTTGTGCACGAGGGGGGGACTTTAGTCTCCCCGACAAGTGGTCTGGGAATGGTGCCCAGGGTAAATTAATGTGCAAGTGTTTAACGAAAGGTTATGGCGTAATCGGCGCGTTCGTATGTTTTATCCCTTTTGATATTGTTACACATCTACTTTGTTTGTCACTGACTTTACCCACTCCGTGACAGGTATTCCTAGGTGCGTTAGCCGGGATGGCGGTGGGACTGCGTCGTGAGGATCGTAGTCGGACTCTTGGTTATCGTATTTATGACTCATTTCCCTTTATACTATTTCTAGTTGCTTGTGGATCACCTTATATGTGGATATGTTTTAGTTAGCTCTGTGGATGAGGTGTAGTTTTCTGTGATGATCCTTTCAGTAGTGTTTACATGGCGGCATATTTTATGATAAGATAAAGGTTGCGAAAATGTTTTCTCAAAAAGGAAGTGCCGTGTGGGCACGGGTTTTACAACTCTGGTTTTATCTTTTCCAAACTTTGACGCCGCTTAAATGACGTGCATTAATTAAACGATTAAACTCTGAATATGATGTATGTCTACTGCATGGTTGTTGGTTGGTGTGTGATGTATGATGTTTATGAATGATTTATATGTTGTAGTGAGACGCCGTACATATACGAAGGAGACTCTGTCCGTGGACGGAGTGAATTCGTGTATGTGGCGGTCTGGCACGCACCGGGGTGAAGTATATGCCACCTTATTAAAAGAAAAAAAAATATAGACACGTTTTTCCGCTTCAAAAGACTCAAAAACCCCCGGGGGCGTGACAGATTAAATGGTATCAGAGAGAATACAACCACAACCATAGTAGACATAGTTTACATCCACAGTGCAAGGTGCCACAAGCAAATTGGAAATGAGATAACCAAGGTGTAGGGGTAGTACGTGAGAGTACGGGAAAACGGGAACGTAATATAGGCGTAGTTGTGAAACGGTGGACTAGGGTTGTGACCATAGGGTTGACATGGTTTCTTTGGTGACAGCAAGCAATGGCACGGACCAGGTCGTCTACTGAAAATGCAGACGTGGACGGAGCGGCCATGGCCGCCGCAGAAAACCAGACTCTCCGGCAACAGCTGCGGGACATGGCCGGGCAGTTAGCAACGCTGACGGAGCAGGTTCGTCAGCTGACGCAACGACAGGCTACCGCAGCCACCGAACGTCAACCAACCCCTCCGCCCGAAACCACGGCGCCCACTACGGGGCCCCACGGGGCGGGCGTCACGACGACGGAGCAGCCCCCAGCCCCAAGGGAAGTGCCCACCCCAACGACTTCGGGGCCCGTGTTGGGAATGGCAACGGGGGAGGCAGGGATGACCCCTACTCCTGGGGGATCCGCCACCGCAGGAGGAGCCGCGGAGCGGCAAGCGACGCGGGAGAAGATCAGGACGAATCTGGCCGCGTTCAAGAAGCATGACCCACCCACCTTCGAGGGAGAAACGACCGACCCGTGGGTCGTTGAGAAGTGGGTGGATACCATGGAAAAGCTTTTCGAGGATTTAATGATGGATGAACAAGAGCGGGTTCCACTGGCTGTCCACTTTTTGGAAGGGAACGCTCGCATCTGGTGGAAGACGGTGCGCCCGGACCCCGCCTCCAACGATCCGCTGCCGACATGGTCGGCCTTTAGAGAAGAGCTCTTTGGCGCGTTCTTCTCCGATAGCGTCAAGCGGCAACTGGAGGACGATTTGAAGAACATTAGGCAGGGAAGCCGCTCGGTCGTGGAGTATCAAAGGGAGTTTGTGAGGTTGGTCAATTGTGTCCCGTTCGCCATACGGGACGAACCTCACAAGGCCCGTCTCTTCGTTGACGGACTGCGAAGTGACATCTTCGAGATGGTGCAGGCAGCGGACCTACGCACATTCCGAGAGGTGGTGGACAGAGCCACCATCGTGGAGCGGGGGTTCGCTATAACTCGAGCTCGACGTGAGGGTCGGAGAATAACCGGGAAAAGAAGCGAACTCAGACTTACCCGGGAGGGGGCCCTCCTGGCGGGAGCCGACCCCCGAAATATCCTAAGACGCAACAGGGAAACAGGAGTGCGCCGGCCGGGAAGCCTCGACCGACCACCAAGCCGTGCGTTATTTGCGGAGGGCCGCATCCGGTGACGGAATGTCCCAAGAAACAAGATCACTGCTACCGCTGCGGCAAACAGGGACATCTTCGATACAACTGTCCCCTGAACCCTGGAGCGGCCTCTTCCGCAGCATCCACTCCAACGGCACAGGCACCAGGGCGGGGTAGAGCCCCTACGGGAGCCTCTTTACACCCACCGGCGCCAAAAACAGGAGGGGAGTCGCGGTCGCAACCCGGAGGGAGACTCTACACCATGGACCAGCACGGGGCGGTACCGCCAGAGGAAGTGGTAGCAGGTATTACCTCCGTCTCAAACTTTCGAGCTCGAACTCTGTTTGACACCGGGGCGACTCGCTCCTTTATTTCCCGTTCCTTTGCGCAAACTCATCAGTTAGAAAGTAGTCCTTTGGATGTCTTAATGACCGTCCAGACCCCTGGGGGGCCCATCACGGCAACTGGCCTAGTAACCTCATGTCCAATAAGGCTGGGAAGGTTGTCGTGCCCCTGGGATCTGGTAGTCATACCGTTAAAAGAATACGACGTGGTCTTGGGCATGGACTGGCTCGCCGAGTATCAGGCGGTCATCGACTGCGAGAAGCGACAGGTGCAACTACAGAAGCCGGGGTTCCCAGAAAACGTGTACTTGGCGTGCAAGAGCACGTCCTTTCTAGCCGTCATCTCCGCGTCACGGGCTAGGAAATTGATGGAGGGCGGGTGCGTGGCCTATCTAGCCTCGGTAGATCTAGCCACCCGACCCGTCCCCTCACCCACGGAAATTCCCGTAGTAAGGGAATTCCCGGATGTGTTCCCGGCAGAGCTTCCCGGAATGCCGCCGGAACGAGAGGTTGACTTCCCAATTGAACTTCTCCCCGGCACCAAGCCCATCACCAAGGCACCGTATCGGATGGCCTTTGCGGAGCTGAAGGAACTCAAGGCACAGTTGGAGGACCTTCTGGACAAAGGATTCATCAGACCAAGCGCGTCACCCTGGGGCGCGCCCGTCCTGTTTGTGAGGAAGAAGGACGGAAGTCTCCGATTGTGTATCGATTACCGGGAGATAAATAAGGTGACGATCAAGAATAAGTACCCCCTTCCAAGGATCGATGACCTCTTCGACCAGTTACGGGGGGCGACGGTGTTCTCAAAGATCGACCTGCAGTCGGGTTATCATCAGGTCCGAGTCAAGGGGGAGGACATCCCCAAAACGGCCTTCCGTACTCGCTATGGCCATTACGAGTTTACGGTAATGCCATTCGGGCTCACTAATGCCCCGGCGGTGTTTATGGATATGATGAACAGGGTATTCAAACCCTTCCTGGACCTATTCGTGGTGGTCTTCATTGATGATATCCTCATCTACTCCCGTACCGATGAGGAACATGAAGAACACCTGCGCACAGTCCTCCAGACCCTTCGGGAACAGAAACTCTACGCCAAACTCAAAAAGTGTGAGTTTTGGCTCCGTGAGGTCGGTTTCTTGGGGCATGTGATCTCGGCGGCTGGAGTCGCGGTGGACCCAAAGAAGATAGATTCGGTGACGGACTGGCCCCAACCGACGACGGTGACGGAGATTCGGAGCTTCCTGGGATTAGCCGGGTACTACCGGCGCTTTGTGGAGGGCTTCTCCAAGATAGCCACCCCCTTAACCCGCTTGACGAAAAAGGGGGAGAAGTTTGCCTGGACGGACAAGTGTCAAAGAAGCTTCGAAGAGCTCAAGGACAGGTTGACGCGAGCCCCGATCCTCGCCCTGCCAGAGCCTGGGGAGGACTATGAAGTTTATTGCGACGCATCGCGAAATGGATTGGGTGGAGTACTCATGCAACGGGGAAAGGTTATAGCCTATGCATCTAGGCAGCTCAAGGAGTACGAGCGGAACTACCCCGTGCATGATTTGGAACTCGCAGCGGTGGTGTTTGTGCTCAAGCTCTGGAGGCACTACCTGTACGGGGCACACTGTAATGTGTACTCAGATCATAAGAGCCTCAAGTACCTTTTCACCCAAAGGGAGCTAAATCTGCGACAAAGACGGTGGCTTGAGCTGTTAAAGGATTACGATCTGACGATCCACTATCACCCGGGGAAGGCCAACGTGGTGGCCGACGCCCTGAGTCGCAGAGGACAGGCCGCGGAGGCCGATGTAAGCGCAATTACACAGCAGGATAGTCTAGTTGCGGAGTTCTCGCGATTGAGACTAGAAGTGGTACCTGCGGGGACAGTCGCCCAACTTCTGACGCTGGTAGTCAGACCTACTCTGCTGGACAGGATTCTCGAGGGCCAATCGACTGATGGTCAGCTCCAGCTGGTACGGAGTAGAATAACCGCCAACCAGGAAGGTGATTTCGTGGTGAGCTCCGACGATGCAATACGTTTTCGCGGACGAATCTGCGTACCGGACCTGCCGGAACTCAAGGAAGAAATCCTACGGGAGGCGCACACTGCCCCGTATGCGGCGCATCCCGGAGGAACCAAGATGTACAAGGACGTCAAGCAAACCTTCTGGTGGCCCAAAATGAAGGAGGACGTGACCCGATTCGTGGCTCACTGCTTAGTGTGCCAACGGGTAAAGGCCGAACATCAACGGCCGGCGGGAAAATTGCAACCTTTACCGGTACCCGAGTGGAAATGGGACATGATCACCATGGATTTTGTGACCGGTTTTCCGCGGTCGCCGCAGGGACACGATGCGATATGGGTGGTCGTGGACCGTTTGACGAAATCGGCCCACTTTTTGCCCATACACACGACGTGGACCCGGGAACGACTGGCGCAAACGTACCTCGATGAGATAGTGAGGTTGCACGGTGTACCGACATCCATCACGTCGGACAGAGACACGCGTTTTGTGTCGAACTTTTGGCGAAGTTTGCAACAAGCGATGGGGACCAAGTTGCACTTCAGCACAGCTTTTCATCCGCAAACCGATGGGCAATCGGAGCGGGTGATACAGATCGTGGAAGACATGCTTCGAGCGTGCGTTCTGGACTTGGGCGAAGGGTGGGCACGGTGTCTGCCCCTGGTGGAATTTGCCTACAACAACAGTTACCAGGCCAGTATTCAGATGGCGCCGTACGAGGCCCTGTACGGGCGCCGCTGTCGGTCTCCGATTTGTTGGGATGACTTAGGTGAGCGAAAGTTTCTGGGCCCAGATCTAGTGGAGGAGACCGAAGCGAAGGTGCGTTTGATTAAACAAAGGCTGCTGACCGCCCAAAGCAGACAGAAGAGTTATGCAGATAACAGACGCCGAGATTTAGAGTTCATGGTGGGCGAGCATGTTCTGCTCCGGGTTTCACCCTCCAAAGGGAACCGACGCTTCGGCATTAAGGGGAAGTTGAGCCCCAGATACGTGGGGCCGTTCGAGATTCTGGAGCGCGTGGGACCGGTGGCGTACCGGTTGGCCCTGCCCCCGAACCTCGAACGAGTCCACAACGTGTTCCACGTTTCGATGCTCCGGAAGTACCTGGCAGACCCCTCTCATGCCTTGGACGCCTCCACCATTGAGCTACGCGAGGACTTGAGCGTCGAGGAGACACCGGTGCGGATTTTGGCGAGAGAGGACAAGAAGCTACGCAACCGAACGATCCCCTATGTGAAAGTCCAGTGGAGCAACCACGAAGAGCGCGAGGCGACGTGGGAACTGGAATCAAAGATGAAGGAATGTTTTCCCGAATTGATTAAGTGAGGTTTGAGTTTAAGTTTCGGGACGAAACTTTTTATAAAGTGTGAGTGGTGTAGTGACCCGACCCTTCGGGGTATTTTCGAACTCACATGTAATCGCTTAGGCCTTAAGCGAAATAAAATTTATTTAATTTTGAAAAGTCGGCCGGGCAGGGTGTGTGTATTTTCCTGCGATAGAGCGCGAAAAGCGATGACCGACGGCGTGATCGGATTCGAAATCCGATACCGGGATCTCCCGGAACGGGACCCTTAGCGATGCGGTAGTTAGTCACGCATCGAAAACCGTGCAAAATATCTTGCACCCGTAATAGATAAGGTGGGTTATCTCGTAAGGATAATTAATTAATTAATTAATTATCCGGTGACGGAATTTAAATCCTCCTACGTACGAATTATTTAAGGGATTTAAATTGGTGGGATTCTTATCTCGTGATTAGATAAGAGATAAAAATCAGGATATTTTATTAAGGGATTTAAATTGGTGGGATTTTATCTCGTGGATTGGATAAGAGATAAAGTCCGGATATTTAAGTTGGGAATTTGATTTCCCTTGATTATTTAATAAAGGTGGTTAAATAATCGGCGACTGGGATTTGGATATTAAAGATTCAAATATCCGGGTAATTTGAATCCAATTGGGAATTTGATTCCCCAAGATTAATTGATAAAGGTAATCAAATAATCGGTGGTCAGGATTTAAAGGTGAGAAATATCCCGTCAGTCGGATATTTTCTTGAGAAACAGAAACGGGGAATTATGGGTTTCCTACGTACGTAAATAAAGAAATCAAACGATTAAATATGGGGATCGACGGTGAGGATAATAATCAAACAATTAACTAATAGGGTTATCGGTAGGGATTAATTAATTAACGAATTAATTAATCAGAGTCAAAACACCCGAAAGGGGTTTTTGACGGTGCGGACTTACAAATTGGATATATCCATAACAGGGATTATTTATTTCCCCGCTCACCGAGCGAAACCCTATTTCGATTTTCCGCCTCCTCAAACCCTCCTCTTTCGTACGTGCCGAAACCCCAACCGGAGGAAAGGAGAAGGAAAAAGGGGAGGAGCCGATCGCCCCAAACGCCGACCCGAAGGCAAAAAGTGAGACCGGGCGACCTTCCCAACGATCCTCGGTGAGCAAATAATTTTTAGAAAATTATTTGGATTTTTCCTATCTATTTTTGTTGTTAGTTCTGGACTCCCCGGTCGTCCCCGCCACCGACGCCGTCCCCGTCGTCGCGACGCGGACGGCAAGGGCGGGAAGGACCCGGACGGCGAAGGCGGAGGAGGACCGCGAACGGCGTAGGTAAAATATAATAAAATAAAAATAAAAATCGCGAACGGTGAAGGCGCGACGGGACCGCGCGAGCGCCGCGCGGGCAAACCCGCGCGCGGCGCCGCGCGGGCAACCCGCGCGGGCGCCGCGCGGGGCGGCCCCGCCGCGCGGGCCGCCGCGCGGCGACCCGCGCGGGCGCCGCGCGGGCCGTGCCCGTGCGGGCGCCCGCGGGGCGCCGCGCGGGCCCGCGCCCGCGCGGGCACCGCGCGGGCACCGCGCGGTGCGCCGCGCGGTGCGCCGCGCGGGGCCCCACCCGCGCGGGCACCCGCGCGGGCCCGCGTCCGCGCGGGCGCCGCGCGGGGCTCCGCCCGCGCGGGCACCGCGCGGGCTTGCACCCGCGCGGGCGCCGCGCGGGCGCCGCGCGGGCCCGCACCCGCGCGGGCGCCGCGCGGGGCTCCGCCCGCGCGGGCGCCGCGCGGGCGCCGCTCGGGCACCGCCCGCGGAGCCCGCCGCGCGGGTTCGAGCCGCGCGGGGCTCCGACGGGCGGCGACGGCGGTGCGGGTTGTAGTCCGGTTTGACCATCGAACGATGCCGGACAAATTCCGTCAAATTGTAAGGTGGGGGTTTTTCTGTTTTAAGGTGTTAGTGTGTGTTTTGACCATAGTTTATCTGTGCGGACTTTTCTTAGGTCCGGGTACACAGCGGGAGAGCGCGAAGGACATTGGTGTTCCGATTTCTCTCCAATAAGGTGGGTACGGTTGCGATGAGTGCAACCGGTGCTGTAAGTGCATCTATCATCATTAAAAGTACTCCTTAATTTACCTAACAAAGTAGATGAATAGTTTAACCTTTCAATTGTTGTTAATTATCTAATAATTGTGCGGCTGCGGTCGCGGTGCCCAGTACACGCCAATCTTGGCGATCCGGTTTCGGATGCTGCACGTACACAGGCGGATTGGCCTCCGCATGGGTGTACTTTTCCGGAAAAGTGGTCCTTTATGACCCGTGTGCCCCGTAAAGGTAATGGTGCAAGCGGGGACCTCTTCGCGCCAGCTGAGGTGTCACACCAGCACCGCGAGTGAGAGGTAAAAGCATCAAGTAGGTGTTTGTGCACGAGGGGGGGACTTTAGTCTCCCCGACAAGTGGTCTGGGAATGGTGCCCAGGGTAAATTAATGTGCAAGTGTTTAACGAAAGGTTATGGCGTAATCGGCGCGTTCGTATGTTTTATCCCTTTTGATATTGTTACACATCTACTTTGTTTGTCACTGACTTTACCCACTCCGTGACAGGTATTCCTAGGTGCGTTAGCCGGGATGGCGGTGGGACTGCGTCGTGAGGATCGTAGTCGGACTCTTGGTTATCGTATTTATGACTCATTTCCCTTTATACTATTTCTAGTTGCTTGTGGATCACCTTATATGTGGATATGTTTTAGTTAGCTCTGTGGATGAGGTGTAGTTTTCTGTGATGATCCTTTCAGTAGTGTTTACATGGCGGCATATTTTATGATAAGATAAAGGTTGCGAAAATGTTTTCTCAAAAAGGAAGTGCCGTGTGGGCACGGGTTTTACAACTCTGGTTTTATCTTTTCCAAACTTTGACGCCGCTTAAATGACGTGCATTAATTAAACGATTAAACTCTGAATATGATGTATGTCTACTGCATGGTTGTTGGTTGGTGTGTGATGTATGATGTTTATGAATGATTTATATGTTGTAGTGAGACGCCGTACATATACGAAGGAGACTCTGTCCGTGGACGGAGTGAATTCGTGTATGTGGCGGTCTGGCACGCACCGGGGTGAAGTATATGCCACCTTATTAAAAGAAAAAAAAATATAGACACGTTTTTCCGCTTCAAAAGACTCAAAAACCCCCGGGGGCGTGACCCACTTATCGTTTAGTTTGTATCCGATTGAGATCGGGTCTTCCTTTAGTGGATGAGTTTTCCCACTTTGATCAGAGTCGTGATCCAGTCCTGCTATATTGAGACACTTGACAGAGATACTTGTTACTGAGAGATACTTTACTCGTGTGGGTCGCTCCCCTCGAGTGCCACTCCGGAGGTAGGCTTGACCGAGCCGTGTGCCGGTCTGTTACTTATATTTTGACCGAGCCGTGTGCCGGTCCGTTACTTATATTGAGATCGAGCCGTGTGCCGATCAGTTATTGAGTTCGACAGCAGAGCAGGTAGTACCGGGTGTTATACCGGTTCATTTGATTGGGTTTATTTCGGTCAGATACTTTTATTGTTGCACTCGTGCCTGGGGGCCGAGTGCAGTCTGGTAGCTGAGTTTAGATCAGTGCTAATATTGTTGAGAGCCGTTTGGTTGACGGTGGTCCCATGTCGTTGAGAGTACTTTGACCGCTATGTGAGAGGTTGAGCATCATGATTCTATCCGTTCTGAGAGAGAGCGTGGATTTTGATTATAGCCTGCATGAGCCACTACTCGATAGCGAGTTAGTCTGTTTGGACGCCCTACGCAATTCCTGCCCGTCAGCGGGAGGTGGTTGTAGGTGGGCGCAGGTTTGACTGGACCAGGTGTGGCAGTCAGCTCGATTGGGTCGATTGTGCACTTCATGTGCTGGTGGTTGCATACCATTCTTTGGTTCTCCCCTTTTGAGCATTTAGATAGAGGCATGGTAGCTGTTGAGAGTCTCCAGCTTCCTTATTTCAGTCTTTATGACTTGGGTTAGTTTATGTCTCTTGAGGACTTAGTGGGCAGACCGTCGGGTCTGGCGGTGGTACCCACTGAGAACTCTCTTTTTGGTGTAGTTCTCACACCCTTTGGGGGTTTTCCCTCTCCTTTTCCTTCCTCTCCTTTGTTTTGCAGAGTCTTAGCGGGTGTTGCCGATTCTGCAGTTGTCGATCGAGGCGAGGGAGTCGCGAGCTAGATCCCTATCCGTCGTTGGAGAGTAGCGGTACCCCTTCAGAGGAGATCTTCAGTAGATTAGTCATTTTATTTCCTCTTTTGAGAGATTGATGTAGCAAGGACATGATATGTATTGAGAGACTGTACACTGATGTATTTATTGGAGATACCTCCCTGTTGAGTGCTGATTTTGTATATGAGGATATTGTATGATTATCATTTTTGGGAGATGGACATTGTTGTACTATTTCCAGTTGTACAGTAGTTGATTTTAGTTATACAGCAGATTTTTATTTATAGCTCTGATATCTGTTAGCTGTAGTACTTTTCTTGCAGGTAGGACGCTTCGCCTATGCGGAGTTTGGCATAGGTGGCGGATCTGTTGGCGAGCCCGGATCGCAGTTTCGACCCCGGGGCGTGACACCAACAGCGTGGCATCACTGTCGTGCACCAACGGCGTGGCATCACCACCGTGTATCAACGGTGTGGCATCACCACCGTGTATCAACGGTGTGGTATCACTCAAGCATCAAGGCTTCAGATCCTCATAGTCCTATTCCCAACACTACCTCGAAATCCCGGAGCTGAGGAAGGGCCAAAGATCAACAGGCAAAAATCAGGGCCCCAACTGCACAGGGCAGGACCAACAACACTCATCTATGTGCCACACGTGATCAGGTATCTGAACCTCACGAGCACAAGCTAAGGGTCCTATCTCTAGCCCATACAACAATGCAAATGCCCTACAGAAGAAATGAATGCGATGCTCCGGTAACAAATAACGCTCAAGTGCGTGAAGGGGAGATAAGATTAATACCTGCCACCACGTGGCTAGCTGCCCCCGAATCCTCATTCTGTGCGACATAGACGCTCCCGCTCGGGGGTGGTCGTCCGTCGGACTGCCGTGAAGAAGTGGCCCTAACTATCTGGCCATAACCTGTCGAAGCTCCGCCTGTCTGGAAGAGCGGAGGAGGAGGAGCCGAAGCTGCCAATGCAACTGATGACCCCGCCTTAGGACAAGACCATGATCTATGCCCTGCCTGTGGTCACACTGCGGCGCAGAATGCGGCCCACCACAAATGACACAGTCATCCCGCTGCTGCTGCTGATACACCGGCTATGGAGAACCTCCTGGTCTCTGTCTGTGACGCCCCTAATAGTCCCACATCGGATGTGGATGGAATTGTGATTGGGTTTATATGAGACATGGACACTAGTAATAATAACTGAGTTTAAGCATTTTGGGCTGTGGTGTGGGCCCAACGAGTTATTATTGCTAGTGGGCCAGGTTGTTACATTAGTTTCCGGCCAACTTGGAACAACTTTGCAACCGTGGAGTTTTATGGGCCTAATTTTTTGGTGCTGGGACTGTAGGTGGAGAGGACCAACTCCACCAAATTTGGTGGAGTCTGGTCAATCCAGTAAGTAGCAGTTGGATGCCCTAGTTTTCGGAGTAATATAGGGTTGGCCGAGGATGCTATTCCGGCGCCGGCAGGCTTCTCCGGCGCCGGCCATGTGCCGAGAGGACTTTCTGGGAGTGAGAGGAGGGCCCCCATGCAGTTGCATGGCATCCATGCTGCACCAAAAAGGTGCGGCCATGGATGACCCGAGAAGGTGACCAAGCTTGGCCGCCGGCGCTCCGGCCAACTCCGGCCGGGGTGGCAGGTTCGGGAAGCTTCGTATGATCCCAGGGAAACTCCCATGCAAGTCTGGGGGCTTCTGGTTGGCTCTGTGGAAATCCACCATTAGAGCCCTCATGCTCCAAACCGGAGCTTTGCTCTACCGCGCCGCCACCGCACCCCGGGGCCAGCTACTTGCATGGAGAGTTTCAGTGAAGGGTTTGGCACCTGTTGGTGCAAGAAATTGGGACCCAGACCCCTTGGTTGCTTAGTCACGAATTTCAAGGATGGAAGCTTCATCTTCCTCCTCGTGCCGCGGCCAACCTGGGGTTGCAGCTTGCTCCAAGATGAGGGGAAGTATTCCTGGGACTTGTTAGAGAAGTTTGAATCAAAGTATAATGCCCCAGGTGCAGTGTAGGCAGAGAACAAAGTTGGAAATTGGTTTAGGTAATGTTGTATAAATTGTGCCCACAAGGTGTTTGCTTAAATGTCTCAATGAAAAAAATGTTGGAATTAGGATTCACAGTAAATATGAAAGTTGTTCAAATACCTTCCCTGAGCTTGGTGCTCACCTCAGATCAAAGGGATTCTGTGTGGAATGCAAGTTGGAGCAAGATGAACTTGTATGTTTGCAAGATGATGGATCTTCTTGATCCAGCAGATCTGGGCTGCAACTAGGGTGAGCCCTGTGATCCTTGCACTATTTAGAGACACTTTTATATATAAAGTTTAATCAGAAGAGGAACAGATTAAAAGTTGTAGATAAATCTACCTTTAAGAGTAATGTTTAAATAAAACAATGCTCCGGGCTGTTTGCGAAGCCGCGACAGTGTATTCCTGGCTATTTTGGGGTCACTGAACGCGATGCTCGCGTTAAAAACAGTGTTTGAAGTCCCGGAGAAACAAAAATGCAAAATGGCTAGGTTAGAGGGGTATTTTATGGCCCGAAGTTTGCCTCGGGGTCCGTGCTGCCACAAATGGGTGAGCACGATGTTCAACAAGATGTAAGTAACCTGCTGGAAGTGACGGATTGTCAAAATGAATTTCTAGTTGAAAGATCGAGCGAAAACAGCGCTCAAATGACGCTAAAAATGTGAATTCTGGAAACCCTAGGGGTCTAAATGGAATTTTGGCACTGTGCACTATTTAGAACAGTGAATAAATGTTTCCTAAACTTTTCGTTAGGAATCCAACGGCTCCCGTTGAGCGGAAATTTGATAACGGTTCGAAAATCGACAAAATCGTCGATTTTTCGGTATCCGGGTGACAATCGCGCAATTCGAGGAATTTCGGCGGTTTCACCAGGTCAACTGTTGAGTCCTAGTAGAATCTGGTTGAGCCAGCGACCCAATTAGACAGCCCGAGTCTCCCGGAAGTCCAAAAGGGAATTCCCGGGAGCGGCAATTTGGTAATTTCACCAAATAATAAATACAAGTTGAATTGGACCAATAAATTGTCAAATTTGGATAATAGGAGAATTAAAAGGGTTAAATAAAATTTCTGAACAATATATTTGATTCAGGTATCTCTGGTCTTCGAGTAAGTTGCAGATACGATTAGCCGCCTGCGTTATATCAGGTGGGTTATCTTCGGTCCGGGTTTTATCAGTTCGGCCCTCTGGGGTGCGATACTGGTTGGACCCCTATTGTTGATAGCTTAATCTAATCTCTTTGAGCCTGCCTTTCTTTGATTATATCTACTATCTGCCTGATCTATGCCTGTTATCTGTTCTATTTTGCCTTACATGATTGTTCATGGTACCTCTAGCATTGATATTTTTACTTGGACATTTCCATATTTAATTGGTGAGCCTGTTGTTCTGCTGATCAAATGATACATCTCTGAGCACATAGATTTATTTAACTGTGGTTTTACCCAGCCTCGTAGGGTCGTCGGAGTCTGTTCTTGTTTGATAGGACAAAGGCATTGTTGCTCTGCGAGGTTTAGACCTAAAACCCAAGCTTCGTAGTGTCGCCTGAGTCTGTTCTTGTTTGATAGGACGAGGGCAATGCTTTTCGGGGTTTGGACTTTTTAAAACAGTTTTCTTAAAAATATGTGTTTAAGTTTTGTATCATTTGGTTGGTTTGTGTGATTGAGTTGAGTTTTTCTGTTGAGCTTATGCTGAGTTGAGACTGGCCTTGGTCTTGCATATGAGTTGAGATTCAGTTGATTTTGCCCTTGTATCCCAGTGGGGATTTCCCGGCTTGTGGCCGATTACCCGGTCAGTGGACCGCCAGTTTGAGCATTTGCATATGATTCGCCCGCACCGTTGTTCTTCACGTACACCAGCGGACCGATCACCCGTAGTGGTGTACTTTACCGGTAAAGTGGTTAGCAGTTGCAACCCGTGACCCTCAGTGGAGGGAATGTCAACCAGGTTGGTGCTAGGTTGGGCAGCCTTGCCTGAGGTCTTGTGAAGGCCAATATGGTAGCTTGTGATTGGGTCTTTGTGTTTTCATTTATTTGATGCATGTGTTGTTAAGTTGCTTTAACATATTTCCTTGATTCTTTGATCTGGCTTCTAGTTATCTACCTGTATATGATTCTATGTGATGCCTTTGATTATACTTTCATTGTTATCTTGCTGATTATCCTAACTCCTTGATGCGTTGATTATCCTGATACATGTTTGTCCTGTTTTTAAATTCTGCCAAAATTATCTCCTATGCTTGTACCCAGATTATGAGTTTTGCTTTCTTTACAGCACCAGTTATATATATCTGTTTTACCCTAACCCATGATCTATTACTATCCTCTAGTATTGTATACCAGTAGGTACGATCTGCTATTTCTCGGCTCGTCGTGCCCACTGGGATACACTCCGGTGTGTCTCACACCCTCGGGTGACTGTTTTTCAGGTCGAGCGGGTGTTGAGATGTCGGGACGAGTTGGTGAGATCACGAGATAGAGCTTGACCCTGGACAGCCGATAGCCAAGCATTTAGTTATTTGATGTAACAAGGAAAATGTAATAAGTTGTTGTAATTGTGTGATTTAATATCTGTGTTGTATTAGTGATACGTAGTTAGTACTCTGATTGATTGCCAAGCTAGCCGTGCATATATAGAAAAGGCTCAATCCCCAGTGGGATTGGGACTCTTCTATATATGTGGCGGTCTGTTGCGCCCTGGCTGGTTTCAAACTCTGATTTCAAAAAAAAAAAACAAAAAAATTTTAGACGCTGGTTTTTAAACTCGGGGTGTGACACTTTGTTGCTTTGATCATCTACTTTACTTGTCACTGACTTTCCCACACTCTGACAGGTCCGACTAGGTGTAGTAGTTGGGACGATGGTGAGGCAGCGTCTAGAGGACATTAGCCATATGAGGCTTTATTTCATTGTTCTTGTTTGGGTTATCTCATTTCCTTTCTTGTTTAACTGTTAAGTTTCATTTGCTTGATTGTGGACCATTATGGATGTTGGATTGATAGTTAATTTGGTATTGTGGACTTGATATACTTTTATAGACTTATATGCTGCATATTTTTCACAAAACAAAAGGGTTTCGAAAATGCTTTCCAAAACCAAGTGTCGTGTGGGCACAACTTTGTAAACCTCTGGATTTATCCTTTCAAAAGATGCAGCCGCCAAAATGAGACTCGTGGAATTACCTTGGGAAACTAGGTGTCATTTAGACACCGTCTGTAAATCCGCAGTCTCATCTTTGATGTCGTGAAAGAAAGCTTAAAATTATGGTTAAAATTAGTACTCTCCATCAATGTATTCATTATGACTGTGTGGTTAAAGGATAATGTTGTAAATATGACGCCGTGCATATTCAAAGGAAACTCTGTCCGTTTAAAGAGTGAATTTGTATATGTGGCGAGTCTGACGCGCACCGGTAGGAGAGGTTATCATAAGAAAAAAATATATATATACGTTTTCCGCTAATTCTTAAACCTACGGGGCGTGACAGATTATATGGTATCAGAGAAATTCAACTTTAACCACAGTAGTTAGTGATCAACATCCACAGTGCATAATGCCACAAGCAATTGAACATGAGATAACCAAGGTGTAGGTGCGGTAGATCGTGAGTGTACGAGGGAAAAAGGGGAAATCGTATTCGGTGCGTTTGTCGGTCAAGGTACTAGGTCAGCAACGTTAGGATGGACGCGATTTCTTTGTGTGCACAGATAGCAGTACGGCTCAGTGAATAATCGTCGACGTGAAATGGACTTTGCAGCCGCAGCGAACCGCTTACTACGCAACTAGCTGCGCGTTGTGGCTGGGCAACTACTTACCCTCACCGAACACTTGTGCTTACTGACACGGGATTTTGAGGATATCGACCACTTCCAGCGCGGCGCCAAGGACGACACTTTTCGTGGGATACCACCTGCAGGATTTCCCACCCTTCATGAGGCGGTTAACTTGGCCATCCGGGCGGAGCGAGAACTCGCCGAGGCACGCACTCAGCAGGGATACCCCGGATTATATCAGGGCCAGAGGTACCCCCACCTCGGTCCGGCGGAGGACCCCTTTCAGGGAGGCCGGGCAACCAAACGCCCGAAGACAGAACAGAAAATTGGGCAAGCAATGATGGGAGGACCAGAACCACTAAGGAAGCCGTGCGTCATATGTGGTGGGGCGCATCGAGTGACGAGTTGCCCTTGGAGGCATGACCACTGCTTCCGGTGCGGCAAGCCGGGCCACTCACGTGTCTCATGCCCCCTGAAACCGGCTACCACCGCCACGGCGCCACAACCCGAGGAACCAGAAAGTGCAGTAGCTCCCGACCCACAGAAGGACCTACCCGGCAGTCAGCACATGACGGATTATGACGACACCAAGGGTTGTGGGCGGACTCCCCGAGCTGCCCCAGTGGAGGATGCAACGTCCCGGAATGAGAAATAGTAGGTACCGTTTTATGTTATTTTTTTCTCTACTCTTTGATTAGGAGAACTGGATACACCCGAGCATCCTACCCCTGTCCGACTCCTTCCCTTTTCCCCGTCTTACCCGGCGTTGTTAAGAGGGAGGTCCTTACCCCCCCTTAGGATTTTAGTTTAGGCCCTCCCTAGCATACACGGGCGGGTAGGTTCTAACGAAATAAGACAGAAGGGATTCTGTTGCGAGTTATTTGGGTATATATGAACTAAATATGCCCAGCATCCTGCCACGTGGCAATAGGCTCAGCAGACCGATAAATTGAGTGGGGCTGCGACCCACTGTAGACCCAACGTCCAGGTGGGTTGAGTTCGGTCGAGATCGTGGGCACTATGTCTGTACGCTTTAAGTGAGCTGGTTACGTGACCCTAACGTCTCGAGCCAAGAAATTAATAGATGGCGGGTGCGTGGCTTATTTGGCCTTGGTGGACATAACAGCTCGACCCACTCCCTCACTTTTCGACATTCCAGTCGTAAGGAAATTTTTGGATGTGTTCCCGACGGAACTCCCTGGGATGCCACCCGAACGAGAGGTCGACTTCCCTATTGAACTACTCCCAGGCACTCAACCAATTACCAAAGCACAGTACAGGATGGCCTTCGCCGAGTTGAAGGAACTCAAAGCACAACTGAAAGACCTTTTGGATAAAGGCTTCATCAGACCGAGCGTGTCACCATGGGGCGCGCCCGTTCTATTCGTAAGGAAGAAGGACGGAAGCCTTCGCTTGTGCATAGACTATCGGGAAATAAACAAGGTCACCATAAAGAACAAATACCCCCTGCCGCGGATCGACGATCTGTTCGACCAGTTACAAGGAGCAACGGTGTTCTCAAGGATCGACCTGCAGTCCGGCTATCATCAGCTCAGAGTCAGGGGTGAGGATATCCCCAAAACAGCTTTCTGGACACGTTATAGCCACTACGAATTCACGGTAATGCCGTTCGGGCTCACCAACGCCCCAGCGGTATTCATGGACATGATGAATAGGGTGTTTAAACCCTTCTTAGATCTATTCGTAGTGGTCTTCATTAATGACATCCTCATCTACTCCCACACAGATGAGGAACATGAGGAGCATCTACGTATAGCCCTTAAGACCCTCCGGGACCAAAAACTATATGCCAAACTCAAAAAGTGTGAGTTCTAGCTCCGCGATGTGGACTTTTTGGGGCATATCGTTTCAGCGTCTGAAATTGCAGTAGACCCGAGGAAGATAGACTCTGTGACCGACTGGCCCCGACCGACAACAATAACAGAGATTCGAAGCTTCCTGGGTCTGGCAGGGTATTACAGGCGCTTCGTGGAAGGCTTCTCCAAAATAGCCACCCCCTTAAATCGTCTAACCCGGAAAGGGGAGAAATTTATCTGGACGGACCAATGCCAAAAGAGTTTTGAGGAACTCAAAGACAAATTGACGCGGGCCCCGGTGCTCGCTTTACCGAAGCCCGGGGAGGACTATGAAATTTACTATGACGTGTCGCGGAATGGTCTCGGAGGTGTGCTTATGCAACGGGGTAAGGTCATAGCCTACGCGTCAAGACAACTTAAGGAGTACGAACGGAATTACCCCATACACGACTTGGAGCTTGCAGCAGTCATGTTTGCCCTCAAGCTGTGGAGACACTACCTATACGGGACACACTGCAATGTGTATTTCGATCACCAGAGCCTCAAGTACCTTTTTACTCAGAAGGAGTTAAATTTACGGCAAAGGCGGTGGCTCGAGCTGTTAAAAGACTATGATTTGTCGATCCACTACCACCCTGGAAAGGCAAACGTGGTGGCCGACGCCTTGAGCCGCAAAGGGCAGACAGTAGAATCAATGACAAATGCCATTACCCAACAGGATCATCTGATTGCAGAGTTCTCGCAATTAAGACTGGAGGTAGTACCGGCAGGGACGGTCGCACAACTCCTGACCCTGGTAGTTAGGCCTACCTTGCTCGACAAGATCTTGGAAGGACAATCGACAGACACACAGTTGCAGCTTGTGCGAGACAGAATACCTTCAGACCAAGGGGGCAATTTCGCAATAGGCTCTGATGGCACAATACAATATCGAGGGCGAATTTGCGTGCCTGACCTACCGAAACTTAAGGAGGAAATTCTGAGGGAAGCGCATAGTGCTCCCTACTAGCACCTTGGGGGAACGAAGATGTACAAGGATATTAAGCAAACCTTCTGGTGGCCTAAATTAAAGGGGGACGTGACACGATTCGTGGTGCATTGTCTGGTGTGCCAACAAGTAAAGGCCGAACATCAACGCTCAGCAGGAAAGTTACAACCGTTACCCGTGCCGGAATGGAAATGGGAAAGCATCACGATGGATTTCGTGACCGGCTTCCCGAGATTGCCTCAAGGACATGACGCGATATGGGTCATAGTAGACCGTCTGACGAAATCGGCCCATTTCCTGCCCATTCACACAACATGGACTCGAGACCGACTGGCGGAAACCTACATCAATGAGGTGGTGAGGTTGCATGGGGTACCGGCGTCCATCACTTCGGATAGGGACACGCGTTTTGTGTCAAACTTTTGGTAGAGCCTGCAACGGGCAATGGGGACCAAACTATATTTTAGTATGGCTTTTCACCTGCAAACCGACGGGCAATCAGAACGGGTGATCCAGATCCTCGAAGACATGCTCCGAGCATGCGTACTTGACTTGGGTGAGGGGTGGTCTCGATGCCTACCCCTTGTAGAATTCGCCTATAATAACAGCTACCAAGCCAGCATTCAAATGGCACCATACCGGGCCCTGTATGGGCACCGCTGTCGGTCTCCAATATGCTGGGACGACTTAGGGGAGCGCAAGTTTTTGGGACCAGACTTGGTGGAGGAGATCGAAGCGAAAGTGCGCCTTATCAAGCAACGACTGCTGACTGCCCAGAGCCGACAGAAAAGTTACGCGGACCACAGACAAAGGGATTTGGAATTCATGGTGGGCGAGCAGGTGTTGCTCCGAGTTTCGCCTTCAAATGGGACCCGACGTTTCGGCCTGAGGGGGAAGTTAAGTCCGAGGTACGTGGGACCGTTCGAAATCCTAGAACGTGTGGGCCTAGTGGCGTACCGGTTGGCCTTGCCGCCGAATCTTGATCGAGTCCACAACGTGTTTCACGTCTTGATGCTTCGGAAGTACCTTTCTGACCCCTCTCATGCCCTCGATGTTTCCACGATTGAGCTGCGGGAAGACTTAAGCGTCGAGGAAACACCAGTGCGAATCTTAGCACGAGAGGAAAAGAAATTATGCAATCGGACCATCCCCTATGTAAAGGTCCAGTGGAGCAATCACGAAGAACGCGAAGCAACGTGGGAACTGGAAACGAAGATGAGGGAGTGTTTTCCCGAATTGTTTAGCGAGGGTTGAGAACAAATTTCGAGGACGAAACTTCTTATAAAGTATGAGTGGTGTAATGACTCGATTTTTTAGTAATATTCTACCCTCCTGTTAATAAAGTACTTCTGTTAGGCGAGCTGAATTATCGAGTTTTCTTAAGTTGGTTGATGTGTCGCACGGGTATTTTTCTGTGAAAGGGCTCGAAAAACGATGACCGGCGGTGCGATCGGATCTGAAATCCGACTTTGGGATCTCCCGAAACAGGGTTTTTAGGGTTGCGGTCATTTGGTGCGCATCGGAATCCGTGCCGAATATCCCGCACACTTTTTGAGAAAGTTATGGGTTTATCCCGTATAATTAATTAATCAATTAATTAGTTATTTCTTAATTAACTTTATATGTGGGATTTATTCGTACGTACGAGAGGAAAAGATCCCACTTTTTGCAAAAGAGAAACCCTAGCCAGAGAGATCGAGAGAGAAAAGAAAAGAACGGAACCCTAACCGGAGAAAAAGAGAAAAGAAAGGGAGAAGGCGGAGGAGTCCGAACACCCCGATCGACGTGTTGGAATCGGGAGTACAATCGGATCATCTTCCCCCGACGCAAACGGTGAGTGGTTTTGGTTTATTGTAATCTTTTTAGGGTTCGTGTTTATTTCGGCGTCTTCTTCGTCGTCGCCGTCGCCGTCACCGCCGCTGCGCGACCCCGAGCGCGCGCCGCGCGGCCTCGTGCCGCGCGGGGCGCCTGCGGGCAACACCGCACGGGCGCCACCCGCGGGTGCGCGCGCCGCACGGTTTCATGCCGCGCGGGGCACCCGCGGGCGGCAACGCGCGGGCTCCACGTGGCTTCATGCCGCGCGGGGCACCCGCGCGGGTGGCACCGCACGGGCGCCACCCGCGGGTGTGCGCGCCGCGCGGCTTCATGCCGCGCGGGGCACCTGCGGGCGGTGATGCCGCGTGGGCAGCATCGCAGGGGAGCAATTGGCGTCGTGAACATGCCACTATGGGATTTTCGTTACGTCGTCCGATTTTGGGTCTCGTTTTGCGGCATGGTTTGATTTATCATTCTTTTTGGGGACTTCTTTAGGTCCAGGTGCTGAGCGGGAGGGTGTCAAAGTTCAAGGTGTCCCGATCTTCACGCAACAAGGTGGGTACTCACGCAATAAGTGCTGAATGTCATCATTATAACAAGTATAATAACAAGCCTAATAAAGTAGATGAATTGTATTAACTGTTTAAACCCACCGCATGAGTATTTCCTGTTCTTCCATTGTTAACTGTGGCGACTGAGTGTCGCGGTGATTATTACACGCCGGTTTCGGCTATTATGCTCTTAGATGCTTACACGCATACCGGCGGTTTGGCCACCGATTGGGTGTACTTTTTTGGAATTGTGGTACGTTGACCCGTGTACCGCACAAAAGTAAAGGTGTCGAGTGGGGACCCCTCACGGTTACTATAGGTGCAACACTAGAACCGTGGAGGGGTTAAAAGCAATACGCGAGCAAAGTGGGAGTTCACGAGGGGGTCTTTAGACCTTCCGACAGGTATTATGTAATTAATTCAAGGGATATGGTGACTCATGAGGGGAAAAGCGAAAGGTTCCGGTGTATTTGGTTTGTCTTAACATAACTCTTTGTTGCTTTGATCATCTACTTTCCCATTGCTCGCTGCAAACTCTGCCAAAAGTTCGACACGAACCGCGTGTCTTTGTCCGACGTGATGGACGCCGGTACACTATGCAACCTTACTATTTTGTCAATGTAAGTTCGCTCCAGTCGTTCCCGTGTCCACGTCGTATGTATGGGCAGGAAGTGGGCAGATTTCGTCAAACGGTCCACTATGACCCATATCGCATCATGCCCTTGAGATGATCTCGGGAAACCAGTCACGAAATCCATCGTAATCATCTCCCACTTCCATTCCGACACCGGCAATGGTTGTAACTTCCCTGTCGGACGCTGGTGTTCGGCCTTCACTTGTTGGCACACCAGACAGTGTGCCACAAATCGGGTTACATCCCCTTTCATCTTAGGCCACTAAAAGGTTTGCTTTAAGTCCTTATACATTTTCGTCCCTCCCGGGTGCACGGCGTAGGGCGCGGTGTGCGCCTCGCTCAGGATTTCCTCCTTGAGCTCCGGTAGATCTGGCACACAGATTCGTCCTAGAAAACGTATCGTGCCATCTGCGTCCCTCGCGAAATCGCCCCCTTGGTCTGAGGGTAGTCTGTCTCGCACCAGTTGTAACTGGGCATCCGTCGATTGCCCTTCCCGGATCCTGTCCAGTAGGGTGGGTCGGGCCACCAGGGTCATGAGTCGTGCGACCGTCCCTGCTGGTACTATCTCCAGTCTTAATTGCGAAAACTTTGCAATCAAACGGTCTTGCTGGGTAAGGGCGTTCGCCATCGATTCCGCCATCTGTCCTTTGCGGCTCAAGGTATCCGCCACCACATTCGCCTTCCCAAGGTGGTAGTGGATGGTTAAATCATAGTCTTTCAGTAGTTCGAGCCACCGCCTTTGCCGCAAATTCAGCTCCTTCTGAGTGAAGAGGTACTTGAGGCTCTGATGGTCTGAGTACACATTGCAGTGTGTTCCATACAAAGAGTGCCTCCACATCTTGAGGACGAATACGACTGCTGCAAGCTCCAGGTTGTGCACGGGGTAGTTTCTCTCGTACTCCTTGAGTTGCCTTGACGCATAGGCTATGACTTTACCCCGTTGCATAAGCACGCCTCCGAGACCGTTCCGTGACGCATCGCAGTACACCTCATAGTCCTCGCCGGGCTCCGGTAGAGCAAGCACCGGGGCTCAGGTCAACTTGTTCTTGAGTTCTTCAAAACTCTTCTGGCATTGATCTGTCCATATGTACTTTTCTCCTTTACGGGTCAGGCGAGTCAGGGGCATGGCTATCTTGGAGAAGCCTTCCACAAAGCATCTGTAATACCCTGCCAGACCTAGGAAGCTTCGAATCTCAGTTACCGTCGTCGGCCTCGGCCAGTCGGTTACCGAATCAATCTTCTTTGGGTCGACCGCAATCCCAGCAGCCGACACGATATGCCCCAGAAAGCCCACCTCGCGGAGCCAAAACTCACACTTTTTGAGTTTGGCGTAGAGTTTCTGTTCCCGTAAGGTTTGGAGGACTGTGCGCAGATGCTCTTCATGTTCCTCATCCGTACGGGAGTAGATGAGAATGTCGTCAATGAAGACCACTTCGAAAATATCTAAGAAGGGTTTGAACACCCTATTCATCATGCCCGTGAACACCGCTGGTGCGTTAACGAGTCTAAACGGTATAACCGTAAACTCATGTTGACTATTTCGAGCTCGTAGGGCTATTTTCGGTATGTCATCACCCCCGAACCCTAGGCTAGTGATGGCCGGACCGCAGCTCAATCTTTGGGAACTCCGTTGCTCCTTGTGGTTGATCGAATACGTCATCTATCCGAGGTAGAGGGGTACTTGTTCTTCTCGTGTCGTGATCCATACGGTGCTCGTGAACGCTACTCGTCTGCTTTCTACCAAGCTTCTTCCTAGCAACAAAGAAAAGCGAGCAGAAGGCACTCCTACAAGTTAAGTTCACAAGTTCCGGCAAGTCCGGTTCCCGGAGACACGCTTGGAACTTCAAGCTGTCAACTACCGCTTAAAGATTGCCGCGATTGTCGGCCCCAAGCGCTACGCCGATAACCCTTAACGAAAACCCCACTAGTTCTCAGAGATTGAGAACCCGCCCCACCCTCGCTGGGCAGGAAGGAGTAAGGCCGCCTGCCTCGAGGGATAGCCCGAGGATCCGACCGAACTTATTTCTACGGTGGGGATTTCTTTTAATTACTAAGGTAGGGCGAAAAACATAAAGCGAGGTGAAAGAGTGGGATGCTTAGGTATTGACACAAAAGTTCTAGCACGATGATCTGGAACTCGGGTATTACCTGCTACATCGTGCTCTATGGGTCCGTCCCGTGGTGGGTCATCGTATAGTCTCTCCCTCCTCCCGATTGCGGAGGCGAGGGTGGAGATGCTACTACGGATGATGTCCCCGTTTTCGAGGGGCAGCTAAAACGATAGTGCCCCGGTTTGCCGCATCGAAAACAGTGGTCTCGCTTCTGGGGACATTCGATCACTTGGTGTATTCCGTCACAGATTGTGATGATCCAGACTCCCGCAGGAACTGTGCAACATTAAACAGTGACTGTGGGAAGCTTATTCGGTGAAACAGAGCTTGTAGATTTGAAATTGGACATTTAATATAGACTCTGCGCGAAAATCGGAGCAAATGGAATTTTCCGGGAGCTTTCGGCAAAATTTCGGATGAGAATTTGGCGAAACGGACGGCGAAATCGGACTCAGCGCGCGAAAACGGTCAAAATGGTATATTCGCTTTATTTTTTCGGCACTTGGTACTGTTCACCGGAACAGTAACCGCCGGCCGGAATTACTGTTCCGGCCGCCGCCGGCGACCGGCGAGCGGCGGCGGGCGGCGGCGCACGGCGGCGGGCAGCGGCGCAGCGGCGGAGCGCAGCAGAGGGCGGCGGCGCGCGGTGCGGGCAGCGCGGGCAGGCGTGGGCAGGGCGCGGGTGCGCAGTCCATGGGCATGGCGTGCACCGGGAGCACCGAAAATTCCAGCTGCCACGTGGCAGCTTCCCATTGGCTGACCGGCTTCTAGAAGCGCGTGGGGAGGTGACACGTGGCGCTCCCCTATTGGCCGACAGGATCCGGAAAACCCGGAGCGCGGACCGGCCATGTGCACCACGTGGGACACGTGGCGAAATCTGAGTGGTCCTGCACAGGCTGTTCCCTGTTTTGTGGACACGTGGCGCGTTTTGGTTGGCCCGTTTTGGTGTTTCCTGTTCGGATCCGATCCTGTGTAAGATTCCTTTGGCCCATTATAAATAGCTCCCCCTCACCCCCTCATTCCACCTCGGGTTGCGTGCTGGAGAGAGAGAATCAGAGAAAGTGTCCTATACGAAAAATTTTCCTCTCTCTCTCCTCTCTCTCTCCTCCAAATCTCAGAATTTCTGGAGTTACAGATAGTGAGTTATCTGCGACGCGGCGCACTGCGACGATTCTCTTTTTAGGCCCATTTCCCGTCGCAGTTCCGTCGGAAATTCACTGCGGGCTAACCGGGTGGAATTTTTGAACGATTTTTGCAGCAGCGCGACCGTAAGAGGTAAGGATTCGATTTCCTTGTTGATCACTTTGCTCTATTTCGCACTTTTGGCATGGTTTCCAAGGCCTCTTTGACCCCCTTTTTTGCTGTGGTAATTTCTGGACAGCCTCGACTTCTCCGATTTTTATCTTGACGTAGGAGCATCAGATCGAGGCGTTTAAAGAGTCGATTTTGATCTACTCTTCGCGAGGAACGTAACTGTATTTTTTTCTAGATTTTTGGAGCCCTATTTAGAGGTGAAAAACTCCTCTTTTCCCGTGCTGTCTGAAAAACAGCAAATAATGTACTTTTTGGGATTTGTATTTATATCGGGAGCGTTGATTTGCAGGATTTGAGGACTGTGGACAGCCAGGGGACTACCTGGGGTGTTGTTTGAGCTGTTCGAGGTGGGCGGTTGTTGCTTACCTCATTTTTGACAAGCTCACTGGGATTACTGGAACTCCCCTAAAATTTAATTGATGAGAACAATTGGGACAAAATAATATGATAATTGATGAGAACCATTGGGACTACTAACAGGACTACTAACAGGACTACTAACAGGACAAACTAACAGGACAATTGATGAGAACCGTTGGGACGAACTCTCCTAAAATTTGATATAACCCCACGGATGATATAATGACTTATGTTGGGACACTGTGATTGGGACAAAGGCTACAATAACTTTTTCCAGTAAATCAATATTCTTTTAAAATAAATATTGACACTTTTCTATAGCTTTTAAATAACTGCATGCTTTCTTGGACATCCAGTTAGCCACTATTTAGTGCTACACTATCATATTGGGACTTGGCATGTTTTATCACTTTTCTTTGCATTCGGATGTTGTCGCTCAAGTATGAGCAGGGATTTGGGATAGTGTAGCCAGATCATGAATTTGTGGGGTATTGCGGTGACCGCGGACAGTAGGCGGTTGACCAGATGTTTGTCCTTGCACCAGATTGTGGTTGAGTCTGGTTCATTGCATCAGCTGGGGATTGGGTTTCTGTAGTGGATGGAGTTTCCCACTTTGATCATAGTTATGATCCAGTCCTGCTATATTGAGATATGTGCTACAGAGATACTTGAGATACTGATGACAGAGATGCTTTACTCGTGTGGGTCGCTCCCCTCGAGTGCCACTCCGGAGGTGGGCTTTTCGGACCCAGCCGTGTGTGCCGGTCTGATACTTATGTTGGGATGCGAGCCATGCGAGCCGATCCCGCGGTTTCGAGCCATGTGTGCAGATTCCGCTGAGCAGGCAGTACCAGTTATTACTGGTGTCTAGATTGGATTTATTTGGACAGATACTATTTCTGATGCATGCATACAGTTTTGACAGCATAGTAGTGGTAGTTTTCTTGTTTCACCAACTTATGTATCTTACCACTTCCCCTTTTGCCTCTAGTAGTCCTAGTGGGTGCGTCAGAGTTGAGGTTTTACCCACTAGGGGAGGCTGCTGGTTTATCTGGTAGTTCTCACCCCCCATTGTTGTTTTCCGTTTCTTTCTTCTCCTTTATTTTTGTAGAGTCATCTGCAGGAGCTGCTAGGCCTTCGGCAGCGGATCGAGGTAAGGGGATCGCCAAATAGATAGATCTCCTGTGAGACTGAGAGCTGTAGATAGATGCTGTACCCTTCGCTCAGACTGTGGTATTCCCCTTTATTTGGGTCTGGCTTCCGCCAGCCGGTTGTACTATTTTGGTGAGCTGGGAGATTATTGTACCTATTACAGTATTTATTTGTATTTTCAGTCTGAGGTACTATGTGGTTCTTCTATTTCAGCTCTTTTATCATACATTATATTTGAGCAGGTTACCAGCGCTTCGTGTACGCGGAAAGTTCCGTGTGCACGGCGGATCTGTAGACGGACCCGGGGTCTGGTTTACACCCCGGGGCGTGACAGATTAAGTTGGTATCAGAGCTTAGGGATAGGTCAGTTGGGACTTAGGAAACCCTAGGCTTTTTGCAGACCCTAGGATTATATGGCGCGAGAGACGAGACATTTTGTGAAAGTCGTTGATTTATTTATCGAACTCCTCCAATGAGAGAAGAGGGACCGACATACCCAATTTCTGGAGCACACTTATGTTGGCTGCAGACAACATAAAGTCACAGAAATAGGGGATGTCCTTGACTTTCGCTAGATTGGGTCGTGTGGAGTCATGATGCTGAGTGTGATTTCTTGTGATAGGATGCCTCCGCGACGTAGGATGTTGACGCGTTCTCAGCCTAATTCCCCTGAACCCGACGAGGAGGAGTCCGGGCAGGGCCAGCAGAGTGACGTGCAAGAGCTTCAGGCCCAGATGGCCCAGATGTCAGAGGCTGTTCGGCGTCAGGAGGAGGCTATGGGTCGGCTGACGCAGATGTTAGAGCAGAGGGCGCAGCCTGTTGTAGCACCCCCAGAGAATTCTCCCGTACCTTCTTCTCCTGCTATGAATCCCCCAGTTGTACCAGTGACCCCGGCATCCCCTGTTGCTCGGGGTACTGGTAGACAATCGTCTGGGTTAACGGGATCTCTGACCCCGGCAGAGCAGCGGGAGATGGTTGATTTGCTGATGAGGTTTCGCCAGTTTGACCCACCCCATTTCTCGGGGCAGAATACAGAGCCGTGGGAGGCAGAGTCGTGGATCACGGCGATGGAGCGACGTTTTGAGACTTTGTTCATCGAGGAGCGATACCAGGTGTTATTAGCGACGAACTTTTTGGAACGCAACGCCGAGGCTTGGTGGCGGCGTGTTCGACCAGCGGGTCCGCCTGGGGCTCAGCTCTTGGCCTGGGCGGAGTTCCGCAATCTCCTTCTCGGGTCTTTCTTCCCAGAAAGCGTCCGGCAGAGGTTAGAGGAGCAGTTGAAAAACCTCCGCCAAGGAGATCGGCCCGTACACGAGTACATTGCCAATTTCAATCAATTATTGGCGTGTGTACCAAACGTGGCCAGGGATGAGGCGCACCGGATCTACATGTTCGAGCGAGGGTTGCACCGAGACCTTTTTCAGTTAGTTCGTTCGCGTAGGTTGCAGACCTTGGAGGCCTCGATGGAGCAGGCACTCTACGTTGAGTGCGGGGAGGTAGTGATGGAGGAGGTAGCTCCAGCTCCCGTAGTGAGCCCGGGGGCGAAACGATCAGCACCGGAGGTTGGGGGACAATCTAGTTCGTGGAGGCAACCACGACCGCCGCAGCCACAGTTCCCCGGCCAAGGACGGTCCGAGCGACGAGGGCCTGGTGGATCCCAGAGGCCCCAGCAGCGGCAGCAGCAGCAAAGATCACAGTCGTCGCAGCGTGGGTCGCAGCGGCAGCCTCAGCGACAGCGGCAGTCTCAACAGCAACCACGACAACCACGGGCCCCCGGCAATTGTATTTTCTGTGGAGGTCAGCATTTTTCTAACACCTGCGACCAGCGGTGGGGTCGCTGCTATAGATGTGGACAGCCCGGGCACATTCAAGCTTCGTGCCCCTTTTCGGCCCCCACCACCCCTTCTTCAGCATCTGCTCCATCTTCATCGCAGCAGCGGTCGACGGCTCAGCGACCATATGCTCCAGCAAGCAGACCATCTTCTTCCTACCCCACGGAGTATCGCCCTCCAGCCCAGAGTGGGCTAGTGTATGCTGCGCAGGTAGAGGACTCTTCGGCAGCAGATCACGTGGTGGCAGGTATCACCTTACTTTCTGGCATTAGGACTCGTACTTTATTTGATACTGGAGCATCACATTCTTTCATCAGTAGATCATTTGCATCATTACATAGGCTAGAGGTAGGACTTTTGCCACGTGCACTAAAGGTTCAGATTCCCGATCACATCTTGCACGTGGAGGAGTGTTGTTGGTCCTGCCCGATGCAAATCGAGTCCTGGATTATGCCAGCAGACCTGTTGGTCTTGAGACAGCTGAAGGACTTCGATGTGGTCCTCGGGATGGACTAGCTGGCTCGGTATTTTGTGACTATTGATTGTGCCGCAAGGACCGTCACTTTTAGAGAGCCAGACCAGGAAATGTTGGTATACCGGGGATGTCAGAGTGCTTTCTTTGCCTCTATGGTTTCGACTTCCCGAGCGAGGCAGATGATCCATCGTGGATGTGTAGCCTTTTTGGCTAGTGTTGTTGAGGGGCCTACGGCGGCACCGGAACTCGGGGACATCCCTATTTGTAAGACCTGGCCTTTCTTTGACTTTTCCCGTTAGCCCTCTTCTCATGATGTCCGACTGAGGGTCTAATTTTGGTGTCTTTCCGAACAGTCCGTCGGGGCTCGCGGACAATTTTTAGGCGGTAGAGCTCGCGAAACGGAGCGCGAAGACGCGATCGGTTTCGGTTTCCGACTCCCGGTTCATTCAGAATTAATTTTTGAAGTCTGGACCCCCTCGTAGGTGCTTGGGGATCCGTGCGGGCGATCCGCACGCTTTTCGAGAGAACTGTAAGCCGCTGGATATTATTATTATTATTATTATTATTATTACTTTTATTACCGTAATTTTCAGTTGAACGGGGATTTATAAAGAGTGACTTAGGGTTAGGGTTTCCCCGTATACCCTTTTCTTTCCTCTTTTCTTTGACCGTGCGGCTAGGGCATCCGGGGAGCGATCGATTCGAGGAGAGGAAGAACCGGCAACCCAACCTCTTCTCGCTCTCGCTCAGAATTCACGATCCCTTTGCTCATCCCTCGTGTTCAAAGGTATGACTATTTTATTGTTTAAGTTTTACCGTTCTTGGTTAGGGATGTAGTCGTTGTACCGGAGATCATCGCGCCGCCGCCACCAAGTCAGAGGCGGGCGCCGCCGGCGATGAGACGCCGCGGCCGCGAGCGGCGCGCCCGCACGGCGTGTTGCCGCGCGGGGCCACCCGCGGGCGGGGCGCCGCGCGGCCTGTCGCCGCGCGGGGCCGCCCGCGGGAGAGGCGCCCGCGCGGGGCCGCCCGCGGGAGAGGCGCCCGCGCGGCGCGATGCCGCGCGGGGCCGCCCGCGCCGCGGGCAGCGCACTCGCGCGGCTGTCGCCGCGCGGAGCCGCCGGCGGGTAGGGCGCCCGCGCCGCACATGGCCGCGCGGGGCCGCCCGCAGGCGGGGCGCCCGCGCGGGCCGGTGCCGCGCGGGGTCGCCCCGCACACGCAGGCAGCGCGCCCGCGCGGGCAGTGCGCCCGCGCGGCTCATGGCCGCGCGGGGCCGCCCGTAGGCGGGGCGCCCGCGCGGGCCGGTGCCGCGCGGGGTCGCCCCGCACGCTCGGGCAGCGCGCCCGCGCGGCACATGGCCGCGCGGGGCCGCCCGCAGGCGGGGCGCCCGCGCGGGCCGGTGCCGCGCGGGGTCGCCCCGCACACGCGGGCAGCGCGCCCGCGCGGCTCATGGCCGCGCGGGGCCGCCCGTAGGCGGGGCGCCCGCGCGGGCCGGTGCCGCGCGGGGTCGCCCCGCACGCTCGGGCAGCGCGCCCGCGCGGCACATGGCCGCGCGGGGCCGCCCGCAAGCGGGGCGCCCGCGCGGGCCGGTGCCGCGCGGGGTCGCCCCGCTCGCTCGGGCAGCGCGCCCGCGCGGCACATGGCCGCGCGGGGCCGCCCACAGGCGGGGCGCCCGCGCGGGCCGGTGCCGCGCGGGGTCGCCCCGCTCGCTCGGGCAGCGCGCCCGCGCGGCACATGGCCGCGCGGGGCCGCCCGCAGGCGGGGCGCCCGCGCGCGCCGGTGCCGCGCGGGGTCGCCCCCACGCGCGGGCAGCGCGCCCGCGCGGCTCATGGCCGCGCGGGGCCGCCCGTAGGCGGGGCGCCCGCGCGGGCCGGTGCCGCGCGGGGTCGCCCCACACGCGCGGGCAGCGCGCCCGCGCGGCTCGTGGCCGCGCGGGGCCGCCCGCAGGCGGGGCGCCCGCGCGGACCGGTGCCGCGCGAGGTGGCCCCGCACCCGGGGGCAATGCGCCCGCGCGGCTCATGGCCGCGCGGGGCCGCCCGCAGGTGGGGCGCCCACGCGGGCTGGTGCCGCACGGGGCCGTGTGAAGGCGGGGTGCGCGCCGCACGGATCGGTGCCGTGCGGGGAACTCTGCCGCACGGAGTCCGGGGTTGCGTTCGTCGTCTGGTTTCAGTCTGGAGTCGGTGAGGGGTTCGGATCTCTTAGTCTTGACATGCACTTGTTCCTGCAGGAGTGCGGGACGTTGTAGGCGGCAGACGCACGGGCACGGACGAGCCGAGCTCCGGACGACATACACGAGGTGGGTACATTCCCGGGGATGGTGGGAATAGGAATTTAAAGATAGAAATAGTATGCCGGGGCAAGGTGAATTGTAAATTTCCTCTCGTTTACGTACTAACCCTGTATTGTTACTATCATTATTGCTATTTTGCTTACTGTCGATCTGAGGCTCTTGTTTGCTACACGCACACCGGCGGATTGGCCTCCGCCAGGGTGTGCTTTTCCGGAAAAGTGGTACGTTGACCCGTGTACCCCACGCGATGGTGGCGTTAGGAAGGGGGGCCCTCATAGGTGGGGGGTGTGAGCGGTGATGCCGAGGTAGGTGCTCGGCGGCCGAGGCAGGTGCTCGGCAGGGGACACCGGGGTAGGGGCCCGGTGCGGCGGACGCGAAAGGTGCCCGGTGTTATTATAGTACAGGGTGTGATTACCGTGGATGTTGTTGAGAGGGACGGTTGCTCCGGTTACGGTGGTTTGTTATGTTTATAGCCCTTTTTGCTTACCATACTATTTCTAGTCACTGACTTCCCACTTCGTGACAGGTTCGTCCAGGGGCGAGTGCTAGGGCACCGGTGAGGTCGCAAGAGTGCTGTTCTGACATTGATCTACTTCAGATACAGTGACTCCTATTTCCCTTCTTCTTTTATTACTCATGTTAGTTAGTTGTGGTTTGCGACACCCCCGTGGGGTCGAAGTGGATGTTGCCCTTCCCTTCATTATGTTATTGAATGTGTCTTTATTCCTTACTTGGCCGTTTTAAACAATGAAAAACCAAGAATGATTAAAATCGTTGCGAAAACTGTTTTTAAAACGTAGGTGTCGTGTGGGCACCGGATTTTAAAACCTTGTGGAATTTATGTGATTTCGAACTGGTTTTACCAAAGTTGGCATCGGGTGGGTGCCGTTTTCCAAACTCTGTGGCTTTATGTGTTTTCGAAACAGTTTTCAAAAAATAATGACGTCGAGTGGGCGTCGCTTTTAAAACCTTGCGATTATTTATCCTTTCAACTCAGTCGGCCCTTTTACTTCTATAAAGGTTGATGGAAAGTTTGGAATGCATGTTGTATGTGTTTGTACCTCGACTAGTGTGGTTAATGCTTGAGATGAATGTATGATGTAATCAGGACGCCGTGCATATACAAAGGAGACTCTGCCCGTTTGTAGAGCATATTTGTATATGCGGCGGGTCTGGGCACGCGCCGGGGAGTAATGGTTTTCAAAAAAAAAATATATACCTATTTTTAGCGGAGCATCGGTGGCTCATCTTCCGCGCATTTGAACTCCCGGGACGTGACACTATTGCCCACGAGTTTCCGGATGTTTTCCCACCTGAGCTGACTAGCATGCCGCCAGATAGGGAAATTGAGTTCGTGATTGACGTAGTTCCAGGAACTGCGCCAATCTCAAAGGCTCCTTACCGGATGGCACCGGCTGAGCTGCGAGAGCTTAAGGCGCAACTTCAGGATTTGATGGATAAGAGTTTTATTAGGCCGAGTGTATCACCTTGGGGTGCGCCGGTGCTATTCGTGAAGAAGAAAGATGGGTCACTTCGACTGTGTGTGGATTATAGAGAATTAAATAAAGTGACCATCAAGAACAAGTACCCTTTGCCGCGCATTGATGATCTTTTTGATCAGCTGCAAGGATCTTGTGTCTTCTCTAAAATAGATCTACAATCCGGTTACCACCAGTTGAAGGTGAAGGCCGAGGATATTCCGAAAACGGCATTCAGATCACGGTACGGGCATTATGAGTTTACAGTTATGCCTTTTGGGCTAACTAATGCCCCTGCCGCATTCATGGATTTAATGAACCGGATCTTCCGACCATACTTGGATCGATTCGTAGTAGTATTCATCGATGATATCTTGATTTACTCCCGAAGCGATATTGAGCATGAGGAGCACTTAAGGATCGTGCTGCAACTTCTGCGAGAGAAGAAGTTGTATGCCAAGCTGGCAAAGTGTGAATTTTGGCTTCGGGAGGTAGTCTTCTTGAGCCATGTGATTTCTGCCGCAGGTGTGGCAGTGGACCCAGCGAAGATTGAGGCAGTCCGTGATTGGCCCCGACCGACGACGGTTTCTGAGGTACGTAGCTTTATGGGTTTAGCTAGGTATTACCGTCGGTTTGTGGAAGGCTTTGCGAAGCTCTCCACACCCCTCACTCGCTTGACGCGTAAGGCAGTGAAATTTATCTGGAGTGAGGATTGTCAGAGGAGTTTCGAGGAACTGAAGAATAGATTAATGACCGCTCCTATCCTTTCCCTCCCTGTTATGGGGAAAGGATATGTGATCTACAGCGACGCATCACACAGTGGACTTGGTTGTGTGTTGATGCAAGAAGGGAGGGTAATTGCCTATGCATCGAGACAACTCAAAGATTACGAGAAGAATTACCCTACCCATGACTTGGAGCTCGCTGCTGTAGTGTTTGCACTAAAACTTTGACGTCATTACCTATATGGAGAGCATTGTGAAATCTACACCGACCACAAGAGCCTAAAATACCTGTTCACGCAAAAGGAACTGAATTTAAGGCAACGTAGGTGGTTAGAGCTATTAAAGGATTATGATGTAGATATTCTCTACCACCCAGGTAAGGCTAATGTGGTCGCTGACGCCTTAAGTAGGAGAGCGGTGCAAAGTTTGTCTATGTTGATCACAGACCAGGCACCGCTATTAGAGGAGATGAGACGGCTCGAGATAGAGGTTGTGTCCCCTGGGGTCACTGCTAGACTGACATCCTTAGTTTTGCAGCCCACTCTGCTGGACAGGATCAGGGAGAAACAGAGTGAAGACCCCCACTTGACCAGGATTAGAGATCAAATTCCGAGTGATCAATCAGGGGACTTTGCGGTGGATGCCTCGGGAATACTTAAGTACAGGAACCGAGCATGTGTGCCAGTAGATGCAGAGATTAGAGAGCAGATATTGCGAGAGGCCCATTATACACCTTATACCCTACATCCTGGTGGGACTAAGATGTATAAAGACCTCAAGGCACACTTCTGGTGGAATGGCATGAAGAGGGATATTGGGAGATTTGTGGCTCAGTGTTTAACTTGTCAGCAAGTGAAAGCTGAACATCGAGTGCCAGCTGGCAAGTTACAGAGTCTCCCAATTCCCGAGTGGAAATGGGACCACATTACGATGGATTTGTGGTCGGACTGCCGAGGGCACAGGGAGGAGCAGATGCTATCTGGGTAGTTGTGGATCGACTTACCAAGTCGGCGCACTTTCTGCCCATGCAGACTACGTGGCCACTTGAGCGACTAGCCCAGTTATATCTAGACGATATAGTGAGATTACATGGAGTACCAGCCTCCATAGTATCAGACAGAGACCCGAGATTTGTTTCGCATTTCTGGAAAAGTTTGCAAACAGCCTTGGGGACTGAACTCAGGTTCAGTACAGCTTTTCATCCGCAAACTGATGGGCAGTCTGAGCGGACGATACAAATCCTGGAGGACATGTTGAGGGCTTGCGTTCTGGATTTCGGCGGAGGATGGATTCGACATTTATCTTTGGCTGAATTCGCGTACAACAATAGCTTTCAAGCGAGCATTCAGATGGCTCCGTTTGAAGCGTTGTATGGACGCAAGTGTCGGTAACCACTTTATTGAAGTGACGTGGGGGAGAAGCGGACCTTGGGACCAGATGTGTTGTTAGAGGCAGAAGAGAAGGTCCGGGTGATTCGACGGCATCTTCAGACCGCCCAAAGCCGACAAAGGAGCTATGCCGATGTTCGGCGACGAGACTTAGAATTTCAGGTTGGAGATCATGTATTCCTGAAAGTCTCGCCGTCCAAAGAAATCAGGAGGTTCGGCATTCGTGGAAAGCTTAGCCCCCGATATATTGGACCCTTTGAGGTATTGGAGCGTATCGGGCCAGTTGCCTACCGACTTGCACTTCCTCCAAGGCTTGCTGGTGTCCATGATGTGTTTCACGTTTCTACTTTGAGGAAGTATGTCTTCGACCCATCGCACGTCATCGACTTCACACCGCTTGAGATCAGCGAGGATTTGAGGTATGAGGAGCGCCCACTGCGAATTCTGGATCAAGAGGTGAGAGAATTGCGCAATCGGGCTATTTCCTATGTGAAAATCCAATGGGGCAATCATGACGAGCGCGAGGCTACATGGGAGCTCGAGTCGGAGATGAGGAATGCTCACCCCTACTTATTCGAGACATCGGACTGAGGATTATTGTTTAGTCTCGTTTCGAGGACGAAACTCTTTTTAGTGGGGGAGGATGTGATGATCCAGACCCCCGCAGGAACTGTGCAATATTAAACAGTGACTGTGGGAAGCTTATTCGGTGAAACAGAGCTTGTAGATTTGAAATTGGACATTTAATATAGACTCTGCGCGAAAATCGGAGCAAATGGAATTTTTCGGGAGCTTTCGGCAAAATTTCGGATGAGAATTTGGCGAAACGGACGGCGAAATCGGACTCAGCGCGCGAAAACGGTCAAAATGGTATATTCGCTTTATTTTTTCGGCACTTGGTACTGTTCACCGAAACAGTAACCGCCGGCCGGAATTACTGTTCCGGCCGCCGCCGGCGACCGGCGAGCGGCGGCGGGCGGCGGCGCACGGCGGCGGGCAGCGGCGCAGCGGCGGAGCGCAGCAGAGGGCGGCGGCGCGCGGCGCGGGCAGCGCGGGCAGGCGCGGGCAGGGCGCAGGTGCGCGGTCCATGGGCATGGCGTGCACCGAGAGCACCGAAAATTCCAGCTGCCACGTGGCAGCTTCCCATTGGCTGGCTGGCTTCTAGAAGCGCGTGGGGAGGTGACACGTGGCGCTCCCCTATTGGCCGACAGGATCCGGAAAACCCGGAGCGCGGACCGGCCATGTGCACCACGTGGGACACGTGGCGAAATCTGAGTGGTCCTGCACAGGCTGTTCCCTGTTTTGTGGACACGTGGCGTGTTTTGGTTGGCCCGTTTCAGTGTTTCCTGTTCGGATCCGATCCTGTGTAAGATTCCTTTGGCCCATTATAAATAGCTCCCCCTCACCCCCTCTCATTCCACCTCGGGTTGCGTGCTGAAGAGAGAGAATCAGAGAAAGTGTCCTATACGAAAATTTTCCTCTCTCTCTCCTCTCTCTCTCTCTCCAAATCTCAGAATTTCTGGAGTTACAGATAGTGAGTTATCTGCGACGCGGCGCACTGCGACGATTTTCTTTTTAGGCCCATTTCCCGTCGCAGTTCCGTCGAAAATTCACTGCGGGCTAACCGGGTGGAATTTTTGGACGATTTTTGCGCAGCGCGACCGTAAGAGGTAAGGCTTCGATTTCCGTGTTGATCACTTTGCTCCATTTCGTACTTTTGGCACGATTTCCAAGGCCTCTTTGACCCCCCTTTTTGCTGTGGTAATTTCTGGACAGCCCGACTTCTCCGATTTTTATCTTGGCGTAGGAGCATCAGATCGAGGCGTTTAAAGAGTCGATTTTGATCTACTCTTCGCGAGGAACGCAACCGTATTTTTTCTGGATTTTAGGAGCTCATTTAGAGGTGAAAAACTCCTCTTTTCCCGTGCTGTCTGAAAAACAGCAAATAATGTACTTTTTGGGATTTGTATTTATACCGGGAGCGTTGATTTGCAGGATTTGAGGACTGTGGACAGCCAGGAGACTACCTGGGGTGTTGTTTGAGCTGTTCGAGGTGGGCGGTTGTTGCTTACCTCATTTTTGACAAGCTCACTGGGATTACTAGAACTCCCCTAAAATTTAATTGATGAGAACAATTGGGACAAACTAACATGATAATTGATGAGAACCATTAGGACTACTAACAGGACTACTAACAGGACTACTAACAGGACAAACTAACAGGACAATTGATGAGAACCGTTGGGACGAACTCTCCTAAAATTTAATATAACCCCACGGATGATATGATGACTTATATTGGGACACTGTGATTGGGACAAAGGCTACAATAACTTTTCCAGTAAATCAATATTCTTTTAAAATAAATATTGACACTTTTTACAGCTTTTAAATAACAGTGCATGCATGCTTGGACATCAGTTAGCCACTATTTATTGCTACACTATCATATTGGGATTTGAACATGTTTTATTGTTGTCCTTTGCATTCAGATGTTGTTGCTCAAGTATGAGCAGGGGTTTGGGATAGTGTAGCCAGATCATGAATTTGTGGGGTATTGCGGTGACCGCGGACAGTAGGCGGTTGACCAGATGTTTATCCTTGCATCAGATTGGGGTTGAGTCTGGTTTATTGCATCAGCTGGGGATTGGGTTTCTGTAGTGGATGGAGTTTCCCACTTTGATCATAGTCATGATCCAGTCCTGCTATATTGAGATATGTGCTACAGAGATACTTGAGATACTGATGACAGAGATGCTTTACTCGTGTGGGTCGCTCCCCTCGAGTGCCACTCCGGAGGTGGGCTTTTTCGGACCCAGCCTTGTGTGCCGGTCTGATACTTATGTTGGGATGCGAGCCATGTGGGTCGATCCCGCGATTTCGAGCCATGTGTGCAGATTCCGCTGAGCAGGCAATACCAGTTTTACTGGTGTCTAGATTGGGTTTATTTGGACAGATACTATTTCTGATGCATGCATACAGTTTTGACAGCATAGTAGTGGTAGTTTTCTTGTTTCAGCATCTTATGTATCTTACCACTTCCCCTTTTGCCTCTAGTAGTCCTAGTGGGTGCGTCAGAGTTGAGGTTTTACCCACTAGGGGAGGCTACTGGTTTATCTGGTAGTTCTCACCCCCATTGTTATTTTCTGTTTCTTTCTTCTCCTTTATTTTGCAGAGTCATCTGCGGGAGCTGCTAGGCCATCGGCAGCTGATCGAGGTAAGGGGATCGCTGAATAGATAGATCTCCTGTGAGACTGAGAGCTGTAGATAGATGCTGTACCCTTCACTCAGACTGTGGTATTCCCCTTTATTTGGGTCTGGCTTCCGCCAGCCGTTGTACTATTTTGTTGAGCTGGGAGATTATTGTTGGGTTTAGGTTAATAAGGATCTAATAGGGGAAAAAACACCTAGAGGGGGGTGAATAGGTGTAAACAATAAACACTCAAAAAATCATTGTGCGATAAAACCCAATGCGGAAAAATAAAAGAACACACAAGATTTTTACGTGGAAAAACTCCAAACCGGAGTAAAAAACCACGGGACCGATAACACGGCGAAATCCACTAGAATTAACACACGTACAAGGTGATATAACGTACTCACAGACGACTCAACCTTTTACCATACGCTCCTAGTAGATCTTCTCCGCTCGCTCCACGACGCTTCTCGAATCCACGATCCGCGCCCAACGCTGAATCCACAGCGTCCAACGTCGAGTCCACGACGTCCGACCGAATCCACGGTCTTCACCCAATGGCACGCTTCGAATCCACGAACGCACCTCGCTCCGAATCCACGAGAGCGATAACACCTTGAATCCACAAGGCCACGCGAGTCCACGCGCCGATTTTGGGTAAATCGTTGTTTGTTTGGGTGGTGATGATCCGCCGAATACTTAGATCAAGAGTAGATCGGAAATACCATCTAAGTATTCATTAGTTTGATTCTACTCAAGATGTGAGTATGAAAACCTAGAATCAAACTAATCAATATAGATGAAGAACCATAGAATAGATCTAATGATTTCCGTTCTTCTCTATATGTGGATCTAAGGCCGTTAAAATGATATTTGAAAATGACGGCTCTTTTTCCGATTGTGGATGCCCTAGAAATGAAATAAGGGCTATTTATAGGTTAGAAACCCTAGGAAGAATATTCGGATCAAAAACAAACTTTTCTGGAAAGTTTTACCGACGGCGATCCGGATTGCGATTCACGATCCGGATCGCAGACGCACAAGAGCAATTTCCAGAAAATCGCCTGTTCGGGATCCGGATCATAATCCACGATCCGGATCGTTCATACAGTTTTACCAGAACAATGTGTTCGGGATCCGGATTGCAGATTCCTGATCCGGATCGTTCAAGCCAACAGGTAAAACTATGTTCGGGATCCGGATCATGAATGCTGCGATCCGGATTGAAAGTGTATGAACGAACACCCTTCGGGATCCGGATTGAAAGCCACGATCCGGATCCTGAACATGTCCCATGTCCAGTTTTTGATGAATATGCAATTAAAACCTCTTCCAGGTGTTTCTACACTATAAGAAGTATTCGGATCATCAAAATTATTTAGTTAAACGTACCTGATCCTTTTGAATTCTTCTTTCTTGAGATTGAGGTATATGATCCAAAGTTTCTTCATCTTCAATCTTCAAGACTTAATACTATTCACGAAATACGCCAACTCAAATTCCGTAACAATCTCCCCCTTTGGCGGTTTCGTGACAAAACACAAATCCACAAAGAAAATTCAAAAAGATATTTTTGTTGCTATCACCATACAACAAAAATTTACAAAAGAGTTCCAGAAATTAAAACATGAGATAAAAACCTAGAACAGACTCTAGACTTAGACATCTGTAACTCTGCACACAGAAAACATTCTTGACAAACAAAATCGTTAGATACCTCAAGAATTGAAACATACAAAACCAAATACAGAGATAGAGTTTATCTCATCATGACATTTGAAAGAATCAGATATGTGAAAGAACATAGTTAAAACCAACATATCTTCTAAGCAGTTGAAAACCAAATGTCAAAGTATGTTAGTCCAACATCAACTTGTTAGTCATATTACATGCCCAAATAGTTAGTCAAATAGTTAGTATAGAAGCATGTCACAATCACAAAAGAAAAACCAAAGTTGAGTTGAGATTCATACTTACCTTGATTCATCGATATTCACAATCATTGTTCAAAGTTCATTGTTCATTGTTCAGAGTTTTTCTTCAACTCTCACTCTCTCTCTCCCCCTTTTTGTCACAAACAAAGCCAAATAATTACATCACAAGGAGAGTTAACAACATAAATACAAATCATAAGCCTGCAAAACAAAACAAATCAAACAAACAGAAAAATAAGAACAAAGGAAAATGATTAGATCATAGAGTCACTCCTGAGAGTCGGAGTCATCGGAAGTTGTGCAACCCATTTTGCAAACAACTTCTTCACAAGTTTTTTCACTGAAGATACTGATTTAGTCAGGGTGACTTGAGAGGCTGTGATGATTTCCATCTCATTCTTCATGACATGAAGGTCGCCTTTCATTTCAGAAAATTCAGCGGACATGCGTTCTTGTTCATTTGAGAGCCGCTGTTGTTCTTTGAAGATGAAGTGACTGAGGCATCATCGTCAGAAGTGGATGGAGGTGCCTTCTGTGTCGGTGGAATGGGGGCACTGGAAGAAGTTGCTTGAGGTCGAACTCGTTGGCCAATTTGAGGATCATCCTGCTTTGTTGTCAGTGACTTGACAATTGTTGTCTCATTGATTGTCCCCAAACTGTACATGTACGAACTCGCGCTCGTATCCACCTTAAATTTCCTAAGGATGCGCATTATAATCATCGGATATGGTAGTCGCTCAGAAGGATGTGAGTGTTCGACATACCGCGTCATCCTATTCCAAATGAGGTAGGGAATGTTCAGATTTGCTCCCATTGCAGCAGTTGGATTTCCAAGAAGATAAAGAAAAGCAATCTTTCCCATCGGACGATTTTCGTGTTCATGTTGGGAAGAATGTTGTAGCAGACAATGAAGTTTAAGTACTTGTACTCCTTCTTGAGTTCCCTGGAGTAAACTGAATTTCCGGCAGACGGAGTCTCCGAAGAGCAGGTTCCATCGACAACTATTCTCCAAGATTTGTGTGTGAAGACCTGAGTCTTCAAATAGTGAAGTCCATCTGAGATGGCTTCATGTTGAGCACCTCTCCAATCAGTTGGGGAGTGACTTTGATTTTGATACCTTTTACAAAGGTATGAAATTCTCGGCGTCCAGAAACTTCATCGATAAGACTCGCTGCATTCTGATAGAAGATCCGAACTGAGTGTGGACAAATCCAGTCTTCTCAGGAAAGTTGCAGATTGGACCAAGACCAACTTGATCAAACAGAGCTCCAAACTCTGCAGATCTATCCCTCATTTGTTGTACATTCACATGTCGTTCTCCTATGCATTCCCTCTTTTCAAAATCTTTGATTCGTGTGGAGCTAACGAATCCCTGAGATGGTGGCAGGTCGGCTGAAGGTTCATTATTTGAAATCCCTTGTGCACCACTTCTTTTCCTTGCCAAGGTTTTCATTCTTTTTCCGGTAGACTCCATTGGCGCCTTTCCTTTTCAGCTGCAGTAGGAGGAGGTTTAGACTTGGGAGCTTCAGCAGGAGCTTTCCCTTTTGCAGCAGTTGGGGCAGCCCCTTCAATGTCAAGGTTGTCCCAGTCAATCGATTCCGTTTCCGATTCAGTATCGGAGTCAGCTTTAGCTCTCTTTTGTTCTTTTGCTTCTCTTCGGCTTTGCAGAGTCCTTCACATGGACCATGGCAGTGAGCAGGAAAATGATCCAGGTGATCACCATTTCTGTCAGTGCTTTGAGTTTAAAGAAAGTGTCCTGTGAAAACCAACTCAAGAACATATGAAAAATTGTCAATTTTGAAAAATTTAAAACATTGTACCTAGACAATCATAATCATATAGAGAAGCCAAGAATCAAATTAGTTTTCCAAAAAGAATTTTAAAAATAGATCAATTTCATGATTTACAAAATTCCTCTTTTATGCCCTAAAACCGAATTTTTAGAAATCGAAGCCTAAAAACTCGTTAATCAAGTGAAAACCCAGCATAAAAGCAAAACTAATTGATCCAGAGTTCTTATTTCAAAAGAAATTTGATCAAAAACCATTCACAAACGAAAAAAATCCATCGTTTCAACTCACGTTTGAAAAAACCTAAAAACTGAGAAACCGGAGTTTTGATCATGAAAA
>CM054943.1:20323056-20379279 GCA_029168755.2 Tillandsia fasciculata | reverse complement strand
ACAAAGATACTTGAGATACTGATGACAGAGATGCTTTACCTCTGTGGGTCGCTCCCCCTCGAGTGCTAACTCCGGAGGTGGGCTTTTCGACCCAGCCGTTGTGTGCCGGTCTGATACTTATGTGTGGGGATGCGAGCCATGCGAGCCGATCCCGCGGTTTCGAGCCATGTGTGCAGATTCCGCTGAGCAGGCAATACCAGTTATTACTGGTGTCTAGATTGGGTTTTTTTTGGACAGATACTATTTCTGATGCATGGCATACAGTTTTGACAGCATAGTAGTGGTAGTTTTCTTGTTTTCAACAACTTATGCATCTTACCACTTCCCTTTTGCCTCTAGTAGTCCTAGTGGGTGCGTCAGAGTTGAGGTTTTTACCCACTAGGGGAGGCTGCTGGTTTATCTGGTAGTCTCACCCCCATTGTTGTTTCCGTTTCTTTCTTCTCCTTTATTTTTGCAGAGTCATCTGCAGGAGCTGCTAGGCCTTCGGCAGCAGATCGAGGTAAGGGGATCGCCGAATAGGTAGATCTCCTGTGAGACTGAGAGCTGTAGATAGATGCTGTACCCTTCGCTCAGACTGTGGTATTCCCCTTTATTTGGGTCTGGCTTCCGCCAGCCGGTTGTACTATTTTGGTGAGCTGGGAGATTATTGTACCTATTACAGTATTTATTTGTATTTTCAGTCTGAGGTACTATGTGGTTCTTCTATTTCAGCTCTTTTATCATACATTATATTTGAGCTGGTTACCAGCGCTTCGTGTACGCGGAAAGTTCCGTGTGCACGGCGGATCTGTAGACGGACCCGGGGTCTGGTTTACACCCCGGGGCGTGACACAGATAATGCAAGACTTGCCCATCAGCCTTTGTTCTGCCGTCGACGTATTCTTGGTTCCTTGTTGCGATCTCGGGTATTTAGGAGGCCGGCTCCTCTTGGTATGCTCTTTTTCCAAAATTTGGCCGGGTTCGCTTCTTATCCCCGCTGTGATCTGCGCTCTCCTATCGGGCTCGTGAAATTGCTAATCCGTGCTCCACCGCGGTGGCTCTATCGACTACCTCCTGGAAGGTGTGCAAATCCGCCGCTTGCACCACCTCGAAGATGTCCCTTCGTAACCCGTCCACAAAATGACGGGCTTTGTGAGATTCATTTCTTACGACAAAAGGAACACATTTGATCAACCTCACAAATGCCCGTTGGTATCCCATAACTGTCCAACTTCCATGCTTGATATGCTTCAGGTCATCTTCCATCTGCTGTTTGATGCTGTCGGAGAGAAATGCCCCAAATAATTTTTCTCGGAACGTGGTCCAAGACGGAAGGGCGGTGCCCTCTAAGGGGTCCGGGCGCACCGTCTTCCACCACAGGCGGGCATTTCCCTCGAGAAAGTTGTTACGGATTTTGTGTTGGCGTATTTCGTGAAATTGATTAAGTCTTGAAGATTGAAGATAAAGAAGTTTGGATCATATAACTCAATCTCAAGAAAGAAGAATTCAAAAGGATCAGGTACGTTTAACTAAATATTTTTGGTGATCCGAATACTTCTTATAGTGTAGAAACACTTGGAAGAATGTTTTATTGCATAAAAATCAAAAACTGGACATGGGACATGTTCAGGATCCAGATCGGACATCACAGTTCGGACCCCGAACAGAGATTAGATCATGCGCAATTCCAGTCCGGACCACGGGAATTTCCAGTCCGGACCCCGAACGTGGAATTTGCAAGAATTGCATGAACAGTCCGGACCGTGAGGTTTCAGTCCGGACCCCGAATGTCCTCTTTTCTGGAAAAAGTCTGTTTCGTCTGACAGTCCGGATCGCAGATTTCCAATCCGGACCGTCGTCCTGTAAAATTCCAGAAATGGTTAGTTTTTGATGCTTATCTTCTTCCAATGGTTTCTAACCTATAAATAGACCCTATGATTCATTTTCTAGGGCAGATCCGTATACGACCGAAATAGAAAAATCCACATATAGAGAAGAAAGGAAATCAATAGATTTAATTCTATGTTTCTTCATCTATATTGATTAATTTGATTCTAGGTTTTCCAAACTCAGATTTTGAGTAGAATCAAATTAATGAATACTTAGATGGTATTTCCGATCTATTTCTAATCTAAGTATTCGGCGGATCATCACCACCCAAAAACAACGATTTTTCCCAAAATCGGCGCGTGGACTCGCGTGGCCTTGTGGATTCAAGGTGCGACCGCTCTCGTGGATTCGGAGCGAGGTACGTTCGTGGATTCGAGACGTGCTACTGGGTGAAGACCGTGGATTCGGTCGGACGTCGTGGACTCGACGTTGGACGCTGTGGATTCAGCGTTGGGCGCGGATCGTGGATTCGAGAAGCGTTGTGGAGCGAGCGGAGAAGATCTACTAGGAGCGTATGGAAAAGGTTGAGTCGTCTGTGAGTACGGTATATCACCTTGTACGTGTTTAATTCTAGTGGATTTCGCCGTGTTATCGGTCCCGTGGTTTTTTACTCCGGTTTGGAGTTTTTCCACGTAAAAATCGTGCGTGTTATTTTTTTATTTCCGCATTGGGTTTTATTGCGCAATGATTTTTGAGTGTTTATTGTTTACACCTATTCACCCCCCTCTAGGTGTTTTTTCCCCTATTTAGATCCAATTATACATAACCCAACAAGTGGTATCAGAGCGGGAATAGGGTTGTAAACAATGGTTGAAGGTGGAAACATCAACGACCCCCTTTCTTCGATGGAACAAATTATGCCTACTGGAAAGTACGGATGAAAGCTTTTTTAATTTCCATCGACGAACGGGTGTGGCAATCAATTGAATTAGGATGGTCTAATCCAACTGAAATTATTGCTGATGTTCGCACCATCAAACCTAGGTCGAAATGGACCAAGGAAGAGATTGATTTATCTTCTTACAATGGCAAAGGAATTAATGCTTTATTTAATGCTTTGTCACAAACTGAGTTCTCTCGCGTCTCGGCATGTGAGACTGCGAAAGAAATCTGGGATGTTCTTCAAGTTACGCATGAGGGAACTAACCTTGTGAAGATTCAAAAACTGCAAATGCTTACGAGCAAGTTTGACTCTATTTCTATGGCAGAAAATGAATCGTTCACAGACTATTACACACGATTGCAAGACATCGTGAATCATGTGCTAACTTGGGAGAGAAGATTCCAGAATCTAAAGTTGTAAGAAAGATTTTAAGACTCTTCCTGAACGATTTCGCCCAAGGTTACAGCCATTGAAACAATTAAACACCCGGACGAAATGCGTGTAGAAGAATTAGTTGGTGCACTTACAAACTTATGAAATGACATTTCCTACTAACTATTCGTCTGGAAAAGCATCCTCTTCTAAGTCTTCAGGTTTTGCATTGAAATCAACCAAAGAAGAAGACATGGATTCATCCTCCTCAGACAATGACGAGAACCTTTCTATGGAGGATTTCGAGAAGCAACTTGCTCTCTTGACAAGGAAGTTTCGCCGAAACTTTCGAAGGGGTAATTCAAGCAAAACTCCATCCTTCGGAAAGTCAAAAAAAGGCAAGGGTTCTTCAAGCAACAAGTCAAGAAAGCAAGAGAGTTTTTCTAAGGATAAGTGTCACGCCCCGGGGGGTTTTTAGGTCAAGATAAGCGGAAATGTGTGTGTATAAATTTTTTTTCTTAATAAATATGCATCAGCCTCGCCCCCGGTGCGTGTTAGACCGCCACATACATAAATTCACTCTGCCAACGGACAGAGTCTCCTTTGTATATGCACGGTGTCCCATTTACAATGCCAACCATCAACAATGCAGTAGTCATCAACCATTGCAGTGAAAATATATTTAACTACGGTTTTAAAAACGGTGTCCACCCGACACCCTATTTTTCAAACAGTTAAACATTCAATCATTGAAGCGGCAACACCATTCGGAAAGGATAAAATCAGAGGTTATAAAATCTGTGCCCACACGGCACTCCGCTTTGAAAAGACGTTTTCGCAATCGTTTGGTTTTTATCAAAACATGCCGCACATGAAAACACCACAAATGTAGCTAAGCCATAAAAGTACATCCAATCCACAGTGCCGACTATTTAATTGTCTACAGTTAACATGAACCACACAAGCAAATTAAACTAACAATAGCGTAAAGGAAATGAGATAAACCCAAGAGATCACGAGTAGTAAGCCTCCTACGACTATGATCCTCGCGACGCAGTCTCACCGCCATCCCGGCTAACGCACCTAGTCAAACCTGTCACGGAGTGGGTAAAGTCAGTGACAAACAAAGTAGATGTCTTAATATTAACATGAATTAAAGAACAAACCAATTCCACCGGAACCTTTCGCTAAAACCATGTGCAACAATAAGCTGGGCACCAACCCCAGAGTACCTGTCGGAGAGACAGAAGTCCCCCCTCGTGCACAACCCCTTTGATGCTTTTAACCCCATTCACGGTGCTAGTGCGTCCCCTTTAGCTGGCGTGAAGAGGTCCTCACGGCTCCTACCCCTTTGTGAGGCACACGGGTCAAAAAGACCACTTCTCCGGAAAAGTACACCCATGCGGAGGCCAATCCGCCTGTGTACGTGCAGCATCCCACCCCAAAATTTGCCGGTGTCGGCGTGTATTGAGCCCCGCGACCGCAGTTGCCATAATTATCATGTTAGAATAACCAGAAACATTTATGCGAAAGATTTAACAGTCCATCTACTTTGTTAGACAAATTAACGAGTCTTTTACGATGATAGATGCACTTACTGCACTTGTTGCACTTATAGCAAGAGTACCCACCTAGTTGAGGAGAAATCGGAACACTTGAATCATTTGCACACTCTTGCCGCGCACCTGGACCTAAGAAGAGTCCACATGGGTAAACTATAGTCAAAACCATGTACTAACATCACAAACGAAGGTCCAAATTTTCCTACTTTGACGAAAAAATCCCAAAACCATCCGATTTACCAAAGACCGGATCCCCGCGCTGCCGTCGCCGCCCGCCGGAGCCCCGCGCGGCCTGGAACCGCGCGGCGCGTCTCCGCGGGCGGCACCTGCGTGGCTTTGGGCCCATGCGGCGCGGCGCCCCGCGCGGGTGCAGGCCCGCGCGGTGCCCACGCGGCGCCCGCGTAGGTGCGGGCCCGTGCGGGTGTTGCCCGCGCGGTGCCCGCGCAGCTTCCGCAGTAGCCGCCCGCGGCGGTGTCCGTCCGCCCGTGGCGTCCTTCCGCGCGATGCCCTAGCGGCATCGCGCGTCTCCGTCGTCCGCTCCGTGCCCTAACTCGCTCGACGACGGTGGCGGCGACGGAGACGACGGAGAAGCCCGAAAATCCAACGAGAAAAATAAAGGAAAATCCCAAAAAATCACAACGAGGATTTACTAACCGGATTGATCGACGAGGAAGTCGCCCGATCGCGTTCTTGCCTCGGTTCGTTGTTCGGGATGATCGGACTCCTTCTCTCTTTCCTCTTCCTTTCTTCCGGCTAGGGGTCCGTCCTTTTCTTTCTTTCTCTCTCTCGTTTCTTTTCTCCTCACCGACTAGGGTTTTTCTTTTTCCTTCCGATAACCGAGATTATATATATATATATATATATATATATATATATATATATATATATATATATATATATAACCCTTTATTATTTAATTATTTTTTATTTTATTTATTTATTTATTTTCCTTTCAACACGTACGTAAAAGAAAAATCCTTTTTCCGTCACCGGATAATTAATTAATTCATTAATTATCCCCTACGAGATAAATCCAAAAACATGCCGGATATTTTACACGGATTACGATGCACGCCCCAAGTCACCGCGATCTTCGAAGTCCCCTTCCGGGAGATCCATACATCGGATTCCCGATCCGATCGCACCGTCGGTCTTCATTTTCCGAGCCCTTTGCTAGAAAAATACCCGCACCACGCACCGACCGACTTTCAAACATTAAATAATTTTATTTCACTTAAGGGCTTAATTAATTAACATGTGAGTCTCAATTACACGTAAGAGCCGAATCACTACACTACTCACACTTTATAAAAAGTTTCGTCCCCGAAACTTTAGTACAAACCTCGCTAAACAATTCAGGAAAGCATTCCCTCATTTTCGATTCCAGTTCCCATGTCGCCTCACGCTCTTCGTTGTTGTGATGACCCGGATCTCCGCAGAGCTGCTGCAGTGCGTTGGGGTGGCTATTGGAGGCCTACATAGTGTGTTGGAGGTGTTTGGGGCATAATTGGACAAGTGATGGACTTCGGGGCTTAAATGGAACATGTGAGTGATCGGAGGACCCCTTGGAGAGTTTAGAAGTGGTTTCGCGCGAAACGGATATTAAAATTGTCCTCCGGCAAAATTTGGGCTAAGAACGCATTTCCGGGTGCATTCGGCAATTTTTAGAGTTGGAATTTGGCAAAACGGACGTTAAATTCGGATTCAGCGCGTGAAAACGGTCAAAATGGACTACCCACTTGTCATTTTTGAGCTCGGGTTACTGTTCACCGCCGGAACAGTGATTCCGGCGATCGCCGGCGGCGGCGGCGGGCAGCGGAGGCGCGGCCTCGGGCAGGCGGAGAGCGGCGGCGGGCAGGGCGCGGGCAGGGCGCGCGGGCATGGCGCGCGGGTGCGCGGTCCACGCGGCCGGCGTGCACCGGAGCGGGGTGCCACGTGGCGGCTTCCCATTGGGTGGTTCTTTGGTCCCGGTCTACGGAACCGGGCAGTGTTTGGTGGACCGGGCGGGAAAACACGTGGCATCTCGTCATTGGTCCAGTGTATGAAGTTTTGTGCACCGGGTGCAGCGAGCGTGGGGCATTGACACGTGGCGCGCGGGGATTGGCCGGGCCACTGTGCGCGTGCAGGTGGCAGGGTGGCGCGGCAGGGGGAGGTGGCAGCTGGCGTGGCGGCCATGGCGCCGACGTAAGCCTGCCATTGGCGGGCTGCCAGCCACTCCGTTGACCAAGGACGGCCACGTGGCGCGAGGAGGTTGGTTGGATCCGCTGTTCTGTGTTCGGGGACACGTGTCGGCGCGAGGAGCGGGTCGGACGGGTGCGCGGTCCGGCCGGATTGGGTGTGCGGGCGTGGGCCGAGTGGGCCGGGCCACTGTGTGTGCCCGGTTTCGGGGCCCGAATGATTCGGGCGCCCGAAACCGGGGACAGAGATGGTATTATTTGAAATGTTTGGTTGGGCCTTTATATATCCCCTCCTCTCCCTCTTTCTCACCTTTTTCCGAGCTTTAGAGAGGGAATGGGAGGGAGAGCTCAATATGAAAGTTGTTCCCCTTGGTGTTCTTGAGCTCGTGGTGGATCCCCGGAATTTCTGGAAGCTCGGCAACGGCGATATCGATTTTACAGTTCGCCTCGGTTTCCCCCCATTTCGGCCCAATGCCGTCACAGTCCAGTCGGAAATTCACTGTGAGCAAACCAGAAGGAGTTTTTGGACAATTTCTTCGACAGCGTGTTCCTAAGAGGTGAGGCTTCGATTTTCGTGTTGATCGCTTCGCTCCGTTTCGCACTTTGGCACGTTTCCCGAGACATCTTTGACCCCTATTTTTCTGTGATGGATTTTGGACAGCACCGGCTTGCCGATTTTATATCTCAGCCTAGGAACATCGGATCAAGGCGTTTCAGGACTTGATTTTGATCTACTCGTTGCGAGGAACACAGTGGTGATTTTTCTGGGATTTTTGGAAATTGTTTCGAAGGTGATAATTAAGCTTTTCTTGGACAGATTGCTACAGGAATTTTGATTTGGGAGGTTTTGAGGTGCAGCGGTGTTTTATTTTTATCTTGGTCTACAGGTATCAGATCTGGGCATTTAAATAGTCGTTTTGGGGCTACTTTTTGCGAGAAACGCGACTGTGAATTTTCTAGATTTTCTTGGGGACTGGACAGAGGTGATATTTAGCCTTTTTGGGGCTGATTTTGGACTGTAGGAAATTGTACAGTTTTGGGATTAATTGTGCGCTTTGTTCTGTGCTGTGGGACACAGATTTTGGTGGAATGCTGTGTTAGAGGACTGCGGGCAGCGAGACGTTTCTTTTGGTGCGGTGCGCGCTTTTCGAGGTGGGTGGTTGTTGCTTGCCTCTATATCTGACTTACTCACTAAGTTTATTAGAAAATCCCACTATTGAGCATATTGATTATCATGCATGATTGACTGATATACATGTGAGCCTATCATCTGAGATTAATTTTGTGAATATAGCATGTTGAGGATATTATTGGGATGATATTTCTGTTGGAACATGATCGTTGGAATAATTTATTAGTGATAATTAACATGCTACATCAGCACCTAAATTTTATGAAAGTGGATTAAATGATTAATTGTTGGGACATAATGACATATCAATGTGCGAGTTTCACTCTGGGGATTTATTATGGAACAGGGATCATATACATGTGTAGTTGACTGATGATTTTAGCATGATTGTTATATTTATGTGGGTATTATTAATTATTACACATGTAAAACTGTTATTTGACATATTCTCCCTTTCACATTGCTGAGGACTTTTGCATGCTTATTTGGACATCTAGATAGGCCACTATTTTATTGCTACACTATCATATTGGGATTTGACTTAGGAGAAACCATGATTGCTTTCTTTCTCCTTTTTATTTAGACTTTTGAGTCATGTTGCTCGGGTTCGAGCAGAGGTTTGGGATAGTGTAGCCGGGAACTGAGGGTCAGTGACAGGGTGTATTAGATGTTGGATTGTGGGTTATTGCGGCAACCGCGGACAGTAGGCGGTTGACCGAATCTTGATTATTTTACCCAATTGTGGGTTGTGGGTTATTGCGGTGACCGCGGACTTTGGGCGGTTGACCGGATGTTTACTATTACATCAGATTGGGTATCAGATTTCTCTAGTGGATGGTATTTCCCACTTTTTGAGTACTATTGCATCAGATCGGGGTTTTATTAGTGGACGGAGTTTCCCACTTTGATCATAGTCATGATCCAGTCCTGCTATTATGAGACAGTGGTTACAGAGATGCTTGATACAGTGATACTTTACTCGTGTGGGTCGCTCCCCACGAGTGCCACTCCGGAGTAGGCTTTACATGGTGCCGAGCGCCGGGCACCATGGTGAATTGTGAGTGCTGATTGGGATTTCGAGCCTTATGTGCTGATCCCCTACTGAGTTCCTGAGATTTATGACAGAGCAGGCAGTACCAGTTTTACTGGTGGTACCAGATTGGGTCTATTTGGTCATATACTGTCCCCTGATGCATTCATACAGTCATTTCTTCCAGTATTGCATTTAGAGGCATACTAGTAGTGGTTTCCCCTTTTATTCGGTAGTTCTGTTTACAGCTTTACCACTTGTCCCTTTTCTTGCCTCTAGTAGACTTAGTGGGTACGCCGGAGCTTGAGGCTTTACCCACACGGGGAGGCTACTGGTTTACTAGTGGTTCTCACCCCCATTGTTGTTTCCCCTTTGTTTTCTCCCCCCTGTTTTGCAGAGTTCTCTTCGGGAGTTGCTGATCTCCAGTCGTTGTCCGAGGCGAGGGAGTCACGAGCTAGATCTTTACCACCCGAGGAGTGTTGCTGTATTCCCTGGTTGGAGATTCCTGGTAGTTGTTGGCTGATTCTACTGTTTTATTTGGAGAGAGATCTTTTGTATATGGTGAGACTGATGTTGAGACTGATGTACTATAGTTTTAGTTTATCTCCTTTTATAGTTGAGAGATGCTATACTGAGGACTTTGTATGATGATTATCTGTATTTGAGGAAATGGACATTGTACTCTATTTCATGTTGTACAGTGATTGGATTTTATTTTACAGCATTTCATTTCAGCTCTGATATTTGTGTAGCTATAGTACTATCTTTTGCAGGTTAGACGCTTCGCCTATGCGGGTTTTAGCATAGGTGGCGGATCTGTTGGCGAGCCCGGGTCGCAGTTTCGACCCCGTGGCGTGACAGTTGTTGCTCCATTGGACCTTCACATAGGAAATAGTTCTGTTACGCAACTTCTTGTCCTCTCTTGCCAAAATTCGCACCGGCGTCCCCTCGATGCTCAAATCCTCACGCAACTCGATGGTGGAAGCATCCAAGGCATGAGAGGGGTCAGCGAGTGTAGTGATTCGGCTCTTACGTGTAATTGTGACTCACATGTTAAATAATTAAGCCCTTAAGTGAAATAAAATTATGTTATGTTTGATAGTCGGTCGGTGCGTGGTGCGGATATTATTCTGGCAAAGAGCTCGAAAAATGAAAACCGACGGTGTGATCGGATCGGGAATCCGATGTACGGATCCCCCGGAAGGGGACTTTGAAGATCGCGGTGACTTAGGGCGTGCATCGAAATCCGTGTAAAATATCCGGCATGTTCCTGGATTTATCTCGTAGGGGATAATTAATTAATTAATTAATTATCCGGTGACGGAAAAAGGGTTTTTCCTTTACGTACGTATTAAAAAGGAAAATAAATAAATAAAATATAAAATAAATAATTAATAAGGGATTATATATATATATATATATATATATATATATATATATATATATATATATATATATATATATATATATATATATATATATATATATATATATATATATATATATATATATAATCCCGGTTATCGGAAGAAAAATAAAAACCCTAATCGGTGAGGAGAAAAGAAACGCGAGAGAGAAAGAAAGAAAGAAAAAGACGAAACCCTAGCCGGAGGAGAGAAGGAAGAAAGAGGAAAAAAGAGAAGGAGTCCGATCATCCCGAACAACGAACCGGAGGCAAGAACGCGATCGGGCGACTTCCCCATCGATCAATCCATTTAGTAAATCCACGTTGTGATTTTTCGGGATTTTCCTTTATTTTTCTCGTTGGGTTTTCGGGCTTCTCCGTCGCCTCCGTCGCCGCCACCGTCGTCGTGTTAGGACACTGAGCGGACGACGGAGACGCGCGATGCCGCTAGGGCATCGCGCGGAAGGACGCCGCGAGCGGCTACTGCGGAAGCCGCGCGGGCACCGCGCGGGCCGTACCCGCGCTGGCGCCGCGCGGCCGCCGCGCGGGCAGCACCAGCGCGGGCCCGCACTGTGACACCCCCGGAATTTGGATTAGTCCTCTATATAAATGATATAATAGGACTAAATCTCTAACCCGGCTATAGCATTTTGGATGGTAGCAAGATCCAAGAGGAACATGAGAGTTAAGCGTGCTAGAGCTAGAGTAGTTCTAGGATGGGTGACCCCCTGGGAAGTGGGGCGTCACAGTTGGTATCAGAGCCATTCACCAGCCGGAAATGTGAGATGAGTCTCGGCTGAGCCAGGGTTATATAGCGGGTAAAGCGAGGCTCCCCGGCTAATGACCGTTGTGAGTGGAGTGCAGCTCCTCACAAGGTCGGCTAAGGCTAGCGAGACGAGTCTCACATCGACTGGTGCTTGTGAGTGTGCTTGAGCCTGACGTGGACGTCAGGGCTTAAAGGGGGGGAGAATGTGAGACCCCTGGAATTTGGATTAGTCCTCTATATAAATGATATAATAGGACTAAATCTCTAACCCGGCTGTCACGCCCCGGGGGTTTGGTGGTAGGGCGAGGCGGTAAGCTACTGGGCCAATGCGCTCTAGGATCTCGAAAGGCCCCACAAACCGTGGGCTCAGCTTGCCCTTTAGCCCGAAACGCCTGATTCCCCTGGATGGCGAGACCCGCAAAAGCACATGCTCCCCCACTTGAAATTCCAAGTCACGGCGCCTCAGGTCTGCGTAACTCTTCTGTCGGTTCTGGGCGGTCAGCAGGCGCTGTCTGATAAGGCGCACTTTCTCTTCAGTTTCCTCCACTAAGTCGGGTCCCAAGAGTTTCCGTTCTCCCAAGTCGTCCCAGCAAATCGGGGACCGACAGCGCCTTCCGTATAAGGCTTCGTAGGGCGCCATCTGAATGCTGGCCTGGTAGCTGTTGTTGTAGGCAAATTCCACGAGGGGTAGGTAGCGTGACCAACCGATTCCCCAATCGAGCACACATGCGCGAAGCAGGTCTTCGAGGGTTTGTATCACCCGCTCCGACTGTCCGTCCGTCTGAGGGTGGAAGGCTGTGCTGAACTGTAGTCTGGTCCCCATGGCCCGCTGAAGACTTTGCCAAAACTTCGAGACAAAACGCGTGTCTCTGTCCGAGGTGATCGATGCCGGTACCCCATGTAGTCTCACGATCTCACTGATGTAGACTTGAGCTAACCGTTCGCGGGTCCAAGTTGTAAGAATCGGCAGGAAGTGTGCTGACTTGGTTAACCGGTCGACTACGACCCAGATCGCGTCGTGGCCCTGTTGTGAACGTGGGAATCCAGTGACAAAATCCATGGTGATCTGGTCCCATTTCCACTCTGGTACCGGTAAGGGCTGTAGCTTCCCTGCTGGTCGCTGGTGCTCGGCCTTTATCTGTTGGCATACTAGGCAGTGGGCTACGTGTCGCGTCACGTCTTCTTTTAGCTTAGGCCACCAGAACGTCTGTTTGAGATTCCTGTACATCTTCGTGCCCCCCGGATGTGCCGCATAAGGGGCTCGGTGTGCCTCTGCTAGGATCTCTTCCTTCAACTCTGCTGAATCCGGCACGCAGATCCGTCCGCGGAACCGTAAGGCGCCGCCATCTTCCACCGCAAAATTGCTCTCTTGGCCCAGGGGAATCTTGTCTCGTATGCGCTGTAGGTGTGGGTCGGTCTGCTGTCCCTCCTGGATCTTCTCGAATAACGTCGGCCTGACCACCAAGGTTAGAAGTTGCATAACCGTGCCCGCAGGCACCACCTCCAACTGCATTCGCACGAACTCCGCGATCAGGTGGTCCTGCTTCGTCAGCGCGCTCTCCGATGCCCCTTCTTGATGCCCTTTCCTGCTCAGTGCGTCTGCTACCACGTTTGCCTTCCCGGGGTGATATTGAATCGTCAAGTCGTAATCCTTCAACAACTCGAGCCACCGCCTCTGCCGCAAGTTTAACTCTTTTTGGGTAAAGATGTACTTAAGACTTTGATGATCTGAGAAAATGTTGCAGTGGACTCCGAAGAGATAATGCCTCCACAGTTTCAAAACGAAGACTACAGCGGCCAATTCCAAGTCATGTATCGGGTAGTTCTTTTCGTAGTCCTTCAGCTGCCTGGACGCGTAGGCGATCACCTTCCCCTGTTGCATCAGAACACCTCCAAGACCGATCCTTGATGCGTCGCAGTACACTTCATAATCCTCTCCGGGCGTCGGCAGCACAAGTATTGGTGCCCTAGCCAATCTCTTCTTGAGTTCCTCAAAACTCTCCTGACACTTGGCCGTCCATATGAACTTTTCTCCTTTTCTAGTCAAGCGATTTAAAGGGGTAGCAATCTTCGCGAAACCCTCAACGAAGCGCCTGTAGTATCCCGCCAGTCCTAGGAAACTACGGACCTCTGTCACCGACGTCGGCGGCTGCCAGTCCACCACTGCTTCCACCTTCTTGGGATCCACGGCGATTCCCTGTGCCGAGATCACATGTCCCAGAAAACCGACTTCGCGCAGCCAGAACTCACACTTCTTGAGTTTAGCGAACAGCTTCTGTTCTCTGAGGGTTTGCAGGATCGTTCGCAGATGGTCCTCGTGCTCCTCGTCGGTAGTGGAGTAGATTAAAATGTCGTCGATGAAGACTACCACGAACCGATCCAGGAAGGGTCTAAAGATCCGGTTCATCATGTCCATGAAGACTGCGGGGGCGTTCGTAAGCCCGAAAGGCATCACCGTAAACTCGTAGTGGCCGTACCGAGTCCGAAAGGCGGTCTTGGGGATATCTGCGTTTCGAACTCGGAGTTGGTGGTAGCCCGATTGCAGGTCAATTTTGGAGAAGACCGTCGCTCCCCGTAACTGGTCAAAGAGGTCGTCGATTCTGGGCAGGGGGTACTTATTCTTCACCGTGACTTTGTTTATCCCTCTGTAATCAATGCAGAGACGCAGGCTTCCATCTTTCTTCCGCACAAAAAGTACCGGTGCGCCCCAGGGTGACACACTCGGTCTGATGAACCCTTTGTCCAAGAGATCTTCCAGTTGTGCCTTATGCTCCTTTAGCTCCGCGAAGGCCATTCGGTAAGGGGCCTTCGTAATAGGCTGCGTGCCTGGTAGTAGCTCAATAGGGAACTCCACCTCCCTCTCCGGAGGCATCCCCGGCAGCTCCGTGGGGAAAACGTCAGGGTAGTCCCTCACCACTGGGATATCTGCAGGTGTCGCCGGGGGTCGAGTAGCCAAATCCACCGATGCTAGATAGGCCACGCACCCCCCTCAACCAGTCTTCTGGCCCGCGCCGCTGAAATAATTGCCGGGAAGGAGATGCTCTTGCCCATTATGTACACATGTTCGGGGAAGCCCGGTTCTTGTAGCCGCAGTTGTCGCTTGTCGCAATCAATGAGTGCCTGGTACCTTGTGAGCCAGTTCATGCCCAACACCACGTCGTACTCCTTCAGGGGGATCACCGCCAAGTCCCAAGGGCAAGCCAACCGCCCTAACATAATCGGGCAGGCGGCCACAAAGCTGACCGCCTCCAAAGTCCCTCCCGCCGTTTGCACCGTCAAGAAGGCTTGGAGGGGTGTCTCCTCGAGGTTATGCATGAAAACGAAATCACGAGAAATGAACGAGTGTGTTGCTCCGGTATCGAAAAGAGTTCTAGCACGGGAATTCAAAACGGAAGTAGTACCTGCAAGAGCGTCCTCCGGTGGATCAGTCCCTTGGCGGGTCATTGAGAAAACCCTCCCGCCTGGTTGTGGCTGCCGGTCCTCCTCACGCCGTGGTGCGGGGGGTCTGGAAGTCGACGCCATAGGAGCTTTCCCCCGCCCTGAGAGCTGTGGCGCGGGCGTATAAGCTCCCGAGGGTGCAGATCCCCCGCCTAAAGGACAGTTGCGGCGGAAGTGCCCCCGTTTGCCGCACCTGAAACAGTGGTCGCTTCTCTGGGGGCACTCTCCCGCAATGTGCCCTCCCCCGCATTGTAGAGTCCTGGCGTTCCGATGCCTTTGTATACCTTCGTTTTATGACGGGATTGTTGGGGAGACTCTTCACTGTGTTTTCTGCAATTGACTGGGCCTGGACCGCGAGTTTTTTTTTCTGCGTTTGAGCTCGGAAAACGGAGAACGGCAAAGAGATCGGATTCGGATTCCGATTTACGGATCTCCCGGGATGGGGGTCAAAGCGGTTGCCTTTGAGTGGTGCATCGGAATCCGTGCTAAGGGGCCGGCACGTTTTTCGAGGTGTTCGGACGGGATCCTGCTGTGATCAGACTTTTCATCTTTTTATGTCAGTGGGTTATTTTATTTATTTGGTAGTATCTCGACCTTTCAGTTTTCTGTTTTGGGTTCTAATTGTTTTTTCTTAAGTTGTTAGAAGGGGAGTTGAAATTCGAGAATTTTTGGGCTGATCGTCGGGGTTTGCGGGTATTTTTAGGTGGTAGAGCTCGCAAAACGGTGAACGGTGGCGCGATCGGATTTGAATTCCGACCCCGGGATCTCCCAGAAATAATTTTTGAAGTTTTACCATCAGTGTGGGCGCATCGAAAGTCGTGCAGGCGATCGGCACGTTTTTCGGGGTGATCTGAACCCCTCGTTGCATCCCGATTGATTTTAGTTGTGTTTTGGGGATTTAGGTTTTTCCCGTTTTTTTATTTGGGCGTTAAGTTTATTTGGGTGCGTGGGGGGGGAAACCCAATTCCTTTTCCCTCTTCTCAAGAAATCGACGGAGGGAACCAAAATCGAGAAAGGGGAAATCGCCCATCCTCTGCGGGATTGATCGGGCGTGGAAAGGACGATCCTCCTTCTTCCTCCTCCTCCGGCGGAATCAAGGTGAGCGGTTCGAGTTTTTCCTTTTTCCTTTTTGCAATTTCTGTGGGGTCGAGGATTTGGGTGTCGGTTGCTCGGGTGTTGTGGGTGATGCGTGTTGTTAAACGGGAGGCCGCCGCCGCCGTTGTTAAACGGGAGGCCGCTGCCGCCGTTATCGTGTCAACGGGGTCGTCGCCGCAGTCGCCGGGGACGCGTGGTCGCAACCGGAGCCGAAAAAGACGAAGAAAAACGTAAAATATAGCAAAATCCGTCGCGCGGTCCACGGGACCAGCGTGCACCCGGTGCAGGAAATGGCGACCCAATGTTGTGAACCCGGTGCGCTTCAGCCATGCACCAGCCCGGCCCGGTAGCGCGGTGCACGCACTGGGCGTGCACCCGGTGCGCGCCGCAGCGCCCTGCAGCCGTGAGCCCGGTGCGCGCCTCGCCCGTGCACCGGCCCGGCCCAACTCCCCTGGTGCACGCTTCCTGGGTGAGCCGGGTCTGCGCCGCCGCCTCCACTGCGCTGTGAACCCGGTCCACGCCTGGACCCGTGCACCAGCCTTCAGCCTATGAGTACATAAACTCCGTTTTTGGCCCGTTTCGCCCCGTTTTTGAGTGTTTTTGACCACGACGATGTTTTTAACAACAATTCTTACTGTAGCTTTTTTCGTGCACAAGGTGGGAGTGTTTTAGCGGGAGTTTCCGCACACCTTCTTCTTCGCGTTTCAGGTGGGTACCCCTTAGAACCCCTTTGTGCATATTCTTGTTACTATTATGTTTCATTGTCCTCATATTTGTGGCGACTGAGGGTCACGGTGCACGAGGATACATCCCGTGGTGGGGAATTTTTCCGGTGGTTGATTTACGGTATTGTGGGAAAGGTGTAAGAGTAAGTAGTTGCATCATTTTAATATTGTTAACTCCCGTTATTATTTATCACATGCTCTTATCGACGTTTTAGCAACCAAGTGTCGCGGTGCCCTATATTATGTATATGTATGTGGGTTTTATTGTGGTGTCTAGCGCCGGTCCCCGGCAGTCTTTTACTCTTGATATTACATGTTATCGTTTTACTTTTGATATTACATGTTATCGTTTTACCTTTGATATTACATGTTATCGTTTCACTCTTGATATTACATGTTACTGTTCTACTCCTGATTATACATGTTAGAGGGGTACTTTAGATTTCACATGTCACCATTTTACTCTTGTTTATTAATCATGTTGCTACCGGGATAGCGGTTATAGTTTGCTCTTGATTATATATTATGATGCTAACATGATTGTGGTTATGGTTACTTTGCTCGAGGCTGCAGCACGCGCACCCGCGGTTTGGCCACCGCTAAGGGTGCGCTTTTCCGGAAAAGCGGTCTATGACCCGTGTATACCCACGAGGTGACGTAGTGGGGCCCCTTATTAGTTGCGGGGTTTGAGGCGCCGAGGTGCGAGCGGTGCGACCCGTCGGTTTAGTTGTCCGACGTGGTCGGGTTTTTACAGGTACGGCACGGCCCGTCGGTTTAGTTGTCCGACGTGGTCGGGTTTTTACAGGTACGGCACGGCCCGTCGGTTTAGTTGTCCGACGGGGCCAGGTATTACAGGTACGGTACGACCCGTCGGTTTAGTTGTCCGACGGGGCCGGGTATTACAGGTACGGTACGGCCCGTCGGTTTAGTTGTCCGACGGGGCCGGGTATTGCAGGATACAGGGGTACAGATTATCTCTTCACGCCTGGGAGGGCGGTTACTCCGATTTGCTTTACGGTTTGATTTACTACTTTTCCTGCTCTATTGTTATTATTCGTCACTGACTTCCCACATCGTGACAGGGTCCAGACGGGGGGGGGAGCGGTAGGCGACGGTGAGGACGGGGCAGGAGCCTCTGGGTCGCTGGGGACCCCGAACTGTATTTCCTTTTTCTATCTTTGCATTTCATTCACATTTGTAGTTCTTTGTGTGGTTCTCGATACCCTCGTGGGGTCGGTGTGGATGTCGGCATGGTCTCTGTTTGGTAGTTCTCTTATGTATTTATCTTTCCTTTCACTTCTGTTGGCCGTTGGAAAAGAAAAAAAAAAACCAAAGAAAAGATTGCGAAAACTGTTTTCAAAAAATTTAAGTGTCGTGTGGGCACTGATTTCAAAACCCTGTGGATTTATGGATTGTGAAAACGAATTTCAAAACTCGAGTGTCGTGTGGGCACTGTTTTCAAAACCCTGTGGATTTATGCTGCTTTCGAACGCGTTTTCAAACTCTGGGTGCCGGGTAGGCGCCGTTTTCAACGACTGTGGATTTATCCTTTTAAAATTTCTTGGCCGTGCTTTTTACTCAGTTATGGTACATAGGTGTATGTTAGGACTGTTGTGATTGAATGGATGATTGCGTTTGGGACTTGTATTAGCTGCTACGCCGTGCATATACAGAGGAGACTCTGTCCGTTTGCAGAGTGATTCTGTGTATGCGGCGGGTCTGGGCATGCGCCGGGGAAGAAGGTTTATTTATCAAAAAAAAAATTTACGCGCCAAATGAGTACCTTTTGTGAACCGTTTCCGCTAAAACAAACCCCCGGGGCGTGACAGATTAAGATGGTATCAGAGCGGTTCTTTCAATCACAACAGTTAGTGCCGACATCCATGGGGATACCTCACTTGCCTACAGGTGAATGAAATGGGTAGGGCATAGGAAGGTAGAACGCGAGTGATCGAGGGGGGGAAGAGTCCGAGTCCTTTTCTCTCGCTAGGTGGTTCGTTGTTTTGTAAGTGAAGTCTAGGGCTGACTCTTGTTGTGTGTGTACAGATATGGCCCGTACCAGATCATCGGCCGGGGACGCGGAGGCAGATACGACGACATCGACGGCCGAGGAAAACTAGCTCCTGCGGCAACAGATGCGAGAGTGCGGGAAATATTGAGTTTCTTTTCTCGACATGGCTCGGGTGGTAGCACAACCCACCGGTGGTTGTTGGTTTATTGGCCGTCTGTCGGCCATGGGTAACCGGATAGCTGTTTGTCTAAACTTGTACCTTCTGGGTTTCCTGGTGTTAAGTTACAGCGGGTAGTCGGTCGATTCCTTTTGCACCATGGGCAAGGTACTGGTGGGAGTGAGGATTCTTCCCCTATGATCGTTACCCATAGTTCGGCTTTTCACCGTAACCACTGCGATTGGTTGTAGAGATCGTCGTGTTGGGTTCACGGGTGGCTCCTTTTAGTGGGGTTGTGGTGGTAAAGCTTTGGGTTGGGTTTCTGTTTTCTGCACAAGTGCGTCGGTTCGGTTGTCCTGCTGGTGGGTTGGCGTGTGATCCCTCGAGTGCGTTTAGTGAACCTAGGCAACTTTTGACACGGTTCTTCTCGCTGTTTTCGTTGCTTGTCTTCTTCCGACCCTTAGATTTCAGATGGATAGTCTTCAGTACCTGGAGGTCTTTGCTGAACGGACCTAGAGCTTAGATTTTCTTCTAGTTGGGAGTGTCACTGTTGGTCTAGAAGTTTACCGCTCGAGTAGATGCCCGGTGCTTGGAGGGGCAACGGTTTGGGACCGAGAGTTAGTGGCTATTTAGAGCGTCGCACCCCGTCGGTGCCAAGACGGAGGTAGGACCTTACTTTGTTGGTTTTGTCGCTAGCTTCCCATGACTAAGGCATAGCCTTGAGGCTTAGTTTGGGAGCGCTTTGGGTCGTTGATCTTTTGGGGCAGGTGTGAGTCAAGGGGAATCTGGCGACTACTCGGAGTTTTGGCACTGGTCACTTTCGGCTAGGAGGTCCTGTGCGCAGCCCTTTCTGTGGGGTAGACCTCGTGGTAGGTCTTAGAGCTGAAACCTAACGTTAGTCTTGACCGTCACCTCGGTAGGACGGACAGTCGGAACGGGTGGTCCGGGATGGTGGTTATGCTCCGAGCTTGTGGCCCGTGTTGGTGACGGAGGGGAGCGGTCCGTGTTGGTGACAGGTGAGTTCGTTGTTTCCAGGGGGGGGAATTTTGGGTGGTTAGTAACCCAGCCTGTTTAGTTGGCACCTCTCGGAGCCCTGTGAGGGCGTTGTGTGGCATGTTTTCCTCGTCGTCGGGTTGGATGTTTTGGACTTTTAAAGGATCATTGGTATGGGTTGGGCGGTACGACTGGGGCACCTCGACGCATCGCGAGACTTTGTTGCCGACTGCTCAGCGCCAGCTGGGGTGGCGTGCGGACCGGTGTCGTCGTGACTGGGAATTTCGAGTCGGGAGGCAGGAATACGACGAGGTGCTGGGCAGGGACTGGTTCACGAGGTATCCGGCGGATGTATAGCTACTTGGTTTCAGTGAGCCTAGCGACTTGACCCTTTACGTCGCTCACTGACACCCCCGTGGTAGGGGTTTCTTCTGCCATCCTCCTGACTGAATTGCCGGGAATACCCCCGGGCGAGAGGTCATCCTATCTTTCGAGCTTCTACCAGACACGCAACCTATCACTTAGGCGCCTTGCGGAATGGCTTCCGCGGAACTGAGGGAAGCTAAGGCACAATAAGGAGTTTTTCTGAATAAAGGGTTCATCAGACCGAGTGTGTCGCCTTGGGGCGCACCCGTGCGTTTCGTGCAAAAGAAGAGCGGAAGCCTACGCCTACGCATCGACTACAGGGAGATAAACAAGGTTACAGTGAAGAACAAGTCCAGAATTGATGACCACTTCGATCAACTACGAGAGGCACTTGCAGATTATTCTCCGGACTCTCAGGGACCAGAAGCTGGTTGCTAAATTTAAGAATGTGAGTTCTGACTTCGCGAAGTGGACTCTCTGGGGCACATTGTGTCAGCAACGGGAATCGCAGAGAATATGAACGGAACTACCCGACACACGATCAGGAACGGGCAGCAGTCGCCTTCGTTTTAAAGCTTTGGGAGACATCACCTTTCCTTGGAGTTCATCGTAATGTATTTTCGGATCGCCAGAGTCATAAGTTTTGTTCAGATAGAAGGATTTGATTTTTGCGGCAGAGGCATTGGTTGGAGTTGCTGAAGGACTCGGCTTGTCCATTCAGTATCACCCCGGGAAAAGCAAGTGTAGTAGCGGATGTTTTGAGCAAGAAGGGTCAAATCGAGGCGGGAAACCGATGAGCGCGAATACTCAGCAGGACTGGTACTGTCGCGCGGCTTTTGTCCTTGATGGTCAAGCCAACCCTATTAGAGAAACCTTAGAAGGCGCACAGATACAGCTTATTCGAGTCAAGACCCCCCGGACCACGCGAGCGACTTTTCGGCGAATGCGGACGACGCAATACGTTTCGAGGGCGGAATTACGTGCCCGAGCTGCCAGAGTTGAAGGAGGAGATACCGTCAGCGGCGCACTGCGTCCCCTATACGGCGCATCCGGGTGACACGAAAATGTTCAAGGACGCGATGCGGTTTGAGTCACCGTAGATCGACTGACGAAGTCGACTCTTTTCCCATCCATCCGTATGACGTGGACTAAAGACACTCGGCTGGTGTCGAACCCTTGGCAAGGTTTACAACAAGCTCTAGAGACTAAACCACGCTTCAGCACGGCGTTTCACCCCCAGACCGACGGACAGTCCGAGCGAGTGAACCGGATTCTCAAAGATGTGCTCCGAGTCTGCGCACTTGATTTTGGTGATGGATGGTCACTGCTTTTGAGCTTAGAGAGGACCTGAGCTTCGACGGAACACCGGTGTGAACCTTAGCACGAGAAAAAAAAAAAAAAAAAAAAAAAAAAAAACGGGGATTGCGCGACCGGATGATCCCCTATGTGACGGTGCTGTGGAGCAACCGGGAAGAACGTGAAGCGACTTGGGAACTGGAGTCCAAGATGAGGGAGTGCTACCCAGATTTATTCGTTGCGGACCAGGACTAAGTTTCGAGGACGAAACTTCTTTTAAGTGGTGAGTGATGTAGAGTCCTGGCGTTCCGATGCCTTTGTATACCTTCGTTTTATGACGGGATTGTTGGGGAGACTCTTCACTGTGTTTTCTGCAATTGACTGGGCCTGGACCGCGAGTTTTTTTTTCTGCGTTTGAGCTCGGAAAACGGAGAACGGCAAAGCGATCGGATTCGGATTCCGATTTACGGATCTCCCGGGATGGGGGTCAAAGCGGTTGCCTTTGAGTGGTGCATCGGAATCCGTGCTAAGGGGCCGGCACGTTTTTCGAGGTGTTCGGACGGGATCCTGCTGTGATCAGACTTTTCATCTTTTTATGTCAGTGGGTTATTTTATTTATTTGGTAGTATCTCGACCTTTCAGTTTTCTGTTTTGGGTTCTAATTGTTTTTTCTTAAGTTGTTAGAAGGGGAGTTGAAATTCGAGAATTTTTGGGCTGATCGTCGGGGTTTGCGGGTATTTTTAGGTGGTAGAGCTCGCAAAACGGTGAACGGTGGCGCGATCGGATTTGAATTCCGACCCCGGGATCTCCCAGAAATAATTTTTGAAGTTTTACCATCAGTGTGGGCGCATCGAAAGTCGTGCAGGCGATCGGCACGTTTTTCGGGGTGATCTGAACCCCTCGTTGCATCCCGATTGATTTTAGTTGTGTTTTGGGGATTTAGGTTTTTCCCGTTTTTTTATTTGGGCGTTAAGTTTATTTGGGTGCGTGGGGGGGGAAACCCAATTCCTTTTCCCTCTTCTCAAGAAATCGACGGAGGGAACCAAAATCGAGAAAGGGGAAATCGCCCATCCTCTGCGGGATTGATCGGGCGTGGAAAGGACGATCCTCCTTCTTCCTCCTCCTCCGGCGGAATCAAGGTGAGCGGTTCGAGTTTTTCCTTTTTCCTTTTTGCAATTTCTGTGGGGTCGAGGATTTGGGTGTCGGTTGCTCGGGTGTTGTGGGTGATGCGTGTTGTTAAACGGGAGGCCGCCGCCGCCGTTGTTAAACGGGAGGCCGCTGCCGCCGTTATCGTGTCAACGGGGTCGTCGCCGCAGTCGCCGGGGACGCGTGGTCGCAACCGGAGCCGAAAAAGACGAAGAAAAACGTAAAATATAGCAAAATCCGTCGCGCGGTCCACGGGACCAGCGTGCACCCGGTGCAGGAAATGGCGACCCAATGTTGTGAACCCGGTGCGCTTCAGCCATGCACCAGCCCGGCCCGGTAGCGCGGTGCACGCACTGGGCGTGCACCCGGTGCGCGCCGCAGCGCCCTGCAGCCGTGAGCCCGGTGCGCGCCTCGCCCGTGCACCGGCCCGGCCCAACTCCCCTGGTGCACGCTTCCTGGGTGAGCCGGGTCTGCGCCGCCGCCTCCACTGCGCTGTGAACCCGGTCCACGCCTGGACCCGTGCACCAGCCTTCAGCCTATGAGTACATAAACTCCGTTTTTGGCCCGTTTCGCCCCGTTTTTGAGTGTTTTTGACCACGACGATGTTTTTAACAACAATTCTTACTGTAGCTTTTTTCGTGCACAAGGTGGGAGTGTTTTAGCGGGAGTTTCCGCACACCTTCTTCTTCGCGTTTCAGGTGGGTACCCCTTAGAACCCCTTTGTGCATATTCTTGTTACTATTATGTTTCATTGTCCTCATATTTGTGGCGACTGAGGGTCACGGTGCACGAGGATACATCCCGTGGTGGGGAATTTTTCCGGTGGTTGATTTACGGTATTGTGGGAAAGGTGTAAGAGTAAGTAGTTGCATCATTTTAATATTGTTAACTCCCGTTATTATTTATCACATGCTCTTATCGACGTTTTAGCAACCAAGTGTCGCGGTGCCCTATATTATGTATATGTATGTGGGTTTTATTGTGGTGTCTAGCGCCGGTCCCCGGCAGTCTTTTACTCTTGATATTACATGTTATCGTTTTACTTTTGATATTACATGTTATCGTTTTACCTTTGATATTACATGTTATCGTTTCACTCTTGATATTACATGTTACTGTTCTACTCCTGATTATACATGTTAGAGGGGTACTTTAGATTTCACATGTCACCATTTTACTCTTGTTTATTAATCATGTTGCTACCGGGATAGCGGTTATAGTTTGCTCTTGATTATATATTATGATGCTAACATGATTGTGGTTATGGTTACTTTGCTCGAGGCTGCAGCACGCGCACCCGCGGTTTGGCCACCGCTAAGGGTGCGCTTTTCCGGAAAAGCGGTCTATGACCCGTGTATACCCACGAGGTGACGTAGTGGGGCCCCTTATTAGTTGCGGGGTTTGAGGCGCCGAGGTGCGAGCGGTGCGACCCGTCGGTTTAGTTGTCCGACGTGGTCGGGTTTTTACAGGTACGGCACGGCCCGTCGGTTTAGTTGTCCGACGTGGTCGGGTTTTTACAGGTACGGCACGGCCCGTCGGTTTAGTTGTCCGACGGGGCCAGGTATTACAGGTACGGTACGACCCGTCGGTTTAGTTGTCCGACGGGGCCGGGTATTACAGGTACGGTACGGCCCGTCGGTTTAGTTGTCCGACGGGGCCGGGTATTGCAGGATACAGGGGTACAGATTATCTCTTCACGCCTGGGAGGGCGGTTACTCCGATTTGCTTTACGGTTTGATTTACTACTTTTCCTGCTCTATTGTTATTATTCGTCACTGACTTCCCACATCGTGACAGGGTCCAGACGGGGGGGGGGAGCGGTAGGCGACGGTGAGGACGGGGCAGGAGCCTCTGGGTCGCTGGGGACCCCGAACTGTATTTCCTTTTTCTATCTTTGCATTTCATTCACATTTGTAGTTCTTTGTGTGGTTCTCGATACCCTCGTGGGGTCGGTGTGGATGTCGGCATGGTCTCTGTTTGGTAGTTCTCTTATGTATTTATCTTTCCTTTCACTTCTGTTGGCCGTTGGAAAAGAAAAAGAAAAACCAAAGAAAAGATTGCGAAAACTGTTTTCAAAAAATTTAAGTGTCGTGTGGGCACTGATTTCAAAACCCTGTGGATTTATGGATTGTGAAAACGAATTTCAAAACTCAAGTGTCGTGTGGGCACTGTTTTCAAAACCCTGTGGATTTATGCTGCTTTCGAACGCGTTTTCAAACTCTGGGTGCCGGGTAGGCGCCGTTTTCAACGACTGTGGATTTATCCTTTTAAAATTTCTTGGCCGTGCTTTTTACTCAGTTATGGTACATAGGTGTATGTTAGGACTGTTGTGATTGAATGGATGATTGCGTTTGGGACTTGTATTAGCTGCTACGCCGTGCATATACAGAGGAGACTCTGTCCGTTTGCAGAGTGATTCTGTGTATGCGGCGGGTCTGGGCATGCGCCGGGGAAGAAGGTTTATTTATCAAAAAAAAAAATTTACGCGCCAAATGAGTACCTTTTGTGAACCGTTTCCGCTAAAACAAACCCCCGGGGCGTGACACGCATATAACACAAGGCCTATTTCCCGGCCTCGGCCCTCCTGCTGGCGCACCCCGGGGCCCCGCCTGCGGTTCCACCGTTTGGGGGCTCCGCCCCCACTCCAAGAGCCTCCTCCGGGTTCTGCTGTTGCCGCTTCTTGTCCTCCAGTCGCGCCGAGTTCTCCCTTCTGGCGCGGGTGACCGCAAAGCCCCGCTCCACCGTTGTGGCCCTGTCGACCACCTTCTGGAAGGTGTGCAGGTCGGCTGCTTGCACCACCTCGAAGATATTGCTCCGCAAGCCGTCCACAAAGAGCTGCGCCTTGTGAGCCTCGTCCCTTATAACGAATGGGACGCAGTTTGCTAGGCGAACGAACTCCCGTTGGTACTCCATGACCGTCCGGTTTCCTTGCTGGATATGGTTTAGGTCATCTTCCAACTTCTTCTTGACACTGTTGGTGAAGAAGGCCTCAAACAGCTCCTTCTTGAAAGTTGCCCAGGACGGGAAAGCGGTACCCTTAGCAGGATCGGGGCGTACCGTCTTCCACCACAAGCGGGCATTCCCCTCCAGGCAATGGACTGCCAGGGGAACCCGCTCATCATCCTCCATGAGTAGGTCTTCAAAAAGTTTCTCCATCGACCCCACCCATTTCTCAACGACCCACGGATCAGTCGTGTCCCCTTCGAACGTGGGCGGGTCGTGTTTGTTAAAGTCTTTCAAGTTGGCCCGCACTCGATCCCTCTCGGTCCTCACAACCCCCCCTTCCCTCGTGGCGGCGGCAGCCACGGTAGGGGTAGGCGTGACCACTGTCTCCTCCAGAGTAACCCGGCTAGTTGTCCCTGGCGTCGGTCCCGCAGTCGCCGCTGGCGGTGGCGCTGTCGGTGGTGCCGCGGCCGGTGCTGTCGGCCCCGGCGGAGGGACCGGGGCGGCCGTCACTGGCGCGGCCTGCTGCTGATGCGTCAACTGACGCACGTGATCGGCGAGGGTGGCCAATTGCCCCGCCATTTCCCGCAATTGCTGCCGCAGGAGCTGGTTCTCCGCGGCCGTTGATGTTGTCGCGTCTGCCTCGGCATCTCCCGCCGATGATCTGGTACGAACCATGTGTAAGACCCGCCCTTTCCTTGACTTTTCCGTTCGCCTTTTCTTCGACGGTCCGACCGAGGGCTTAATTTTGGTGTTTTTCTGGACAGTCCGTCGGGGCTCGCGGGTATTTTTAGGTGATAGAGCTCGCGATTCGGGGACCAGTGGTGCGATCGGTTCTGATTTCGGACTCCGGGATCTCCCGTATTAAATTGTTGAAGTTTCAGCCTTTTCGAGCGCTCCGGGATCCGTGCTGGAGTCTGCACACTTTTCGAGGTATCTTAGCCGCTGACTTTAATTGGGGGATTAGGGTTTCTAAAGGGGACTTATTTTCTATCTTTTATTTTTCCCTTCTCCTCGCTCTTGGTACGGCTAGGGTTTTGGATCGTGAACGGAGCGAAGGAAGGAGGCGGATCTTTGAGGGTGAGCGGGTGAAGGCGATCGATCCCTCTTCCCCTTCCTTCTCTCTCGCGAAGCAAGGTGAGTTTTTGGTTATGGCGTTCTTGATTTCGCGAGGTTTTTTTTCTTTAGTTCATCTTGGAGGCATCTCGAGATCGGGGATAGCGCGCCGCCGTCGCGAGGGGAGGGGCTAGCACCGCCGCCACGGGGCCGCCCGCGGGCGGGCGCCCGCGCGGGCTGGTGCCGCGCGGGGCGCCCCCGCACGCGGGCAGCGCCCCGCGCGGCACCAGGCGCGCGGGGCCACCACAGGCGGGGGCGCCGCGCGGGCTGGTGCCGCGCGGGGCCGCCCCGCACCGCGGGCGGCGCGCCCGCGCGGCACCAGGCCGCGCAGGGCCGCCCACAGCGCGGGGCGCCCGCGCGGGCTGGTGCCGCGCGGGGCCGCCCCGCACCGCCCGCGCGGCCTGGTGCCGCGCGGGGCCGCCCCGCACTGCGGGCGGCGCGCCCGCGCGGCACCAGGCCGCGCGGGGCCGCCCACAGGCGGGGGCGCCCGCGGGGGCTGGTGCCGCGCGGGGCCGCCCGCGCCACGGGCAGCGCGCCGCGCGGCGCCACGCCGCGCGGGGCCGTCACTGGCGGGATGCCCGCGCGGGCTGGTGCCCGCGCGGGGCCGAGCGCGGGCTCCGGGCTCGCCGCACGGGTCGGTGCCGCGCGGGGAGCTCGCCGCACGGAGTCCGGGGCTACGTCCGCCACCAAATTTCGGTCCGATGTCGGTGTCGGTTTCGGACCCTCAGTTTTGACATGCTCTTGTCTTCTCAGGAGTGCGGGACGCCTTTGGCACCAGGCGCGCGAACCCGGACGAGCCGAGCGCCGAACGACACGCACAAGGTGGGTACTTTCCCGGGGATTCTGGGGATTGGGAAATTAATGTTAGAAATAGTATGTTGGAGGGCAAAGGTGAACAGTAAGTCTCTTTCTGATTACGTTACTAACCCTGTTGTATTATTGTCATCTACTATCGTTGTGAGGCTCTAGTTTTGCTACACGCACACCTGCGGTTTGGCCACCGCAAGGGTGTGCTTTTCCGGAAAAGTTGTACGTTGACCCGTGTACCCCATGCGATGGTGGCGTTAGGAATGGGGGCCCTCATAGGTGGAGGGTGTGAGCGGTGTCGTCGAGGTAGGTGCTCGGCGGCCGAGGCAGGTGCTCGGCAGGTGGCACCGGGATAGGGTTCCGGTGCGGTGGTCGGGATGGATGCCCGGTTTTTGTTATGATACAGGGTGTGACAGTTGTTGGTGGTGTTTGAGAGGGACGGTTGCTCTGGTTGCCGGGGTTTGCTATGTCCTTAGTCTTTTTGCCTATTTTACTATTTCTAGTCACTGACTATCCACTCCGTGACAGGTTCGTCCAGGGGCGAGTGCTAGGGCACCGGTGAGGCCGCGAGGGTACTAGACCGTTTTGAGCGACCGCAGACTTTGTGACTCTCTTTCCTTTTTTTTCGTTTCCTTTATTATTTCAGATAGTTATTTGTGGATTACGACACCCCCGTGGGGTCGAAGTGGATGTTGCCCTTCCTTTCATTAAGTTATGCAAGTGAATGTTAATCTTTTCCTTACTTGGCCTTTTGAACAACGAAAAGCAAAAGAAAACTGTTGCGAAATCTGATTTCAAAACGTAGGTGTCGTGTGGGCACCGGATTGCAAAACCTTGTGGATTTATGTGGCTTTCGAAAGGCTTTCAAAAAAATGATGGCGCCGTGTGGGCGTCGCTTTTAAAACTCTGCGTTATTTATCCTTTCAAATCAGTCGGCCTTCTACCTTGCATGTTGTATGCGTATGTACCCTGATTACTGTGGTTAATGCTTGAGATGAATGTATGATGTATTGAGGACGCCGTGCATATACAAAGGAGACTCTGCCCGTTTGTAGAGTAAATTTGTATATGCGGCGGGTCTGGGCACGCGTCGGGGAGTAATGATTCAAAAAAAATATATACACTTTTGGGAGCATCGGTGGCTCCCCTTCCGCGCATTTAAACCCCCGGGGCGTGACAGATTAAGATGGTATCAGAGAAAACAAAGTGTTAACCACAATAGTCGGGGCCCAACATCCACGGGGCGCAATGTACTAACTACTGACAATAAAGTGAACGGGGATAGAAAAGTAGAACGCGAGTGCTCGTGGGGCAAGGGGGAAATTAGTGTTTTTCTTCCTTTAGGGCCGGCGTTTGTGGCATTATCTTTTGGTTTACGCTAGGAGTAACTGTTCGGTACATGTGTTCAGATCATGGTGAGAACTAGAGCTACCGCCGAGGACACGGGGGCGGACGCAGCGGCGTCGGCGACTGCGGAGAAACCAACTCCTGAGACAGCAGCTACGGGAGATGGCGGGACAGTTGGCGACCTTGACGGATCACGTGCGCCAACTAACGCAGCAACAGCAGGCCGCTGCAGCGGCGGCGGTCGCACCGGGCCCTTTTTCGGGGCCAACTGCCACGGCGACGGGACCGCCGACGATGGAGGCCGGGGGGGGGCTGCCCCTACGCAGGCCGCGGCGCCTGAAGTACCGTCAACCCAGCAGACGGCGCCAGAGGTAGCCCCTCCGGCAGCAGCAGCAGGATCGGCACCGGGGACTTCAGCCAGGGACATCCCGTAGAGACCGGGGTGAGGCCTTCCACTGTCGTGGCCGCCACTGCCACAGGAGGGCTCGGCCCCGCCAACAGAGCGGGAGCGCGTGCGTGCCAACTTAGCAGACTTCAAGAAACAACGACCCGCCGACTTTTGAGGGGGAGACGACGGATCCCTGGGTGGTAGAGAAGTGGGTGGATTCAATGGAGAAATTGTTTGAGGATCTACTGATGGAAGATCACGAGCGGGTTCCCCTGGCCGTCCATTTTCTGGAGGGGAATGCCGCATTTGGTGGAAAACGGTACGCCCCGACTCCGCAAAGGGTACTGCTCTCCCGTCATGGACCACTTTTAAACAGCAGCTGTTCGGGGCGTTCTTTACGAATAGCGTCAAGAAGCAACTTGAGGATGATCTCAACCACATTAAGCAGGGAACCGAACAGTGATGGAGTATCAACGGGCGTTCGTGAGGTGGCGAATTGCGTCCCGTTCGTCATCCGGGACGAGTCCCATAAGGCTCAACTGTTCGTGGATGGACTGAGGACCGACATTTTCCAAGTAGTGGCGCGGCGGATCTGCATACCTTTCAGGCGGTGGTCGACCGGGCCACCATAGTAGAGCGCGGGTTCGCCGTTACGCGCGCTCGAAGGGATGGTCCCCATCAGAACGAAGACAGGAAGCGGACTCAGACCTTTTCAGGGGGAGGCTCCTCCAGCGGGAGTCGGCCCTCTAAGCTGTGGAGGTCCCAACAGAGGAACAGAGGCGCGCCAGGAGGGGGACAACGCTCGGACGATTGACCCTGCGTGATCTGCGGTGGGGCGCACCGAGTGACGGATTGCTCTCAGAGACAGGACCATTGTTTCCGATGCGGCAAGCAGGGGCACTTCCGCTTCAACTGCCCCTGAACCAAGGCACTGCATCTCCAGCAGCCTCCGCGCCGTCATCCCAGCACGCGGGGCGAGGAAAGGCCCCGATGGCGTCAACTCCCAGACCACCGGCAACCCGACCAGCGGGGGACAGGCCGCCACCATCGGGAGGCCGTGTCTACTCAATGAATCAGCAGGAGGCATACTGTAGTGATCCGACCCTTCGGGTATTTTTGAACTCACATGTAATCGCTTAGGCCTTAAGCGAAATAAAATTTATTTAATTTTCTTAAGTCGGCCGGGACTAGGTGTGTGTATTTTTCTGCAATAGAGCGCGAAAAACGATGACCGACGGTGCGATCGGATTCGAAATCCGATATCGGGATCTCCCGGAACGGGATCCTTAGCGTTGCGGTAATTAGTCACGCATCGGGGACCGTGCAAAATATCTTGCACCCGTTAGAGATAAGGTGGGTTATCTCGTAGGGGTAATTAATTAATTAATTAACTAATTATCCGGTGAGGGAAATTTAAATCCTCCTACGTACGAATTAATTTAGGATTTAAATTGTGGGATTTTATCTCGTGCATTAGATAAGAGATAAAATCGGGATATTTAAATCGAGGATTTGTTTCCCACAAGATTATTTAATAAAGGTGATTAAATAATCGGTGACTAAAATTTAATAAGGGTGGTTAAATAATCGGGTGGTCAGAATTTAAGGTGATTAAATAACCGGTGGTCAGATTTTAAGATTTAATATCCCGTCAGCCGATATTTATGTGAGAGATAGAAACGGGGAGATTCGGGTTTTCCTACGTACGTAAAATTAAGGAAGTTAAAGATAGGGTTATCGGTAGGGATTAATTAATTAATAAATTAATTAATCGAATCGAAAATATCCGAAGGGATTTTTGGCGTGATTTTGGATAAGTAAATGGGAGAACTATTTATTCTCCTGTTTACCGAGCGCCGAGCGAAACCCTATTCTTATTTTACCGCCTCCTCAAACCCTCCTCTTTCGTGCTACCGAAACCCCCAACCGGTGAGGAAAAGTAAGAGAAAAGAGAGAACGGATCCATAACCGGAGAAAGGAGAAGGAACCAATCGTCCCAAACGCCGACCCGAGGGCAAGAAACGTGACCGGACACTTTCCCGAAGATCTCCGGTTAGTTTTATATTTTTTAATAATTTTTCCGAATTTTCCTAGTCGCCCGTTTTAGGTTTCTTGAATTTCTCCCCCGTCCCCGTTACCGTCGTCGTCATCGTAGTTATGTTAGACGAACGGAACGGACAAAGGAGGCGCGCGGTGCCACTAGGGCATCGCGCGGGGTGAAGGGGAGAAACACACGGACGACCGGGCGCCACCGCAAGCGGCGGCGGCGCCGCGCGGGTCACACCCGCGCGGGCGCCGCGCGGACACCGCGCGGCCGCCGCGCGGACACCGCGCGGCCGCCGCGCGGGCGGCCCCGCGCGGGGTGCCGCGCGGGGTGCCGCGCGGGCGCCGCGCGGGGTGCCGCGCGGGCACCCGCGCGGGGTGCCGCGCGGGCGGCCCCGCGCGGGCGGCCCCGCGCGGGGTGCCGCGCGGGCACCCGCGCGGGGTGCCGCGCGGGCGGCCCGCGCGGGCGGCCCTGCGCGGGCGGCCCCGCGCGGGGTGCCGCGCGGGCGGCCCGCGCGGGGTGCCGCGCGGGCACCCGCGCGGGGTGCCGCGGGGCGGCCCCGCGCGGGGAGCCGCGCGGGGTGCCGCACGGGCGCCGCGCGGGCGTTCGCGCGGGCGCCGCGCGGACCCGTGTCCGCACGAGCACCGCGCGAACGCCGCGCTGGGTGCTGTGAGGACGCCGTCCGCGGAGCCCCGCCATGCGCGGCTCCGACGGACGGTGACGGCCGTTCAAGGCATGGGTGCCCCGCCGGACAGCGGGACGGTGCCGGACTTTTGTAAATAATAATGTGGGGTATTTTTCTATTGCGATATGTTAGTATATTTTCTGACCTTAGTGTCCGTGCGGACTTTATATAGGTCCGGGTGCGCAGCGGGAGAGTGCAAAGGGCTCGGGTGACCCGTCTTCTCTCCAACCAGGTGGGTAGAGTTGCCATAAGTGCAACAAGTGCAGTAAGTGCATTTATCGCCATTAAAGTATTCTTTAATTTACCTAACAAAGTAGATGGTAAGCTAACCTTTCGATTAAAGATATTTTATCTGACAATTTAAGCGGCTGCGGTCGCGGTGCTCACTACACGCCAATTTTGGCAATCCGGTGACGGATGCTGCACGTACACTGGCGGACCGGGCCACCGCATGGTGTACTTTTCCGGAAAAGTGGTCTTTTTGACCCGTGTGCCTCACAAAGGAGTGGGAGCCGTGAGGACCTCTTCACGGCTGCTATAGGGGCCGCACTAGCCCCGTGAAGTGGTTAAAGCATCAAAAAGGTGTTTGTGCACGAGGGGGGACTTTAGTCACCCCGACAGGTACTCTGGGACTGGTGCCCAGCTTAAAATATGCACAGGGGGTTTAACGAAAGGTTACGGGGTACTCGGTGTATTCGGTTTGTTTTCCCTTCTTGTTACTATTAGACATCTACTTTGTTTGTCACTGACGTTACCCACTCCGTGACAGGTACTGCTATTAGGTGCGTCAGCCGGGGTGACGGTGGGACTGCGTAGTGAGGACCGTAGTCGGACACTTGGTTATCTTGATTCTTTTGACTCCAACTCATTTCCTTATGCATGAATCTTTATTTTGCTTGTGGATGGCTTAGTTGTGAACTTGTATTAGCTCTGTGGATGAGGTGTAGGTTATAGTATGATACTTTTAGTAGTGTTCTTATGTGCGGCATGTTTTCATGATGAGTTAAAGGATTGCGAAAATGTTTTCTCAAAATGAAGTGCCGTGTGGGCACGGGTTTTCAACTCTGGGCTTTATCCTTTCCAAACAGTGATGCCGCTTAATTAACTTGCTATAATTGATGGTGAACGTCTACGGTATGGTTGTTGGTTGGGAATTGATGCATAATATTTGTGATTGAATGACATGTTGTAAATAAGACGCCGTGCATATGCAAAGGAGACTCTGTCCGTGGACAGAGTGAATTTGCGTATGTGGCGGTCTGGCACGCACCGGGGTTGAAGATTATGTTTCCTTATTAAAAAGAAAAAAAAAAATAGACACGTTTTTCCGCTTCACATGACTCAAAAACCCCCGGGGGCGTGACAGATTAAATGGTATCAGAGAGATACAACCACAACCATAGTAGACGTGATTTACATCCACAGTGCTAGGTACCACAAGCAAATTGGAAATGAGATAACCAAGGTGTAGGTGTAGTACGAGAGAGTACGGGGAAACGGGAACGTAACATAGGTGAAACCGTGAGACGATGTGCTAGGGATATAGCCATAGGATTGACGTGGTTTCTTTGTTACCAGCACGCAATGGTTCGGACTAGGTCGTTCACCGAAAATGCAGATGCGGACGGAGCGGCCCCAGCCGCCGCAGAAAACCAGACCCTCCGGCGACAACTGCAGGAAATGGCCGGACAGTTAGCAACGCTGACGGAGCACGTGCGTCAGCTGACGCAGCGACAGGCTACCGCAACCACCGAACGTCAACCGACCCCTCCGCCCGAAACCACAGCACCCACTACGGAGCCCCAAGGGGCGGGTGGTACGACGACGGAGCAGCCCCCAGCCCCAAGGGAAGTGCTCACCCCAACGACTTCGGGGCCCGTGTTGGGAGCGGCAGCGGGGGAGGCAGGGACAACCCCTACCCTTGGGGGATCCGCCACCGCAGGAGGAGCCGCGGAGCTGCGAGCGACGCGGGAAAGGATCAGGACAAATCTGACCGCGTTCAAGAAGCATGACCCACCCATCTTCGAGGGAGAAACGACCGACCCGTGGGTCGTCGAGAAGTGGGTGGATACCATGGATAAGCTTTTCGAGGACTTGCTAATAGAGGAACAAGAGCGGGTTCCACTAGCTGTTCACTTTCTGGAGGGGAATGCACGCATCTGGTGGAAGACGGTACGTCCGGATCCGACCACCAACGACCCGTTGCCGACATGGTCGGTCTTTAGGGAAGAACTCTTTGGTGCGTTCTTCTCTGAAAGCGTCAAGCGGCAGCTGGAAGACGATTTGAAGAACATCAGGCAGGGGAACCGCCCAGTCGTGGAGTATCAGAGGGAGTTTGTGAGGTTAGTCAATTGCGTCCCGTTTGCTGTACGGGATGAACCTCACAAGGCCCGTCTCTTTGTGGATGGGCTGCGGAGCGACATCTTCGAGATGGTTCAGGCGGCGGACCTGCGCACGTTCCGTGAGGTGGTGGATAGGGCCACCATCGTGGAGCGGGGATTCGCCATGACCCGAGCTCGACGGGAGGGATCGGAAAACAACCGGGAAAAGAAACGAACGCAGACCTACCCGGGAGGGGGCCCTCCTGGCGGGAGCCGGCCCCCAAAATATCCCAAGACGCAGCAGGGAAACAAGAGCACGTCCTTTCTTGCCGTCATCTCCGCGTCACGAGCTAGGAAGTTGATAGAGGGCGGGTGCGTGGCCTACCTAGCCTCAGTAGATCTAGCCACCCGACCCGTCCCCCCGCATTCGGAAATTCCCGTGGTAGGAGAATTCCCGGACGTCTTTCCGGCGGAGCTTCCCGGAATGCCACCGGAGCGGGAGGTTGACTTCCCAATTGAACTGCTCCCGGCACCAAGCCCATCACCAAGGCACCGTACAGGATGGCCTTCGCGGAGCTGAAGGAACTCAAGGCGCAGTTGGAGGACCTCCTGGACAAAGGATTCATCAGACCAAGCGCATCACCTTGGGGCGCACCCGTCCTGTTTGTAAGGAAAAAGGACGGGAGTCTCCGGTTGTGTATCGATTACCGAGAGATAAATAAAGTGACGGTCAAGAATAAGTACCCCCTACCAAGGATCGATGACCTCTTCGATCAGTTACGGGGGGCGACGGTGTTCTCAAAGATTGACCTACAGTCGGGCTATCATCAGGTCCGGGTCAAGGGGGAGGACGTTCCCAAAACGGCTTTCCGTACTCGCTATGGCCATTACGAGTTTACGGTAATGCCGTTCGGGCTCACAAATGCCCCGGCAGTGTTCATGGATATGATGAACAGGGTATTCAAACCCTTCTTGGACTTGTTCGTGGTGGTCTTCATCGACGATATCCTCATCTACTCCCGTACAGACGAGGAACATGAAGAACACCTGCGCACAGTCCTCCAGACCCTACGGGAACAGAAACTCTACGCCAAACTCAAAAAGTGTGAGTTTTGGCTCCGAGAGGTCGGGTTCTTGGGGCACGTGATCTCAGCGGCCGGAGTCGCGGTGGATCCAAAGAAGATAGATTCGGTAACGGACTGGCCCCGACCGACCACGGTGACGGAAATTCGAAGCTTCCTAGGATTAGCCGGGTATTACCGGCGCTTCGTGGAGGGCTTCTCCAAGATAGCCACCCCCCTAACCCGTTTAACGAAAAAGGGGGAGAAGTTTGTCTGGACGGACAAGTGTCAAAGAAGCTTCGAGGAGCTTAAGGATAGGTTGACGCGAGCCCCGATTCTCGCCCTGCCAGAGCCTGGGGAGGATTACGAAGTATACTGCGACGCGTCACGGAATGGATTGGGTGGAGTGCTCATGCAACGGGGAAAGGTCATAGCCTATGCGTCAAGGCAGCTCAAGGAGTATGAGCGGAATTACCCCGTGCACGACTTGGAACTCGCAGCGGTGGTGTTTGTGCTCAAGCTTTGGAGGCACTACCTGTACGGGGCACACTGCAATGTGTATTCGGATCATAAGAGCCTCAAGTACCTCTTCACCCAAAGAGAGCTAAATCTGCGACAAAGGCGGTGGCTGGAGCTATTAAAGGATTACGATCTGACGATCCACTATCACCCGGGAAAGGCCAACGTGGTGGCCGATGCCTTGAGCCGCAAAGGACAGGCCGTGGAGGTAGATGTAAGCTCCATCACACGGCAGGACAGCCTGATTGCGGAATTTTCGCGATTAAGACTAGAGGTAGTCCCGGCAGGGACAGTCGCACGACTTTTGACGCTGGTGGTCAGACCTACTCTGCTGGACAGGATTCTCGAAGGCCAATCGACTGACCAACAGCTCCAGCTGGTGCGAAGTAGGATAAACACAGACGAGGAGAGCGACTTTATGGTGAGCTCCGACGGCACGATACGATTTCGGGGGCGAATTTGCGTGCCGGATCTACCGGAGCTCAAGGAGGAGATCCTGCGGGAAGCGCATAATGCCCCATATACAGCGCATCCCGGGGGAACGAAGATGTACAAAGACGTCAAGCAAACCTTCTGGTGGCCGAAAATGAAGGAAGACGTAACGCGATTGGTGGCGCACTGCCTAGTGTGCCAACGGGTGAAGGCCGAACATCAACGGCCGGCAGGAAAGTTGCAACCTTTACCGGTGCCCGAGTGGAAATGGGACATGATTACCATGGATTTTGTAACCGGATTTCCGAGGTCGCCACAGGGACACGATGCGATATGGGTGATCGTGGACCGTTTGACAAAATCGGCCCACTTTTTGCCCATACACACGACATGGACTCGGGAACGACTGGCGCAAACGTACATCGACGAGATAGTGAGGTTGCACGGTGTACCAACATCCATCACGTCGGACAGAGACACACGTTTTGTGTCGAACTTTTGGCGAAGTCTACAACGAGCAATGGGAACCAAGTTACACTTCAGCACAGCCTTTCATCCGCAAACCGATGGACAATCAGAGCGGGTGATACAGATCGTGGAGGACATGCTTCGAGCATGCGTTCTGGACTTGGGCGAAGGGTGGGCACGGTGTTTGCCCCTGGTGGAATTTGCCTACAATAACAGTTACCAGGCCAGCATTCAGATGGCGCCGTACGAGGCACTGTACGGGCGCCGCTGTCGGTCTCCGATATGCTGGGATGACTTAGGCGAGCGAAAGTTCCTGGGCCCAGATTTGGTGGAGGAGACCGAAGCAAAGGTGCGATTAATTAAACAAAGGCTGCTGACCGCCCAAAGCAGACAGAAAAGCTATGCAGATAACAGACGCCGAGACTTAGAATTCATGGTAGGCGAGCACGTGCTGCTCCGGGTCTCACCCTCCAAGGGAAACCGACGTTTCGGCATAAAGGGGAAATTGAGCCCAAGATACGTAGGACCGTTCGAAATCCTAGAGCGCGTGGGACCGGTGGCGTACCGGTTAGCCCTGCCCCCGAACCTCGAACGAGTCCACAACGTGTTCCATGTCTCGATGCTCCGGAAGTACCTCGCTGACCCCTCTCATGCCTTGGATGCCTCCACCATTGAGTTGCGAGAGGACTTGAGCGTCGAGGAGACGCCAGTGCGGATTTTGGCAAGAGAGGACAAGAAGCTGCGCAACCGAACGATCCCCTACGTGAAGATCCAGTGGAGCAACCACGAGGAGCGCGAGGCGACGTGGGAACTGGAGTCGAAAATGAGGGAATGTTTTCCCGAACTGTTTAGTGAGGTTTGAGTTTAAGTTTCGGGACGAAACTTTTTATAAAGTGTGAGTGGTGTAGTGATCCGACCCTTCGGGTATTTTTGAACTCACATGTAATCGCTTAGGCCTTAAGCGAAATAAAATTTATTTAATTTTCTTAAGTCGGCCGGGACTAGGTGTGTGTATTTTTCTGCAATAGAGCGCGAAAAACGATGACCGACGGTGCGATCGGATTCGAAATCCGATATCGGGATCTCCCGGAACGGGATCCTTAGCGTTGCGGTAATTAGTCACGCATCGGGGACCGTGCAAAATATCTTGCACCCGTTAGAGATAAGGTGGGTTATCTCGTAGGGGTAATTAATTAATTAATTAACTAATTATCCGGTGAGGGAAATTTAAATCCTCCTACGTACGAATTAATTTAGGATTTAAATTGTGGGATTTTATCTCGTGCATTAGATAAGAGATAAAATCGGGATATTTAAATCGGGGATTTGTTTCCCACAAGATTATTTAATAAAGGTGATTAAATAATCGGTGACTAAAATTTAATAAGGGTGGTTAAATAATCGGGTGGTCAGAATTTAAGGTGATTAAATAACCGGTGGTCAGATTTTAAGATTTAATATCCCGTCAGCCGATATTTATGTGAGAGATAGAAACGGGGAGATTCGGGTTTTCCTACGTACGTAAAATTAAGGAAGTTAAAGATAGGGTTATCGGTAGGGATTAATTAATTAATAAATTAATTAATCGAACCGAAAATATCCGAAGGGATTTTTGGCGTGATTTTGGATAAGTAAATGGGAGAACTATTTATTCTCCTGTTTACCGAGCGCCGAGCGAAACCCTATTCTTATTTTACCGCCTCCTCAAACCCTCCTCTTTCGTGCTACCGAAACCCCCAACCGGTGAGGAAAAGTAAGAGAAAAGAGAGAACGGATCCATAACCGGAGAAAGGAGAAGGAACCAATCGTCCCAAACGCCGACCCGAGGGCAAGAAACGTGACCGGACACTTTCCCGAAGATCTCCGGTTAGTTTTATATTTTTTAATAATTTTTCCGAATTTTCCTAGTCGCCCGTTTTAGGTTTCTTGAATTTCTCCCCCGTCCCCGTTACCGTCGTCGTCATCGTAGTTATGTTAGACGAACGGAACGGACAAAGGAGGCGCGCGGTGCCACTAGGGCATCGCGCGGGGTGAAGGGGAGAAACACACGGACGACCGGGCGCCACCGCAAGCGGCGGCGGCGCCGCGCGGGTCACACCCGCGCGGGCGCCGCGCGGACACCGCGCGGCCGCCGCGCGGGCGGCCCCGCGCGGGGTGCCGCGCGGGGTGCCGCGCGGGCGCCGCGCGGGGTGCCGCGCGGGCACCGCGCGGGGGTGCCGCGCGGGCGGGCCCCGCGCGGGCGGCCCTGCGCGGGCGGCCCCGCGCGGGGTGCCGCGCGGGCACCCGCGGGGGTGCCGCGCGGGCGGCCCCGCGCGGGCGGCCCTGCGCGGGCGGCCCCGCGCGGGGTGCCGCGCGGGCACCCGCGCGGGGTGCCGCGCGGGCGGCCCGCGCGGGGAGCCGCGCGGGGTGCCGCACGGGCGCCGCGCGGGCGTTCGCGCGGGCGCCGCGCGGACCCGTGTCCGCACGAGCACCGCGCGAACGCCGCGCTGGGTGCTGTGAGGACGCCGTCCGCGGAGCCCCGCCATGCGCGGCTCCGACGGACGGTGACGGCCGTTCAAGGCATGGGTGCCCCGCCGGACAGCGGGACGGTGCCGGACTTTTGTAAATAATAATGTGGGGTATTTTTCTATTGCGATATGTTAGTATATTTTCTGACCTTAGTGTCCGTGCGGACTTTATATAGGTCCGGGTGCGCAGCGGGAGAGTGCAAAGGGCTCGGGTGACCCGTCTTCTCTCCAACCAGGTGGGTAGAGTTGCCATAAGTGCAACAAGTGCAGTAAGTGCATTTATCGCCATTAAAGTATTCTTTAATTTACCTAACAAAGTAGATGGTAAGCTAACCTTTCGATTAAAGATATTTTATCTGACAATTTAAGCGGCTGCGGTCGCGGTGCTCACTACACGCCAATTTTGGCAATCCGGTGACGGATGCTGCACGTACACTGGCGGACCGGGCCACCGCATGGTGTACTTTTCCGGAAAAGTGGTCTTTTTGACCCGTGTGCCTCACAAAGGAGTGGGAGCCGTGAGGACCTCTTCACGGCTGCTATAGGGGCCGCACTAGCCCCGTGAAGTGGTTAAAGCATCAAAAAGGTGTTTGTGCACGAGGGGGGACTTTAGTCACCCCGACAGGTACTCTGGGACTGGTGCCCAGCTTAAAATATGCACAGGGGGTTTAACGAAAGGTTACGGGGTACTCGGTGTATTCGGTTTGTTTTCCCTTCTTGTTACTATTAGACATCTACTTTGTTTGTCACTGACGTTACCCACTCCGTGACAGGTACTGCTATTAGGTGCGTCAGCCGGGGTGACGGTGGGACTGCGTAGTGAGGACCGTAGTCGGACACTTGGTTATCTTGATTCTTTTGACTCCAACTCATTTCCTTATGCATGAATCTTTATTTTGCTTGTGGATGGCTTAGTTGTGAACTTGTATTAGCTCTGTGGATGAGGTGTAGGTTATAGTATGATACTTTTAGTAGTGTTCTTATGTGCGGCATGTTTTCATGATGAGTTAAAGGATTGCGAAAATGTTTTCTCAAAATGAAGTGCCGTGTGGGCACGGGTTTTCAACTCTGGGCTTTATCCTTTCCAAACAGTGATGCCGCTTAATTAACTTGCTATAATTGATGGTGAACGTCTACGGTATGGTTGTTGGTTGGGAATTGATGCATAATATTTGTGATTGAATGACATGTTGTAAATAAGACGCCGTGCATATGCAAAGGAGACTCTGTCCGTGGACAGAGTGAATTTGCGTATGTGGCGGTCTGGCACGCACCGGGGTCGAAGATTATGTTTCCTTATTAAAAAGAAAAAAAAAAAAATAGACACGTTTTTCCGCTTCACATGACTCAAAAACCCCCGGGGGCGTGACACATACCCGTCTGAGCACGTCGTCGCAGGTACCACACTTGTTTCTGTTTACCGTGCACGAACCCTTTTTGATACCGGAGCAACTCTCTCTTTTATGTCTGGTGACTTTGCACTAACCCATGGTTTTGAGACGAGACCTTTGCCCAGTCTAATGTCTGTTCACACCGCGGGAGGAACCCTGGAGGCCCACAACCTTGTACCTTCCTGCCCGATAAGGCTGGGGAGACTGTCCTGCCCTGGGATCTAGTGGTGATTCCCCTGAAGGAATACGACGTGGTGCTAGGGATGGATTGGCTCACAGAGTATCAAGCAGTGATTGATTGTGAGAAGCGCCAGGTGCGGCTGCTTCACCCAGAATTCCCGGAGAACGTGTACTTAGCGTACAAGAGCGTCTCCTTTGCATCCGTAATACCAGCGTCGCGAGCCAGGAAATTAATTGAGGGAGGGTGCGTGGCCTATTTGGCGTTGGTGGCCCTGGCCACGGAACCCTCTGGAACACTCTCCGACATCCCGGTGGCGAGGGACTCCCAGATGTTTTTTTCGACCGAGTTGCCTGGACTACCCCCCGAGCGAGAGGTCGAGTTTCCAATCGAGCTTCCACCCGGTACCCGACGATCACGAAGGCCCCCTACAGAATGGCCTTTGCTGAACTAAAGGAACTCAAGGCGCAGCTTGAAGACTTCTGGACAAGGGATTTATCAGACCGAGTGTGTCGCCCTGGGGCGCACCGGTACTCTTCGTGCGGAAGAAAGACGGGAGTTTGCGGCTCTGTATTGACTACCGGGAAATCAATAAGGTCACCGTGAAGAATAAATACCCCTTGCCAAGGATCGATGACCTATTTGATCAGCTACGAGGAGCGACGGTGTTTTCAAAGATTGACTTACAGTCCGGCTACCATCAACTCAGAGTAAAGGATGAGGACATTCCGAAGACGGCCTTCCGGACCCGATATGGTCACTACGAGTTCACCGTAATGCCGTTCGGGCTCACCAACGCCCCCGCGGTATTTATGGACATGATGAACCGAGTTTTCAAGCCCTTCCTAGACCGGTTTGTAGTGGTCTTCATCGACGACATCCTGATCTACTCGCCCAGCGACGAGGAACACGAGGAGCACCTGCGAGTTGTTCTGCAGACTCTTAGGGAGCAAGAGTTGTACGCCAAACTCAAGAAATGCGAGTTTTGGCTTCGCGAGGTGGGGTTCCTAGGGCACATCATTTCAGCAGCCGGAATTGCGGTGGATCCTAAGAAAATAGAGGCAGTGACCGACTGGCCCCAACCGACTTCGGTGACAGAGGTCCGCAGTTTTCTGGGCCTTGCAGGATATTATAGACGCTTTGTCGAGGGATTTTCGAAGATTGCAACTCCCCTGAACCGCCTAACCGGAAAGGAGTGAAGTTCATTTGGACAGCCCAGTGCCAAGATAGTTTTGAGAAACTAAAGGAGCGGTTAACAAGAGCGCCTGTGCTTACTTTGCCAACACCCGGGGAAGACTATGAGGTCTACTGCGACGCATCACGGACAGGATTGGGTGGGGTACTAATGCAACAAGGAAAGGTTATCGCATATGCCTCAAGACAACTCAAGGATTACGAGCAGAACTACCCGACTCATGACTTGGAGCTAGCCGCCGTAGTTTTTGTGCTGAAACTGTGGAGACATTATCTCTATGGTGTGCACTGCAATGTGTTCTCGGACCACCAAAGCCTTAAATACCTTTTTACCCAGAAGGAGCTGAAACCTGAGACAGAGACGGTGGTTAGAGTTGCTCAAGAATTTTGACTTGACGATCCAGTACCACCCCGGTAAGGCAAATGTCGTGGCTGACGCTTTAAGCAGGAAGGGTCAAACGGTGGAGACTTCAGCGAGCACAATTACACAGCAAGACGGCTTAATCGCGGAATTCGCACGGTTGAGACTGGAGGTTGTACCCGAAGGGACGGTCGAGCGACTTCTGTCCCTTATAGTCGCGCCGACCCTATTCGAGAGGATTCGGGAAGGCCAAGGTACTGATCCACTGCTACAGCGGGAAAGGGATAGGATCTCCCCGGAGCAGAAGGGAGACTTTACAGTGGGGACAGATGGCACTCTCCGGTTTCGAGGACGGATTTGCGTGCCCAATTCACCGGATTTGAAGAAGGAGATCCTGACCGAAGCGCACTGCGCCCCCTACGCGGCGCACCCCGGGGGCACCAAGATGTACAGGGATCTCAGACAGACCTTTTGGTGGCCAAAGCTGAAGCGAGACGTGACGTCGTTTGTTGCACACTGCCTAATTTGCCAGCAAGTGAAGGCCGAGCATCAGCGACCGGCGGGAAAATTGCAACCACTACCTGTGCCCGAATGGAAATGGGAGCAAATCACAATGGACTTTGTCACCGGATTTCCCCGTTCGCAGCAAGGACACGACGCGATCTGGGTCGTTGTAGATCGGCTAACGAAGTCCGCTCACTTCTTACCCATTCACACGACCTGGACACGCGATCGTTTGGCTCAAGTCTACATCAGCGAGATTGTCAGGCTACACGGAATACCGACGTCTATTACCTCAGATAGAGACACGAGGTTCGTTTCGAACTTTTGGCAGAGTCTACAGCGAGCCCTGGGGACCAAGTTGCACTTCAGCTCAGCCTTCCACCCCAGACGGATGGACAATCCGAGCGGGTGATTCAGATTCTTGAGGACATGCTCCGGGCTTGCGTACTTGATTTAGGGGACGGATGGTCGCGCTACCTACCCTTGTAGAGTTTGCTTATAACAACAGCTACCAGGCGAGCATCCGGATGGCGCCATACGAGGCATTGTACGGCAGGCGCTGTAAATCCCCGATTGGTTGGGACGATCTGGGGGAGCGAAGATTTTTTGGACCGGACCTGGTGATGGAGACCGAGGAAAAGGTGCGTCTCATCAGGCGGCGGTTGGTAACCGCCCAGAGCCGACAAAAGAGCTACGCGGACCAGAGACGCCGCGATTTGGAGTTCCAGGTGGGGGAGCACGTGCTGCTACGGGTTTCGCCGTCCAAAGGGGTGAAGCGGTTCGGGTTGAGGGGCAAGTTGAGCCCGCGGTATGTGGGGCCGTTCGAGATTCTGGAGCGCATCGGCCGGTGGCCTACCGCCTCGCCCTACCGCCAAACCTTGACCGAGTTCACGACGTGTTCCACGTGTCTATGCTTCGGAAGTATCTTCCCGACCCGTCGCGGGTGGTCGACGTCTCTGCCATTGAACTTAAGGAGGACCTGAGTTTCGAGGAAGTACCGGTGCGAATTCTGGCACGTGAGGACAAAAAATTACGAAGCCGGACAATTCCCTACGTGAAGGTGCTCTGGAGCAATCAGGAAGAGCGTGAGGCAACTTGGGAACCAGAGTCAAAGATGAGGGAGTGCTACCCGGACCTCTTCGCCACGGATGAGAGTTGAGTTTCGAGGACGAAAAACTCGTTTTTAGCGGTAAGTGGTGTAAGACCCGCCCTTTCCTTTGACTTTTCCGTTCGCCTTTTCTTCGACGGTCCGACCGAGGGCTTAATTTTGGTGTTTTTCTGGACAGTCCGTCGGGGCTCGCGGGTATTTTTAGGTGATAGAGCTCGCGATTCGGGGACCAGTGGTGCGATCGGTTCTGATTTCGGACTCCGGGATCTCCCGTATTAAATTGTTGAAGTTTCAGCCTTTTCGAGCGCTCCGGGATCCGTGCTGGAGTCTGCACACTTTTCGAGGTATCTTAGCCGCTGACTTTAATTGGGGGATTAGGGTTTCTAAAGGGGACTTATTTTCTCTCTTTTATTTTTCCCTTCTCCTCGCTCTTGGTACGGCTAGGGTTTTGGATCGTGAACGGAGCGAAGGAAGGAGGCGGATCTTTTGTGGGTGAGCGGGTGAAGGCGATCGATCCCTCTTCCCCTTCCTTCTCTCTCGCGAAGCAAGGTGAGTTTTTGGTTATGGCGTTCTTGATTTCGCGAGGTTTTTTTTCTTTAGTTCATCTTGGAGGCATCTCGAGATCGGGGATAGCCGCGCCGCCGTCGCGAGGGGAGGGGCTAGCACCGCCGCCACGGGGCCGCCCGCGGGCGGGGCGCCCGCGCGGGCTGGTGCCGCGCGGGGCTGCCCCTCACCGCGGGCAGCGCGCCCGCGCGGCACCAGGCCGCGCGGGGCCGCCCACAGGCGGGGGCGCCCGCGCGGGCTGGTGCCGCGCGGGGCCGCCCCGCACCGCGGGCGGCGCGCCGTGCGGCACCAGGCCGCTCGGGGCCGCCCACAGGCGGGGGCGCCCGCGCGGGCTGGTGCCGCGCGGGGCCGCCCCGCACCGCGGGCGGCGCGCCCGCGCGGCACCAGGCCGCGCGCGCCCGGGCTGGTGCCGCGCGGGGCCGCCCCGCGCCACGGGCAGCGCGCCCGCGCGGCGCCAGGCCGCGCGGGGGCCGTCACTGGCGGGATGCCCGCGCGGGCTGGTGCCCCGCGGGGCCGAGCGCGGGCTCCGGGCTCGCCGCACGGGTCGGTGCCGCGCGGGGAGCTCGCCGCACGGAGTCCGGGGCTACGTCGCCACCAAATTTCGGTCCGATGTCGGTGTCGGTTTCGGACCCTCAGTTTTGACATGCTCTTGTCTTCTCAGGAGTGCGGGACGCCTTTGGCACCAGGCGCGCGAACCCGGACGAGCCGAGCGTCGAACGACACGCACAAGGTGGGTACTTTCCCGGGGATTCTGGGGATTGGGAAATTAATGTTAGAAATAGTATGTTGGAGGGCAAAGGTGAACAGTAAGTCTCTTTCTGATTACGTTACTAACCCTGTTGTATTATTGTCATCTACTATCGTTGTGAGGCTCTAGTTTTGCTACACGCACACCTGCGGTTTGGCCACCGCAAGGGTGTGCTTTTCCGGAAAAGTGGTACGTTGACCCGTGTACCCCATGCGATGGTGGCGTTAGGAATGGGGGCCCTCATAGGTGGAGGGTGTGAGCGGTGTCGTCGAGGTAGGTGCTCGGCGGCCGAGGCAGGTGCTCGGCAGGTGGCACCGGGATAGGGGCCCGGTGCGGTGGTCGGGATGGATGCCCGGTTTTTGTTATGATACAGGGTGTGACAGTTGTTGGTGGTGTTTGAGAGGGACGGTTGCTCTGGTTGCCGGGGTTTGCTATGTCCTTAGTCTTTTTGCCTATTTTACTATTTCTTGTCACTGACTATCCACTCCGTGACAGGTTCGTCGAGGGGCGAGTGCTAGGGCACCGGTGAGGCCGCGAGGGTACTAGACCGTTTTGAGCGACCGCAGACTTTGTGACTCTCTTTCCTTTTTTTTCGTTTCCTTTATTATTTCAGATAGTTATTTGTGGATTGCGACACCCCGTGGGGTCGAAGTGGATGTTGCCCTTCCTTTCATTAAGTTATGCAAGTGAATGTTAATCTTTTCCTTACTTGGCCTTTTGAACAACGAAAAGCAAAGAAAACTGTTTGCGAAATCTGATTTCAAAACGTAGGTGTCGTGTGGGCACCGGATTGCAAAACCTTGTGGATTTATGTGGCTTTCGAAATGGCTTTCAAAAAAATGATGGCGCCGTGTGGGCGTCGCTTTTAAAACTCTGCGTTATTTATCCTTTCAAATCAGTCGGCCTTCTACCTTGCATGTTGTATGCGTATGTACCCTGATTACTGTGGTTAATGCTTGAGATGAATGTATGATGTATTGAGGACGCCGTGCATATACAAAGGAGACTCTGCCCGTTTGTAGAGTAAATTTGTATATGCGGCGGGTCTGGGCACGCGTCGGGGAGTAATGATTTCAAAAAAAATATATACACTGTTTTGGGAGCATCGGTGGCTCCCCTTCCGCGCATTTAAACCCCCGGGGCGTGACACCATGTCTGTCGCTAGTAGGTGACAACGCTCGGCTCCCTCGCGTCCCGGTACGCCCGCTCGAACTCGCACACCCACCTGTCGCAGGGGAAAGTCAGCGCTCAGACTCGACTAACAAAAGGACGACAATCCGCCTGTCCCGGTCCGCGGCTCCCCGTCTGCACGCGGCCGTGAGCATGCCCGGCCCCGTGCGGGTCGTACCCGCACCGTGCGGGTTACCCCCGCACGCGGGCTGGGCGCAAGCCCCGGCCCCGTGCGGGTCATACCCGCACCGTGCGGGTTACCCCCGCACGCGGGCTGGGTGCAAGTCCCGGCCCCGTGCGGGTTGTACCCGCACCATGCGGGTTACCCCCACACGCGGGCTGGGTGCAAGCCCCGGCCCCGTGCGGGTTTGTACCCGCACCGTGCGGGTTACCCCCGCACGCGGGCTGGGTGCAAGCCCCGGCCCCGTGCGGGTTTGTACCCGCACCGTGCGGGGTACCCCCGCACGCGGGCTGGGTGCAAGCCCCGGCCCCGTGCGGGTCGTTCCCGCACCGTGCGCCGCACGCGGGCTGGGCGCAAGCCCGGCCCCGTGCGGTCTCACGAGGTCGCCGGTTTGGGGAGGGATGGATCTTCGTACATGCGGCGGATTCCGGAGAATCCGTCGCCTGTGCCTTTCCTCCCCCCCCATGCTGATAGCACGATCAAGAATCCCCAAGAACAAAAGAATTGAAAACCTCCGTCTCACCTCGGTCTCGACGACGATGATTGGGGAGGGAGGGATCGTCCGATCTTCCGTGCCCGGTTCTAGCAGAGAGCGTGCCTCCTCTCGGTCGCCTTGTAGCGGTGCTCCACGCCGATGATGTTGGGTTTAGGTTAATAAGGATCTAATAGGGGAAAAAACACCTAGAGGGGGGTGAATAGGTGTAAACAATAAACACTCAAAAAATCATTGTGCGATAAAACCCAATGCGGAAAAATAAAAGAACACGCAAGATTTTTACGTGGAAAAACTCCAAACCGGAGTAAAAAACCACGGGACCGATAACACGGCGAAATCCACTAGAATTAACACACGTACAAGGTGATATAACGTACTCACAGACGACTCAACCTCTTACCATACGCTCCTAGTAGATCTTCTCCGCTCGCTCCACGACGCTTCTCGAATCCACGATCCGCGCCCAACGCTGAATCCACAGCGTCCAACGTCGAGTCCACGACGTCCAACCGAATCCACGGTCTTCACCCAATGGCACGCTTCGAATCCACGAACGCACCTCGCTCCGAATCCACGAGAGCGATAACACCTTGAATCCACAAGGCCACGCGAGTCCACGCGCCGATTTTGGGATAAATCGTTGTTTGTTTGGGTGGTGATGATCCGCCGAATACTTAGATTAAAGATAGATCGGAAATACCATCTAAGTATTCATTGATTTGATTCTACTCAAAATGTGAGTATGGAAAACCTAGAATCAAATCAATCAATATAGATGAAGAACCATAGAATAGATCTAATGATTTCCGTTCTTCTCTATATATGTGGATTTTTCTTTTCGGCTATCTTTTCTTAATCAGCCGATCTATTGCGGATGCCCTAGAAATGAAATGGAAGGGCTATTTATAGGTTAGAAACCCTAGGAAGAATATTCGGATCAAAAACAGCCTTTTCTGGAAAGTTTTACCGACGGCGATCCGGATTGGATTTGGCGATCCGGATTGCAGAAGCACAAACCACGATTTCCAGAAAATTGCCTGTTCGGGATCCGGATCGTAGTCCCCGATCCGGATCGTTCATACAGTTTTACCAGAACATCATGTTCGGGATCCGGATTGCAATTCCTGATCCGGATCGAAGAAGCAAACAGGTAAAACTAGTGTTCGGGATCCGGATCAGAGAGTGCTGCGATCCGGATTGAACCAGTGTATGAACAAACACCTTCGGGATCCGGATTGAAAGCCACGATCCGGATCCTGAACATGTCCCATGTCCAGTTTTTGATGAATAAGCAATTAAAACCTCTTCCAGGTGTTTCTACACTATAAGAAGTATTCGGATCATCAAAATTCTTTAGTTAAACGTACCTGATCCTTTTGAATTCTTCTTTCTTGAGATTGAGGTATACGATCCAAAGTTTCTTCATCTTCAATCTTCAAGACTTAATACATTCACGAAATACGCCAACTCAAATTCCGTAACAATCTCCCCCTTTGGCGGTTTCGTGACAAAACACAAATCCACAAAGAAAATTCAAAAAGATATTTTTGTTGCTATCACCATACAACAAAAATTTACAAAAGAGTTCCAGAAATTAAAAACATGAGATAAACTCCTAGAACAGACTCTAGACTTAGACATCTGTAATCTCTGCACACAGAAAACATTCTTGACAAACAAATTCGTTAGATACCTCAAGAATTGAAACATACAAAACCAAATACAGAGATAGAGTTTATTCTCATCATGACATTTGAAAAATTCAGATATGTGAAAGAATCATAGTTAAAAACCAACATATCTTCTAAGCAGTTGAAAACCAAATGTCAAAGTATGTTAGTCCAACATCAACTTGTTAGTCATATTACATGCCCAAATAGTTAGTCGAATAGTTAGTATAGAAGCATGTCACAAATCACAAAAGAAAAACCAAAGTTGAGTTGAAGTTCATACTTACCTTGATATCATCGATATTCACAATCATTGTTCACATCATTCATTGTTCAGAGTTCTTTCTAACTCTCTCACTCTCTCCCCCTTTTTGTCACAAAACAAAGCCAAAACGTAGCATGAGCTACAATATGTAAGGAGAGTAAAGAAAACATAAAGTCCTAATAGTATGCACAAACTGAAAGCTAAACTAAAAGAATCGTTAAAAAAAATCCTGCACAAAAAGAAAAGGTCAGTTTTCAGAATCTGAATCTTCAGAACTTGTGCAACCAATCTTGGACATTATCTTTCGCATCCGCTTGTCCATTGAATTTATCTTCTTCGTGATGGTGATGTGAGCTGCTGTTGATATTTCTAGCTCATTGGTAATCCGCTGTTGTTCTTTCAAAATTTGTTCCTGCTGGATAGACAGTCGTTGCTGTAACTTGAAAATCGAATTCAATGATGCGTCATCATCTGTGCCAGGTGCTTGATGAGATGGTGATGCAGCCGTGCTTGGGTCAGGCTTCTTCCCAGATGCAGAAGCTTGAGTGACATGTGGCAACTTGTGAAGGGATTTGACAATTGTGGACTCATCTATCATGTTCAGACATTGATGATAGGTTGTAGAGGTGATGTCAACTTGAAATTTCTTTAAGATCCTCATTATAATCAGTGGAAAAGGAATTCTTTCGCTGGGGTGAGGATGCTCAACATATCGTGCCATTCTATTCCAGATGATGTACGGGATGTTGATATTCAATGCCGTTGCCTCTGATGGATGTCCGATGAGATATAAGAACAACAATCGTTCCCATCTCACAACCTTCGTCTGCATGTTTGGAAGTATATTGTAACACGTGATGAAATTTAAGAAGCGATATTCAAGACGAAGTTCTTTAGATCGAACTGATTTTTCGGTTGACTGTGTTCCCTCGAGACAAATTCCTTCGATAACTTTTCGCCATAAAGTATTTGTCAAATTTATCCCTTTCAGGTAGTGGACTCCTTTCTTGCTGGCTTCCATTCCCAAAACCTCGCCAATCAACTGTGGAGTGATTTTGAATCTCGTGCCTTGGATATTCGTGTAGAACTCCATAGGACCGTTTTCAAATTCGCGAAGATGCCGTGCGTTGGTATAGAAGGTCCTCACCTGGTGCAGGCAGTAACCGAGAGTTTCTGGGAAGCGACATACTTGAATGAGATTTGCTTGTTCAATCAAAGTACCAAATTCAGGGGAGTGACCTTGTAGAGCCTCAATGTTCACGTGCCTTTCGCCAATGCATTCGCGATGTGCAAACGCTCTAAGACGGTCACTGTTAACAAATACTTCTTCAACACGTGGCGGAGAGTCAGGAGCTATTGGTGGGTCAACCTTGGTCTCCTGTCTCAGTCCAAAACGTCGAGCAAGTCGCTTACGTTTTATAGAGATAGATGGGGCAGGCATAGGAGCATTCCCAGTGTCCAAGGGAGCCTTTCCTTTTCGTGTTGAGTTAGTCGGCAATACCTCATCATCTTCATCATCTGTTATCATGTCCCAATGAATCTCATTCTCATTCTCTTCAAGTTCAGTGTCACTTATGACATCGACTTCTCCTTTTCTTTGGAGTTTCTTGGCTCTTTTCAACTTATTAGTTGCTCTGGTGAGCACCATTGTAACCAGTAGCAGAATTAACCAGGAGAAGGCCATTGCGTCTAGTGCTTTGAGTTTAAGAAAGTGTCCTGTGAAACCAACTCAAGAACATATGAAAAATCGTCAATTTTGAAAAATTTGAAAACATTGTACCTAGACAATCATAATCATGTAGAGAAGCCAAGAATCAAATTAGTTTTCCAAAAAGAATTTTAAAAATAGATCAATTCCATGATTTACAAAAATTCCTCTTTTATGCCCTAAAACCGAATTTTTAGAAATCGAAGCCTAAAAACTCGTTAATCAAGTAAAATCCCAGCATAAAAGCAAAACTAATTGACCCAGAGTTCTTATTTCAAAAGAAATTTGATCAAAAACCATTCACAAACGAAAAAGTTCCAATTTTTCAACTCACGTTTGATGAAAAACCATAAAAACTGTGAAAAACCGAGTTTTGATCATGAAAACTTACTTGAATCCGAAGAACTTTGAGTTTTGAAGCTCCAAGAAGCAAGAAATCTAGAGAGAGAAACTCTAGAGGCTTGAAAACCAGAGATTAGGGTAAAGAAATCAAGAATCTGTATGTTTCTATATAAAACCCTAGCCGTGATCCGGATCGGCCGAGAATGTGATCCGGATCGGCTACCCGCAGGAAAAATCCTGCGTTCGGGATCCGGATCACTTGCCCGATCCGGATCGGCTACACCTTTTTCTTCAGAAAAATTTAGAATAAAATCCAGAAAAAGTATGTAAGCACTTTACCATGTCAACTTTAAACAAATGGCATCGTTTCATACAACAAGAAATAGATTATGCAAAATCTATCAAAAATATCCAAAAATGAAACGAAAATTTACGAAAGTTAAAACACTTAAAGTTGAACAACTTCAATTACATCTATCCTGATCTTATGTGTAATGCCTTTATCAAATCATCAATTTCAGTAAAGAAAATGAAATACCAAGATCAATAGATGTTTGAAATCCCAGATAAGTTAGATAATATATCTAGACAATCTGTTGAAGGAGTGGCTCTTTGAGCATCTTTTACTAAAAATCCCACCTTATACCAACCATGAAATACGACTGAGTCAAGTATTTCAATATGAATTTCATCAACAATTTTCAAACAAAAATTTGCTTTTCATTCATGGAGTATCTTTTTCTTTCATTTTCTCCATGTGGTGGTAGTTTTCACACTCCTCATTGGGATGTAACTCTTTCCACATCTTTTGAGCATTTCACATTTCATTGACTCCCCCTCAATTGGCTATCAATTATTTAATATATAAGGTATTCAACCAAACCATTGATCTCGAATTCATACTCGACTAAGCAATCAAATATGATAATGACTATACCAAGAGATCATTGAGAGAGAAATTGACTTTGATCACTTAAAAGATGGTTTAATTAACGTAAATGATCATTGCAACATTGAAATATTATGACATCAAAAGCATAATAAATTTCTAAATGCATAAAAGGATGCAATTAAAGTCAATTATGATTTATGCTCAATTAATGTGCTATGTACAGAACATAGATAAAGAACAAAACAAAAAAAAGAACAAAAACAAAACCTAATCTAAGCAAAGGTTTCAAAAGAGTTTATTTCAAGGAAAGCATGCCAATTGCTTTACGCAAGTGAATAAAACGTTTTTGATCCAAAGGTTTTGTTAAGATGTCGGCTAATTGATCCTCAGTTGAAATATATGACAGTTGAAGAATGTTTGATTCAACTAGCTCTCTAAGAAAATGATATCTAAGTTCAATATGTTTTGTTCTAGAGTGCAACACAGGGTTTTTAGAAATGTTAATAGCACTAGTGTTGTCACATAAAATGGTTACCGAAGATGTTGAAATCCGGAAATCGCTCAACACGCTTTTCATCCAAATCAATTGGGTTGAACAACTTCCTGCAGAAATGTACTCCGCTTCGGCAGTCGAGAGTGCTATGCAGTTCTGCTTTTTACTGTGCCATGCAACAAGGCAGTGGCCAAGATAGAAGCATGCACCACTCGTGCTTTTCCGGTCATCCACCGATCCAGCCCAATCGGCATCTGAGTATCCAACAATATCCAAAGTCGTTCCCATAGGATACCAAATTCCGAAATTGATTGTACCTTTGATATACCGGATGATCCGTTTCACCGCTTTCAGGTGAACCTCCTTCGGTGCTGATTGATATCTCGCACAAATCCCAACACTGAAGGATATATCCGGGCGACTAGCCGTGAGATATAGTAGACTTCCAATCATACTGCGGTACAGTTTCTCGTCTACATTCTCACTTTGTGATTCACTTCCAAGTCCCTTATGGCTAGTTCCCATTGGAGTCGGAAAATCCTTAGAATTTTCAAGATCAAACTTTTTGACCAACTCCAGTGCATACTTGGATTGACACAAGTGAATTCCTTCATCGTTTTGTTTAACTTGTAATCCAAGAAAATAATTCAATTCGCCCATCATGGACATCTCAAATTCGCTTTCCATGGTCTCCGCGAATTTAGAAGCATCATTATCTCTTGTTGCTCCAAAAACAATGTCATCGACATAGATTTGAGCAACTATGAAATTGTTTTGATAATGCTTCACAAAGAGAGTCCTGTCAGCTCCCCCTCGAGTGTAGCCCTTTTCCAAAAGGTGCTTTGTCAACCTTTCGTACCATGCTCGCGGTGCTTGTTTCAGACCGTAAAGAGCCTTTTTCAGACGAAAAACATGGTTAGGTAGTTTATGATCCACAAAACCTTTCGGTTGAGCTACATAAACTTCCTCATTTAAAAATCCATTTAAAAAGGCGCTCTTAACGTCCATTTGAAATAATTTGATTTTAAAATGACAAGCGATCGCAAACAATATACGAATGGACTCGAGTCTAGCTACAGGGGCGAAAGTTTCATCAAAGTCTATACCTTCTACTTGAGAATAGCCTTGAGCAACTAACCTTGCTTTGTTCCTGATGATAGTACCTTCTTCGTTTTTCTTGTTCTTGAAGATCCATTTGGTACCTATCACATTGTGTTGCTTCGGAGGCTTCGTCAATTCCCAGACTTTGTTTCGCTCGAATTGATGGAGCTCTTCCTGCATTGCTTTAATCCAGTAATCATCTTGGAGAGCTTCATCAACATTCTTTGGTTCGATTTGAGATACATAGCATGCAAATCCGCAAACCAATTGTCTCCGTGTTCTAACTCCTTCTTGTGGATCTCCAATTATGTTCGATTCAGGGTGATCCTTGGAGATGCGTAACGTTTGAGGTAGAGGAGTAGGCGGAGGTACACGAGATGATTCCTGCACATCAGATAAGCTTGAAGAACCGTTAGATGCATCAACATTATTATCGAAAGAATTGTTAGAAGAAGATGCATTAGCAGGTGTATCATCATCAAGAGAGATATCGAGGGTAGATTTTTCAGATTCAAAATGAAAAGCTTCATCTACCTTAACATTTATCGATTCTACGATCGTCTTAGATTCTAAGTTAAAAACTCGATATGCTCTGCTGTTTGTAGAATAACCTAAGAAAATCCCTTCGTCACTTCGAGAGTCAAATTTTCCAAGATTCTCACGATCACGTAAAATAAAACACCGACTCCCAAAGATGCGAAAATATTTGATGTTAGGTTTTCTACAAAACCAAAGTTCATATGGTGTATTCAATGTCCCCGGGCGCAAATACACGCGATTGATAACATAAACAGCAGTGTTCACCGCTTCAGCCCAAAAATAAAAAGGTAAGTTCCGGCTGTGAAGCATAACACGTGCCATTTCCTGTACGACCCTGTTTTTGCGCTCGACTACACCATTTTGTTGAGGTGTGTAAGGTGCGGAGAATTCATGTTTAATGCCATTAGAAGTGCAAAAATCAATGAATTTGGAATTTATGAATTCCCACCTCTATCACTCCTAACTCGAGTAATCCTATCATTCTTTTCTATCATAATACGATTGCAGATTTCGAGAAAAGAATCAAAGGTATCAGCTTTTTCTTTTAAGAATGCTACCCAAGTATATCTAGAAAAATCATCAACCAACAAGAAAATATACCATTTACCTCCCAGAGATGGTTGACGAGTTGGCCCCATTAAGTCCATATGCAAAAGTTCCAAAGGCCGTTTTGTACCTATGTGGTTCAAATTCTTGTGTGCAGTCCTAGACTGTTTTCCCTTTTGGCAACCGCCACACACAAGGTTTTGTTCAAAAGAAAGTTTTGGAACCCCCTTGACCACATCTTTATTTGAAATTCTAGCAAGTTCCTTAAAGTTTATGTGACCTAGCCTTTCATGCCAAAGTGTTTCATTTTTCAAAGATGCTAGGTTACATTTTTCAGAAATCTTAGAGGAACTACATAACAGTTGTTTTCTGATCTAACCCCCTTTAAAAAGAAAGCATGGTTCATGTCAGTTACAGTGCATTTATCAGATGAAAAATTAACTGAATAACCACTATCACACAGTTGACTTATGCTTATGAGGTTAGTCTTAAGGCCATGAACAAATAATACATTATCTAGAACCGGGCCATCTGGAATAGCTACCGTTCCCTTTCCAACAATTTTGGAAGACCGACCATCTCCGAAAACAACAAGTCCTCCGGAGTTTTTCTCAAATGTTTGAAAACAGTTTTTATCGCCGGTCATATGACGGGAACACCCGCTATCCAGGTACCAAGACGAACTATCATATGCATGCAAAGGAAACATTGGTAGCAAGACAGGGAAAGATTTCACCTTTGCGCACCCAAACCTTTTTGAAGTGCGTCGGTAATGGTCGTGAAGTTGATTTCCTAGGTGAGAGCGTCTTGCTTGAAGAATTGCTGCTCCTTGATGATGTCGTCTTGAGCGGTGTACTACCAAGGCTCTTTTCCTTGAATGAATTGCAGTTGATTTCCGAGGAATAGCCCTTTTGGTAGTCATTGCAAGATGTGCTTGAGGTGTGCGTTTGGCTTCCGTCTTGCAATTTCTTCTTATGTGCCCTGAAATGCCACAACGAAAACATACCTTGGTTCTTGTCGATTCCGAGGAGATGTAGTAGGTTCGTTGTCGTTGCTTGTCGTGAACACCGGTGTCGGAGGAGGAGATACCGACTGAGGCACAAATACTGTACCACTCGAACTTGGAATGTCTCCAGTTTGAGTGTATCCGAGGCCGAACTTATTTCTTTGACCGAGACCAAGAAGTCTGTCCAACTTACTCCTTCCAGAAGAAAATCTCTTTAAGTCATCCTTTAGTTGGCGTATGGTCTCCGTCATTTCCAATTTTTCCTGTCGAGCCTCGCCGTTGAGCTTCAAGAAGTAATTCGCTTTGTTCACCATATCCATATAATTCTTCTCGAATTGCTCATTGGACTCTTGAAGGGAAACATTTGTCTTAATCAGATTGTCCCTTTCCACTTCAAGATCGGTTGAGATAGAGGTTACCCTTTTTACTTCATCTTCAAGATCCTGCAATCTCCTTTCAACCCCTTGTTTTGCTTAGCCAGTTTCTTTGAATCCCTCAAAAGCTTATGGTAGGCTAAAACAAAATCTTCACCTTCCGAATCATCTGATTCATCGTCCGTTGCAATCTTTTCAACAGTGGAGTTGGACAGTGAGTCGGATGTACTTGCCATTAAGCACATGAAGGGAGAAGATGTAGTGGACGCGTGGAAAGCTGTCGCGTTGTCTTCTTCATCACTTGACGAATGACTCATTTGACGTGGAGTT
>CM054943.1:20304785-20322956 GCA_029168755.2 Tillandsia fasciculata | reverse complement strand
CGCCACAGCAACTGAATGTCCCAACAAGAATCCGGCTAAGAAGAAAGCGATGCAAGTTGTTACTTGGGATGACAACTCCACGTCAAATGAGTCATCGTCAAGTGATGAAGAAGACAACGCGACAGCTTTCCACGCGTCCACTAAATCTTCATCCTTCATGTGCTTAATGGCAAGTACATCCGACTCACTGTCCAACTCCACTGTGGAAAAGATTGCAACGGACGATGAATCAGATAATTCGGAAGGTGAAGATTTTGTTTTAGCCTACCATAAGCTTTTGAGGGATTCAAAGAAACTGGCTAAGCAAAACAAGGGGTTGAAAGAGAGATTACAGGATCTTGAAGATGAAGTAAAAAGAGTAACCTCTATCTCAACCGATCTTGAAGTGGAAAGGGACAATCTGATTAAGACAAATGTTTCCCTTCAAGAGTCCAATGAGCATTTCGAGAAGAATTATATGGATATGGTGAACAAAGCGAATTACTTCTTGAAGCTCAACGGCGAGGCTCGACAGGAAAAATTGGAAATGACAGAGACCATACGCCAACTAAAGGATGACTTACAGAGATTTTCTTCTGGAAGGAGTAAGTTGGACAGACTTCTTGGTCTCGGTCAAAGAAATAAGTTCGGCCTCGGATACACTCAAACTGGAGACATTCCAAGTTCGAGTGGTACAGTATTTGTGCCTCAGTCGGTATCTCCTCCTCCGACACCGGTGTTCACGACAAGCAACGACAACGAACCTACTACATCCTCTTCGGAATCGACAAGAACCAAGGTATGTTTTCGTTGTGGCATTTCAGGGCACATAAGAAGAAATTGCAAGACTGGAGCCAAACGCACACCTCAAGCACATCTTGCAATGACTACCAAAAGGGCTATTCCTCGGAAAACAACTGCAATTCAATTGAAGGAAAAGAGCCTTGGTAGTACACCGCTCAAGACGACATCATCAAGGAGCAGCAATTCTTCAAGCAAGACGCTCTCACCTAGGAAATCAACTTCACGACCATTACCGACGCATTCCAAAAAGGTTTGGGTGCGCAAAGGTGAATCTTTCCCTGTCTTGCTACCAATGTTTCCTTGCATGCATATGATAGTTCGTCTTGGTACCTGGATAGCGGGTGTTCCCGTCATATGACCGGCGATAAAAACTGTTTTCAAACATTTGAGAAAAACTCCGGAGGACTTGTTGTTTTCGGAGATGGTCGGTCTTCCAAAATTGTTGGAAAGGGAACGGTAGCTATTCCAGATGGCCCGGTTCTAGATAATGTATTATTTGTTCATGGCCTTAAGACTAACCTCATAAGCATAAGTCAACTGTGTGATAGTGGTTATTCAGTTAATTTTTCATCTGATAAATGCACTGTAACTGACATGAACCATGCTTTCTTTTTAAAGGGGGTTAGATCAGAAAACAATTGTTATGTAGTTCCTTCTAAGATTTCTGAAAAATGTAACCTAGCATCTTTGAAAAATGAAACACTTTGGCATGAAAGGCTAGGTCACATAAACTTTAAGGAACTTGCTAGAATTTCAAATAAAGATGTGGTCAAGGGGGTTCCGAAACTTTCTTTTGAACAAAACCTTGTGTGTGGCGGTTGCCAAAAGGGAAAACAGTCTAGGACTGCACACAAGAATTTGAACCACATAGGTACAAAACGGCCTTTGGAACTTTTGCATATGGACTTAATGGGGCCAACTCGTCAACCATCTCTGGGAGGTAAATGGTATATTTTCTTGTTGGTTGATGATTTTTCTAGATATACTTGGGTAGCCTTTCTAAAAGAAAAAGCTGATACCTTTGATTCTTTTCTCGAAATCTGCAATCGTATTATGATAGAAAAGAATGAAAGGATTACTCGAGTTAGGAGTGATAGAGGTGGGGAATTCATAAATTCCAAATTCATTGATTTTTGCATTTCTAATGGCATTAAACATGAATTCTCCGCACCTTACACACCTCAACAAAATGGTGTAGTCGAGCGCAAAAACAGGGTCGTACAGGAGATGGCACGTGTTATGCTTCATAGCCGGAACTTACCTTTATATTTTTGGGCTGAAGCGGTGAACACTGCTGTCTATGTTATCAATCGAGTGTATTTGCGCCCGGGGACTTTGAATACACCATATGAACTTTGGTTTTGTAGAAAACCTAACATCAAATATTTTCGCATCTTTGGGAGTCGGTGTTTTATTTTACGTGATCGTGAAAATCTTGGAAAATTTGACTCTCGAAGTGACGAAGGGATTTTCTTAGGTTATTCTACAAACAGCAGAGCATATCGAGTTTTTAACTTAGAATCTAAGACGATCGTAGAATCGATAAATGTTAAGGTAGATGAAGCTTTTCACTTTGAATCTGAAAAATCTACCCTCGATATCTCTCTTGATGATGATACACCTGCTAATGCATCTTCTTCTAACAATTCTTTCGATAATAATGTTGATGCATCTAACGGTTCTTCAAGCTTATCTGATGTGCAGGAATCATCTCGTGTACCTCCGCCTACTCCTCTACCTCAAACGTTACGCATCTCCAAGGATCACCCTGAATCGAACATAATTGGAGATCCACAAGAAGGAGTTAGAACACGGAGACAATTGGTTTGCGGATTTGCATGCTATGTATCTCAAATCGAACCAAGAATGTTGATGAAGCTCTCCAAGATGATTACTGGATTAAAGCAATGCAGGAAGAGCTCCATCAATTCGAGCGAAACAAAGTCTGGGAACTGACGAAGCCTCCGAAGCAACACAATGTGATAGGTACCAAATGGATCTTCAAGAACAAGAAAAACGAAGAAGGTACTATCATCAGGAACAAAGCAAGGTTAGTTGCTCAAGGCTATTCTCAAGTAGAAGGTATAGACTTTGATGAAACCTTCGCCCCTGTAGCTAGACTCGAGTCCATTCGTATATTGTTTGCGATTGCTTGTCATTTTAAAATCAAATTATTTCAAATGGACGTTAAGAGCGCCTTTTTAAATGGATTTTTAAATGAGGAAGTTTATGTAGCTCAACCGAAAGGTTTTGTGGATCATAAACTACCTAACCATGTTTTTCGTCTGAAAAAGGCTCTTTACGGTCTGAAACAAGCACCGCGAGCATGGTACGAAAGGTTGACAAAGCACCTTTTGGAAAAGGGCTACACTCGAGGGGGAGCTGACAGGACTCTCTTTGTGAAGCATTATCAAAACAATTTCATAGTTGCTCAAATCTATGTCGATGACATTGTTTTTGGAGCAACAAGAGATAATGATGCTTCTAAATTCGCGGAGACCATGGAAAGCGAATTTGAGATGTCCATGATGGGCGAATTGAATTATTTTCTTGGATTACAAGTTAAACAAAACGATGAAGGAATTCACTTGTGTCAATCCAAGTATGCACTGGAGTTGGTCAAAAAGTTTGATCTTGAAAATTCTAAGGATTTTCCGACTCCAATGGGAACTAGCCATAAGGGACTTGGAAGTGAATCACAAAGTGAGAATGTAGACGAGAAACTGTACCGCAGTATGATTGGAAGTCTACTATATCTCACGGCTAGTCGCCCGGATATATCCTTCAGTGTTGGGATTTGTGCGAGATATCAATCAGCACCGAAGGAGGTTCACCTGAAAGCGGTGAAACGGATCATCCGGTATATCAAAGGTACAATCAATTTCGGAATTTGGTATCCTATGGGAACGACTTTGGATATTGTTGGATACTCAGATGCCGATTGGGCTGGATCGGTGGATGACCGGAAAAGCACGAGTGGTGCATGCTTCTATCTTGGCCACTGCCTTGTTGCATGGCACAGTAAAAAGCAGAACTGCATAGCACTCTCGACTGCCGAAGCGGAGTACATTTCTGCAGGAAGTTGTTCAACCCAATTGATTTGGATGAAGAGCGTGTTGAGCGATTTCCGATTTCAACATCTTCGGTAACCATTTTATGTGACAACACTAGTGCTATTAACATTTCTAAAAACCCTGTGTTGCACTCTAGAACAAAACATATTGAACTTAGATATCATTTTCTTAGAGAGCTAGTTGAATCAAACATTCTTCAACTGTCATATATTTCAACTGAGGATCAATTAGCTGACATCTTAACAAAACCTTTGGATCAAAAACGTTTTATTCACTTGCGTAAAGCAATTGGCATGCTTTCCTTGAAATAACCTCTTTTGAAACCTTTGCTTAGATTAGGTTTTGTTTTTGTTTTTGTTTTGTTTTGTTCTTTATCTATGTTTTGTACATAGCACACTAATTGAGCATAAATCATAATTGACTTTAATTGCATCCTTTTATGCATTTAGAAATTTATTATGCTTTGATGTCATAATATTTCAATGTTGCAATGATCATTTACGTTAATTAAACCATCTTTTAAGTGATCAAAGTCAATTTCTCTCTCAATGATCTCTTGGTATAGTCATTATCATATTTGATTGCTTAGTCGAGTATGAATTCGAGATCAATGGTTTGGTTGAATACCTTATATATTAAATAATTGATAGCCAATTGAGGGGGAGTCAATGAAATGTGAAATGCTCAAAAGATGTGGAAAGAGTTACATCCCAATGAGGAGTGTGAAAACTACCACCACATGGAGAAAATGAAAGAAAAAGAAACTCCATGAATGAAAAGCAAATTTTTGTTTTGAAAATTGTTGATGAAACTCATATTGAAATACTTGACTCAGTCGTATTTCATGGTTGGTATAAGGTGGGATTTTTAGTAAAAGATGCTCAAAGAGCCACTCCTTCAACAGATTGTCTAGATATATTATCTAACTTATCTGGGATTTCAAACATCTATTGATCTTGGTACTTCATTTTCTTTACTGAAATTGATGATTTGATAAAGACATTACACATAGGATCAGGATAGATGTAATTGAAGTTGTTCAACTTTAAGTGTTTTAACTTTCGTAAATCTTCGTTTCATTTTTGGATATTTTTGATAGATTTTGCATAATCTATTTCTTGTTGTATGAAACGATGCTATTTGTTTAAAGTTGACATGGTAAAGTGCTTACATACTTTTTCTGGATTTTATTGTATTTTTTTAACTTTTTCTGGAGAAAAAGGTGTAGCCGATCCGGATCGTGGCAAGTGATCCGGATCCCGAACGCAGGATTCTTCCTGCGTATAGCCGATCCGGATCGTGGCAAGTGATCCGGATCCCGATGCAGGATTCCCTGGCCGATCCGGATCATTCGACCGATCCGGATCGCGGCTAGGGCTTCTTATAGAAACTTTCAGATTCAAGATTTCTTTACCCTAATTTCTGATTTCCAAGCTTCTAGAGTTTCTCTCTCTAGATTTCTTGCTTCCTGGTGCTTCAAAACTCAAAGTTCTTCGGATTCAAGTAAGTTTTCATGATCAAAACTCGGTTTTTCACAGTTTTTAGGTTTTTTCATCAAACGTGAGTTGAAAAGATGGATTTTTTCGTTTGTGAATGGTTTTTGATCAAATTTCTTTTGAAATAAGAACTCTGGGTCAATTAGTTTTGCTTTTATGCTGGGTTTTTCATGATTAACGAGTTTTTAGGCTTCGATTTCTAAAAATTCGGTTTTAGGGCATAAAAGAGGAATTTTTGTAAAACATGAAATTGATCTATTTTTAAAATTCTTTTTGGAAAACTAATTTGATTCTTAGCTTCTCTATATGATTATGATTGTCTAGGTACAATGTTTCAAATTTTTCAAAATTGACAATTTTTCATATGTTCTTGAGTTGGTTTTCACAGGACATTCTCTTAAACTCAAAGCACTAGATCAATGGCTTTCTCCTGGTTGATACTGTTACTTATCTCGATGGTGCTCACTAGACCAACCAATAAGTTGAAGAGGGCTAAGAAAGTTCAAAGAAAAGGAGAGGTTGAAATTATCAGTGATACTGAACTTGAGAAAAACCCAGATGAAGTACACTGGGACATGTTAACGGATGACGATGATGATGACGAGTTTGTGCCTGCTGACTCGAAGCAAAAAGGAAAAGCACCAGTGAACTCTGGGAAGGCTCCTATGCCTGCCCCAACTATTTCTCTAAAACGTAAGCGGCTCGCTCGACGTTTTGGACGGAGAAAGGAGACCAATGTTGAACCACCAATAGCTCCGACTCTCCGCCACGAGATGAAGAAGTGTTTGTTAACAATGACCGGCTTAGAGCATTTGCACATCGCGAATGCATTGGCGAAAGACACGTGAACATTGAAGCTCTACGAAGTCACTCTCCTGAATTTGGTACTTTGATTGATGAAGCAAATCTCATTCAAGTATGTCGCTTCCCGGAAACTCTCGGATACTGCCTGCACCATGTGAGGACCTTCTATACCAACGCACGGCATCTTCGCGAATTTGAGAACGGTCCGATGGAATTCTATACGAATATCCAAGGAACGAGAATTAAAATCACCCCACAGTTGATTGGTGAGGTTTTGGGAATGGAAGCAAGCGGAAGAGGAGCTCACTATCTGAAAGGAGTGGATTTGACAAATACTTTATGGTGTAAAGTTATTGAGGGGATTTGTCTCGAGGGAACTCAATCAACGAACAAATCAGTTCGATCCAAAGAACTTCGTCTGGAATATCGCTTCCTGAACTTCATCACTTGCTACAATATACTTCCAAACATGCAGACGAAGGTTGTGAGATGGGAACGGTTGTTGTTCTTATATCTCATAGGACACCCGTCAGAAGCAAGGGCATTGAATGTCAACATACCATACATCATCTGGAACAGAATGACACGATATGTTGAGCATCCTCATCCTACCGAAAGAATTCCTTTTCCATTGATCATAATGAGGATCTTACAGAAATTTCAAGTTGACATCACCTCGGCGACGTATCATCAATGTTTGAACATGATAGATGAGTCCACAATTGTCAAATCTCTTCACAAGCTGCCTCATGTCACTCAAGCTTCTGCATCTGGAAAGAAGCCTGACACGGATGCATCACCATCTCATCAAGCACCTGGCACAGATGATGAAGCATCATTGACTTCAATTTTCAAGTTGCAGCAACGACTATCCGTTCAGCAGGAACGAATGTTGAAGGAACAACAAAGGGTTGCGAATGAACTGGAGCTAACCACAGCAGCTCACATCACCATCACGAAGAAATAAACTCAATGGACAAGCGGATGCGAAAGATTATGTCCAAGATTGGTTGCATGAGTTCAGACTTTTCAGATTCTGATAACTAACTTTGTCTTTTTGTGCAGGATTTATTTCTCGATAACTGAATTTGGATTAGTTTAGTTGATTCTTTTAGTCTAGTTTAACTCTCAGTTTGTGCATATTCTTAGGTTAATTCTCTTTTTGTGCATATTGTTAGAAACTTATGAACTTTTTGTTTACTCTCCTTACATATTGTAGCTCATGCTACATTTTTGGCTTTATTTGTGACAAAAAGGGGGAGAGAATGAGAGTGAGAGAGTTGAAGAGTTATAAACTCTGAACAATGAAAAACAATGAACTCTGAACAATGACTGTGAATGAATCAAGGAATGAATCAAGGTAAGTATGAATCTCAACTCAACTTGGGTTTTTCTTTTGTGATTGTGACATGCTTCTATACTAACTATTTGACTAACTATTTGGGCATGTAATATGACTAACAAGTTGATGTTGGACTAACATACTTTGACATTTGGTTTTCAACTGCTTAGAAGATATGTTGGTTTTAACTATGTTCTTTCACATATCTGATTCTTTCAAATGTCATGATGAGATCAAACTCTATCTCTGTTTTGGTTTTGAATGTTTCAATTCTTGAGGTATCTAACGATTTTGTTTGTCAAGAATGTTTTCTGTGTGCAGAAGTTACAGATGTCTAAGTCTAGAGTCTGTTCTAGGAGTTTATCTCATGTTTTTAATTTTCTGGAACTCTTTTGTAAATTTTTGTTGTATGGTGATAGCAACAAAAATATCCTTTTTGAATTTTCTTTGTGGATCTGTGTTTTGTCACGAAACCGCCAAAGGGGGAGATTGTTACGGAATTTGAGTTGGCGTATTTCGTGAATAGTTTAAGTCTTGAAGATTGAAGATGAAGAAACTTTGGATCATATACCTCAATCTCAAGAAAGAAGAATTCAAAAGGATCAGGTACGTTTAACTAAATAATTTTGATGATCCGAATACTTCTTATAGTGTAGAAACACCTGGAAGAGGTTTTAATTGCATATTCATCAAAAACTGGACATGGGACATGTTCAGGATCCGGATCGTGTCTTTCAATCCGGATCCCGAAGGGTGTTCGTTCATACACTAGTTCAATCCGGATCATGGCATTTGATGATCCGGATCCCGAACATGAGTTTTACCTGTTGGCTTGAACGATCCGGATCAGGAATTCAATCCGGATCCCGAACACATTGTTCTGGTAAAACTGTATGAACGATCCGGATCGTGGATTATGATCCGGATCCCGAACAGGCGGTTTTCTGGAAATTGCTCTCTGTGCGTCTGCGATCCGGATCGTGACTTGCGCAATCCGGATCGCCGTCGGTAAAACTTTCCAGAAAAGTTTGTTTTTGATCCGAATATTCTTCCTAGGGTTTCTAACCTATAAATAGCCCTTCCTTTTCATTTCTAGGGCATCCACAATAGGAAAAAGAGCCGTCATTTTCAAATATCATTTTATACGGCCTTAGATCCACATATAGAGAAGAACGGAAATCATTAGATCTATTTAATGGTTCTTCATCTATATTGATTAGTTTGATTCTAGGTTTTCATACTCATATCTTGAGTTGAATCAAACTAATGAATACTTAGATGGTATTTCCGATCTACTCTTGATCTAAGTATTCGGCGGATCATCACCACCCAAACAAACAACGATTTACCCCAAAATCGGCGCGTGGACTCGCGTGGCCTTGTGGATTCAAGGTGTTATCGCTCTCGTGGATTCGGAGCGAGGTGCGTTCGTGGATTCGAAGCGTACCATTGGGTGAAGACCGTGGATTCGGTCGGACGTCGTGGACTCGACGTTGGACGCTGTGGATTCAGCGTTGGGCGCGGATCGTGGATTCGAGAAGCGTTGCGGAGCGAGCGGAGAAGATCGACTAGGGGCGTATGGTAAAAGGTTGAGTCGTCTGTGAGTACGTTATATCACCTTGTACGTGTGTTAACTCTAGTGGATTTCGCCGTGTTATCGGTCCCGTGGTTTTTTACTCCGGTTTGGAGTTTTCCACGTAAAAATCTTGTGTGTTCTTTTATTTTTCCGCATTGGGTTTTATCGCACAAAGATTTTTGAGTGTTTATTGTTTACACCTATTCACCCCCCTCTAGGTGTTTTTTCCCCTATTAGATCCTTATTAACCTAAACCCTACATTTTTTTCTGATTTGGTAGTGGAGATGGTTCTTCGACTTGGGTTCGAGAGATTGGGCTGACGGATTGAGTCGTGGAGGTTTCCTGACTTAGCCATGGATTGTGTATTATCAAATTGGGTCATTGAGGGTTCTCCGACATAGCTATGAGAGGGATTGGCATTCCTTGATCCAGTCGTGGAGGGTTCCCGACTGTGATGTGTTATCTGGTATTGGGTATCCGATCTGTTTGATCGAGGATCATAGCCTGCATGTGCCATTTATGAGACAGTTGAGACTGACTAGATACTAGAGCTTGGTGGGGTCGCTCCCCTCGGGTACACTCCGGATGCGTGATGATGATTGAGATAGACAGACTAGGACGCCCCACGGGGGTAGGCAGGTGCGTTCCTAGTGGTCAGTTTAGGACGCCCCACGTGGAGTGGGCAGGTGAGTTCCTAGTAGTCAGTAGTACGCCCCACGTGGAGTGGGTAGGTGTGTTCATAGTAGTAGGTAGGACGTCCCACGTGGAGTGGGCAGGTGCGTTCCTAGATGACAGGCGCGGGCTTGACTGAGCCAGTTTTGGGCAGTCATTGAGATTTGGGTTTTGAGAGCACCTCGTGTGCGAGTGGTGCATAGCTTGCTCTTAGATGAGTATTCCTTTGAGCATGATACTTGAGGCATTTAGTGGTGAGGGTGTATGCATAGCAGGTTCATAGTAGAGATTTCCATGAGCATGATGTTGAGGCATATTAGTTGTAGCTCATTTCCTGCTTTCATTTATATATATATCTATCTGCATACCTATCTTTTGTGCCTCCAGTAGACTTCGTGGGCATACCGTGGATATTGGTGACGGTACCCACTGAGATCTACCTTCTGCAGTAGATCTCACACCCGCTGCGGTGACAGGTTCCTGAGGTAGCTGTTCCGGATGGGTTCGGGCGGAGACAGCTGATCGAGGTGAGGACGTGGCTGAGTAGTTCCTTACCGTATTGAGAGTCAGAGGTAGATGTACCCTGTATTTTATGTTTCCACTTTTGTACTGGACAGTCTGAGAGATTGGTGAGGTTTTTGTTTTTATTTGACAGCTGAGAGGTGTTGTTTTGAGGATCTTTATTTTATATTTACATCAGATGTTCAGTGGTTTTCTATAGCTTGTGGTTTTAGTTCTATTTCAGCTCTGATACATATTTAGCTATAGATCTGACTTGCAGGGTAGACGCTTCGTCTGTGCGGCAGTTTCCGTACAGATGGCAGATCTGTTGGTGAGCCCGGGTCGGAGTTTCGACCCCGGGGCGTGACATCTTCACTGACCATAAAAGCTTAAAGTGTCTATTCACCCTGAAGGAGTTGAACTTGAGGCAGCGTCGGCGGTTGGAGTTACTGAAGGATTATGACTTGAGCATCCAGTATCATCCCGGCAAAGCCAATGTAGTGGCAGATGCTTTGAGCAGGAGAGCAATGCAGAGCTTGAGCCTGATGGTCATGCGGCAGGCGCCACCACTTGAGCTTATGAGACGAGCAGGACTAGAGGTTGTGCCCCTAGGGGTCTTTTTTAGATTGTAGTCTGCAGTTGAGCAGCCACTCTGATGGATAGGATCAGTGAGTGACAGAGTGAGGACCTGAGTGTCCCACCGGGCGTGCCAAAAGATTGTTGGAGCCGAAAATGTCGTCGTCGATCAGCCTCGTGGTTCGGTCGACCCCTCTGGATGTGATGCGCCGTGTGCCAATGGATCAAGCGATCGGGTCGAGGAGGAATATGTTCGGTCGGGTTCTTCTCAATCGAACTCTCGTGATTGCCCAGCTTAAATTATCCGAATTGTGATATAGAGGTAGAGAGAGAGAAAGTTTGGCCTAGAGTAGCAGAACCGGAGTATGGGGAAGAGATTTGACACGGCTGAGGAGCCGATTGGAAATTTGTATTGATTGAAGTGAGATTACAAGAGTAACAGGTAGCCAATTACAAGTTAATCAACTCCTAGAAAATGCGGGAAATGTAAATATGAAAGATATGAAAAAGCAGGGGGTGGTCTTGGCTTACGAGGTTGCAGGACCCATTTTTCTTCGATGGTTCGGGTATTTATACACACCCGAACCATGCATGTAGTTGTCGATTTGAAATAATCGGCGTGATTTGGAGAAAGTTATCAAAATATCCTCAACCATTTCCTTTTGAGTCGAACTTTCTCAAATAGGATAGCAGTCGTTTTTTCGTCCAGATTCATTCTCCAATCGTAGCGCCGGAGCGTGATCTTCGGTGCTTTCCAATGCTGAACGTCGCTTGCCATTCCAGGACTAGTTACGAGATTTGCACCCAAATTTCGCACTCCATCCTTCTAAAGTCTTCTTTCTTTTCTGCTCAAGCAACCGAAGGTTGACTCTGACATTGCTTTCTTCGTCATATGATTAAGGAAGCCTGATGTTCGTCTTCGACAGAGGTCAATCCTGGATGGTAGTCTTCTCGTCGACTGTTTCTCCGATCGACTGATGCCTTTAGCCGATGGCACATGTCGCATGTTGCCTCCCACGCGACCGAGACCGATTTTAATCGAGGCACGAGTCCCTCTTTGTCGGCTAATTATCCCATCGCTAGTGTCTTTAACCGATGGCAGATGCCACATGTCGCTCCCTCATGTGGCAAAAAAATCTGGACTTAACACACACCCACACACACACACACACACACACACACCACACACACACACCACACACCACACACACCACACACACACACACACACACACACACATATTGTAGAGTACCGGAGCTTCGGGCAGTGTGCCGACTCCACGTGGCAGCCTGGTATTGTGGAAATACCTCCAGCAGATTCTAATTGCATTTACAGAGAGGTTCGGGTGGTCCCGGAGCGACGCGGAAGTCCTTTCAAAGAAAAGTGAGTTGGAGTTGGCTTGAGAGCTGCGGGTTGAGTTTTGGCTTCATGGATGGTTTCTTGTGATTTGATCACTTGGGACATGTGTACTTGAGTTTACAGAGGTGTTCGGTTGGTTTGGGTGATGCGGAGGTTCCGAGGCGAGAAAGTGAGTTGACGGGGCATTTCGGAGGAGTTTCGGCTGCTTCTGGAGCTTTTGGGTGCTGGTTCCGGAACCAGGTGTTTAGTTCCGGAACCAGGGGGGGGTGTTCCGGTACCAAAAGCTGGTACCGGAACACAGACTCAAAAATGCCCAGTTTGCCCGAATAGTGCACAGTAACAGGTATGGCTCTCTCTTACTGTTCCAACCACTCCAAGTTGATTTATACACTCGTCACTTCACCCTCACCCCATTCATCTTGTCATCCTCCCCCATCTCCTTGCTGCCAGAGAAGAAGAAGAAGAGGAGGAAGAAGAAGAGGAGGATTGAAGAAGGAGAAGCAGTGAGCTTCGTGCTGTTGGTGAGTTGACCGGTCAACGTGCGCACGCGAGGAGCAAATTGAGGTAAATTGATTGTTGGAAATTGTAGATTTGGACTCTTTGCATCTCCTCTTGAGTTTTATTGATGGATTTGATGGTAATTTGAGTTAATTTCCATTTCTTGCTCCTTTGGAACTCTCGGATTGCTTGCTGCAGGAAGAGTTACTGCGCAAATCCGCAACTCTGCGCATGCTTGTTTCGTGGAGTGGAGTTGTCGGATTGAGCTGAGATTTTTATGGTGACCTAGCTGGGTGCTGTGGAGGTTGTTGGGAGCTTCGTGGATTTTTCTGAGACGCGCGACGGCGCGCGTGCGCGCGAGAGGCTCTGTGCAGTTTTTCGGCAGATTTTGCCCGTTTCTTCGCCGACTTCAGCGTTTGCCTGCGGAAAGCATTCCAGGTGGGTTGGAATTTCTTCAAGATGTATGGAATGCCCTCTAAAGCTATTTGAATGCATGTTGATCATGAGTAGCTTAATTATTTGTATAGCTGGTAAATCTGATAGTTGCCTAGAAAATTGTAGGAATACAATTATGAGCCCCAGATATTTTTAGCATGATCTAGAAGTGAATTGACACTAGACTGCATGGTTAGTTGGCATATTATTGGCATCTGAACCGTTTTAAAAATCGCCGGACCGTTTTAATGAAAACTGGGTTTTTAAAAGAGTTTTAAAATGTTGAGATCTTCCCGAGGGGTTGAGTAGGTTCAGGATGCATGTGTTCTCGTGCCAGAGGGCCGAGTGGATTTTTAGAGCCTTATGAGATGACCTTCTAGTGTCATGAGAGAGTTTTAGCACTTTTCCAGTTCGCGGGGTATTGAGGATGTTTTCCCTGATTGGGTTACTCTAGATCATGAGTTGTGTTCTGATTTAGTGGTGGAGATGGTTCTCCCACCTAGCCATGAGAGTTTTGGGGGCTTGGCAGATCGAGTCGTGGAGGTTTCCCGACTCAGCCACGGGTCGTGCATTATCAGATTGAGTCGTTGAGGGTTCTCCGACATAGCTGTGAGAGTGGTTGGGCTTTTCCTATTCGAGTCGTGGAGTCTTTCTCCGACTGAGTCATGCTAGTTGAGCATTGAGTTCCGATCTGTTGATCGAGGTTTATCAGTTGAGTCGTGGAGTCTTTCTCCGGCTGAGTATGCTAGTTGAGCATTGAGATCCGATCTGGTTGATCGTGGATTATAGCCTGCTGAGCCTGGCTTTTTATGCCAGTTATGAGATACTTGAGATACTTGAGTTCGGTGGGGTCGCTCCCCTCGAGCTACGCCCCGGGTGCGATGATGATACCGAGCCTGACGAGGCTGCGATGATGCGACTAGTTGATACACTAGAGTTCGCTTGAGATAGTCGGACAGGACGCCCCACGTAAATCCCGTCCTCATGTGGATGTGTGGTGGTGGGTAGGTGCGATCCTAGTCGACAGGCGCAGGCTTGACTGGTCCAAAGAGGGACAGTCATTGCGATTGGGTGATTTGTGTGAGTGAGTTTCATAGCATGTTCATAGATGAGTTTTCCTTTGAGCATGGTACTTGAGGCATTTTAGCAGTAGTGAGTGTATGCACATCTTCATCATTGTAGAGTTTCTTGAGCATGATGATTGAGACATGATAGCTATAGTTTCCTTCAGCTTTTATCTATCTATCTATCTATCTGCATACCTATCTGTTGTGCCTCCAGTAGACTTAGTGGGCATACCGTGGATGTTGAGACGGTACCCACTGGGAACTACCTTTGCAGTAGTTCTCACACCCGCTGCGGTGACAGGTTTCCTGAGGCTGCTGTTCCGGCTTAGCTCGCGCGGAGACAGCTGATCGAGGTGAGGACGTGGCCATTTAGTTCCTTACCAGCACTGTGAGTCAGAGGTAGATGTACCCTGTATATTTTATGATTCCTCTTTTGTACTGGACATTCTGAGAGATCAGTGAGGATTTCATGTACTTATGTAGCTGAGAGACTTTGTATTGAGGTTTTGTTTATATCAGATGTTCAGTGGATTTCTGTAGCTATTTAGTTCTTTTCAGCTCTGATACATGTTTAGCTATAGATCTTTTGCAGGGTAGACGCTTCGTCTGTACGGCAGTTTCCGTACAGATGGCGGATCTGTTGGCGAGCCCGGGTCGCAGTTTCGACCCCGGGGCGTGACAGATTAGGGTGGTATCAGAGCCTAGGTTATAGGTCGTTGAGGACTTAGTGACCCTAGGCTATTGGTTGGACAGTAGGATGACTGTCGTGAGAGACGTGATTTTAGCGAGAGTCCTGATTGAGTTTGTACCTCCCCCGAGGGATTGGGGCGAGTGATTTTACATGTTTATTCTCTAAAGTGATTATGTTGGCTGCAGACAACATAATACTTTAGAACGGTTAACATGTTATAGACTTTCGCTTGATTGGGTCGAGAGAGTTTTTGGTCCTAACGTTTGTTCTGTTGCAGTGATTTTCGGTGCCTCCGAGACGCCGTGTAGCGGCGAGGGCGTGTTTGACCTTGGATGAGGAGCCCGAACAGCGGGGAGGCTGAATGGACAGAGCAGAGCGAGGTCTGCGAGTTACGAGCCCAGGTAGCTCAGTTGTTGAGGCGACACGGCACCAGGAAGAGAACACAGAGCGTGTGATGCACATGTTTGAGCAGAGAGTATTGTTTGAGGTATCGCCGTAGTGCTTTCGGCCACGACGTCGTCGATTTCGATCCAGGTTGCACTGTGAGTAGTGCGGGAGCAGTGAGAGTTGTTGATTGGTTGTTGAGCATCCGCCAGTTCCATCCCCTACAGATTTCAGGGCAGAGTTGGAGCCTCGAGAGGCCAAGAACTGGATTGCCGCTTGGGAAAGTGTTTGAGGAATTGTTATCCAGGACAAGTATCGGGTGCACTCGGTTATGCACTTTGGATAAGGACGCCGAGTGTTGGTGGCGTCGAGTCTGTCTCGTTGGACCACCAGGAGAGTGGTTGAGGATGGGAGCGAGTATCTATGATGGTTGAGCAGAGTGCCCCAGGTCGCCCAGGATGAGGCCCAGGAGATTGATCATGTTTGAGAAGGGACTGCTTCGAGATGTTATCATTTTGGATATTCTCGACGAGCGACTTCAGATGCAGCGGTTGTGCATGCCCGATGGATTGACTGAGGTCTGTGATCATGTCCGAGAGGGACGGAGAGCGAGGGACTAACTCCAGAGAGAGATGTCCAGTATCGCCTGATTTTGGGATAGTCGAGTGGATCGAGGTTGCCATGATTCCAGTCACAGGATCATGAGTCTCAGAGGAGACAGAGACTAGAAGGTTCTCGACAGTTGAGGCACCAGCAGCAGTGCTTGGATGAGTATGTCCTTGTGGGGAGCCGCATTCTTCGCCTTAGAGCGACTTCAGGATGGGGGTGATGTTTTTCATGTGTTTAGTCAGGACATCTTCAGGCAGAGGGTCCCAGAGTGGTGTTCTTGGATTTGCCGTCTGCGACGGCACCCCACTACCCCTTCAGGATGCAGCGGTTCATCCGACTTACCGGTAGGCTGATTGAGCCGAGATGCCGAGGCAGATTGAGCGATGGCCACCATCATCTTGTGGATGAATTGTGCAGCCGATTAGAGGACGCCAGGATAGTGGATCGCGTCCTATCAGGTGTGGTTGCTTATGGTCATTAGAGTTGGAGCATGTTGATGCCGACACCGCTGGTGTGTGCTTTATTAGAGCAGGGGTAACTTCGCGTGGGCCAGAGATGGGATTGTTGGCTTGTGCCCGTGAGGATCAGGTTTCAGATCGCGTATAGCACAGGTATGAGTGTTGCCAGTTCCGCCCAGTTTTGTAGGACCATGGAATTGATCCTAGAGTTGTTAGTCCTACATCAGCTCTGAGATGTTGATGTGAGGTTGGATAGGGATTGGTTATCCCAATATTATGTTATCTTGGATTGTCGAGAGTGGACAATGACCCTCCGTGGACCTGGCCAGGAGGAGTGTGATTTTAGAGGGTGTTAGAGCACGACAGAGGTTGAGTCGTGGTCGTATCGCTTGGTTAGCGATTGTAGAGGAGGTGCCTACGGCAGCACCGGGACTAAAGGAATATCTTTATCGCCTGTGTGATCCCGGACAAGAGTTTACCGGATCTGATGTTGAAGTCGCCGTTTAATGAGTTTGAGATCGAGATCGTGATCGACGTGGTTTTGGAGACCGCGCCGACTTCAGCATCATCTCTTGGAGTATCACTCGAGAGGCAGTGAGAGAGCTGTTAGTGCTGTTGCGAGATCCGAGGGATCAAGGGGTCTGTGTGACCCAGTACCACGTCGTGGGGATACGACTGTGAGGATCCGAGAGATTGATATTTTGGATATGTTGCCATGCCGTTGGTACACGGCAGTGATGCCACGTTGTGAGTGCACAACGGTGAGGGTGCTGTGATTGTTTGAGCACAGTTAGATTTGGATCGTGTGGGGTTGATGCCTTGCGGGACATTGAAGGCTTTGTGGAACCCTACAGTTGAGGGCTGCGCCAGATAGAGTCTGAACCCAATAGAGATATTCTGAGCTTACAGTGAAGTCAAGCGGATTGACTAAGGCCCTGCGGCCTTTTGGATTTGAGGACTTGTGTGTTCCGGCGGTACTTGGACCGGGCAGTAGAACCGGTGTGAGTTTGAGCTCTACAGCGAGTTGCCGTGCCAGTAGTGGAGTTAGACTTGTACATGGCCGGTTGATTTGATTTCATCGGGTGCGGTTTTCGAGATGAGATAGAGCACGAGTAGCACTTGAGGATAGTGCTGCAACTTATAAGAGAAAAGTTGTTTGCCAAGTTGAGAGAGTTGTGCTTGACTTTGGAAGATTCTGTGGTTAGGCCATGTGATTTCAGCTGCAAGAGTGACAGTGGACCCGACGAAGAGTGTTGCCGTTGAGGTTCGGCCTAGACTCCTGATAGTGACAGAGGTCCAGAGTTGTGGATTAAACAGTGCCAGCATGACTTTGAGGAGTTCAAGCTGTGGATGGTATTAGCATCATTGTGAATGATTGCTTGAGAGAGAGAGATATCTATCGATCCTAGAACCTGAGATACTGGGTTACTCAGAAGGATTTTCGATTTGAGGCAACGCCGGTGGATAGAGTGGTTCGGGATGTATGTTTGAGCTTAGAGTAACATCCCGACAAGCTAATGTGGTCGCAGCTGCCTTGAATAGGCGAGCGGTGCAGCTTTGGAGTATGATGGTTATGCAGCAGATGCCGCTGAAAGAGTAATTGAGATTAATGTGGTGTTCCCTGGGAATGCGGCAAAACTTGTGTTTTGGACTTGTAATCCACTCCGTTGGATGGAATTAGAGAGGGAGCTTCTCAGTGAATGCAGTGAGAGTACTGAAGTACAAGGACCGCATCGGTGCGCCGTGGATTCCGAGATCCGAGAGTTGATTTTGAGAAGTTATGGATTGAGTGCTGTTTCCGATGTTGGATTTCTTGCCCTATCGATGGATGTAAGATTGCATTGT
>CM054943.1:20284785-20299785 GCA_029168755.2 Tillandsia fasciculata | reverse complement strand
CACATGTTAATTAATTACGCCCTTTAAGTAGAATAAAATTATCTAATGTTTGAAAGTCGGTCGGTGTGTGGTGCGGGTATTTTTCTGTCGAAGGGCTCAGAAAATGAAGACCGACGGTGTGATCGGATCGCGAATCCGATGTACGAATCTCCCGGAATGGGGTTTCTAAGATCGCGGTGACTTAAAGCGTGCATCGAAATTCGTGTAAAATATCCAGCACGCTTTTTGGGGGATTTTGGATATTTCGTGTGATTAATTAATTAAGTAATTAATTAATCGGTGACGAGAAATTAATTTGGAAATTTATTTCCTATGATTATTTAATTAGGAAATTAAATAATCGGTAAATAATTAGGAAATTAAATAATCGGTGACTAGGATTTAAAAAGGTGGGGTTTATCTCGTGGGATTAGATATTTATTGTTAAGAGATAAATATCCGGATATTCGTGGGTTTTTTCTTTTTACGTATGTATGATAAAAGGAAAATAAAAGAATAAAATAAAAGAAAATAAATTACTAATAAGAGGATAATTAAACCCCGTTACCGGAAGGAAAACCCTAATCTAAAATACTGCCTCCTCAAATCCTCCTCTTTTGTGCGTACCGAAAACCAAACGAAACCCTAGCTTGAAAGGAGAGAAAGGAAAAGAGAGGAAAGATAAGAGAACCCTAACCGGAGGAGAAAAGAAGGAAAGAATGAGAAAGCGGAGGAACCCGATTGCCCCGTTTGACGTGCCGGTGACCGGAGAACGAAACGCCATCATCTACGAGGAGCGGATCCGGGTCTCCAACGCCGCAAGGAAACAAGATCGGATCTCTAATTCCGATAAATTGAGGTTAGTGATATTCGTTTCTTTGGTCGAATTAATCGGGGGTTTTCCGTGGTCGTTTTAGTCGGTGCAATGATTACAGGTTCTTGATTTTGGTTTTGATCAATGTTTTGTTCGTCTTCTTGATTGGGTGGGATTGATGATTTTTTATCGGTCTTGATCGGAGGTTTGATCGGGCTTCCGATCGATGTTTTGGTTGTCCGTTGATCAACGGTTTAGTCGTTAGATTTACCGCGGATTTATTCGGAGATTTTTGTGGGTGTTCGATAGATCATAGTGGGTTAACGGGAGGCCGCCACCGCCGTTTTTAAACGGGAGGCCGCCGCCGCCGTTACCATGGTCGCGGGGTCTTCGCCGGAGTCGCACGGGGGCGAAAACGGAGAAGAAATCGTGAAACGGGAGCGAAAACGGAAAGAAACCGCGAAATTAGGATTTACTGTGCTGTCCGTACGGCCGCGGTCCACGGATCCCGAAAGCGCAGACCCGGCGCACGAAACCGTGCGCCGGGCTGCACACTGTGCGCGGTGCACGCCCTAGGCGTGCACCCGGCACACGCGCTTGCGGCCGAAGGGGCATGGACCCGGTGCGCGCCAGCGCTGTGCGCGGCCCGGCCCATCCCGCCTGGTGCACGCCTCCTGGGTGAGCCGGGTCTGCGCTGCCACCTCCACTGTGCGGTGAGCCCGGTCCACGGTTGCTCCTGTGCACCACCCGACAGCCCCAAAGTTCGGTAGCTCCGTTTTTGCCCGTTTTTCCACCGTTTTGAGCGCCATTTTCGCCGTTGGGATCACAATCTCCGCGATTTTCTTGGCATGGCCACTTGGGATCTTTTTGGCCACTGTTTTATTATGTCGGGTGCTATTTTCGCCGACGCTCCGCGCCTCGACGAAATCGTCAAGGGCGCGCCGTCGGGTCTTTTTCTCATCTTTTCGCCGTCGGGGACTTCCCGGTTTAATCATTGATGTCCCGAGTTGGCTACCGGTTGAGGGTTGAGTTTTGCTGGATTTTTGTTAGCGGTTTTGGGTCCCGACGGAGTTCGCGACGAAATAGTCGCGATCCGATTGTTGTTAGGCTTTGGCGTTACCGGTTCGATCTGAGTTTTCAGTTTTACTCGATGGTTTTGACTTGTTGGGTTTTTTATCGACATTGCGGTCCCCTAGGCACGATGACTTCGGTTTTGTGGGTTTATTGTTACAGTGGGTGGGGACCACTCATTTTACCTGATTAGGGTATGGTGCTAAATGGTGCTCTTGGATATTGTAGTAGGCCGCGAGGAGCTCTGTTTTGCTTAGGAGGGTCGCAGGCGCGGTCGGTTGTCTTCATTCTAGGTGGGTACCGTTGCTATAAGTGCAACAAGTGCAGTAAGTGCATCTATCATCGTAAAAGGCTCGTTAATTTGTCTAACAAAGTAGATGGACTGTTAAATCTTTTGCATAAGTGTTTCTGTTTATTCTAACATGACAATTGTTGCGGCCGAGGTCGTGGTGCTTAATACACGCCGACTTCGGCAAATCTGGTTTTGGATGCTGCACGTACACAGGCGGATAGGGCCACCGCATGGGTGTACTTTTCCGGAGAAGTGGTCTGAATGACCCGTGTGCCCCACGTGGGTAGGGTGGGGACCTCTTCACGACAGCTAAAGGAGCCGCACTAGCTCCGTGAAGAGGTTAAAAGCATCATGCAAGAAATGGGGTTGTGCACGAGGGGAGACTTCCGTCTCTCCGACAGGTACTCTGGGGTTGGTGCCCAGCTTAATTGGGTATTCTGGGGTTGGTGCCTAGCTTATTTTGTGCAGGATGTTAGCGAAAGGTTCCGGTGTAAATTGGTTTGTTCTTAAATCCATGTTAATCTTAAGACATCTACTTTGTTTGTCACTGACTTTACCCACTCCGTGACAGGTTGGACTAGGTGTAGTAGTCGGGGCGACGGTGAGGCAGCGATTAAAGAACATTAGCTGGATGAGGTTTATTCCATTATCCTTGCTCGAGTTATCTCGTCCCCTTGTTATCTAAGTTTAAGTTCTCAATTGCTTGATTGTGGAATGTTGTGGATGTTGGATTGAGAGACGGTTTTGTGATGTGATCTTTATAATGTTCCTTAATGACTTATATGCGGCATGTTTTATACCGAACAAAAAGGGGTTTCGAAAATATTTTCCAATACCAAGTGTCGTGTGGGCACTGCTTTGAAAACCTGTGGATTTATCCTTTCCGAAACAATGTAGCCGCCTTACTGTGAATATGTAGACGTTTTTAAAGGAATAGGTGTCGAGTGGACACCGTTTGCAAACTTGTAGGTTCCTCTTAATGTGATTAAATGTCTTTACACTCTCGTACCTGTTGACTCTGACTGTGTGGTTAAAGATTGTATGTTGATGTTGTAAATGAGACGCCGTGCATATACAAAGGAGACTCTGTCCGTGGGCAGGGTGAATTTGTGTATGTGGCGGTCTGACACGCACCGGGGACGAGGCTGATGCTTATTTATTAAGAAAAAAATTTATACACGCACATTTCCGCTTATCTTTACCTAAAAACCCCCGGGGGCGTGACAAGAACAGTAATGAACAAATCGATACACCAGAGCATTCCACTTCCCCCTCATGAATCACCATATCCCCTGTTTAATCAAAACGAAACATGTGCCGGGAGGTCTAAAGACCCCCGACGAAAGTACACTTTGCTCGCACTTTGATGCCTCCAACCCCTCCACGGTACTTGTGCAACACCTTAAGTAGTCCGCGAGGGGTCCCCACTACATCACCTTGTAGGGTACACGGGTCAACATACCATCTTTTCGAAAAAATACACCCTGTGCGGTGGCCAGACCGCCGGTGTGCGTGTAAGCAATCATGAGCATAAATGCCAAACCGGCGTGTAATAAGGCACCGCGACATTCGTCGCCACAGTTAGAGTTAAAAGAGCGGGATTCTCATGTAATAGGGTTAGACAGTTCACAAAATATACATCTACTTTATTTTCACAAGTTAAGACGGAAACAATCATACACCGAAATATAATAAACTACCCACCTCGAGATATGCTGACCGGAACACTTGGGACCGTAACATGCTCACAATCGGCACCCGGACCTAAGGAAGTCCCTAAAAGAACAACTGGTCAGACTGAATTGCATTCTGTAAAGAAACGGAGTCAAGAACCCAAGAGTACGACAAAAACCCGGCAACGGCGGTGGTAACGACGCGCGACGGACGACACGCCGCTGTCTCTTCCACCGCGGCACTGCATGCCGTGCGGCCGCGCAGTCACTGGCCCCGCGCGGCGTCGCATGCGTCATAGCCGCGCGGGACCCCGCGCGGCACCGCAAGCGGCGCTGCCGCGGGGGCGCTTGCCCCGCGCAGCGCCGCTTGCGTGTCACGCCCCGGGGTCGAAACTGCGACCCGGGCTCGCCAACAGATCCGTCACCTATGCCAACCTGCATAGGCGAAGCGTCCTACCTGCAAGAAAAGTACTACAGCTAAACATAATATCAGAGCTATAAGTAAAAACCTGCTGTATAACTAAAATCAATCACTGTACAGCTGAAAATAATACAATAATGTCCGTCTCCCAAAATAATAACCATACAATATCCTCAGGTACAAAACTCAGAACTCAACCGGGAGATATCTCCAATATATACGTCAGTGTACAGTCTCTCGATACATAATATGTCCTCACTACATCTGCCACTCAAAAGAGGAAAAATAAAACAACTAAGCTACAGAAGATCTCCTCTGAATGGGGTACCGCTACTCTCCAATCATGGGTAGGGATCTAGCTCGCGACTCCCTTGCCTCGATCAACGATCGCAGAACAGCAACGCCCGCTAAGACTCTGCAAAACAAAGGAGAGGAAAGAAAGGGAGGGGGGGGGAAACCCCCAATGGGTGTGAGAACTACACCAAAAAGGGAGTTCTCAGTGGGTACCACCGTCAGGCCCGACGGTCTGCCCACCAAGTCCTCAAGAGACAAAACTAACCAAGCCGTAAATACTGAAATAAGGAAGCTAGAGACTCTCAACAGCTATCAAGCCTCTATCTAAATGCCCAAAAGGGAAGAACCAAAGTGTGGTATGCAACCACCAACACATGAAGTGCACAATCGACCCAATCGATAAACCAGTAATCACTGGCACTGCCTGCTACGCCTGCTATGCCTGCCATGCCTGCCATGCCTGCTATGCCTGCCATTCCTCTCGTACAACGGTCAACAACTCACAATGACCTTGGGACAACCGTCGATCCCCAAACGGTTCCCAACAACACTAGCACTAGTCTAAACACGGCTACTAGACTCCACTCGGTCCCCCTGACCCGAGTGTAACAGTAAGGTAAACATCTGTAATAAACCCAATCTAGTGACGCCAGAAATACTGGTATTGCCTGCTGTGCCTAACGAATCGGGTATGCTGGCCAATGCATAACACCGATAAGGGATAGGAGTCTCTAGGACTCAAAGTAAGTAGCAGATCGGCAACTATTACCGTCCGATCGCAAACAAGAGTAAGTGACAGATCGGCCACTCTAACCGTCTGATCGCACACAAGAGTAAGTAAAAGATCGGCCACTCTAACCATCCGATCGCACACAAGAGTAAGTAACAGATCGGCCACTCTAACCGTCCGATTGCACACTCCTGTGTGGCACTCGAGGGGAGCAACCCACACGAGTAAAGTATCACCGGGCAATATCCGCGTCGGTGTGATAAGTAACAAAAGCAGGACTGGATCATGACTCTGATCAAACTGGGAAACTCCGTCCACCAGAGAAATCAGATACCCAATCTGGTGCATAAATAAATATCCGGTCGTCCGCCCAATATCCGCGGTTGCCGCAAAGCCCCACAACTAATCCAACCTGTCCCAGACACCAAGTCCCGACTACACTACCCAGAACCCCTGCTCGAACCAGAGCAACACAGACCACCTGACTAACAAAGAAGGAGAAAAGGATAACATGGTTTCTCCTAAGTCAAGTTCCAAAAGTAGTGCAGCAGTAAAAGATGGCCTAACTACATGTCCATGCAAGGATGCTTTGTCCTCAGAAACAATAAAAGTGGGTGAAATATATATTAGTAAAGCATGCTGAAATATTCCTACTATGGTATACCAATCTCACCCAAGTAGGCCATTCCTTGCTTACCTCTCGCTCATATCGGTTGTACAACAAATATGCCTGTTATCAATCATAGAGGGGTGATATCCCCACATGTGCACTCACATTCACCATGATATAAAAGCCTTAAACAGTTACCAAGTTAAGCTTACCTACCTGAAGTGCTCCATCTAAGGCAAACCTGGGATCGGTGAAGAGCGTGGCCACTTGCACGCACAATCCTCTAAACCCGTATCCACGATACATGTCGCGCAAACCTCGGCTCCTAGCAGTGTTCCAAAACACTCGCGAACCCTCCTGGGTACAACAAAAGGTCCAAAGTTACACTTTATGCTAAAATATCCAAGTGTACACCATCTGTTGTAACCAGCCCCGAAGATGTGCAATTTTCACCTGCATAACGGACTCTGAAAAATCTATCAAAAATACTGCCACGATCGTCGCGTCGAGACCTTCGAAACGAGTACCTGCACGTCAAAATCCGAGTCCCGGAGGCCGAGTTACAAATTCCACAACGCGGTGAGTGCGAAAGTCCACAACATACACAACTGTAATACTCTGCACAGTAAAGGGGAAAGAAGTATACCTTCGGGCGAAACTCAGAAAATTCCCCAAAAACACGACGGTAATCCTTGCGATGCGTAGATGCTCAAAGTGTAAAGGCACGCCTTAATCCGAGTCTCGTACATCAAGTTTGCACGCAAAACAGTGCACACTTTACGAGTCAGCGCGCAAAATGATGAGCGGCCACAAAACCTGCACGCAAAACGATATACGCTATTAAAACCCGCACGCAAAACGGTGCGCGCCAACATGACCTGCACGCGAAACGGTGCACGTACCTCGAATCTACACGTAAAACGAGGCGCGTCCAAAACGCCAGCAACAGCCCATGTAGTAAAACGGCACAGTAAAACACGGTCCCTAACACGCATGAGGGCGTGGGGTCAAATCCGAAATCCAAAAAGGAAACTCAAGACTGTGCCAAAAACACCGCAAAAACAACAAACGGGACCTACCTCGACCCGTCGCGCCTTCCAACGCGTCGAACCGGCTCCTAGGAACACCTTGCGCGCTCCACGGAGTCCACGGCGCGCTCGTGCGCCCTCGAAAACCCCGGGCGGAAATCGCCCTCTCCCTCTCCTGGTACGCTCGGGTGAAGCCAAGAAGGAGAAAAGGAGGAAAAAGGAGCCGTTTCGGGCCCAAATATGTCACGTCTCGGGTGTAAACCAGAACCCGGGTTCGTCCACAGATCCGCCGTGCACTCGGTCTTTCCCTAGTACACGAAGCGCTGGTAACCTGCTTAGATATAACAGAGTAATACTGGAGCATGAAACAGAGCTAAACTAAAACTAATACATCTCAGACACAAGCTGGAAATAAAAGTACAGACTCTCAAATAGATACAGATGTCTCTCCCAGCTCACGAAAAGGTACAATCAGCTGGCCACAGCCAGACCCAAAATAAAAGAAAACTACAGCTGTCTGAGTGTCCATGGTACAACCAAACTATCGAACTAGGCGCTGGGAAGTAGCTAGCTAATCAGCAGTCCTCTTACCTCGCTCCTGGGTGGAGGGTCCCGCAACTCCGGCAGATGCCTCTGCAAAACAAAGGGGACAAAAGAAAACAAACACAGTGGGGGTCAGAACTACTATAAGAACAGTAGCCTCCCCTAGTGGGTAAACCTCAAACAGTGAATGACCCACTAGGATTACCAGAGGCGAAAGTAAACAAAGGTGGTAAGCCAACAATAAGAACAACTGATAAAGGTTACCACTAAAATGCCCCTAAATCCTGAGCTAACCACGTAGCTAAAATGCATGTATCTGTCAGCCTGTCTGTATCTATGGACTCACGATCTAGACCTGGGGTGCAGACTGGTTCCTGACCGACACAGTCCCATCCCTAGGGTAGTAAACTGGCTCCTGACCGGCACAGTCCCAACCCTGAGCGACAGACCGGCTCCTGACCGGCACGGTCGTAAATGAACACACTCCGGAGTGGCACTCGAGGGGAGCGACCCTCACGAGTGAAATAAGTCGCAGCAAGTAACCGATACTGTATGCCTGGATCGAGACTCTAACAAGTAGGAAACACTCGTCTACTAAAGAGATCCCGAACCCCCGTCCCCGTAATCTGATGCAATGAAAATAGTCCGGTCAACCGCCCAAAATTCGCGGTTGCCGCTGATGCCCTGTCCTCAACATGTCTGTCCCCGATTTCCCACTAACTGACTACACTGTTCCAGTTCCCGCTCTAACCCGAGCCTAATAATCTCTATGTCCAGATGTCCAGAGAAAAGATAAAAACATGTTTTCTCCTAAGTCATAATCCATATAATTGTGTAGTCATAAAGGTGGCCATACAAGCATGCAAGTCCCTTAGTTATCAAGATAATTTCCTTTAATGTCAACATGAAAACTAATAATTCCTTTATATACAAATATAAGTGTAGTTCCCTTTTTCTAATAAATATTCATTTCCTACAAATTCAATTATTTAAGCGAGTAGCACTCAAATGTCATTTTTATTCTAGCATGCTGGGTTCATCTGTTTCCAGGAATTAACAACATGATTCCAGAATAGCTCTTAATAAGCCTAGTGGGTATTTCAAAGGAAGTGGTGATAGCGGTACCCACCTCAAGCGCTAAATCCTGATCCCCGAAGGTAAAGTCCACGCTCAGTCCAGTGACGTCTTCCACACTGTGCAAAATAACCAGAAAGAGTCCACATAAGAAAATAAGTCACTTCCCCCCCCTTTACATTAGTCCAAAAATAACTGTCCAGACTTTTACAGTTTCCACCTGCGGAAAAAGTGCCCGGAAAAACCCGAGAAAAATACCGTCACGGTCCTCACGACGAACCCGTCGAAAAGAGTACCTGCACGTCCAAATCCGATTTTCCCACGCTAAGATATAAATTCGGCAACAGAAATACCCCCAAACAAACTGTATAAAATACACTGTATACTGAACTCGGGAAGAGGACCACTGTTCACCTTCGAAGAGGACTCAGAAAATTCTGAGAAAAATTCCAGGAGGTTCCTTGCGAAAAGACGATGAACTTTGCCTTGTGAATCACCTCAATCCGACGTCGGTGCGCGAAGATATGGCCAAATCCTCGCGGTACTGTCCAAAAATCCGCCAAGAAAAATAGGGTTAAAGAAAGCTCCGAATCCCCAAAAATCCGTACAGCAAATCAGTAACCTCAAAATACCAAAATTAAAGTCCCACTAGTCGTGAGTCCAACGGCGCAGAAATCGTCTAAATCGGATGTCGGAGTAAGTCGGGGGAGTCTGAACACCGAAAAGTGTCGAAACGGGTCGTCGATAAACGAATGTCGCGCCGCGCCGTAAAATGATCAACCTCGGGATGCGTGCACAGGAAAAATCCGGCGAGCCACCACCAAGTCGAGCTCTGGCAGAGGAACAATTTCTCTTTAAGTCTCACTGCGAAATTCCCAACAGAAAAGGATTAAAAGGGGGGTTAATATGGGTTAAATAGCCCTCAAATTCGGGTTAATGGGCCAAATTTGGGCCAATTAACCCGTTAACCCGATCCGGCCTGCGCCGGGTCGGACGAAAATCCGTCCAACCGCCCCCCGGTGCCGCCACGTAGCCCGCAACAGCAAACAGCTATGCGGGGCTCCCCAGGGCGCGCCACGTACCCCCCTCCCCGCAACCAGCGGGGTTAGTGGGGTGCGCTGCGCGGGTGGCGACGCGTGGCACAGCCACGCGTCAGCGCCTCATCGCCCCGTGCCCCACTCTGCGTGCGGTGGACCGCGACCTCGTGGACCCGCCAATCCCCGGCTGCCAGCTGTCGCGCCCCCGGTCCACTGCACCGCGCCGTTTATTCCCTGGACCGAGCCGCGCGCGCCCACCTATCCGGATGCGCCACGTGTCCGCGCGCGCGGTCCATGCGCCAGCCGCCTTCCCCCGTGGACCGAGCGACGTGAGCCGGCCAATGATGGGCCGCCACGTGGCTCCCGCCGGTCCACGGTCCACTCCCATGCACCAGTTTTTCCCAGTAAACTTCCGGTAGCCCGTTTTTGGTCATCCGGACTCCAAATTCAACAAACAAAAAGTCGTTTTCAAGTGTTTTTCCGTCCTAAATCCAAATCCAACCTCTGTTTGGCCCAATTCCTTTTCTAAAATTCGGCAAACCCAGCCGACGACCAAATCAGCCAAAAATATCTCTCCGGGTCCATCTGTAGCATCCTTTTGATGCCCCGTGGGCCCGACTCACCAATACTAGGTGTCCAGCACAGAGGATTCATCGGAAAAATAGTCTGGACAAAACTGGGCCTCTACATCCTCCCCTACAAGAAAAAAGTTTCGTCCTCGAAACAAAAATCATACCTCAAGTCGGGGCCTCGAACAGGTAGGGGTATGCATCCATCATCGCTGACTCTAGCTCCCACGTAGCCTCACGCTCATCGTGGCTACTCCAGAGGACCTTCACATAAGGGATGGTTCGGCTGCGCAACTCTCTGATCTCACGAGCTAGGATCCTCAGTGGCCGCTCGACGTAACTCAAGTCCTCAGATATCTCCAGTGGGGTGTAGTCGATGATGTGCGAGGGGTCATACACATATCTCCTCAGAGTAGACACATGAAACACATCGTGAACCCCTGCAAGTCTGGGCGGAAGTGCAATCCTGTAGGCAACTGGCCCTATGCGCTCCAATACCTCGAAAGGACCAATATAACGAGGGCTCAGTTTCCCCCGAATCCCAAATCTCCGGATCCCCTTCGAGGGCGAGACTTTCAGAAATACGTGATCGCCCACCTGAAACTGCAAGTCTCGTCGTCGTGTATCCGCATAACTCCTCTGTCGACTCTGGGCAGTCTCTAGATGTCGTCGTATCAATCTGACTTTTTCCTCCGCCTCTACCAGAAGATCAGGGCCCAAAGTCTTCTTTTCACCCACGTCACTCCAATATAAGGGCAACCGACACTTGCGTCCATACAACGCTTCAAACGGAGCCATCTGAATGCTCGTTTGATAGCTGTTGTTGTACGCAAACTCAACTAGTCCCAAGTGTCGGTACCACCCTCCTCCAAAGTCCAGAACGCAAGCTCTCAACATATCCTCAAGGGTCTGAATGGTGCACTCTGACTGTCCATCGGTCTGTGGGTGAAATGCTGTACTGAACCGGAGCTGTGTCCCTAAGGCTGTCTGTAAGCTCCCCCAGAAATGCGAGACAAACCTCGGGTCTCTGTCTGATATAATAGAAATAGGTACCCCGTGCAATCTCACTACCTCTGCCAAGTACACCTGTGCTAACCGCTCCATCGACCAAGTCATCTGCACCGGTATAAAGTGAGCGGACTTGGTAAGTCTATCCACGACCACCCAGATCGCATCCGCCCCAGTCTGAGCTCTAGGCAAACCGACGACAAAGTCCATAGTGACATGCTCCCATTTCCATTCAGGTATTGGGAGACTCTGCAACTTGCCAGCGGGTACTCGATGTTCAGCCTTTACTTGCTGACAAGTTAAACAATGCGCTACAAATCTCCCAATGTCTCTTTTCATTCCATTCCACCAAAACTGTGCCCTGAGGTCCCTATACATCTTAGTCCCACCAGGATGGATGGTGTAAGGTGTATAGTGAGCCTCTCTCAAGATCTGCTCGCGAATCTCTGCATCCATGGGCACACAAGCTCGGTCCTTGTACCGTAGTACTCCCGAAGCATCAACTGAAAAATCCCCTATCGTACCCGTCTGAATCTGCTCCCGAATCCTCATCAGGTGGGGGTCCTCACTCTGTTTCTCCCGAATCCTATCCAACAGAGTGGGCTGCACGACTAGAGACATGAGTCGAGCAGAGACCCCAGGGGACACAACCTCTAGCTCTAGCCGCCTCATCTGCTCAAGCAATGGCGCCTGATCAGTGATCATCAATGATAAACTCTGCACTGCCCTCCTGCTCAGAGCGTCAGCAACCACATTGGCCTTGCCCGGATGGTATAAAATATCCACATCATAGTCTTTTAATAATTCCAACCATCTTCGCTGCCTTAGATTGAGCTCTTTCTGTGTAAACAAATATTTCAGGCTCTTGTGGTCAGTATAAATCTCGCAGTGCTCCCCATACAAGTAATGACGCCACAACTTAAGTGCAAAAACCACTGCAGCTAGCTCCAGATCATGGGTAGGGTAATTTTTTTCATAATCCTTCAGTTGCCGTGAGGCGTAAGCAATTACCCTTCCCTCCTGCATCAGCACGCAACCAAGTCCACTGTGCGATGCGTCACTATAAATCACATATCCTTTCCCCATAATAGGGAGGGAAAGGATAGGAGCTGACATCAATCTGTTCTTTAATTCTTCGAAGCTCCTCTGACAATCCTCACTCCAAATAAACTTGATTCCTTTACGAGTCAGGCGGGTGAGGGGTGTGGAAAGTTTCGCAAAACCTTCCACAAACCGACGGTAATATCCCGCTAAACCCAAGAAACTGCGGACCTCAGATACCGTCGTCGGTCGGGGCCAATCCCGGACTGCCTCTATCTTCGCCGGGTCCACTGCCACTCCTGCGGCTGATATCACATGGCCCAAGAAAACAACCTCCCGAAGCCAAAATTCACACTTGGACAGCTTGGCATACAACTTCTTCTCTCTAAGAAGCTGTAGCACAATCCTGAGGTGCTCCTCGTGCTCCACATCGCTCCGGGAATAAATCAAGATGTCATGAATAAATACCACCACAAACCGATCAAGGTAGGGTCGGAAGATCCTGTTCATTAAGTCCATGAAAGCAGCAGGGGCATTTGTCAATCCAAAAGGCATGACAGTGAACTCATAATGCCCGTACCGCGTCCTGAAAGCTGTCTTTGCAATGTCCTCGGCCTTCACCTTCAATTGGTGGTAACCAGACCTTAAATCAATCTTGGAGTAGACACAAGACCCTTGCAGCTGATCAAAGAGATCGTAGATGCGCGGCAAAGGGTACTTGTTCTTGATGGTCACTTTATTCAGCTCTCGATAATCGACACATAATCGTAGTGAACCATCTTTCTTCTTCACAAATAGCACCGGCGCTCCCCAAGGCGATACACTAGGCCTTACAAAACCCTTACTCATCAAATCTTACAGTTGCGCCTTTAACTCTCTCAACTCAGCCGGTGCCATTCGGTAAGGAGCCTTTGAAATTGGCGCAGTTCCTGGAACTACGTCAATGAAAAACTCAATCTCCCTGTCCGGCGGCATGCTAATCAGCTCAGGAGGAAACACGTCCGGGAACTCGTGGACAATAGGGATATCCGTGAGTCCCGGTGCCGCCGTAGACTCCACACCCACAGAAGCCAAAAAGGCCACGCATCCACTGCGCATCATCTGCCTCGCACGGGAAGTCGAAACTACCGAGGCGAAAAAAGAACTCTGGCAACCCCTATAAACAAACACCTCCTGTCCTGGCTCGCTAAAAGTGATAGTCCTGGCAGTGCAATCAATCGTCGCAAAATAGCGAGCCAGCCAATCCATCCCCAGTACAATGTCAAAATCTCGCAGCTGACTAAGGACCATCAGGTCCGCTGGCAAAATCCACGACTCAAGCTGTACGGGGCAAGCCCAACAACACTCCTCTACATGCAATGTATGATCAGGGATCTGTACCTCTAATGTATGTGGCAACCGACCTAACTCTAGTCCATGGGATGATGCAAAGGATCTACTAATAAAGGAATGTGATGCACCGGTATCAAACAGTGTACGAGCTCTAGTACCAAAAAGTAAAGTGATACCTGCCACCACGTGGTCGGCTGCCGAGGAGTCCTCTACCTGGGCGGCGTAGACTCGCCCGCTCTGAGCTGGTGCTCGATAATCTGTAGGGTGGGAGGAAGGAGCCCTGCTCGCTGAAGCATAGGGTCGCTGAGGAGAAGCCGAAGGTGCCGATGCTGCAGAAGGAGCCGGCGATGTCGCAAAAGGGCAAGTAGCTCGCAGATGACCCGTCTGCCCGCATCTAAAGCAACGGCCGTGCCTCAAATCACAAGTAGCGGAGGGGTGCGGACCCCCGCAGAAAACACACCCACCAGTAGGCCGGGGCTGCCTCGACTGCTGCTGCTGCTGTCTCTGCCGCTGTGACCCCTGCTGTCGCGACTGCGACCTCTGCTGCTGGGGTGGCTGCTGCTGCCTCTGGGACTGCTGCGGCTGCTGCTGCTGTGGGGGCCTCTGGGATCCCCCAGACCCTCGTCGCTCCGAACGCCCCCGGCCCGTAAACTGAGGCGGCGGCGGTCGGGGCGGCCTCCAAGAGCTGGTCTGTCCCCCATCATCTGGCGCTGGTCGCTTCCTCTCAGAACTCTGAGCGGCCACGCCTCCACGTCTCGCGACAACATGATCCCCCCGCTCTACCCACTGTGCATGGTCAACTGCCTCCGACAGGGTCTGAAGCCTCTGGGCGTGCACCAAGGTATAAATCTCAGGGCGCAAACCCGTCTCAAACAGCTTTACCTGGTGCGGCCCGTCCCTAGCTGTAAGACCCACCCTTTCCTTTGACTTTTCCGTTCGCCTTTTCTTCGACGGTCCGAAGAGGGCTTAATTTTAGTTTTTTCTGGACATCCGTCGGGCTCGCGGGTATTTTAGGTGATAGAGCTCGCGATTCGGGGACCAGTGGTGCGAATCGTTCTGAATTCGGACTCCGGGATCTCCCGTATTAAATTGTTGAAGTTTCAGCCTTTTGAGCGCTCCGGGATCCGTGCCGGAGTCTGCACACTTTTCGAGGTATCCTAGCCGCTGACTTTAATTGGGGGATTAGGGTTTCTAAAGGGGACTTATTTTCTCCCTTTTATTTTTCCTTCTCCTCGCTCTTGGTACGGCTAGGTTTTGGATCGTGAAACGGAGCGAAGGAAGGGAGGCGGATCTTTTGTGGGTGAGCGGGTGAAGGCGATCGATCCCTCTTCCCCTTTCTTCTCTCGCGAAACAAGGTGAGTTTTTGGTTATGGCGTCTTGATTTCGCGAGGTTTTTTTTTCTTTAGTTCATCTTGGAGGCATCTCGAGATCGGGGATAGCCGCGCCGCCGTCGCGAGGGGAGGGGCTAGCACCGCCGCCACGGG
>CM054943.1:20224029-20284685 GCA_029168755.2 Tillandsia fasciculata | reverse complement strand
CCTCTATATAATGATATAATAGGACTAAATCTCTAACCCGGCTATAGCATTTTGGATGGTAGCAGATCCAAGGGAACATGAGAGTTAAGCGTGCTAGAGCTAGAGTAGTTCTAGGATGGGTGACTCCCCTGGGAGTGGGGCGTCTAAGCCCGTCCACAGACTCCTGCAGCAGGGGAGTCGACCTCCTCTGGAGTATGTTCGCGAGTTTTGCGATTGTTGAGTGGTGTACCTCATGTCGCCTGGATGAGGCCCAGGAGGTTGATCTAGTCGAGAAAAGACTGCCTCGGGATATCTAGCACTTTGTGTATTTCTCGGTGGGTCCACGTTAGTTGCAAGCGATTGAGCATACCTAGCGGGTTGACCGAGGATCAGTGATCATGTCAGAGAGAGACGGAGCGCCAGGGACCAGACTCCGGGAGAGGCATCCAGATAAGCGCCTGTGGTTTGGACAGTCGAATAGATCGAGACCGCGGGGGCCGCCACGAACCCAGTCTTAGGGTCGTGAGTCTCAGAGGAGATAGAGACCAGGAGGTTCTCCACAGCCGGTGTATCATCAGCAGCGGGATGATTATTCTTTTGTGGTGGTCTGCATTCGCGCCGTATTGTTACCCCAGGCAGGGCACCGATCGTGGTCTGGTCCTAAAGCGGGGCGTCAGTCGCATTGTGGCAGCTTCGACTCCTCCTCCTCCGCTCTTCCCGACAGGCGAGCTCGACAGGTTTTGGCCAGATAGTTAGGGCCACTTCTTCGCGGCAGTCCGACGCGACGACCCCCCCGAGATAGAGGTCTTGGTCGCACAGGATAAGGATCCGGGGCATTTAGCCACGTAGTGGCAGGTATTAATCTTATCTCCCCTTTCACGCACATGAGCGTTAATTGTTACCGGGAGCATCGCATTCAGTTCTTCTGTAGGGCATCCGCATGTTGTATGGGCTAGAGATAGGACCCTTAGTTTGTGCTCATGAGTTTCTGATACCTGATCACGAGTGTTGCACATAGACGAGTGTTGTTGGTCCTGCCCTGTGTAGTTGGGGCCCTGGTTTTTGCCTAGCGATCTTTTGGCCCTTCCTCAGCTTCGGAGCTTTCGAGGGTATAGGGCTGTGAGGATATAAGGCCTTGATGCTTGAGTGATGCCACACCGTTGAGACACAGTGGTGATGCCACACCGTTGATACACGGTGGTGATGCCACGCCGTTGGTGCAGACGGTGGTGATCCCGCGCCTTTGAGTCACGGCAGTGATGGCCACCCCGTTGATACACACACCGTGGTGATATCCACACGGTTGATACATGTGATGATAGCCCGCCTTGGATGCACTCATAGTGTCGCCACAACCGTTGATACACGGTGGTGATGCCAACGCCGTTGGTGCACGGCAGTGAGGCCACGCCGTTGGTGCACGGCAGTGATGCCACGCCGTGGGTGCACGGCAGTGACTGCCACGTTGTTTGGTACACAACGGTGAGAGTCTTTTGGGGATGTTTGGACTTTTGATCGCGAGTTTGGGCATCAGCTTTATGATCTCCTTGTGCGAGCCGTTTTCAGTCCCGTTCACCGCGTTTGGATTCCGTCAGGGTGTTCTCTTGTGGTTGAGGGCTCGACATATCGACCTCGGGTCTGTTGGGGTTTTGATAGCTTGTTGAGCGACCACCTGTGGCACGATGGTTGTGCCTTTTTAGGATCCCTTTTGAGGGTATCGCTGCAGTTGTGTAGTCCACTCGAGTGATTTCGGATCGCAAGTAACGAGTGAAGAACCCCCAACTTAGTGGTTTCCCTTTCTTTTTGGATGGATTTGGGGGGGTATGCTTCGGTCGCCTTGTTGAGGTGGCACCATGATGTAGTTTGGTTGCGTGTTGAATTAGTGGGTTTTTCCATTTTCCCCTGCCTTTTTGAGGGCCCTTTGGTTTTCCACGTCTCAGCTCAGTAGTGAGGTGTTTTTCCCCTCGCCGTGATTTACTTGCCCCTTTGTGATCCGTGATTATTGGAGTACGAGGGACGCCCGTTGCAAATTCTGGCTCTAGAGATGAGAGAATTGCACAAGGGTTCATACCGTACTTGTTGTTGTTGCGGAGTAATCACGTGTAGCGAGTGGGGGTTTAGGGAGCTGGAGACGTATTGTTAGATACCTAGCCGTGGTATTCTTGTTCTCGTTGGGCTTATCTAGTTTCGAGGACGAAACTTTCTTTTAGTGGGGGAGGATGTGAGGGTCCCCGAATCCCCGTCGTAGAGTTGCTGTTGTTGGTCAGCTTTTAGTGCCCGTTGGGAATGTTGGTCCCGGAATCCCCGGCGTAGGAGTTGCTGGTGGTTTGGCAGCTTTTAGTGGCCGTTGGGAATGTTGGTGCGCGTGTTGGACCCAAGTTATGGATTGGTGATGCAATTTGGATTTAGTTGCATCGCTGGAGGCCTGCGGGTGTGTCGTTGGTGTTTGCGCGCAATTTGGACACACGTGGTGGACTTCGGGCTTAAATGGAGACCCCGTGGGATATTGGATGACCCGTCGGGTGTTTAGAGTGTTTCGCGCGTTTCAGAATGTCAGAATTTGGACTCCGGGCGAAGTTTGGATAAAAGTTTACCTCTCCGATCGCCTTCGGGAATTTTCAGAGTTGAATTTTGGCAAATCGGACTTTAAAAATGGACCCGGCGCGGAAATCGGATCGAGTGGACATTCGGCAATTTTCAGGCGAGAATTTGGGAAAAACGGACATCGTTTTTGATTCAGCGCACGAAATCGCTAAGAATGGACTATTTATTTGTGGTTTTGGAGCCCGGATGATTTGCGCGTTTTTCGAGGCAAAGCGGCGCGTGCGGAGTCCGAGGGTGGCGCGGCGGCACGTTTCCCTAGGACGCGGCAGGCGTACGGTCGCGTCAGGGGGCACGCAGGCGCGCGGCGCGGAACGCAGGTGGCCGCCACGTGGCGGCCCCCCGTTGGTGCCCGCTCGGGCGCAGGGGGCGCGCGCTCCCTTGGTAACGGCGCGCGTGTCCCCCGCCTGCGCGTGGTGCGGGTGCAACGCGCCCTTGTGGCGGGCGCGTTGCCTCGCGCCACGTGGCCGCGCTGGCGCGTGCGTGAACCCGCCGCACGCGCCCAGCCCCGTGGACCGGCCGGTTGGGAGCCCCTGGTTGGTCCCGTGCCGTGGACCGGCCCGTGACCGGCCCGGTGGACCAGCCTTTTCTCTCCCCTTCTTCTTTCTTCTTCTTCTTCCTCCCCGCACCGCCATTTTCCTCCCTTTTCCCTTCTTTCTTTCTTCTTCAACGAGAGCGAGAGGGAGTGAGGAGGGAGGTGGCGTGAGGTGCGGCGGCGCGTCGTGGACTCCGTTTTGCGTGCGAGGACGCTCGGCGGAGCGGTTCGGCGACGGCGGCGCAAACGTGTAAGTCCCGTGTGTTGGTTTTACTGTATTTTTGTAAAGTTTATGGAGCATTCTTTTAGACTGTTATTGACGCACCGTGCACCGTTTTGCGTGCGGACTCCGCACCCTTTGCCGTTTTGCGTGCGGACTCCGGCACTGTGCACCGTTTTGCGTGCGGAGCCCGTTTTGCGTGGGGATCCTGGCACCGTGCACCGTTTTGCGTGCGGACTCCGGCACTGTGCACCGTTTTGCGTGCGGACCCCGTTTTGCGTGTGGATCCTGGCACCGTGCACCGTTTTGCGTGCGGACTCCGGCACTGTGCCCGTTTTGCGTGCGGACCCCGTTTTGCGTGCGGATCCTGGCACCGTGCACCGTTTTGCGTGCGGATCCTGGCACCTTGCGTGCACCGTTTTTTGCGTGCGGATCCGGCACTGTGCACCGTTTTGCGTGCGGACTCCCGGCACTGTGCACCGTTTTGCGTGCGGACCCCGTTTTGCGTGCGGATCCTGACACCGTGCACCGTTTTATGTGCAGACTCCGTTTCTGGTGCGCTCCTGCGGCGTGCTCCGTTTTGCGTGCGGACTCCGGCGGCGTGCTCCGTTTTGCGTGCGGACTCCGACGGCGTGCCCCGTTTGCGTGCGGATCGCGTGGAGGCCAATTGCAAGTGTCTACGAGCAATTGGTGGCAAATCGAGGTGGGTGGCCTTATCTCCAAGTTTTATGGACTGTACAGTATTTCTACTGATGTAGGACTATGCATGATAGTTATTTCATTGGTAGCATGCTGTATTGTAGGAATTGTTATTCTTTTATTATCTGTTAATATAGTTATCTTGGAACTTGACCTAGCACCCCCGTCATATGTTGCATGTGTAACCAGACCAGTAGAAAACCCTCACTTGGGCTAGGGTTATTTATGCTTAGACATCCACACTGTTCTTTCATCCTTGACATAGTGTTTTCTCGCCCGGGTAGTGGGCCGAGAGGTCGGGACTTGCTTTTAGTGTGGATGCTTTTGCACTCTTGCTTGGGAGCAGAGTGGAGTCTGGTAGTTGTAGAGGGTTGCTTATCTGTGCGGGAGCCGTTTGGGTAAACGGTAGTCCCGAGAGGTCTTGTTTCCCTTTTATGCTGTCGTGGGAGGGAGCCGTTGAGTAGACGGTAGTCCCGGGCCGTCGAGTATCTTCCGGTCCATCTTGTTGGGAACCGTTGGGGTTGACGGTGGTCCCAGGTCGTTGAGTGTTGTCCGACCTGTTTTGTTACCCTGAATCCTGAGTCGTCCTGGCTGTGGAGTATCTCCAGCCAGTGTGCTTGTGCTGCGAGCTGTTGGAGAGGCTAGTGTCTCGTGTTTCGAGTTAGCCGATCAGCTGAGTCGTCGAGAGTGCTCCGACTGTTGTGCGAGATGTTGGGGATCTTGAGTCCTACCGTTCTGTGAGTGAGCGTGGTTTTGGACTAGCCTGCATATGCCACTGTTTGATTACTCTATGCCGCGCCGTTTTCCTCAGTTGGAGCCGCGCGCCCTGAGATGCCGCTGTGGATGCGATGGTTGGCCTATTGAGGCAGTTTTGCGCGAGGGATGAGTTAGTCGGACAGGACGCCCCACGTAAATCCCGTCCTCATGTGGATGTGTGGTAGTGGGCAGGAGCGTTCCTAGTCGACAGGCGCGGCTTGGCTGGACCTTTGAGGTAGTCAGTTCGATTGGGACGATTGAGCACCTTGGGTGCGAGTGGTCTCATTTACTTTCTTCTGTTCCACTTTTGAGTGTCTAGATAGAGGCATGATAGCTGTAGAGTAGATCCAGCTTTTCTTATTCTGATTTCCTTGCCTGTTATCTTTTACCTCTAGACTTGGTGGGCAGACCGTTGGACTTGTTGACGGCACCCACTGAGAACTACTGTGGGAAGTAGTTCTCACACCCGTCGTGGTGTCTTTTCCCCAGGGACTTCTTCTTCTGTTCCTGTGCTCCTGTTGCTGATCCTTCGGACCGAGGCGAGGGTGTCGCGAGCTAGTTCCCTACCCGTCGTTGGAGTGTAGCTGTACCCCTTCAGAGGAGAGCTCCAGTTGATTAGTTTTCTTCTTTTACTCTGTTGAGAGACCTGTGTTGTGAGGTATAGAGTTGTATTTTACTTTTACAGTTGGAGAGGCTGTTGTAGTGAGGATATTCTTGTATCGAGAGTCTGTACACTGATGTATTTATTGGAGATACCTCCCTTTGAGTTTTGTATCAGAGGACTTTTTATACGATCGTATTGTGGGAGATGGATTTTGTATTATTTCAGTTGTACAGTGTTCGGATTACAGTTTTTAGTTGTTTGCTTTCAGCTCTCTGATATCTGTTTACTGTAGATGTTTCTTTCTGCAGGTTAGACGCTTCGTCTGTACGGCAGTTTCCGTACAGATGGCGGATCTGTTAGCAGGCCCGGGTCGCAGTTTCGACCCCGGGGCGTGACACCGCCCCCGCCGCACGCCCTCCGCGGTGGACCGCGCTCCTGCCCGCGCCTTCAGCGCCTGCCCGCCGCCGCGAAACGCCTGCCCGAGCGCCCTCCGCCGCCTTCCGCCGCTGCCCGCCGCCGCCGGCGATCGCCGGAAACACTGTTCCGGCGATGAACAGTAATTTTACTGTAGCAAGCTCCAAAATCTGCAAGTAAATAGCCCATCTTGACCGTTTTCGCGCGCTGATTCCAAATACGACGTCCGTTTCGCCAAAATCCACTCCTATAATTTGCCGAAGGCTCCCGGAAAGGTAAACTTAATCCATTTTTCGCGCCGGGTCGCTCTCTTGGTTCCAAAAAGCGCGCAGATACCTCTAACACCCGAATGGGCTCCCAGAAAAATAGACAAGCTCCAAATCGACCGAAAACCAAAACAAACCTCCGCTTTGGCCCAAAACCCTTCTAAAATTTCGGCAGGAACAGCCGAAGGCCAACACAACAAGCCAAAGCTCACAGGGTCCATCTGTGGCACCCATTTGATGCACTATGAGCCAAATACACCATCAACAGGTGTTTGCACAGAGAAAATACGGGAAAAGCTGTATGGAGCTCAAGGATCCTACATCCTCCCCCACTAAAAAAAAGTTTCGTCCTCGAAACAAGGAAAAACAAAGCAGACGTACCTCAATCAGAAGCCTCGAACAAGAAGGGGTAGGCGTCTCTCATCTCTGTCTCCAGCTCCCAGGTAGCCTCTCGCTCCTCATGATTGCTCCACAAGATCATCACATAAGGAATGGCCCGGTTGCGCAACACCCTCACCTCACGAGCAAGAATCCGCAACGGGCGCTCCTCGTAGACCAAGTCCTCGCCGATCTCCAACGAAGTGAAGTCAATCACGTGCGACGGGTCAAAAACATATCTCCTCAGAGCTGAGACGTGGAAGACATCATGAACTCCGGCCAGGCATGGGGGTAGAGCAACTCTGTAAGCCACAGGACCAACTCTGCCAAGAATCTCAAAGGGTCCAATATAGCGGGGACTGAGCTTTCCCCACACTCCAAATCTCCGGACCCCCTTCGAGGGCGAGACCTTCAAGAAGACATGATCACCAACCTGAAACTCTAGGTCTCATCGTCGAGTGTCGGCATAGCTCTTCTGACGACTCTGGGCTGTCTCAAGATGTCGGCGAATAATTCTGACTTTTTCCTCGGTCTCCAAAAGCAAATCCGGTCCCAAAGTCCTCCTTTCACCCACGTCAATCCAATATAAGGGAGACCGACACCTGCGTCCATACAACGCTTCAAACGGAGCCATCTGGATGCTCGCCTGATAGCTGTTGTTGTACGCGAACTCAACCAAAGATAAGTGTCGGGACCACCCTCCTCCAAAATCCATAACGCACGCTCTCAACATATCCTCAAGGGTCTGTATGGTGCGCTCTGACTGTCCATCGGTCTGTGGGTGGAAAGCAGTGCTAAACCTGAGCTGAGTCCCCATTGCTGTCTGCAAACTCCCCCAAAAGCGAGACACGAATTTCGGGTCCCTGTCTGAAACAATCGAAGCAGGCACACCATGAAGCCTCACCACCTCATCCAAATATAACTGTGCTAGACGCTCCAGTGGCCAAGTCATCTGAGCCGGTAGAAAGTGTGCCGACTTGGTGAGCCTATCCACGATAACCCAAATAGCATCTGCCCCGCTCTGTGCCCTCGGCAATCCAGTGACGAAATCCATAGTAACGTGGTCCCATTTCCACTCGGGAATTGGAAGACTCTGCAACTTACCAGCAGGAACGCGATGCTCTGCCTTCACTTGCTGGCAAGTTAAATAGTGAGCTACGAATCTCCCAATATCCCGCTTCATTCCGGCCACCAAAACTGTGCCTTGAGGTCCTTATACATCTTAGTACCTCCAGGGTGGATGGTATAAGGTGTACAATGGGCCTCCCTCAAAATCTGATCTCTAATCTCCTGATCCATAGGCACACACACTCGGTCCCTGTACCGTAGTACTCCCGAGCTATCCACAGAAAAATCCCCTGACTGATCCGCCTGAAGCTGCGTCCTGATCCTCGTCAAATGGGAGTCCTCACTCTGAGTGTCCCTGATCCTCTCCAACAGAGTGGGCTGCAAGACCATAGACATGAGTCTAGCAGAGACCCCAGGGGATACAACCTCCAACTGTAACCGCCTCATCTGCTCGACCAACGGCGCCTGCTGCGAGATCAACAAGCTCAGACTCGTCCTCCTACTCAAAGCATCTGCCACGACATTGGCCTTGCCGGGAGGATAAAGGATACTCAGATCGTAATCCTTTAGCAGCTCCAACCACTGGCGTTGCCTCAAATCCAGCTCCTTTTGGGTGAACAGATACTTCAAGCTCTTGTGATCAGTATATATCTCGCAATGCTCTCCATATAAGTAATGCCGCCACAGATTCAGAGCAAACACCACCGCTGCCAGCTCCAGATCATGAGTAGGGTAATTTTTCTCATAGTCCTTCAATTGCCGTGAAGCATAGGCAATCACCCTACCATGCTGCATCAACACACACCCCAGACCACAATGTGAGGCATCACTGTAAATCACAAATCCTTCCTCCATAACTGGGAGGGCAAGGATTGGGGCGGTCATCAATCTCTGCTTCAGCTCCTCAAAACAGCTCTGGCAAGTCTCGCTCCAAACAAACTTAACTCCTTTCCTGGTCAGACGAGTGAGGGGAGAGGAAAGCTTCGCAAAGCCTTCCACAAAACGCCGATAGTAGCCCGCCAAACCAAGAATGCTCCGCACCTCAGTGATAGTCGTCGGCCTCGGCCAATCACGAATAGCATCCACCTTGGCCGGATCCACCGCCACTCCAGCAGCTGAAACAACATGACCCAGAAAGGCGACCTTCCGGAGCCAAAACTCGCACTTTTTGAACTTAGCATACAGCTTCTTCTCTCGCAGAAGCTGTAGCACAGTCCTCAAGTGCTCCTCGTGCTCCCGATCACTCCGGGAGTAAATCAGAATATCATCTATGAACACCACCACAAACCGATCCAAAAATGGCTGAAATATCCTGTTCATCAAATCCATGAATGCAGCAGGGGCATTTGTCAACCCGAAAGGCATCACCGTAAACTCATAATGCCCGTACCGCGATCTGAAAGCCGTTTTGGAGATGCCCTCGGCCCTCACCCTCAGCTGGTGGTAACCGACTGCAGATCAATCTTCGAGAACACAGACGCTCCTTGACATGCAAAATATGATCAGGAATCCGCACCTCTAATGCACATGACAAGGACTCTACCTCTAGACCATGAAGTGATGCAAATGCTCGACTAATGAAAGAATGCGAAGCTCCAGTGTCAAATAAAGTGCGAGTCCGAATACCAAAGAGTAGAGTAATACCTGCCACCACCTGGTCTGCCGCTGAAGAATCTGCTAACTGGGCGGCATACACCCGCCCGCTCGGTGCTGGAGGTCGAGAATCTGTAGGATAAGAGGTGGACGGCCTGCCCGCTGGAGCATAAGGCCGCTGAGCTGGTGGCCGCTGCTGCTGAGGGGAATATGGAGCCGATGCCGAAGAAGGTGTCGAGGAAGTAGTAAGGGGGCAGGTAGCTCGCACATGCCCTGGCTGTCCACATCGGAAGCATCGTCCCCATCTCTGGTCACATGTATCTGACGGGTGCTGCCCCCTGCAGAAAACACACCTATCTGACGGCCGGATATGCCTCGACTGCTGCTGCTGCCTCGAGGACTGCTGCTGAGATCTCTGCTGCCTGGGCTGTGATCTCTGCTGCTGGTGCTGCTGCTGATGCTGCTGCGGTCTCTGGGGTCCACCAGGCCCTCTCCTATCAGATCGCCCACGGCCGTAAGACTGGGACTACGGCGGCCGTGGCGGTCTCCATGAGCTGGCCTATCCCCCGTCCTCAGGGGCTGGTCGCTTCCTGTCGGAACTCTGCGCGACCGCGGCCCTCCGTCTGGCCACCTCCTGATCACCTCTCTCCACCCACTGTGCATGCTCTGCGGCTGCCTCCAGGGTCTGAAATCTCTGAGCATGCACAAGTGTGTAAATCTCTGGACGAAGGCCTGCCTCAAACAACTCTACCTGGTGGGGACCGTCACGGGCGACGAAAGGCACACAGTTCAGCAACTCCATGAACTCCTGAAAATAGGTATGGGCCGATCGATCGCCCTGCTGCAGATTCTTCAAGTCGTCCTCCAACTTCTTCTTCACACTGGTAGAAAAATAGGTGTCCAACACCATCCGTTTGAACTCCTCCCAAGGCAACTACCGAGTAATCCGGAACTCCAAAAGCTCTACCCGCTGCCACCAAAAATCCGCATCTCCGTCCAAACAGTTCACCGCCATGTGCACTCGATACCTCGGGTCGATGAAGAAGTCCCGAAAAAGCTTCTCCATCGCAGAAAGCCATCTCCCAACATCTCGGGGCTGAGCATCCCGCCCTGAGAATCTAGGTGGTCCCCGCTGAACAAACTTGGAGAGTTTGTCAGCAAAATCCTGCTCCTCCTCCGCAGTCAAAGGCTGAATAGCTCCAGGAGCCCCGCTACTCGAAGATGGCGCTGACGGCACAAAAGGTGCAACAAGAGGCACAGGGGCCTCAGGAACAGCCGGAGGTGGTGCCACTCTCTGGGCAAGCAGCTGGTCAATCCTCTGCTCCTGGCGGCGCTGTCCCTCCGCCAACTGGGCCACCAAGGCCCTCAACTCAGTAAGCTCAGAGGGTCTAGACTGCTCTGGCTCAATAGGGGGTGAAGGAGTACCCCGAGTAGGCATCCGGCGTCAAGGAGGCATCCTGCCATAAGAAACCAAACATCAGCGACAAAGCCCCACACGACCTAATCTGGCGAAAGTCAAAAGACATCCTCCTATTTCTGTAACCTTATGTTGTCTGCAGCCAACATAATGGTTCAACGGAAATAGGCTATGTCGATCCCTCTTCACTCACTAGAAGAGTTAACTAAAAAATCACCGACTTTCGCAAAGTGTCCCGTCACTCACGCCCTATCATCCTAGGGTCTGTCCAAAAGCCTAGGGTTTCCTAAGTCCCAACTGACCTATCCCTAAGCTCTGATACCAACTTAATCTGTCACGCCCCGGGTGGAAACCAGAACCCGGGCCCGTCTACAGATCCGCCGTGCATGCGGTATTTCCCACATACACGAAGCGTCGGTAACCTGCTCAGATATAAGAAATAATAATAAAAGAGCATAATAATCAGAGCTAAACTAAAACTACTGTATCTCAGACAGAAGCTGGAAGTAAAAGAGTACAACAGTGGAATAAAATACAGATGTCTCTCCCAGCTCACCACTAAATACAAACAGCTGGCAAAAGCCAGACCCAAAAAGAAATAAACAAAAGCTGTCTGAGAAGGCCAGGTACCCAAAAGCTCCAGCTACAACCCTCGGGTGGCTCTCTATCTAGTCCGCAATCCGCTTACCTCGATTAGTTGCTGACGGCCCAGCAACTCCCGCAGAGGACTCTGCAAAACAAAGGGAAAGAAAGAAACAAGAAAAAACAATGGGGGTAAGTACTACTATAAACAGTAGCCTCCCCTAGTGGGTAAAGCCTCAGCTCAAATATGCCCACCAGGTAAATCAGAGGCAACAGGGGAAGAAGAGAAGGGGGTGAAGCTATGAATGACAACTGATGAAGTGCTACCCCTAATCCGCCTCTACATGATAAACCAATAAGGATGGAAAAGTATGCATCAGTATCAAGAAGCCTGTCAAAACGACCCAATCTGACGCCAGTGGACACTGGCACTGCCTGCTAATCTCATCTGTGGGGATACTGACCGACTACTGCCTGATACGGTCATGTCCCCAAAGTAAGTAACAGATCAGCCTCGGCCCGTCCGATCAAGCTCTAAAGTAATAACAGACCGGCCTCGATCCATCCGGTCGCACACTCCGGAGTGGCACTCGAGGGGAGCGACCCACACGAGTAAGGAAATCATGTCTCGATATCTCACTGTAGCAGGACTGGATCAAGACTCAATGAAGTGGGAAAAACCCTCCACTAAAGAAAGCCCGATCCCCAAAACACCCGATCTGATGCAATAGTACAACCCGGTCAACCACCCAAGATCCGTGGTCGCCGCAACACCCTGTCAAAAGCCCAACCTGTCCCAAATCCCCAACACCAGACTACACTGTCCAACACCCGCTCGAACCCGAGCAACTATGCCTCAAGTCTATCAATAATAGGAGAAGAAGAGAAATAATGCATGGTTTCTCCTAAGTCAAGTCCCAAAGATAGTATAGCAGTAAAAGATGACATAATTAAGTGACCCGTTTAATCATGCATTGTTCCAATATTTTGTCCATTTTCCAAGAATAATCAGTTTAGAGAATATAAGCTAAGGTGACAGTTTCATATGAACAATCATCAATTTTGCAGTCCTCAATTTCTATTCTGCCCCTAAACATACTGTCCAGAACAATTAAGCGATTTAATAAAGTAACCATTCTAATAATAATTTTTCATGGATCAGATAACCAATAATTTGTTCCCTAAAGCATGCAAGTCTACCAATCAACACATTTAGCATCATCAAATCAGGGGTACTCTGATATTCCTAGTGGGCATACCGAAGGAGAGGAGTACAACAACCACCCACCTGAAGCGCAAACTGTCCGGATCCGTACAGATGAACATACCAAAAACTCCAACCTCTTGCTCCCACAAATTCAGCACACCCGTAATACTCCTGGTACAATACAAAGTCCACTAAATACACTTAGGCTCCCAAATATTGCTCTTATAAACACATACAACATCTGTCTCAAAACTATTAAATTATCACCTACAGAAAGTGCCCAGAAAATTCCAAGAAAAATATCACGGCGATCCTCGCGTCGATAGCTTCGCAACGGTACCTTGCACGCCCAAATCTGAGTTCGGTAAGTCAAGATATAAATTCGGCAAGGGGGGTGCATCATACAAAAATCTGTGCTAAAAACTGTGCACTGTTCACTGAGAAAACAGTGATTTTCACCTCGAAATAATCCTCTAGAAAATCCAAGAAAAATACGAGCGCGTTCCTTGCGATCCGTAGATGAAAAAGTTGTAAAAGCTCGTTTCCGTCTGACGCTCGTGCGCGAAGATACGGCCAGAATACCACAGGGCTGTCAAGGAAATCCACACAGAAAAAGGGGTCACTGTTTGCCTCGGGATCCATGCCAAAACCTCGAAACAGGAAAGTCCGGCCAAACGAAAGATGAAGCCCTACCTCTTAGGAGTCTGTCGGCGCAAGAATCATAGAAAAAGGACCTCGGGGTAGCCCAGGGGAGCTAAAACACCGCCGCTGCGCCGAAGAAGAACACAGGAATGCAACGTCGCGCCGCGCCGTAAAATGGGGAACCTCGGGATTCGAGCCTCCTAAAATCCTAGAACTTGGCAGGAAGATCAAGGATTAAGAGAGGAAAATTTCATCAATAGGAAGCTCGGGGAGATCTTGCATAGACAGAGAGAAAAGGGGCTGCAAAGAAGGCTCGGGCTACCTATTTATAGGCTGAAGAAACTTTTGGAAAAATTCCCAAAATATCCAGGTTTCGGGCGCCCGAATATTTTCGGGCTGCTACAGTAATGGGCCCGGCCCATTACTGTGCAAGCCTGAAACAGCCCAGGCCCGCCACGTGGCCCACTACAACACATCCCCGGGCCCCGCTGCACCCGGCGCACCAGCACCCGCCAGTGGCATCGCGCCATGTGGCCCCACCAACCGTGCACCGCGCACGTCGTGCGTCGTGCACCGCGCACGTCGCGCCTGCCCCGCCCGTACGGCCACCTGCCCTGCCGTACGGATACCTGCCCCGGTCACCTGCTCCACTCCCTGCGTGGACCGCGCGCACAACACCGCACCAGTAACCGCCTGCCACGTGTCCACCCGGTTCACCGTGCACCCGGGCCCAAATTCCGTGGACCACGCCTGCTGCGCCGGCCAACAGGAAAGCGCCACGTGGCCCGGCCCCGGCGCACGCCCTCAGCGGTGGACCGCGCTCCTGCCCGCGCCTTCAGCGCCTGCCCGCCGCACGCCCTCCGCGGTGGACCGCGCTCCTGCCCGCGCCTTCAGCGCCTGCCCGCCGCACGCCCTCCGCGGTGGACCGCGCTCCTGCCCGCGCCTTCAGCGCCTGCCCGCCACCGCGAAACGCCTGCCCGAGCGCCCTCCGCCGCCTTCCGCCGCTGCCCGCCGCCGCCGGCCGCCGCCGGCGATCGCCGGAAACACTGTTCCGGCGATGAACAGTAATTTTACTGTAGCAAGCTCCAAAATCTGCAAGTAAATAGCCCATCTTGACCGTTTTTGCGCGCTGATTCCAAATACGACGTCCGTTTCGCCAAAATCCACTCCTATAATTTGCCGAAGGCTCCCGGAAAGGTAAACTTGATCCATTTTTCGCGCCGGGTCTCTCTCTTGGTTCCAAAAAGCGCGCAGATACCTCTAACACCCCGAATGGGCTCCCAGAAAAACAGACAAGCTCCAAATCGACCGAAAACCAAAACAAACCTCCGCTTTGGCCCAAAACCCTTCTAAAATTTCGGCAGGAACAGCCGAAGGCCAACACAACAAGCCAAAGCTCACAGGGTCCATCTGTGGCACTCATTTGATGCACTATGGGCCAAATACACCATCAACAGGTGTTTGCACAGAGAAAACACGGGAAAAGCTGTATGGAGCTCAAGGATCCTACAGCGGGCAGGCGCGCGGTCCACGGTGCGGGCGTGCACCAGGGCGGTGCCACATGGCGGCTGGTGGTTGGGCGGCTCACAACGCGCGGTCCACGGAGTTTTTCGGGTGCACGGTGGACCGACAGAGGGACACGTGGCATATTTTGATTGGTTGGTGTCGTGCACCCGGTCTGTGAGGATCCGGTTTCCCACGATGAGATTATGGTTGATTGGCAGCTTACGGTGGCCTACGTGGCGTGTCGGCGGTGTTGGTACACCAATTGGACATAAGTGATGGACTTTGAGTGTTAATTAGATTATCTGGGTAATCGGTTGACTCTGTCGGATATTTAGAAGTGGTTGCGCGCGAAACGGATATTAAAATTGGACTCCGCGTGAAGTTGGACAAAGGAATATCTTTCCGGATGCCTTCAGCAAATTTTAGAGATGGAATTTGGTAAAACGGACACCGTATTTGGATTCAGCACGGAAAAACGATCAAAACGGCTATTTCGGTGCTTTATTTGGAGTTTTGGGCGTCAGAATTGGACTCAGCGCGCGAAAACAGCAAAAAAGGCATTTTTTGGAGCAGTTTTGGACTCATTTAAGGCGGCCGGTCCATGGAATGCGCGTGCACCAGGCGCATCGACCCGGGGGGAGCGCCAGGTGTCTGCGTTGGAGAGGCCCGCCTAGGCCACGCGGCAGGCCCACGCGCGCCCGCTGGCGCGACGCGCGTCCCTGTGCGGGACGCGTGTCGCCGCGCCAGTGGGGGCGCCACGGGAGACGTGGCCCCATCCGGGCCATCCTCCCGGGGGCGGGGCGGCTGGATGGGCTCCACGTGCCCCCACCTGGGGTGCGGGCTGGGCTGGCGCTGGGCCGAGCCCAGCACTGTGCACCGCACAGTAAACCCCCCCCCCTTGGTCTTGTTCTTCTTCTTCCTCCTCTATTTTGAGCTTCTTCCTCCTCCTTCTCCCACTTTTGGAGCTTCCAACTTTGGGGACTTCTACAGAGGATTTATTGGCAACTCTCCTTCATCTTCATCAGCAAAGAGATGGATTGTAGAGGCTTTATCACCATCATCTTCTCCATGTGGCAAGCACCCCCATTGTTGCAGTTTGTGAACCTCTCCGTCATGTTTCAGTGCAAAAATTCCCTAGGACTCATTTCTTGGAATTTCGAGCTCATTTTTGGTTCTATGTTTTCACAAGAGGTAAGGCTACAATCTTTGTATTCAACGCTCCCCTCAGATCTCATGTTTTTATAGAGTTTTAAGGCCATCTTTGGAACCCTTCATTTCAGTCTGGAATCCTAAGCAGTCCTCAGTGTTTTGGCCTTTTCGGGCAGTAGGATGGGAATATTTGGATGATTTTTGCGGGGAAATTTCCAGGACTCGGAGATCTACAATATTGGTATGTATCATTTTTCCCAGATCTGAGTTTTTATTAGGGTTTATGCATGATCTTTGAAGCACTTGGCTGCAGTCCTGTACAGATGGAACTTGGTGATAGTTCAAAGTGTTTATCGGTTTTCTCCTTCATCCGAGCACGAAAATTGGAGTTCTTTAGCTCAATTTGTATCTACTCTCGACAAGGAATCCAATGGTACCTCTCTTGCAGGTTTTGGAGCACGTTTGATTAGGTAACTTTAATGATCTTCTTAAGTGCGATTATATGGTTTACTGCAGTCCCTGTTTTAGTTTTGATTTGAGCAATGCACCTTGGAATGCAGATAACTTTATGGATATAAGGTCTTTTTCAGAAATTCAAGTTGGGACTTCTTCTTAACTTCAAGGTGAGCAAATTCTCTTTTGTGATCTGTGGATGAATCTCTTTGGAAAAGCCTCTAATTAAGCTTGGAAATGCTAGCAAGTTTATGTTAGCAATTTTGGACAGCATTGTGATTTTGTTGTATTTGAATGTCAAAGGAAAATTAATGGTGGACTTTGAGGTCTTGAAGATGTTTGTGTGAAAGAGGATATCTTTGCCTTACTGCTGGGAACTTTATTTTGAGGTATTCGAGGTTACACATACTTTTTATTTAACCTTGTTGCACTTGCCGAAATCCTGGAATTTGAATGCGCAGTGTGCATTGTTTCAGTGATTGCGCCCAATTCGTGAGGCGGATTTGGATGATTTTCGCGGCATCGGTCTCCTGGGAGGATATGGATTACTCACGCCAAATTTCAGCTACAGCGGGCAGCGAATCGTCAAGTTTCAGGTGGGTGGTTGTGCTTTGCCGAAAACAACGATTTACCCACTCGGGCTATTGGTTTCCCTCATGACATAGTTGGTTGTTGCTTCCCTTTCGTTGATGAACCATGCTTGAATATCTATGTTTAGATTAAGTTAATGGATCCTCAGTGCATACTTGAGTGAATGAATAGTTGATTGATGTTGCATTACCTCATATGAAGTGATTATAAGCGATCATCCTTAAATTTATGGCTATGTGAGAATATTTGGGAAAATTAATCTTTAGCCTACCCTTTGTGATGAATGGTTAATTTGATTCATGTGAGAATGATTTTTGTTGCTATATGTGAATGGTTCATTAACTCAAGTGTGAATGTTGGGTTGGTTGATGTGAGAAGGACATGGTTGCTACGTGAGAAAGGTTATTATGGCTTTATGTGAATGTCATATGGGCTAAGTGTGAATGGCTATCATGGGTATGTGAGGGTGATCTTGTTGATGATTCCTAAACCTATGTCATGAGAGGTTATATGTTAAATGATTTACAACCTATCTATGTGGGAATTATTAGCTGGTTGATCTTTGATCTAGCTTATGTGAAAATGGGTGTCGATGTTGGTTATTGATCTAGTTGATAGGAGAATGACCTATACTTTTGATTTCTAATTCATTCATGATAAGATGGATATCATTGTGAGTTGAGGCCTATTCCTTATAAGACTAAGCATTGTTTATGACTCCTATTACCTCCAGATGAGATTGGATGTTGTTGGTAGATCCTATGTTCATCCTATGTGAGATCAATAAAGGTTGTGGGGCCTTAGGCTATTCATTGGTGATAAATGATTGAATGTCTATGATTAAGTAATGTTAAATGATCCTAAGAACATTCATGTATGAATGAGAGGTTTGACAAGCGTTGTACCATTTTATGTGATGTTGATTATGAGCGACACTCGGGTTGGAATATTGATTGCGCATCGGGGATAAAATTGCAGGCTTGGTTGAGGTCAAAGCATATTATATTAGAGAGAAAAGGCCAATTTATACCTGTGAGCATCGTGTATGTGGTATAGGCAGGCATAGGCTATGTTGCACTTTATATTCTTATGCAATCATCAATATTATGGAATTGCATGCTCTAATAAATGTAAGAACATCGGCAACTGTTTTCTTTATATCATCTTGGACATTTGTATGCTTGTATGGTCACCTAGATAGGCCACCTTTTTCTGCTACACTATCATGTTGGACTTGACTTAGGAGAAACCATGTTTCTTGCTTTTCTCCTTTCATACTAGGCTCAGGGTATTTGTAGCTCGTGCGCGAGCAGGGAATTGTTGGATAGTGTAGACAGATATTGGGGATTTAGGACAGGCAGGCTTTGTTGGCAGGGTATTGCGGCAACCGCGAATTTTGGGCGGTTGACCGGGCAGTTGTTATTGCATCGGATTGGGGGAGAGGGATCGAGGGATCAGGCTTACTTTAGTGGATGGGATTTTCCCACTTTGATCAGTGTCATGATCTAGTCCTGCTAGTTTTCATACCTTTTTACTTCCTCGTGTGGGTCGCTCCCCTCGAGGGCCGCTCCGGAGTGTGCAATATACAGACTTTGAGTCCTTGAGACTCCTATCCCCTATCGTTGTTATGCGTAGGCTGGCATACCCGATTTGGCAGGCACGGCAGGCAGTACCAGTTCTTACTGGTTCATTGATTGGGTTTATTCGGGCAGGCATATTAGACACTATTTTCTGATGCATACTTCAGCTATCTTTATTAGCTCGGCATTTAGAGGCATTTTAGTGGTAGCTTCCTTTTATCAGTAGATCTGTTTATAGCTTACCACCTCTCTTACTCCTTCTCTTGCCTCTGGTAGACTTTGTGGGTACGTCGGGGTTTGAGGCTTTACCCACAGGGGGAGGCTACTGGTTTTACTAGTGGTTCTCACCCCCATTGTTGTTTTTCCCTTTTCTCCCTTTGTTTTGCAGTGTCTGCTGCGGGAGTTGCTGATCTGTCGGTTGACGGTTCGAGGTGAGGGAGTCGCGAGATAGATCCCTACCAGGGTTGATTTCTACAGAGGGATAGATGTACCAACCCGGATTATGGGTTTCACTGTACACAGTTGTATTTTATTATTTTAGTTATCTCCCTTTTGGATTTATAGATGTTGTATAGGTGGCTTTTACTTGTATTACAGCTTTGGTGGACCGGATTATTGTATCATCTATTTATGGGAGATGGATATTATACCTTTATTCTTTTCAATTGTACAGTGATTCAGGTTTTTATTACAGCAGTTTTCCTTCAGCTCTGATATATGTTTAGTTGTTAGATGGTACCTTGCAGGTTGGACGCTTCGCCTATGCGGGGTTTTGCATAGGTGGCGGATCTGTTGGCGAGCCCGGGTCGCAGTTTCGACCCTGGGGCGTGACAGATTAGAGTGGTATCAGAGCCTAGGATGTAGGTCATTACGGACTTAGAAACCCTAGGCTTGTGGTTGGACCTTAGGATGACTACGTGAGAGTCGTGACTTATAGCGAGAGTCCTGATTGAGTTTTATACCTCTCCCAAGGGACGGAATGAGTGATTGGCATGTTTATTCTCCTAAGCGATTATGTTGGCTGCAGACAACATAATGTTATGGAATGGGTGACATGTGACACCCCCGGAATTTGGATTAGTCCTATATGTAAATGATATAATAGGACTAAATCTCTAACCCGGCTATAGCATTTTGGATGGTAGCAAGATCCAAGAGGAACATGAGAGTTAAGCGTGCTAGAGCTAGAGTAGTTCTAGGATGGGTGACCCCCTGGGAAGTGGGGCGTCACAGTTGGTATCAGAGCCATTCACCAGCCGGAAATGTGAGATGAGTCTCGACTGAGCCAGGGTTATATAGCGGGTAGAGCGAGGCTCCCCGGCTAATGACCATTGTGAGTGGAGTGCAGCTCCTCACAAGGTAGGCTAAGGCTAGCGAGACGAGTCTCACATCGCCTGGTGCTTGTGAGTGTGCATGAGCCTGACGTGGACGTCAGGGCTTAAAGGGGGGAAGAATGTGACACCCCCGGAATTTGGATTAGTCCTATATATAAATGATATAATAGGACTAAATCTCTAACCCGGCTATAGCATTTTGGATGGTAGCATGATCCAAGAGGAACATGAGAGTTAAGCGTGCTAGAGCTAGAGTAGTTCTAGGATGGGTGACCCCCTGGGAAGTGGGGCGTCACAGTCCCTAATCTGTCACGCCCCAGGGTCGAAACTGCGACACGGGCTCGCCAACAGATCCGCCATCTGTACGGAAACTGCCGCACAGACGAAGCGTCTACCCTGCAAGTCAGATCTATAGCTAAAAAGTATCAGAGCTGAAATATAACTAAAACCAAGAGCTATAGAATAAACCACTGAACATCTGATATAATAAAATCATCCTCCATACAACAACTCTCAACTGTCAAAATATACAAAGCCTCACCAATCACTCAGACTGTCCAGTACAAAAGTAGAAACATAAAACACAGGGTACATCTACCTCTGACTCTCAAAACGGTAAGGAACTACACAGCCACGTCCTCACCTCGATCAGCTGTCTCCGCGCGAACCCAGCCGGAACAGCTACCTCAGGAACCTGTCACCGCAGCGGGTGTGAGATCTACTGCAGAAAGTAGATCTCAATGGGTACCGTCACCAATATCCACGGTATGCCCACTAAGTCTATTGGAGGCAAAACAGATAGATATGCAGATAGATAGATAGATAGATAGATAGATAAGCTGAAGAAAAACTACAGCTAATATGTCTCAAACATCATACTCAAGAGAATACTAATCGAACCAATAGAACCATCCTACCTTCGCCACTCACTGGGCGGCATCGCCACTCACTGGGCGGCATCGCCTCTCACTGGGCGGCATCTCACGGAACCGCCTCAACAGGCCTAACCATCGCCACTCACTGGGCGGCATCGCCACTCCCTGGGCGGCATCGCCTCTCACTGGGCGGCATCACCTCTCACTGGGTGGCATCGCCCCTCACTGGGCGGCATCGCCCCTCACTGGGCGGCATCGCCTCTCACTGGGCTGCATCTCACGGAACCGCCTCAACAGGCCAAACCATCGCCACTCACTAGGCGGCATCGCCACTCACTGGGCGGCATCGCCCCTCACTGGGCGGCATCTCACGGAACCGCCTCAACAGGCCAAACCATCGCCACTCACTGGGCGGCATCGCCTCTCACTGGGCGGCATCGCCCCTCACTGGGCGGCATCGCCTCTCACTAGGCGGCATCGCCCCTCACTGGGCGGCATCGCCTCTCACTAGGCGGCATCTCACGGAACCAATAGAACCCTCCACGACTCAATCTGATAAAGCCCATGAAACCCCCAAGACACTAGAAACTCTCCACAGAGTCAAGTAAAATTCCACTCGGCCACCAGGCACGAGGGCACATGCACTCTGAACCCGTCCGACCCCTTCTGGGCAATCTAATAATTTAAAAGAATATTTTTAAAGTCAAATTTCCATTAAAACAAGTTCGGTGATTTTTAAGACGGTTCAGATGCAGTCCGAATGCCAACTAAATATACAGGCTAGTGTCCAATGATAATAGGAACCTACTAAAAATAATTAGGGGTACATGTTAGCATTATACAATATTCCAGGCAACTATCAGATTTTTCATTATAATAAAAATACATGCTAGTCATACGGGATATTCATGCAGAAGCATTAGGGGACATTCAATAAAGTTTGGAAGACTTCCAACCCACCTCAAATGCATTCCGCAGGCAAACGCTGAAGTCGGTGATGCGCCGAACCGCTCGCTGTCAAAATCTGCCGAAAACATCAAAACTATGCCGCGCGCGCGCGAACACTGTCGCGAATCTCGGAAAAAAATCCCCGGAAGCTCAAACAAATCCCTTGAGTCATCTACAAAAATCCGGCGCGCGTCGGCTTCTCCGCTGTCAACTCACAACGTGCGCGTGAGCATGCCTCGGCTCCGCGCAGAAAAATCCAAAGTCTCAGCTCAACAGCACGAAAAGGGAAGCAACACAACCAAATCCAAGCTCAATAATCCATAAAATCCACCTAAGGAAAATCTTAATCCATAAAGGAAAAACATCTGTCACTTACCTCACGCACGGCCGACGCACGCGCGCGGCCTCGCTCAGCTCCAAGCCGCAAGACCTCTCAAGCAGCACCTTTGCTTGCTTAATTCTATCTTCCCACTTCTCTTTTCTTTTCCTTGTTTTCTCTCATTCCTTTTCTTTTTATCCCTCTTCTTCTCTTTTCTTTTCTTTCTCTGATTCCAACTGAGAAGAGAGGAGGTGGGGAGTCCTTAAATAGAGAAGAAAGGGGTCAACAGTCAACAGAAGTAAAAAGACCAAACTGCCCATGCAAAAATCACCAAAAAAGAAATTTGCATGATGGGTACCGATACTCTCCATGGTGTACCGGTACCCAACTCCCTGTTCCGGAACTCCACTTATGTTCCGGAACGCCAAGCCAAAGCTGCATGAAACCGCCCCAAACGCGCAAGCGCGGCGCCCAAATGCCCGCCGCGCGGCGCCCTTGGGCGCCGCGCGGCGCCCTGGCCCGCGGCGCCCGCTGCGCGCGCCTTAGCCGCGCGCGCCTCCTGCAGTGTGGCACCACCAAAAAAAGGACAGTAGCCTTCTCCCACACTTCCACAAACCACACTAACACCCTCCAAAAATTCATACAACTCCAAAATCCATCAACAAACTCCAAAAAAACCAAGCTTCACAAAAAGAGTTGCTACACCTCATTCAAGTTCTTCGCGCGCGCTCCGCTCGGCTCCGCGCGGCTACTACCAGTAGATTCGCGCCGACGAGACGAACATAACCCTCTTTTATTTCCCTTCATTTCTTCTTCTTCTTCTCCTTCTTCTTCTTTTTCTATTTCCTCTGTTCTCTTCAAAATACTCTGTTTGCATTTTGGAAAGAAGAAGATGACGTGGCACCTTAATTAATTAAGGGATGGTGCATGGTGCATGGCTCAAAGGAGTTCATACCCTTTCCAACACCAACCTTAAATCCATCATACACCACAACACACTCTAATTTAATTCCCATTTCTTTCTTTATACATTCTTCACTAATTCCTTCTTTATACATTCTTCACTAATTCCTTCTTTATACATTCTTCACTAATTCCTTCACAGGCCACTAATAGCATAATTAATTAATCAATTTAATAATCCAATTAAGCCCACGTCAACTCACTTTTTGCCCTCGGGGCCTCCGCATCAGTCCGGAACATCCCGAACTCCACTGTAATCTGAAAATACATATGTCCAAAATTTCCCCCCCTCAAAAAGCTCTACCGTGGAGTCAAAGTGCTCAATCCAAAAACCGGATCCCATAACTGCCGATTCCAACTCACTTTTCGCCTTCGGAGTCTCCGCACCAGTCCGAAACCTTCCGAACTCATCTGTAAACAGAAAATACACCTGTTCCAAACCTTTCTCAATTTCTGCAAACCACAGTAGAGTCGCGGCTCTAGCAAACCAGTCTTCTAACGGCGCACAAAGCCCGAAAAAACTCAGATTCAAGCTGGGGCTTTCGCGTCATTCCGAATCAACCCGAAATCATCTGCAAATAAATATGGAACACGTCCGAGGCGATTTCTCCGCACCACGCCATCTTACAAGGTCGGTACACTCCACCAAGTCCCGGTGCTCTACACTCTCCCCTCCTTAAAAAGGTTTCGCCCTCGAAACCAAAATAAATCCATAATTCTGGAGGGTAACTCAAGCAAATGGGGATCGGAATACTGGACTCATCCTCAGGCTTCCTAATGGCCCAACTCATACATCAGGATGGCCCCACTAAATTTCCATCCAGGATATAACCCGATTAAACGAATTCCTCTGCCTCACAAGCAGGAATTGCATCGGCCACTCCAATATCTCAAATCCTCGCCTGACCAAGGCATACCGACCATAATGTCCATGCCGGGATAATGATATACTAAATCAAACATACCGCTCCAATAACTCTGTCTACCGGCGTAGCCTCAATCAAGGTCCTCCTGAGTAACCCTGTACTTCAGGCTCAAGGATCTCTGGATAACTCCACGATCTCTCTATCACAGGCAATATCTGTATCAATGCTGGTATCCTCTTCAGCTTTGCCACTTCCAAGCTACACTGGCCTTGCATAGTCCAAGAACTTCTGATCTCAGTCGCTAACATAGGTCTAAGCCTAACCCCAAACGGTATCACTCATCGTCGGGTCCTCTATCACTCTTGTAGCTGTAATCACAAGGCCTAATCACAAAATCCTTCGAGGTCCACGTGCAACTCTCACAGCTTGGCAACAACTTCTTCTCATGGAAGTTGCAATACTATCCTCAAGTACTCCTCATGCTCTAAATCACCTCGGAACCAATCCAAATATAATCAAATCAACCGGCCCTGTATAAATCAAACTCAACTACAGGCACGGCAACACAATGTAGAGCTCAAACTCACGCCGGTACAACAGCCCAGTCCAAGTGCTGCCGAAACACACCATTCCTCAAATCCAAAAGGCCGCAGGGCCTTAATCAATCCACTTGACCTTGCTGTAAGCTCATTATGCCCCTATCGGTTCCTGAACACAATCTGGGCACAATCCTGCCATCTGATTCCATAGAGCCTCCAGTCTCCCAAAAGGGTATCAACCCAAACACGATCCAAATCGGTCTGTGCTCGAACCATCACAGAACCCTCACCGTTGTGCACTCACAACGGGGCATCACTGCCATGTATCATCGGTGTGGCAATATATCCAACATATCAATCTCTCGGATCCTCACTATCGTGCTCCCACGACGTGGTACTGGGTCGCTCAGACCTCTCGATCCATCAGATCCCACAACTGCGCTAACAGCTCTCCCTCTCTATGTCTCACGGGTAACATTCCAAGGGGTGCTGCCAAAGTCGACGCGATTTCCAAACTACGTCGATCACTATCTCGATCTCAATCTCACCAAACGGCGGCTTCAGAATCAAATTTGGTAGACTCTCACTCGAGATCACTCGACAATAAAAGATATTCCTTAGTCCCGGTGCCGCCGTAGGCACCTCCTCAATAGTCGCTAACAAGCGATACGACCACGACTCAACCTCTGTCGTGCTCTGACATCCTCTCTAACCACACTCCTCCTGGCCAGGTCCGCGGAGGGTCATTGTCCTTTCTCGACAATCCATGATAGCCTAACGTTGGGATATCCAATCCCTATACAACCTCATATCATCATCTCGGAGCTGATGTAGGACTGACTAACAACTCTAGGATAAAATCCAATGTCCTACTGCACTGGGCAGGATTGGCAACACTCATCCATGTGCTATACATGATCTGGAACCTGATCCTCACGTGCATAAGTCATCAATCCTATTTCCGGTCTACACGAAGCTATCCATGCTCTACTAAAACACACCCGAGTGGCGTCGCCATCAACATGCTCCAACTCTAATGACCATAAGCAACCACTCCTGGTAAGACGCGATCCACTATCCTGGCGTCCTCAACCGGCTGCACAATCTCAACTCTAGATGCTGGTGGCCATCACAATATCTGTCTCGGCGTCACGGCTCAATCAGCCTGCCGGTAGGTCGGATGAACCTCAACATCCTGCAGGAGTAGTGGGATGCCGTCGCAAGTGGCAAATCTAAGAGCACCACTCTGGGACACCCTGCCTGAAGATGCCCTGACTAATTCACATGAAAAGCATCGCCCTTTCCCTGAAGTCACTCTTGGCGATGAATGCGGCCCACCGCAAAGACACAGTCATCCTGAGACCGCCACTGGGGTCTCGACTATCGAGAACCTCCTAGTCTCCGTCCCCTCTAAGGCTCATAATCCTGGGACTGGAATCATGTCAACCTCAATCCACTCGTCTATCCCAAATCCGATGCTGCTGGACACCTCTCTCTGAAGCTGGTCCCTCGCTCTTCGTCCCTCTTGGACGAGATCGCAGATCCTTGGTCAATCCCTCGAGCATGCACAATCGGTGCATCTAAAGTCGCTCGCCGAGAATACCCAAAATGATAGAGATCTCGAAGCAGTCCCCTCTAAAACATGGTCAATCTCCTGAATCTCATCCTGGGCGACATGGGGCACTCTGCTCAACAATCAAAGAAACTCGCTCCAAATCCTCAACCACGCTCCCGATGGTCCATCAGGACGAACTCGACGCCACCAACACTCGGCGTCCCTAACCAAAGGTGTGCAACCAATGCACCTGATGATTCACCTGAATGAACAAGTCCTTAACCAACTTTTCCAAAACAGTAATCCAATTCTCGGCCTCCCAAGGCTCCAAATCTGCCCCGAAATCTATAGGGGATGGAACTGGCGAATGAACAACACCCAATCAGCAACTCTCGCTGCTCCTGCACTACTCACAGCGTGAACTGGGTCGAAGCCAACAATACTGCGGCCAGAGGTACTACTCACGATACCTCAGTCGATGCTCTTTGCTCAAACATGCGCATCACGTGCTCCATGATCTTATCCTGGCGCCGCATCGCCTCAACTACTGAGCTACCTGGGCCCGTGACTCACAGACCTCTCTCTGCTCTATCCATTCAGCCTCCCGCCGATCGGGCTCCTCATTCAAGGTCAAACATGCCCTCGCCGCTGCACGGCGACTCAGAGGCACAAGGATAACTGTCACAACCAACCAAACCACAAACACTCACGACCCAATCAAGCGAAAGTCTAATACATGTTAACCATTCTAAAGCATTATGTTGTCTGCAGCCAACATAATCACTTTAGAGAATAAACATGTCTAATCACTCGCCCCAATCCCTCGGGGGAGGTACAAACTCAATCAGGATTCTCGCTAAAGTCACGTCTCTCACGACAGTCATCCTACTGTCCAACCAAAAGCCTAGGGTCACTAAGTCCTCAACGACCTATATTCCTAGGCTCTGATACCACCCTAATCTGTCACGCCCCAGGGTCGAAACTGCGACCCGGGCTCGCCAACAGATCCGCCATCTGTACGGAAACTGCCGCACAGACGAAGCGTCTACCCTGCAAGTCAGATCTATAGCTAAAAAGTATCAGAGCTGAAATATAACTAAAACCAAGAGCTATAGAATAAACCACTGAACATCTGATATAATAAAATCATCCTCCATACAACAACTCTCAACTGTCAAAATATACAAAGCCTCACCAATCACTCAGACTGTCCAGTACAAAAGTAGAAACATAAAACACAGGGTACATCTACCTCTGACTCTCAAAACGGTAAGGAACTACACAGCCACGTCCTCACCTCGATCAGCTGTCTCCGCGCGAACCCAGCCGGAACAGCTACCTCAGGAACCTGTCACCGCAGCGGGTGTGAGATCTACTGCAGAAGGTAGATCTCAGTGGGTACCGTCACCAATATCCACGGTATGCCCACTAAGTCTATTGGAGGCAAAACAGATAGATATGCAGATAGATAGATAGATAGATAGATAGATAAGCTGAAGAAAAACTACAGCTAATATGTCTCAAACATCATACTCAAGAGAATACTAATCGAACCAATAGAACCATCCTACCTTCGCCACTCACTGGGCGGCATCGCCACTCACTGGGCGGCATCGCCTCTCACTGGGCGGCATCTCACGGAACCGCCTCAACAGGCCTAACCATCGCCACTCACTGGGCGGCATCGCCACTCCCTGGGCGGCATCGCCTCTCACTGGGCGGCATCACCTCTCACTGGGCGGCATCGCCCCTCACTGGGCGGCATCGCCTCTCACTGGGCTGCATCTCACGGAACCGCCTCAACAGGCCAAACCATCGCCACTCACTGGGCGGCATCGCCACTCACTGGGCGGCATCGCCCCTCACTGGGCGGCATCTCACGGAACCGCCTCAACAGGCCAAACCATCGCCACTCACTGGGCGGCATCGCCTCTCACTGGGCGGCATCGCCCCTCACTGGGCGGCATCGCCTCTCACTAGGCGGCATCGCCCCTCACTGGGCGGCATCGCCTCTCACTAGGCGGCATCTCACGGAACCAATAGAACCCTCCACGACTCAATCTGATAAAGCCCATGAAACCCCCAAGACACTAGAAACTCTCCACAGAGTCAAGTAAAATTCCACTCGGCCACCAGGCACGAGGGCACATGCACTCTGAACCCGTCCGACCCCTTCTGGGCAATCTAATAATTTAAAAGAATATTTTTAAAGTCAAATTTCCATTAAAACAAGTTCGGTGATTTTTAAGACGGTTCAGATGCAGTCCGAATGCCAACTAAATATACAGGCTAGTGTCCAATGATAATAGGAACCTACTAAAAATAATTAGGGGTACATGTTAGCATTATACAATATTCCAGGCAACTATCAGATTTTTCATTATAATAAAAATACATGCTAGTCATACGGGATATTCATGCAGAAGCATTAGGGGACATTCAATAAAGTTTGGAAGACTTCCAACCCACCTCAAATGCATTCCGCAGGCAAACGCTGAAGTCGGTGATGCGCCGAACCGCTCGCTGTCAAAATCAGCCGAAAACATCAAAACTATGCCGCGCGCGCGCGAACACTGTCGCGAATCTCGGAAAAAATCCCCGGAAGCTCAAACAAATCCCTTGAGTTATCTACAAAAATCCGGCGCGCGTCGGCTTCTCCGCTGTCAACTCACAATGTGCGCGTGAGCATGCCTCGGCTCCGCGCAGAAAAATCCAAAGTCTCAGCTCAACAGCACGAAAAGGGAAGCAACACAACCAAATCCAAGCTCAATAATCCATAAAATCCACCTAAGGAAAATCTTAATCCATAAAGGAAAAACATCTGTCACTTACCTCACGCACGGCCGACGCACGCGCGCGGCCTCGCTCAGCTCCAAGCCGCAAGACCTCTCAAGCAGCACCTTTGCTTGCTTAATTCTATCTTCCCACTTCTCTTTTCTTTTCCTTGTTTTCTCTCATTCCTTTTCTTTTTATCCCTCTTCTTCTCTTTTCTTTTCTTTCTCTGATTCCAACTGAGAAGAGAGGAGGTGGGGAGTCCTTAAATAGAGAAGAAAGGGGTCAACAGTCAACAGAAGTAAAAAGACCAAACTGCCCATGCAAAAATCACCAAAAAAGAAATTTGCATGATGGGTACCGATACTCTCCATGGTGTACCGGTACCCAACTCCCTGTTCCGGAACTCCACTTATGTTCCGGAACGCCAAGCCAAAGCTGCATGAAACCGCCCCAAACGCGCAAGCGCGGCGCCCAAATGCCCGCCGCGCGGCGCCCTGGCCCGCGGCGCCCGCTGCGCGCGCCACAGCTGCGCGCGCCTTAGCCGCGCGCGCCTTAGCCGCGCGCGCCTCCTGCAGTGTGGCACCACCAAAAAAAAGGACAGTAGCCTTCTCCCACACTTCCACAAACCACACTAACACCCTCCAAAAATTCATACAACTCCAAAATCCATCAACAAACTCCAAAAAAACCAAGCTTCACAAAAAGAGTTGCTACACCTCATTCAAGTTCTTCGCGCGCGCTCCGCTCGGCTCCGCGCGGCTACTACCAGTAGATTCGCGCCGACGAGACGAACATAACCCTCTTTTCTTTCCCTTCATTTCTTCTTCTTCTTCTCCTTCTTCTTCTTTTTCTATTTCCTCTGTTCTCTTCAAAATACTCTGTTTGCATTTTGGAAAGAAGAAGATGACGTGGCACCTTAATTAATTAAGGGATGGTGCATGGTGCATGGCTCAAAGGAGTTCATACCCTTTCCAACACCAACCTTAAATCCATCATACACCACAACACACTCTAATTTAATTCCCATTTCTTTCTTTATACATTCTTCACTAATTCCTTCTTTATACATTCTTCACTAATTCCTTCTTTATACATTCTTCACTAATTCCTTCACAGGCCACTAATAGCATAATTAATTAATCAATTTAATAATCCAATTAAGCCCACGTCAACTCACTTTTTGCCCTCGGGGCCTCCGCATCAGTCCGGAACATCCCGAACTCCACTGTAATCTGAAAATACATATGTCCAAAATTTTCCCCCCCTCAAAAAGCTCTACCGTGGAGTCAAAGTGCTCAATCCAAAAACCGGATCCCATAACTGCCGATTCCAACTCACTTTTCGCCTTCGGAGTCTCCGCACCAGTCCGAAACCTTCCGAACTCATCTGTAAACAGAAAATACACCTGTTCCAAACCTTTCTCAATTTCTGCAAACCACAGTAGAGTCGCGGCTCTAGCAAACCAGTCTTCTAACGGCGCACAAAGCCCGAAAAAACTCAGATTCAAGCTGGGGCTTTCGCGTCATTCCGAATCAACCCGAAATCATCTGCAAATAAATATGGAACACGTCCGAGGCGATTTCTCCGCACCACGCCATCTTACAAGGTCGGTACACTCCACCAAGTCCCGGTGCTCTACACTCTCCCCTCCTTAAAAAGGTTTCGCCCTCGAAACCAAAATAAATCCATAATTCTGGAGGGTAACTCAAGCAAATGGGGATCGGAATACTGGACTCATCCTCAGGCTTCCTAATGGCCCAACTCATACATCAGGATGGCCCCACTAAATTTCCATCCAGGATATAACCCGATTAAACGAATTCCTCTGCCTCACAAGCAGGAATTGCATCGGCCACTCCAATATCTCAAATCCTCGCCTGACCAAGGCATACCGACCATAATGTCCATGCCGGGATAATGATATACTAAATCAAACATACCGCTCCAATAACTCTGTCTACCGGCGTAGCCTCAATCAAGGTCCTCCTGAGTAACCCTGTACTTCAGGCTCAAGGATCTCTGGATAACTCCACGATCTCTCTATCACAGGCAATATCTGTATCAATGCTGGTATCCTCTTCAGCTTTGCCTCTTCCAAGCTACACTGGCCTTGCATAGTCCAAGAACTTCTGATCTCAGTCGCTAACATAGGTCTAAGCCTAACCCCAAACGGTATCACTCATCGTCGGGTCCTCTATCACTCTTGTAGCTGTAATCACAAGGCCTAATCACAAAATCCTTCGAGGTCCACGTGCAACTCTCACAGCTTGGCAACAACTTCTTCTCATGGAAGTTGCAATACTATCCTCAAGTACTCCTCATGCTCTAAATCACCTCGGAACCAATCCAAATATAATCAAATCAACCGGCCCTGTATAAATCAAACTCAACTACAGGCACGGCAACACAATGTAGAGCTCAAACTCACGCCGGTACAACAGCCCAGTCCAAGTGCTGCCGAAACACACCATTCCTCAAATCCAAAAGGCCGCAGGGCCTTAATCAATCCACTTGACCTTGCTGTAAGCTCATTATGCCCCTATCGGTTCCTGAACACAATCTGGGCACAATCCTGCCATCTGATTCCATAGAGCCTCCAGTCTCCCAAAAGGGTATCAACCCAAACACGATCCAAATCGGTCTGTGCTCGAACCATCACAGAACCCTCACCGTTGTGCACTCACAACGGGGCATCACTGCCATGTATCATCGGTGTGGCAATATATCCAACATATCAATCTCTCGGATCCTCACTATCGTGCTCCCACGACGTGGTACTGGGTCGCTCAGACCTCTCGATCCATCAGATCCCACAACTGCGCTAACAGCTCTCCCTCTCTATGTCTCACGGGTAACATTCCAAGGGGTGCTGCCAAAGTCGACGCGATTTCCAAACTACGTCGATCACTATCTCGATCTCAATCTCACCAAACGGCGGCTTCAGAATCAAATTTGGTAGACTCTCACTCGAGATCACTCGACAATAAAAGATATTCCTTAGTCCCGGTGCCGCCGTAGGCACCTCCTCAATAGTCGCTAACAAGCGATACGACCACGACTCAACCTCTGTCGTGCTCTGACATCCTCTCTAACCACACTCCTCCTGGCCAGGTCCGCGGAGGGTCATTGTCCTTTCTCGACAATCCATGATAGCCTAACGTTGGGATATCCAATCCCTATACAACCTCATATCATCATCTCGGAGCTGATGTAGGACTAACAACTCTAGGATAAAATCCAATGTCCTACTGCACTGGGCAGGATTGGCAACACTCATCCATGTGCTATACATGATCTGGAACCTGATCCTCACGTGCATAAGTCATCAATCCTATTTCCGGTCTACACGAAGCTATCCATGCTCTACTAAAACACACCCGAGTGGCGTCGCCATCAACATGCTCCAACTCTAATGACCATAAGCAACCACTCCTGGTAAGACGCGATCCACTATCCTGGCGTCCTCAACCGGCTGCACAATCTCAACTCTAGATGCTGGTGGCCATCACAATATCTGTCTCGGCGTCACGGCTCAATCAGCCTGCCGGTAGGTCGGATGAACCTCAACATCCTGCAGGAGTAGTGGGATGCCGTCGCAAGTGGCAAATCTAAGAGCACCACTCTGGGACACCCTGCCTGAAGATGCCCTGACTAATTCACATGAAAAGCATCGCCCTTTCCCTGAAGTCACTCTTGGCGATGAATGCGGCCCACCGCAAAGACACAGTCATCCTGAGACCGCCACTGGGGTCTCGACTATCGAGAACCTCCTAGTCTCCGTCCCCTCTAAGGCTCATAATCCTGGGACTGGAATCATGTCAACCTCAATCCACTCGTCTATCCCAAATCCGATGCTGCTGGACACCTCTCTCTGAAGCTGGTCCCTCGCTCTTCGTCCCTCTTGGACGAGATCGCAGATCCTTGGTCAATCCCTCGAGCATGCACAATCGGTGCATCTAAAGTCGCTCGCCGAGAATACCCAAAATGATAGAGATCTCGAAGCAGTCCCCTCTAAAACATGGTCAATCTCCTGAATCTCATCCTGGGCGACATGGGGCACTCTGCTCAACAATCAAAGAAACTCGCTCCAAATCCTCAACCACGCTCCCGATGGTCCATCAGGACGAACTCGACGCCACCAACACTCGGCGTCCCTAACCAAAGGTGTGCAACCAATGCACCTGATGATTCACCTGAATGAACAAGTCCTTAACCAACTTTTCCAAAACAGTAATCCAATTCTCGGCCTCCCAAGGCTCCAAATCTGCCCCGAAATCTATAGGGGATGGAACTGGCGAATGAACAACACCCAATCAGCAACTCTCGCTGCTCCTGCACTACTCACAGCGTGAACTGGGTCGAAGCCAACAATACTGCGGCCAGAGGTACTACTCACGATACCTCAGTCGATGCTCTTTGCTCAAACATGCGCATCACGTGCTCCATGATCTTATCCTGGCGCCGCATCGCCTCAACTACTGAGCTACCTGGGCCCGTGACTCACAGACCTCTCTCTGCTCTATCCATTCAGCCTCCCGCCGATCGGGCTCCTCATTCAAGGTCAAACATGCCCTCGCCGCTGCACGGCGACTCAGAGGCACAAGGATAACTGTCACAACCAACCAAACCACAAACACTCACGACCCAATCAAGCGAAAGTCTAATACATGTTAACCATTCTAAAGCATTATGTTGTCTGCAGCCAACATAATCACTTTAGAGAATAAACATGTCTAATCACTCGCCCCAATCCCTCGGGGGAGGTACAAACTCAATCAGGATTCTCGCTAAAGTCACGTCTCTCACGACAGTCATCCTACTGTCCAACCAAAAGCCTAGGGTCACTAAGTCCTCAACGACCTATATTCCTAGGCTCTGATACCACCCTAATCTGTCACGCCCCAGGGTCGAAACTGCGACCCGGGCTCGCCAACAGATCCGCCATCTGTACGGAAACTGCCGCACAGACGAAGCGTCTACCCTGCAAGTCAGATCTATAGCTAAAAAGTATCAGAGCTGAAATATAACTAAAACCAAGAGCTATAGAATAAACCACTGAACATCTGATATAATAAAATCATCCTCCATACAACAACTCTCAACTGTCAAAATATACAAAGCCTCACCAATCACTCAGACTGTCCAGTACAAAAGTAGAAACATAAAACACAGGGTACATCTACCTCTGACTCTCAAAACGGTAAGGAACTACACAGCCACGTCCTCACCTCGATCAGCTGTCTCCGCGCGAACCCAGCCGGAACAGCTACCTCAGGAACCTGTCACCGCAGCGGGTGTGAGATCTACTGCAGAAGGTAGATCTCAGTGGGTACCGTCACCAATATCCACGGTATGCCCACTAAGTCTATTGGAGGCAAAACAGATAGATATGCAGATAGATAGATAGATAGATAGATAGATAAGCTGAAGAAAAACTACAGCTAATATGTCTCAAACATCATACTCAAGAGAATACTAATCGAACCAATAGAACCATCCTACCTTCGCCACTCACTGGGCGGCATCGCCACTCACTGGGCGGCATCGCCTCTCACTGGGCGGCATCTCACGGAACCGCCTCAACAGGCCTAACCATCGCCACTCACTGGGCGGCATCGCCACTCCCTGGGCGGCATCGCCTCTCACTGGGCGGCATCACCTCTCACTGGGCGGCATCGCCCCTCACTGGGCGGCATCGCCTCTCACTGGGCTGCATCTCACGGAACCGCCTCAACAGGCCAAACCATCGCCACTCACTGGGCGGCATCGCCACTCACTGGGCGGCATCGCCCCTCACTGGGCGGCATCTCACGGAACCGCCTCAACAGGCCAAACCATCGCCACTCACTGGGCGGCATCGCCTCTCACTGGGCGGCATCGCCCCTCACTGGGCGGCATCGCCTCTCACTAGGCGGCATCGCCCCTCACTGGGCGGCATCGCCTCTCACTAGGCGGCATCTCACGGAACCAATAGAACCCTCCACGACTCAATCTGATAAAGCCCATGAAACCCCCAAGACACTAGAAACTCTCCACAGAGTCAAGTAAAATTCCACTCGGCCACCAGGCACGAGGGCACATGCACTCTGAACCCGTCCGACCCCTTCTGGGCAATCTAATAATTTAAAAGAATATTTTTAAAGTCAAATTTCCATTAAAACAAGTTCGGTGATTTTTAAGACGGTTCAGATGCAGTCCGAATGCCAACTAAATATACAGGCTAGTGTCCAATGATAATAGGAACCTACTAAAAATAATTAGGGGTACATGTTAGCATTATACAATATTCCAGGCAACTATCAGATTTTTCATTATAATAAAAATACATGCTAGTCATACGGGATATTCATGCAGAAGCATTAGGGGACATTCAATAAAGTTTGGAAGACTTCCAACCCACCTCAAATGCATTCCGCAGGCAAACGCTGAAGTCGGTGATGCGCCGAACCGCTCGCTGTCAAAATCTGCCGAAAACATCAAAACTATGCTGCGCGCGCGCGCGAACACTGTCGCGAATCTCGGAAAAAATCCCCGGAAGCTCAAACAAATCCCTTGAGTCATCTACAAAAATCCGGCGCGCGTCGGCTTCTCCGCTGTCAACTCACAACGTGCGCGTGAGCATGCCTCGGCTCCGCGCAGAAAAATCCAAAGTCTCAGCTCAACAGCACGAAAAGGGAAGCAACACAACCAAATCCAAGCTCAATAATCCATAAAATCCACCTAAGGAAAATCTTAATCCATAAAGGAAAAACATCTGTCACTTACCTCACGCACGGCCGACGCACGCGCGCGGCCTCGCTCAGCTCCAAGCCGCAAGACCTCTCAAGCAGCACCTTTGCTTGCTTAATTCTATCTTCCCACTTCTCTTTTCTTTTCCTTGTTTTCTCTCATTCCTTTTCTTTTTATCCCTCTTCTTCTCTTTTCTTTTCTTTCTCTGATTCCAACTGAGAAGAGAGGAGGTGGGGAGTCCTTAAATAGAGAAGAAAGGGGTCAACAGTCAACAGAAGTAAAAAGACCAAACTGCCCATGCAAAAATCACCAAAAAAGAAATTTGCATGATGGGTACCGATACTCTCCATGGTGTACCGGTACCCAACTCCCTGTTCCGGAACTCCACTTATGTTCCGGAACGCCAAGCCAAAGCTGCATGAAACCGCCCCAAACGCGCAAGCGCGGCGCCCAAATGCCCGCCGCGCGGCGCCCAAGCGCCCGCCGCGCGGCGCCCTGGACCGCGGCGCCCGCTGCGCGCGCCACAGCTGCGCGCGCCTTAGCCGCGCGCGCCTTAGCCGCGCGCGCCTCCTGCAGTGTGGCACCACCAAAAAAAAGGACAGTAGCCTTCTCCCACACTTCCACAAACCACACTAACACCCTCCAAAAATTCATACAACTCCAAAATCCATCAACAAACTCCAAAAAACCAAGCTTCACAAAAAGAGTTGCTACACCTCATTCAAGTTCTTCGCGCGCGCTCCGCTCGGCTCCGCGCGGCTACTACCAGTAGATTCGCGCCGACGAGACGAACATAACCCTCTTTTATTTCCCTTCATTTCTTCTTCTTCTTCTCCTTCTTCTTCTTTTTCTATTTCCTCTGTTCTCTTCAAAATACTCTGTTTGCATTTTGGAAAGAAGAAGATGACGTGGCACCTTAATTAATTAAGGGATGGTGCATGGTGCATGGCTCAAAGGAGTTCATACCCTTTCCAACACCAACCTTAAATCCATCATACACCACAACACACTCTAATTTAATTCCCATTTCTTTCTTTATACATTCTTCACTAATTCCTTCTTTATACATTCTTCACTAATTCCTTCTTTATACATTCTTCACTAATTCCTTCACAGGCCACTAATAGCATAATTAATTAATCAATTTAATAATCCAATTAAGCCCACGTCAACTCACTTTTTGCCCTCGGGGCCTCCGCATCAGTCCGGAACATCCCAAACTCCACTGTAATCTGAAAATACATATGTCCAAAATTTTCCCCCCTCAAAAAGCTCTACCGTGGAGTCAAAGTGCTCAATCCAAAAACCGGATCCCATAACTGCCGATTCCAACTCACTTTTCGCCTTCGGAGTCTCCGCACCAGTCCGAAACCTTCCGAACTCATCTGTAAACAGAAAATACACCTGTTCCAAACCTTTCTCAATTTCTGCAAACCACAGTAGAGTCGCGGCTCTAGCAAACCAGTCTTCTAACGGCGCACAAAGCCCGAAAAAACTCAGATTCAAGCTGGGGCTTTCGCGTCATTCCGAATCAACCCGAAATCATCTGCAAATAAATATGGAACACGTCCGAGGCGATTTCTCCGCACCACGCCATCTTACAAGGTCGGTACACTCCACCAAGTCCCGGTGCTCTACACTCTCCCCTCCTTAAAAAGGTTTCGCCCTCGAAACCAAAATAAATCCATAATTCTGGAGGGTAACTCAAGCAAATGGGGATCGGAATACTGGACTCATCCTCAGGCTTCCTAATGGCCCAACTCATACATCAGGATGGCCCCACTAAATTTCCATCCAGGATATAACCCGATTAAACGAATTCCTCTGCCTCACAAGCAGGAATTGCATCGGCCACTCCAATATCTCAAATCCTCGCCTGACCAAGGCATACCGACCATAATGTCCATGCCGGGATAATGATATACTAAATCAAACATACCGCTCCAATAACTCTGTCTACCGGCGTAGCCTCAATCAAGGTCCTCCTGAGTAACCCTGTACTTCAGGCTCAAGGATCTCTGGATAACTCCACGATCTCTCTATCACAGGCAATATCTGTATCAATGCTGGTATCCTCTTCAGCTTTGCCTCTTCCAAGCTACACTGGCCTTGCATAGTCCAAGAACTTCTGATCTCAGTCGCTAACATAGGTCTAAGTGTCACGCCCCGGGGTCGAAACTGCGACCCGGGCTCGCCAACAGATCCGCCATCTGTACGGAAACTGCCGCACAGACGAAGCGTCTACCCTGCAAGTCAGATCTAGAGCTAAAAAAAACATGTATCAGAGCTGAAATAAAACTAGAAGCTACATAGATCAACTGAACATCTGGATAAAATAAAAGTTCCTAATACAAAGTCTGTCTAGCCATAAGAAATAAAAACAATCCTCACAAGCTCCTCAGAAAGTCCAATACAAAAGTGGAATCATAAAATGCCCTGGGTACATCTACCTCAGACTCTCAATGCTGGTAAGGAACTAATCGGCCGCGTCCTCACCTCGATCTGCTGTCTCCGTGCGAACCAAGCCGGAACAGCTGCCTCAAACCTGTCACCGCAGCGGGTGTGAGATCTACTGCAGAAGGCAGATCTCAGCGGGTACCGTCCCAATATCCACGGTATGCCCACTAAGTCTACTGGAGGCAAAACAGATAGGTATGCAGATAGATAGATAAAAGGAAAGCAGGAAATGAACTACACCTAATAAGTAACAACATCATGCTGAAGGAATACTACTCTGACCCTGCTATGCATACACTAACACTGCTAATACTATGCCTCAAGTATTATGCTCAAAGGGAAACTCATCAATGAACATGCTATGCCATCACTCTCTCAATGTCACCCAATCTCAATGACTGCCTCATAGGGTCCAGTCAAGCCTGCGCCAAACCTACTGCCACCTCATCCACACTGGGACGGGACTTACGTAGGGCGTCCCACACGGACTATCTCAAGCGAACTCTAGTGTATCAACTAGTCGCATACATCGCAGCCTCGTCAGGCTCGGTATCATCATCGCACCCGGGGCGTAGCTCGAGGGGAGCGACCCCACCGAACTCAAGTAGCACCACTGTCTCACTGTCTCAATATACGGCACATGCAGGCTATAATCCACGATCAAACAGATCGGTATCTCAAAGCTCGAAAGCACAACTCAGTCGGAAAAGATCCACGACTCAAACAGGAAAAGCCCAAACACTCTCACAGCTATGTCGGAGAACCCTCAACGACTCAATCTGATAATGCACGACCCGTGGCTGAGTCGGGAAACCTCCACGACTCGATCTGCCAGAACCCCCAGAACTCTCATAGCTAAGTGGGAGAACCATCTCCACCACTAAATCAGAACACGACCCATGATCTAGAGTAAACCAAACCGGGAATAAATTCTCAATCTCTCACACGGAAGGCCTGGAAATTCTGAACGACTGCCACCTACAACCCTATCAAACAAGAACAGGCTGCAGGCGTAGCCGCCCATAGTTTCCGCCCCCGAACTGGAAAAATGCTAAAACTCTCCCATGACACTAGAAAGTCATCTCACAATGCTCTAAAAATCTACTCGGCCCTCTGGCACGAGTACTCATGCAACTCGAACAATCTGGACCATTCATAATATTCTCAATTTTTAAAAATCCTTTTAAAGCGGAGTTTTACTTAAAACGGGGTACTAAAATATTCTGAAGGTCCAGATGCAACCTGAATCTCAAAAGAATGCACAGTCTAGTGTCAAATAACCTCTAGATCATACTAAAAATGTCTGGGGCTCATAAAAGTCTTTCTACAATTTTCTAGGCAACTATCAGATTTATCAACAGTGAAAAAAAATTGCATAATAAACATGATCAACTTGCATTCAATAGCATTAAAGGGCATTCCATAAATTTTGGAGAAATTCCAACCCACCTGGAACGCTTTCCGCAGGCAATCGCTGAAGTCGGTGAAGTGCCAGATTCTCGAACTGACGAAAACCTCAAAAAATCGTGCCACAAATCCCGGAAAAATCTCGGAAGCTCCAATAAAATTCCCCGAGTCCACTACAACATCTGCGCGTACTTGGCTCACCTCACGGTCAATCATAGTGCAAACAAGGATCTGAGTATTCCACATTCCACTAACAGCAGCTGAACACTCAAAAGAATATGCACACATAAAACAATCTACCAAAAATCCATAATCCACTTCTTTGCAAGCTCCCTAGCACACATAATTAACCTTCAGCACACACAAAAGCCCAAATACACTTAATCCCTCATACAAGGCTCACAGCATAATTATACACCTCTCATAGCACCCAAAAAAAAAACCACCAGCTCACCAACTAATTGCTCACCTACACAATCAACAAGCAGCACAACCACTCTTCTCACATAACATGCTCTTATACATTCCAAAACCATAGCACACATACACGCTTCACAAAATATCCTCTAATACACTCTAATAATCCACTTGCACAAATCACTTAAGTCACCATACACACACCCACACACCCTCTACAGCACTCTCCACAATACATACAACACTAAGCTTCAGCACAAACTGCTTCCAAGGAGTCACTCACATAATACTTAAACAAACTCCAATTTGCTCACCATTAACAATGCTCATAAAAACATAACACTTAAATCCAATCACTCTTTACAGGTTAGCCTCAACATCCACCACAAAACAATCCACAACCCATTCTGTAAGCTTCGAAACCCAACTGCACACACACAATGAATTTAATTACACCCTCGCATCACCAAGCTCTCAGCCACATCATGGCACCTACGGCCACAGCCGCGCCACGCTCGCCCGCACCCCTCTCGAGCTCCCCGCGGCTCCACGCAGTAACCTCAATAACCAGCTAGGTGAAAACAGTGCGACGTCCACAGTCGGTTCTAGCGGATCGCGCGGCACCCCCGCTCACCGCGCACACCACGCTTACGCCCCGCGCACTCTGCTGCAGCCCCTGACAACACACAAGGAGAGAAACAAAAAAGAAACACACCAATTAGGCCAACACGCAAAACTCGAGCTTATTGCGGCAAAACTAGCCTCGACCGACGAAGACGCCGCATGCCCGCGCGAGGAGTGCACCGCGCTCACGACGCTGCGCGCGCGGCGCTGCCGCTGCCAATGAGGCAGCCGCGCCAGCCGTGCGGCGCCTGGGCCTGCCGCGCGGTGCCCAGCCGTGCCGCGCGGTGCCCAGGCGCGCTCTGCGCAGCGGCCTGGTGCGCTGCGCGGCGCCCAGGCGCGCGCTGCGCAGCGGCCTGGTGCGCTGCGCGGCGCCAGTGCGCCCGCTGCGCAGCGGCCTGGCGCCCCTACGCGGCGCCCAGGCACTGCGCAGCGCCTTGGCGCGTGCTGCGCAGCGGCCTGTGCCCGCTGCGCAGCACCCTGCTGCGCGGGTGCTCTTGCGCGCCCACGCACCCAGGCCGTCCATGCGCGCCCCACATCCTAAGGCTCGGCACCCCAGGCAGCAACCCAGCCAAAGCACCAGACCACCCAGCTTAAAAAAAACAATAAAACCAAGAAGAAACAAAACCTACAAACCCAAAACTCCAAGCTCTCTCACAAAAACAACAGGTTACCTCATTGAGCTCGAAGCGCGCCGCGTTCCGCTCGCTCCTCCTCGGCTTCACGCAGGGGTCCAACCAACACAATCCCGCATTCAAACTCTCCTTTCCATCTTTCCTTTCTTCATCTTCTTCCTTCCTATCATCTTCTTTCTCATTTTTTCCCTCCTTTTCTTCATCCTCTGCTTCCTTGCATTTCCTCTGCTTTGCTATTGTGAAGGGGATGATGACTTGGCGAATTAATTAGCAGATGGCTAATTAAGGGTGTGAGTGGGAGGGGGTAGTTGGAGAGTAATAAATGCACTTCAAAAAAAATATCTCCATCCAACGTAGCACAAAATTTAATCTCTTTTCTTTTATTTGCAACATAACCTGAAGCAGCAGTAAAATCCATTAAATTAATTAATTAAATAATTAAACTCCTTATTAGCCAACTCCAAGTCACTTTTTGCCTTCGGGGCCTCCGCACCAGTCCGGAACCTCCCGGACCCCGCTGTAATCTGAAAATACACATGCTCAAGCTTTTTTTCTCCTCAAAAAGCTCAACCGTGGAGTCGGTGTGCTCAATCCAAAAAACCGGCTCTAAAACTGCCAGTTCCAACTCACTTTTTACCTTCGGTTCCCCCGCGTCAGTCCGGAACCTCCCGAAATCTGCTGTAATTCCAAAGTATACCTGTTCCAAGTGTTCCCAAATTTTCCTACACTCCACGGTGAAGTCGAGGGTTCCCGAAGCCAGTCCTCTATCGGCGCACAATGCCCGGAAAACCCCGAATCAAGCTGGGGCTTCCGCACAGATCCAAATCAACCCGAACTCGACTGAAGACCCATGTGGAACACGCCCGAGGTAATTTCTCCGCTCAACGCCATCCCGCGCGGTCGGCGCGCCATCCGAAATTCCGGTACTCTACACTCTCCCCTCCTTAAAAAGGTTTCGTCCTCGAAACCAGAATAATTCCATAACTCAGGAGGGTGTCTCAAACAAATGGGGATAGAAGATCCCCAACTCACCGACAGCTCTCAGGTGGTGGTTCTTACTCATCATGATGGCTACACTGAATCCTCACCAAAGATAGATCTCGACTGCAAAATTTCTTTGTCAAATAAGAAAGACCTGCGTCGGTCGCTTCAATTAGCTCAAATTCCAACTCTCAAATCCCAAGTTCCAAAAGTGACAACCACGAATCGAACACCTCATTCCAAGGTTGCACTGCTCACCTAGCAAAGGCGTACTGACATAAAGTCCCTGCCGGAATAATGATATGCTAAAAGATCAATCAAAGAGCTCCAACTCAGCCCACCGGCGCTGCTTCAACCAAAATCTTCCTGAGTAACAAATACTTTAGGTACAAGGGTCTCAGGATAATTCCATGCTCTCTCTATCACTAGCAATAATCCATAACAATGCTGATATCAGACTCAGCTTTAACTCCTCGAAGCAATACCGGCCCTGCTTAGTCCAAAAGCTTCTGACCTCTGTCAATAGTATAGACTAATTCCCAACGGCATTACTCTTCGTTGGGTCCTAAGTCACCCATGCAGCTGAAAACGCAAGGCCTAACAACGAACCTTCAGAGTCAAGTGCAACTCTCACAACTTGGCAAACAACTTCTCCTCTCTTAGAAGTTGTCGCACTACCCACAAGTGCTCTTCATGCTACAAGTCACTTCGGAAATAATCCAAATGTCCACGACGGTACTACCACCAACCCGTCCAATCACAGCTGGAACACTCAATTCCTCAAATCCTAAAAGCGGTAGGGCATTAGTCAATCCACTTGACCACGCTGTAACTCATAATGTCCCTACCGGGTCCTGAACACCATCTGGGCACAGCCCTTGGCTGTAGGGTTCTATAAGGCTATCAAACTCACAAGAGCATCTGCCGAAAATACAATCCAAACCTGTCTGTGCTCAACCCATCATAGAGCCCTCACTGTTGTGTACTACAACGTGGCACTGGGTTACACTGACCTCTCGATCCATCAGATCCCGCCACTGCGCTATCGGCTCACAGTCTTACGGGTGATACTCCAAGAGGTGCTAACGAGGTCGGCGCAGTTCCAAACTATGTCAATCACTATCTCGATCTCCAACTCACTAGACGGCGGCTTCAAAACCAACACAGGTAGACTCATACCCGGGATCACACGGTGATAAGAATATTCTTGTAGTCCCGGTGCCGACGTAGGCACATCCTCTACAGTCGCTAACAAGGCGATGCAACCACAACTCAACCTCTGACGTGCTCCAGCATCCTCTAAAACACACACCTCCTGACCGGGTCAACGGAGGGTCAATGGCCAATTACGACATCCTATGGTAGCCTAACGTTGGGATAACCAATCTCAACTCATGCTCAATCAACTTCTCTGAACGGATGCAGGACTTAACTTAATGCTCAAATCCAAGGTCCTAACAGCTCTGGGCAGGACAGGCAACACTCATCCATGTGCTGTACGTGATCTGGAACCTGACCCTCACGTGCATAAGCCAACAGTCTCATCTCTGGTCCACGTGAAGCTACCACTGCTCTACTGAAGCACACACAAGCGGTGCCGGCATCAACATGCTCTAACTCCAAAAACCATAGGGACATCCACTGATGCTGGTGGCCATCACTCTAACTGCCTCGGCATCACGGCCACATCAGCCTGACGGTACACCGGATGAACCTCTTCATCCTGAAGGGGTAGTGGGGCGTCGTCGCAAGCGGCAGATCCATGCGCACTACTTAGGGACACTCTGCCTGAAAAGTCCTGACACTGCTACTGGTGCTTCAACTGCCGAGAACCTCCAGGTCTCTGTCTCCTCTGAGACACATGTTCTCGAGACTGGAATCATGACAACCTGATCCAATCAACTAACCCAACATCCGACAATGCTGGACGTCTCTCACTCGAGCTAGTCCCTCGCTCTTCGTCCCTCAGGGACGTGATCACTGATCCTCGGTCAAACCATCGAGAATGTACACTCGCTGCATCCAAAGTCGGCACTCGCCGCGAATGCACAAAGAGATAGGTATCTCGATGCAGTCCCCTCTCAAACATGGTCAACCTTCTAGGCCTCATCCTGGGCAATATGGGGTACTCCGCTCCACAATTGCAGAACTCGCTCCCGGTCATCAACTATGCTCCCGGTGGTCCAGCAGGACGAACTCGACGCCGCTAACTCTCGGCATCCCTATCCAAAGTGCATAACCAAGTGCACATGATGCTTCTCCTGGATGAACAATCTTCAAATAACTTTTCCCATAGCAGCAATCCAGTCCTTGGCCTTCCAAGGCTCCAAACTCGGTCCCGAAATCTGCAGGGGATGGAACTGGATGAAATAAAACAACCGGTCAGCAACCTCTCGCTGCTTCTGCACCATCAGTGGCGTGATCAGGATCGAAGTTGACGCGTCGCGGCTGGAAGTACTACTAGCGATACCCGGAAAATGCTCTCGGCTCAAGCATGTGCATCAAGCACTCCATGTTCTCTTCCTGGCGCCGCATCGCCTCAAAGTCTGGCTACTAGGGCCTGGAACTCTCAGACCTCACTTTGCTCTATCCATTCAGCCTCCCGCTGATCGGGCTCCTCATCCAAGGCCAACACGCCCTCACCATCGTACGGCGTCTCGGAAGCATCGAAGCCACTGCAACATAACAAACATTAGGACCAAAACTCTCTCGACCCAATCAAGCGAAAGTCTAAACATGTTAACCTTTCTAAAGTATTATGTTGTCTGCAGCCAACATAATCATCTTTAGAGAAATAACATGTAAGGTCACTCGCCCCAATCCCCTGGGGGAGGTACTAACTCAATCAGGACTCTCGCTAAAATCACGTCTCTCACGACGGTCATCCTAATGTCCAACCAATAGCCTAGGGTCTCTAAGTCCTCAATGACCTACATACCTAGGCTCTGATACCACCTAAATCTGTCACGCCCCGGGGTCGAAACTGCGACCCGGGCTCGCCAACAGATCCGCCATCTGTACGGAAACTGCCGCACAGACGAAGCGTCTACCCTGCAAGTCAGATCTAGAGCTAAAAAAAACATGTATCAGAGCTGAAATAAAACTAGAAGCTACATAGATCAACTGAACATCTGGATAAAATAAAAGTTCTCAATACAAAGTCTGTCTAGCCATAAGAAATAAAAACAATCCTCACAAGCTCCTCAGAAAGTCCAATACAAAAGTGGAATCATAAAATACCCTGGGTACATCTACCTCAGACTCTCAATGCTGGTAAGGAACTAATCGGCCGCATCCTCACCTCGATCTGTTGTCTCCGTGCGAACCAAGCCGGAACAGCTGCCTCAAACCTGTCACCGCAGCGGGTGTGAGATCTACTGCAGAAGGCAGATCTCAGTGGGTACCGTCCCAATATCCACGGTATGCCCACTAAGTCTACTGGAGGCAAAACAGATAGGTATGCAGATAGATAGATAAAATGAAAACAGGAAATGAACTACAGCTAATAAGTAACAACATCATGCTGAAGGAATACTACTCTGACCCTGCTATGCATACACTAACACTGCTAATAATATGCCTCACGTACTATGCTCAAAGGGAAACTCATCAATGAACATGCTATGCCATCACTCTCTCAATGTCACCCAATCTCAATGACTGCCTCATAGGGTCCAGTCAAGCCTGCACCAAACCTACTGCCACCTCATCCACACTGGGACGGGACTTACGTAGGGCGTCCCACACGGACTATCTCAAGCGAACTCTAGTGTATCAACTAGTCGCATACATCGCAGCCTCGTCAGGCTCGGTATCATCATCGCACCCGGGGCGTAGCTCGAGGGGAGCGACCCCACCGAACTCAAGTAGCACCACTGTCTCACTGTCTCAATATACGGCACATGCAGGCTATAATCCACGATCAAACAGATCGGTATCTCAAAGCTCGAAAGCACAACTCAGTCGGAAAAGATCCACGACTCAAACAGGAAAAGCCCAAACACTCTCACAGCTATGTCGGAGAACCCTCAACGACTCAATCTGATAATGCACGACCCGTGGCTGAGTCGGGAAACCTCCACGACTCGATCTGCCAGAACCCCCAGAACTCTCATAGCTAAGTGGGAGAACCATCTCCACCACTAAATCAGAACACGACCCATGATCTAGAGTAAACCAAACCGGGAATAAATTCTCAATCTCTCACACGGAAGGCCTGGAAATTCTGAACGACTGCCACCTACAACCCTATCAAACAAGAACAGGCTGCAGGCGTAGCCGCCCATAGCTTCCGCCCCCGAACTGGAAAAATGCTAAAACTCTCCCATGACACTAGAAAGTCATCTCACAATGCTCTAAAAATCTACTCGGCCCTCTGGCACGAGTACTCATGCAACTCGAACAATCTGGACCATTCATAATATTCTCAATTTTTAAAAATCCTTTTAAAGCGGAGTTTTACTTAAAACGGGGTACTAAAATATTCTGAAGGTCCAGATGCAACCTGAATCTCAAAAGAATGCACAGTCTAGTGTCAAATAACCTCTAGATCATACTAAAAATGTCTGGGGCTCATAAAAGTCTTTCTACAATTTTCTAGGCAACTATCAAATTTATCAACAGTGAAAAAAATTGCATAATAAACATGATCAACTTGCATTCAATAGCATTAAAGGGCATTCCATAAATTTTGGAGAAATTCCAACCCACCTGGAACGCTTTCCGCAGGCAATCGCTGAAGTCGGTGAAGTGCCGGATTCTCGAACTGACGAAAACCTCAAAAAATCGTGCCACAAATCCCGGAAAAATCTCGGAAGCTCCAATAAAATTCCCCGAGTCCACTACAACATCTGCGCGTACTTGGCTCACCTCACGGTCAATCATAGTGCAAACAAGGATCTGAGTATTCCACATTCCACTAACAGCAGCTGAACACTCAAAAGAATATGCACACATAAAACAATCTACCAAAAATCCATAATCCACTTCTTTGCAAGCTCCCTAGCACACATAATTAACCTTCAGCACACACAAAAGCCCAAATACACTTAATCCCTCATACAAGGCTCACAGCATAATTATACACCTCTCATAGCACCCAAAAAAAAACCACCAGCTCACCAACTAATTGCTCACCTACACAATCAACAAGCAGCACAACCACTCTTCTCACATAACATGCTCTTATACATTCCAAAACCATAGCACACATACACGCTTCACAAAATATCCTCTAATACACTCTAATAATCCACTTACACAAATCACTTAAGTCACCATACACACACCCACACACCCTCTACAGCACTCTCCACAATACATACAACACTAAGCTTCAGCACAAACTGCTTCCAAGGAGTCACTCACATAATACTTAAACAAACTCCAATTTGCTCACCATTAACAATGCTCATAAAAACATAACACTTAAATCCAATCACTCTTTACAGGTTAGCCTCAACATCCACCACAAAACAATCCACAACCCATTCTGTAAGCTTCGAAACCCAACTGCACACACACAATGAATTTAATTACACCCTCGCATCACCAAGCTCTCAGCCACATCATGGCACCTACGGCCACAGCCGCGCCACGCTCGCCCGCACCCCTCTCGAGCTCCCCGCGGCTCCACGCAGTAACCTCAATAACCAGCTAGGTGAAAACAGTGCGACGTCCACAGTCGGTTCTAGCGGATCGCGCGGCACCCCCGCTCACCGCGCACACCACGCTTACGCCCCGCGCACTCTGCTGCAGCCCCTGACAACACACAAGGAGAGAAACAAAAAAGAAACACACCAATTAGGCCAACACGCAAAACTCGAGCTTATTGCGGCAAAACTAGCCTCGACCGACGAAGACGCCGCATGCCCGCGCGAGGAGTGCACCGCGCTCACGACGCTGCGCGCGCGGCGCTGCCGCTGCCAATGAGGCAGCCGCGCCAGCCGTGCGGCGCCTGGGCCTGCCGCGCGGTGCCCAGCCGTGCCGCGCGGTGCCCAGGCGCGCTCTGCGCAGCGGCCTGGTGCGCTGCGCGGCGCCCAGGCGCGCGCTGCGCAGCGGCCTGGTGCGCTGCGCGGCGCCAGTGCGCCCGCTGCGCAGCGGCCTGGCGCCCCTACGCGGCGCCCAGGCACTGCGCAGCGCCTTGGCGCGTGCTGCGCAGCGGCCTGTGCCCGCTGCGCAGCACCCTGCTGCGCGGGTGCTCTTGCGCGCCCACGCACCCAGGCCGTCCATGCGCGCCCCACATCCTAAGGCTCGGCACCCCAGGCAGCAACCCAGCCAAAGCACCAGACCACCCAGCTTAAAAAAAACAATAAAACCAAGAAGAAACAAAACCTACAAACCCAAAACTCCAAGCTCTCTCACAAAAACAACAGGTTACCTCATTGAGCTCGAAGCGCGCCGCGTTCCGCTCGCTCCTCCTCGGCTTCACGCAGGGGTCCAACCAACACAATCCCGCATTCAAACTCTCCTTTCCATCTTTCCTTTCTTCATCTTCTTCCTTCCTATCATCTTCTTTCTCATCTTTTCCCTCCTTTTCTTCATCCTCTGCTTCCTTGCATTTCCTCTGCTTTGCTATTGTGAAGGGGATGATGACTTGGCGAATTAATTAGCAGATGGCTAATTAAGGGTGTGAGTGGGAGGGGGTAGTTGGAGAGTAATAAATGCACTTCAAAAAAAATATCTCCATCCAACGTAGCACAAATTTAATCTCTTTTCTTTTATTTGCAACATAACCTGAAGCAGCAGTAAAATCCATTAAATTAATTAATTAAATAATTAAACTCCTTATTAGCCAACTCCAAGTCACTTTTTGCCTTCGGGACCTCCGCACCAGTCCGGAACCTCCCGGACCCCGCTGTAATCTGAAAATACACATGCTCAAGCTTTTTTTTTTCTCCTCAAAAAGCTCAACCGTGGAGTCGGTGTGCTCAATCCAAAAACCGGCTCTAAAACTGCCAGTTCCAACTCACTTTTTACCTTCGGTTCCCCCGCGTCAGTCCGGAACCTCCCGAAATCTGCTGTAATTCCAAAGTATACCTGTTCCAAGTGTTCCCAAATTTTCCTACACTCCACGGTGAAGTCGAGGGTTCCCGAAGCCAGTCCTCTATCGGCGCACAATGCCCGGAAAACCCCGAATCAAGCTGGGGCTTCCGCACAGATCCAAATCAACCCGAACTCGACTGAAGACCCATGTGGAACACGCCCGAGGTAATTTCTCCGCTCAACGCCATCCCGCGCGGTCGGCGCGCCATCCGAAATTCCGGTACTCTACACTAAGCCTAACCCCAAACGGTATCACTCATCGTCGGGTCCTCTATCACTCTTGTAGCTGTAATCACAAGGCCTAATCACAAAATCCTTCGAGGTCCACGTGCAACTCTCACAGCTTGGCAACAACTTCTTCTCATGGAAGTTGCAATACTATCCTCAAGTACTCCTCATGCTCTAAATCACCTCGGAACCAATCCAAATATAATCAAATCAACCGGCCCTGTATAAATCAAACTCAACTACAGGCACGGCAACACAATGTAGAGCTCAAACTCACGCCGGTACAACAGCCCAGTCCAAGTGCTGCCGAAACACACCATTCCTCAAATCCAAAAGGCCGCAGGGCCTTAATCAATCCACTTGACCTTGCTGTAAGCTCATTATGCCCCTATCGGTTCCTGAACACAATCTGGGCACAATCCTGCCATCTGATTCCATAGAGCCTCCAGTCTCCAAAAGGGTATCAACCCAAACACGATCCAAATCGGTCTGTGCTCGAACCATCACAGAACCCTCACCGTTGTGCACTCACAACGGGGCATCACTGCCATGTATCATCGGTGTGGCAATATATCCAACATATCAATCTCTCGGATCCTCACTATCGTGCTCCCACGACGTGGTACTGGGTCGCTCAGACCTCTCGATCCATCAGATCCCACAACTGCGCTAACAGCTCTCCCTCTCTATGTCTCACGGGTAACATTCCAAGGGGTGCTGCCAAAGTCGACGCGATTTCCAAACTACGTCGATCACTATCTCGATCTCAATCTCACCAAACGGCGGCTTCAGAATCAAATTTGGTAGACTCTCACTCGAGATCACTCGACAATAAAAGATATTCCTTAGTCCCGGTGCCGCCGTAGGCACCTCCTCAATAGTCGCTAACAAGCGATACGACCACGACTCAACCTCTGTCGTGCTCTGACATCCTCTCTAACCACACTCCTCCTGGCCAGGTCCGCGGAGGGTCATTGTCCTTTCTCGACAATCCATGATAGCCTAACGTTGGGATATCCAATCCCTATACAACCTCATATCATCATCTCGGAGCTGATGTAGGACTAACAACTCTAGGATAAAATCCAATGTCCTACTGCACTGGGCAGGATTGGCAACACTCATCCATGTGCTATACATGATCTGGAACCTGATCCTCACGTGCATAAGTCATCAATCCTATTTCCGGTCTACACGAAGCTATCCATGCTCTACTAAAACACACCCGAGTGGCGTCGCCATCAACATGCTCCAACTCTAATGACCATAAGCAACCACTCCTGGTAAGACGCGATCCACTATCCTGGCGTCCTCAACCGGCTGCACAATCTCAACTCTAGATGCTGGTGGCCATCACAATATCTGTCTCGGTGTCACGGCTCAATCAGCCTGCCGGTAGGTCGAATGAACCTCAACATCCTGCAGGAGTAGTGGGATGCCGTCGCAAGTGGCAAATCTAAGAGCTCCACTCTGGGACACCCTGCCTGAAGATGCCCTGACTAATTCACATGAAAAGCATCGCCCTTTCCCTGAAGTCACTCTTGGCGATGAATGCGGCCCACCGCAAAGACACAGTCATCCTGAGACCGCCACTGGGGTCTCGACTATCGAGAACCTCCTAGTCTCCGTCCCCTCTAAGGCTCATAATCCTGGGACTGGAATCATGTCAACCTCAATCCACTCGTCTATCCCAAATCCGATGCTGCTGGACACCTCTCTCTGAAGCTGGTCCCTCGCTCTTCGTCCCTCTTGGACGAGATCGCAGATCCTTGGTCACTCCCTCGAGCGTGCACAATCGGTGCATCTAAAGTCGCTCGCCGAGAATACCCAAAATGATAGAGATCTCGAAGCAGTCCCCTCTAAAACATGGTCAATCTCCTGAATCTCATCCTGGGCGACATGGGGCACTCTGCTCAACAATCAAAGAAACTCGCTCCAAATCCTCAACCACGCTCCCGATGGTCCATCAGGACGAACTCGACGCCACCAACACTCGGCGTCCCTAACCAAAGGTGTGCAACCAATGCACCTGATGATTCACTCGAATGAACAAGTCCTTAACCAACTTTTCCAAAACAGTAATCCAATTCTCGGCCTTCCAAGGCTCCAAATCTGCCCCGAAATCTATAGGGGATGGAACTGGCGAATGAACAACACCCAATCAGCAACTCTCGCTGCTCCTGCACTACTCACAGCGTGAACTGGGTCGAAGCCGACAATACTGCGGCCAGAGGTACTACTCACGATACCTCAGTCGATGCTCTTTGCTCAAACATGCGCATCACGTGCTCCATGATCTTATCCTGGCGCCGCATCGCCTCAACTACTGAGCTACCTGGGCCCGTGACTCACAGACCTCTCTCTGCTCTATCCATTCAGCCTCCCGCCGATCGGGCTCCTCATTCAAGGTCAAACATGCCCTCGCCGCTGCACGGCGACTCAGAGGCACAAGGATAACTGTCACAACCAACCAAACCACAAACACTCACGACCCAATCAAGCGAAAGTCTAATACATGTTAACCATTCTAAAGCATTATGTTGTCTGCAGCCAACATAATCACTTTAGAGAATAAACATGTCTAATCACTCGCCCCAATCCCTCGGGGGAGGTACAAACTCAATCAGGATTCTCGCTAAAGTCACGTCTCTCACGACAGTCATCCTACTGTCCAACCAAAAGCCTAGGGTCACTAAGTCCTCAACGACCTATATTCCTAGGCTCTGATACCACCCTAATCTGTCACGCCCCAGGGTCGAAACTGCGACCCGGGCTCGCCAACAGATCCGCCATCTGTACGGAAACTGCCGCACAGACGAAGCGTCTACCCTGCAAGTCAGATCTATAGCTAAAAAGTATCAGAGCTGAAATATAACTAAAACCAAGAGCTATAGAATAAACCACTGAACATCTGATATAATAAAATCATCCTCCATACAACAACTCTCAACTGTCAAAATATACAAAGCCTCACCAATCACTCAGACTGTCCAGTACAAAAGTAGAAACATAAAACACAGGGTACATCTACCTCTGACTCTCAAAACGGTAAGGAACTACACAGCCACGTCCTCACCTCGATCAGCTGTCTCCGCGCGAACCCAGCCGGAACAGCTACCTCAGGAACCTGTCACCGCAGCGGGTGTGAGATCTACTGCAGAAGGTAGATCTCAGTGGGTACCGTCACCAATATCCACGGTATGCCCACTAAGTCTATTGGAGGCAAAACAGATAGATATGCAGATAGATAGATAGATAGATAGATAGATAAGCTGAAGAAAAACTACAGCTAATATGTCTCAAACATCATACTCAAGAGAATACTAATCGAACCAATAGAACCATCCTACCTTCGCCACTCACTGGGCGGCATCGCCACTCACTGGGCGGCATCGCCTCTCACTGGGCGGCATCTCACGGAACCGCCTCAACAGGCCTAACCATCGCCACTCACTGGGCGGCATCGCCACTCCCTGGGCGGCATCGCCTCTCACTGGGCGGCATCACCTCTCACTGGGCGGCATCGCCCCTCACTGGGCGGCATCGCCCCTCACTGGGCGGCATCGCCTCTCACTGGGCTGCATCTCACGGAACCGCCTCAACAGGCCAAACCATCGCCACTCACTGGGCGGCATCGCCACTCACTGGGCGGCATCGCCCCTCACTGGGCGGCATCTCACGGAACCGCCTCAACAGGCCAAACCATCGCCACTCACTGGGCGGCATCGCCTCTCACTGGGCGGCATCGCCCCTCACTGGGCGGCATCGCCTCTCACTAGGCGGCATCGCCCCTCACTGGGCGGCATCGCCTCTCACTAGGCGGCATCTCACGGAACCAATAGAACCCTCCACGACTCAATCTGATAAAGCCCATGAAACCCCCAAGACACTAGAAACTCTCCACAGAGTCAAGTAAAATTCCACTCGGCCACCAGGCACGAGGGCACATGCACTCTGAACCCGTCCGACCCCTTCTGGGCAATCTAATAATTTAAAAGAATATTTTTAAAGTCAAATTTCCATTAAAACAAGTTCGGTGATTTTTAAGACGGTTCAGATGCAGTCCGAATGCCAACTAAATATACAGGCTAGTGTCCAATGATAATAGGAACCTACTAAAAATAATTAGGGGTACATGTTAGCATTATACAATATTCCAGGCAACTATCAGATTTTTCATTATAATAAAAATACATGCTAGTCATACGGGATATTCCTGCAGAAGCATTAGGGGACATTCAATAAAGTTTGGAAGACTTCCAACCCACCTCAAATGCATTCCGCAGGCAAACGCTGAAGTCGGTGATGCGCCGAACCGCTCGCTGTCAAAATCTGCCGAAAACATCAAAACTATGCGCGCGCGCGCGCGAACACTGTCGCGAATCTCGGAAAAAAATCCCCGGAAGCTCAAACAAATCCCTTGAGTCATCTACAAAAATCCGGCGCGCGTCGGCTTCTCCGCTGTCAACTCACAACGTGCGCGTGAGCATGCCTCGGCTCCGCGCAGAAAAATCCAAAGTCTCAGCTCAACAGCACGAAAAGGGAAGCAACACAACCAAATCCAAGCTCAATAATCTATAAAATCCACCTAAGGAAAATCTTAATCCATAAAGGAAAAACATCTGTCACTTACCTCACGCACGGCCGACGCACGCGCGCGGCCTCGCTCAGCTCCAAGCCGCAAGACCTCTCAAGCAGCACCTTTGCTTGCTTAATTCTATCTTCCCACTTCTCTTTACTTTTCCTTGTTTTCTCTCATTCCTTTTCTTTTTATCCCTCTTCTTCTCTTTTCTTTTCTTTCTCTGATTCCAACTGAGAAGAGAGGAGGTGGGGAGTCCTTAAATAGAGAAGAAAGGGGTCAACAGTCAACAGAAGTAAAAAGACCAAACTGCCCATGCAAAAATCACCAAAAAAGAAATTTGCATGATGGGTACCGATACTCTCCATGGTGTACCGGTACCCAACTCCCTGTTCCGGAACTCCACTTATGTTCCGGAACGCCAAGCCAAAGCTGCATGAAACCGCCCCAAACGCGCAAGCGCGGCGCCCAAATGCCCGCCGCGCGGCGCCCAAGCGCCCGCCGCGCGGCGCCCTGGCCCGCGGCGCCCGCTGCGCGCGCCACAGCTGCGCGCGCCTTAGCCGCGCGCGCCTCCTGCAGTGTGGCACCACCAAAAAAAAGGACAGTAGCCTTCTCCCACACTTCCACAAACCACACTAACACCCTCCAAAAATTCATACAACTCCAAAATCCATCAACAAACTCCAAAAAAACCAAGCTTCACAAAAAGAGTTGCTACACCTCATTCAAGTTCTTCGCGCGCGCTCCGCTCGGCTCCGCGCGGCTACTACCAGTAGATTCGCGCCGACGAGACGAACATAACCCTCTTTTATTTCCCTTCATTTCTTCTTCTTCTTCTCCTTCTTCTTCTTTTTCTATTTCCTCTGTTCTCTTCAAAATACTCTGTTTGCATTTTGGAAAGAAGAAGATGACGTGGCACCTTAATTAATTAAGGGATGGTGCATGGTGCATGGCTCAAAGGAGTTCATACCCTTTCCAACACCAACCTTAAATCCATCATACACCACAACACACTCTAATTTAATTCCCATTTCTTTCTTTATACATTCTTCACTAATTCCTTCTTTATACATTCTTCACTAATTCCTTCTTTATACATTCTTCACTAATTCCTTCACAGGCCACTAATAGCATAATTAATTAATCAATTTAATAATCCAATTAAGCCCACGTCAACTCACTTTTTGCCCTCGGGGCCTCCGCATCAGTCCGGAACATCCCGAACTCCACTGTAATCTGAAAATACATATGTCCAAAATTTTCCCCCCTCAAAAAGCTCTACCGTGGAGTCAAAGTGCTCAATCCAAAAACCGGCTCCCATAACTGCCGATTCCAACTCACTTTTCGCCTTCGGAGTCTCCGCACCAGTCCGAAACCTTCCGAACTCATCTGTAAACAGAAAATACACCTGTTCCAAACCTTTCTCAATTTCTGCAAACCACAGTAGAGTCGCGGCTCTAGCAAACCAGTCTTCTAACGGCGCACAAAGCCCGAAAAAACTCAGATTCAAGCTGGGGCTTTCGCGTCATTCCGAATCAACCCGAAATCATCTGCAAATAAATATGGAACACGTCCGAGGCGATTTCTCCGCACCACGCCATCTTACAAGGTCGGTACACTCCACCAAGTCCTGGTGCTCTACATGACATGTCTTAGACTTTCGCTGGATTGGGTCGAGAGCTTGTTGTGTGTTCTGTTGTGCAGTTTGTTGCAGCGAGCGGTGTCTCCCTGATGCAGAGTTCTGACCCGTGTGCTCCATATTGTAGCTTGTGGGACAGGATAGGCAGTTTTGGGTCGGATACCCAGATTGAGGTCAGAGAGCTTCGGACCCAGATGACAGGATTGACTGTGGCACATCAGCGGCGGAGAGAGCAGCTGGATAGGATGATACAGTTATCGGAGCAGTGGGCACCTCCAACTGTGCTTTCCGTCGAGACCAACCCTTTGTAGTATCCTCAGTGGCAACGAATCTTGTGACACTGATTGAGCGAGCAACCCCCTCGGTGTCAACTTTGTGTGGAGGCACCGAGGCTGGGTGGACAATTGATAGCAGATGAGCAATGGGACATCTTTGATCGATTGGGTCAGCTTCGGCTGTTTGACCTATCCCGACTCGTAGGATTGAGTTTGGAGCCTTTGGAGGCAGAGTCATGGTTGGTGGTGCTGGACAGACTATTTGAGAGCCTTTTCATACCAGAGGGTTTTTCGCAGTGGATGAACTGCACGCCCCGTTTGAGGGACGAGGCGCATGGGATGGGTGTGTGTCGAATCAGGATTGCGCCAGGCTACCTCTTTGGCTCATTCGGTCCCTCTGACTTTAGATTTGGATGCCCCGATGGAGCATAGCGTTGTAGTTCCTTTGGACAGAGGGAGGCACTTGGTGCCAGTTGATGGAGGGCAGACTAGTAGGCAGAGGCCTTCTCGATTTCTTTTCAGAGTCGTGGACTTCTGAGGTGCCAGAGGTTGGGTGGACCCCGACGGCAGCATCGGCATCAGTATCAGAGTAGCGCAGCGGAAGCATGATGGGCTGCAGTCACTGCCGCAGTATGAGTGGAGGCAGAGATGGTGCTTTCTTTGGAGATAGTCAGGATATTCTCATGCCGATTGAGCAACGACCACTAACACTGGCAGTTGAGTCTGTGCAACCTGGTTGGAGGGCGCCCCATCAGTGGGATGTGTTGTCGCAGGTATAATTTCCTTTACAGCTATCTGAGCTAGAACGAGGTGCATTCCTGCACGGACTAAAGGTAGAGTTGCTACCACGTGCACTTGAGGTATAGATCCTTGATTAGGATGTGCACGTGGAGGAGGTTTGTGGAATATGTCCAGTGCAGTTAGACTGTGGGTTACACCCGTTGACTAGCTGGTCTTGTGGCAGCCCAGGATTTTCGACTCGGTGTATTGGATTGGTCGGTGTGGCATCTTGCAATTGTAATTGTGGGGTGAGGACTGTGAACTTCTGCGAGTTGGACAGAAGGAGTTGGTTTATAGGTATTGGTAGATTGCACTAGTTGCAGTGACAGCGTGCCAACAGGAGTCAGGCAGATGATGAGCCAATGATGTATTGCCCAGTTAGTGACTGTGATAAAGGTGCCTACGGCGGCCCCGGGACTCAAAGGTGCCCTTAATGCCCGCGAGTTCTCGAATATGAGTCCACCTGAGTTGATGAGAATGCCGCCGGGCAAGGGGATTGAGATTGTTATTAACGTGGTTCTAGGAACCGCGTCGATATTGAAGGCACCTCATTGGATGGCACCAGCACAACTGTGAGCTAATGGTATAGTTATTGACTATGATGGATAAAGGGGTTGTTAGACCCGGTGTGTTACCTGATGGAAGAGAAATTGGATCGTCGTCCTGTCAATAGTGATTGAGTTGTAGTGATGCCCCACGGTAGTCTTGGATGTGTGTAGATATCTTGGGCCGGAGTACAGTGCAGAGCTTGAGCGATGCTTGTGTGGCAAGCGCCATTACTGGAATGGATGGGATGATTTGGACCAGGGATCGTGCCCCCGAGTGATCCGTTCCAGATTTTGGTTTCAGTCGAGCAACCCACACTGATGGATGAGATCAATGAGTGTTGAATTAAGGATCCTCAGTGGATGTAGAACAAGGACAGAATAACTGCCACAGCAGGGACAACTTCAACTCTTCGTTGTTTTTCGGTGGTTCTCCAACTCAGAGTTGTAGTTGTTGGACTCCCTTTATATGGATAATTGCGTGGGTGTATTTCAGGGTTCTGAATGAGTTGGTATTGAGAATGAGATTTTGGAGTGTTTAGATCAGTGGTTATCTGGTTGATCCTTCTTTTCCCCGCGACATGATGGAGTCCTTGATGTTTTCCACGCCTCAGCTTAAAGGTGATATGTTCGGATTCCCCGTCGATGTTCGACTTGCTCCACTTGAGACTAGTGAGTGTCTGGAGTGCTGGAGGCACCGTTGTGGATTATGGCTCGAGAGATGAGGAATGGCACAACTAGGCCATGTTGTACAGGCGGTTGATGTGGTTGTGGATTAATCACGGGAAGTGATCGATGCTTTGAGAGCTGGTGACGAGGATGTTGGATATTAATCCTTCTGATTTGAGACTTCTTTTGAGCTATGTTAGTTTCGAGGACGAAACTTTCTTTTAGTGGGGGAGGATGTGAGGATCCGGTTTCCCACGATGAGATTATGGTTGATTGGCAGCTTACGGTGGCCTACGTGGCGTGTCGGCGGTGTTGGTACACCAATTGGACATAAGTGATGGACTCCGAGTGTTAATTAGATTATCTGGGTAATCGGTTGACTCTGTCGGATATTTAGAAGTGGTTGCGCGCGAAACGGATATTAAAATGGACTCCGCGTGAAGTTGGACAAAGGAATATCTTTCCGGATGCCTTCAGCAAATTTTAGAGATGGAATTTGGTAAAACGGACACCGTATTTGGATTCAGCACGGAAAAACGATCAAAACGGCTATTTGGGTGCTTTATTTGGAGTTTTGGGCGTCAGAATTGGACTCAGCGCGCGAAAACAGCAAAAAAGGCATTTTTTGGAGCAGTTTTGGACTCATTTAAGGCGGCCGGTCCATGGAATGCGCGTGCACCAGGCGCATCGACCCGGGGGGAGCGCCAGGTGTCGGCGCTGGAGGAGAGGCCGCCTGGGCCACGCCGCAGGCCCACGCGCGCCGCTGGCGCGACGCGCGTCCCTGTGCGGGATGCGTGTCGCCGCGCCAGTGGGGGCGCCACGGGCGACGTGGCCCCATCCGGCCATCCGTGTCACGCCCCGTGACCCGGGCTCGTCCACAGATCCGCCGTGCACACGGAATTTTCCGCGTACACGAAGCGCTGGTAACCTGCTCAGATATGATCTAACAATAAAAGAGCATAATACAGAGCTGAAATAGAAGAACCACATAGTGTCTCAGACTGGGACTACAAATAAACTGTAATAAGTACAATAATCTCCCAGCTCACCAAAATAGTACAACCAGCTGGCTAACGCCAGACCCAAAATAAAAGGGGAATACCACAGTCTGAGTGAAGGGTACAGCCTCTATCTACAGCTCTCAGTCTCCCAGGAGATCTATCTATTCGGCGATCCCCTTACCTCGATCCACTGCAGATGGCCTAGCAGCTCCCGCAGATGACTCTGCAAAATAAGGGAGAAGGAAGAAACAGAAAATAACAATGGGGGTGAGAACTATCAGATAAACCAATAGCCTCCCCTAGTGGGTAAAAACCTCAACTCTGACGCACCCACTAGGACTACTAGAGGCAAAAGGGGAAAAGGGGAAGTGGTAAGATGAGTAAGGTACTGAAACAGTAAAATACCACTACTATGCCTCTACTGCGGTACTGGTTATCAAAACGGTATGCATGCATCAGTAAATAGTAACTGTCCCAAAAATAACCCAATCCGTCATCTGATCCACGATCGGTACTGCCTGCTCCGCTTTCATCATCGGGCAAAGATCCGCGCCGACGTGATAGCAAAACTGTCAATAACTGTCTGGCCCCAGCCTCTAGAGTGGAACTCGAGGGGAGCGACCCACACGAGTAAAGCGCCACGGGCAACAACCACGCCGGTATGATAAGTCTCCAAATCACCGGGCAACAACTGCGCCGGTATGATAAGTCTCAAAAGCAGGACTGGATCATGACTATGATCAAAGTGGAAAAACCATCCACTAAAGGAGCCTGATACCCAATCAGATGCAATAGTACTCAATAAGTGGGAAACATCATCCACTAGAGGAAATCCAACCCCAGCTAATGCAAAATAAACCAGGCTCAACCCCTATCTGATGCAAGGACAACATCTGGTCGACCGCCCTACCGTCCGCGGTCACCGCAATACCCATAAATCCACAATCTAATGCAAAATAAACCAGAATCAACCCCTATCTGATGCAAGGATAAATATCTGGTCGACCGCCCACTGTCCGCGGTCACCGCAATACCCCACAATTCACAATCTAATGCAACCTTGGCTACACTATCCCAAACCCCTGCTCACACTTGAGCAACAACATATGAATGCAAAGGACAACAATGAAAACATGTTCAAATCCCAATATGATAGTGTAGCAATAAATAGTGGCCTTACCTGATGTCCGGGCATGCATGCAACTGTCTTTATTTAAAAGTTGTAAAATAGTGTCAAAGGTTTAAAACAATTGATTTACTGAATAAAAGTCATTTGCATGCGAGATCATAGCCTTTGTCTCAATCACAGTGTCCCAATATAAGTCATCATATCATTTGTGGGGTTATATTAAATTTTAGGGGAGTTTGTCCCAGCGGTCCTTGTCATTTGTCATATTAATTTGTCCCAATAGTTCTCATTAATTGTCCTATTAGTTGTCCCAATGGTTCTCATTAATTGTCATATTAGTATGTCCCAATGGTTCTCATCAATTGTCCTGTTAGTTTGTCCTGTTAGTTTGTCCCAATGGTTCTCATTAATTGTCACATTATTTTAGGGGATTCCTAGTAATCCCAGTGAGCTTGTCAAAAATGAGGTAAGCAACAACCGCCCACCTCGAACAGCTCAAACAACACCCCAGGTAGTCTCCTGGTTGTCCACAGTCCTCAAATCCTGCAAATCAACGCTCCCGGTATAAATACAAATCCCAAAAAGCACAATATTTGCTGTTTTTCAGACAGCACGAAAAAGAGGAATTTTTCACCTCTAAAATGAGCTCCTAAAATCCCAGAAAAATCACGGTTGCGTTCCTCGCGAAGAGTAGATCAAAATCGACTCTTTAAACGCCTCGATCTGACGCTCCTACGTCAAGATAAAAATCGGAGAAGTCGGTGCTGTCCAAAAACCATCACAGTAAAAAGGGGGGTCAAAGAGGACTCGGGAATCGTGCCAAAAGTACGAAATGGAGCAAAATGATCAATACAGAAATCGAAGCCCTACCTCTTACGGTCGCGCTGTCGCAAAAATCGTCCAAAAATTCCACCCGGTTAGCCCGCAGTGAATTTTCGACGGAACTGCGACGGGAAATGGGCCTAAAAGAAAATCGTCGCAGTGCGCCGCGTCGCAGATATCTCACTATCTGTAACTCCTAAATTCCTGAGATTCTAGAGAGAGAAAGAAGAGAGAGAGAGGAACACTTTTGTATTGGGAGTTTTCTCTGATTCTCTCTCTAAGGC
>CM054943.1:20172699-20223929 GCA_029168755.2 Tillandsia fasciculata | reverse complement strand
CACAAACATCGGCACGAAGGGGCTACTCACTCCTCAATACCACAGAATCTCCGCCCCTAAGGATACTTGCAATCGGGTGGTCTAGAAGAATAGCACTGTCGAGCTGCCCGCCGCTCCGACAACTGTGTCACCAAACCAGATGCTCGCTCACTCTGCCGCTGATAAGCCTCTGACAATCCTGCCATCTGGGTCCGGAGCTCTCTGACTCCAATCTGGTATCCGGCCCAAAACAACTAGCTCAGACCCAACTGCTGCACCAAAGTGCACCCGGGTCAGGGCCCAAACGTCGGGGAGACACCGCTCGCCACGACAAACGCAAATCAGCACATCCCAACACTCGACCCAATCTAGCGAAAGTCAAAGACATCCCCCTATTTTTGTAACTTTATGTTGTCTGCAGCCAACATAACTGTCCACAAAAATAGGGTATGTCGATCCCTCTTCACTCACAGGAAGAGTCAAAACCAAATCACCGACTTTCGCAAAATGTCGCGTCTCTCACACCCTAACATCCTAGGGTCCGCCATAAGCCTAGGGTTTCCTAAGTCCCAACTGACCTATCCCTAAGCTCTGATACCAACTTAATCTGTCACGCCCGGGTGTAAACCAGAACCCGGGCCCGTCTACAGATCCGCCGTGCACACGGTATTCCCGCGTACACGAAGCGCAACAACCTGCTCAGATATAAGAGATATAATAAAAGAGCAATAAAAACAGAGCTGAACTAAAACTAATACATCTCAGACTGAAGCTGGAAATAAAATACAATACATCTGTATAAATGATACATCAGTCTCTCCCAGCTCACAAAAAATAAATACAACCTGCTGGCAAAAGCCAGTCCCAAAAGTGAAAGTACAACCGTCTGAGGAAAACCTGGGTACACCAACAGTCCAGCTAACACGCTCATCCTGCCTCGAGATCTATCTACTCAGCCGTCCTCTCTCCTCGACCCGCCACTGAAAGCCCAGTAGCACCCGCAGAAGACACTGCAAAACAAGGGGAAAGAAAAAGAGGAAAGAAGAATGGGGGTGAGAACTACTAGTAAACCAGTAGCCTCCCCTAGTGGGTAAAACCTCAAACTCTGACACGCCCACTAGGTCTACCAGAGGCAAAAGAAAATAAAGGTGGTATGCAAAAAGAATAAGACTCCGATGAAAAGCTACCACTAGTATGCCTCTAAATGCTGAGCTAAGAAAATAGCTAAATGTATGCATCAGAATATAAATGCCTGCCTGAATAACCCAATCTAACCACCAGTAAACACTGGTACTGCCTGCTCTGCCGCGACGGGTATGCCAGCCTACGCATAACACCGAAGCAAAGGAGTCCCAAGGACTCAAAGTCTGTCAGCCGCGCACTCCGGAGTGGCACTCGTGGGGAGCGACCCACACGAGGAAAAGTATCTCAGTAACATAAGTATCATAAATCAGCAGGACTGGATCATGACTCTGATCAAAGTGGGAAAACCCATCCAAAAAGAAAGACCCGATCTCAACCTGATGCAAGATAAACAAATAGTGGGAACTCCATCCACTAGAGACCTGATACCCAATCTGATGCATAAGAAACCTCCGGTCAACCGCCCAATGTCCGCGGTTGCCGCAATACCCAGCCTGTCCCAAAACCCAGGAACCTGACTACACTATCCAATCCCCCTGCTCGCGCACGAGCTGCAAATACCCTGAGCCTCAAATGAAAGGAGAAAAGAATAATAAAAAGGTTTCTCCTATGTCAATTCCAGCATGATAGTGTAGCAGAAAAAGGTGGCCTATCTAGGTGACCATACAAGCATGCAAATGTCCCAAGATGATATAATATAAAAGAGAAGTCGAGAAGTTTTTACCTTGCTAAAGCATGCTGATAAAAGTATAAGAGTAGTAAATAAAAGATAGCCTGTGCCTGTCTAAAATGCATGCCCAAAGCCCACAATTTATTAATTAGCCTTTTAATCATAGAAGCTACTCCAATGCCTAGAGGGTAATCAAAAGTAGGGGTTCACAACAACACCCAGGATCACAAACATGTCCCACATATGACATCTGGTCCACCGCCTGCTATCCGCGGTAGCCATAATACCCCAGAAGCTAAAATCCAGGCCCCGGCTACACTATGCCAACCCCCTGCTCAAACCCGATCAACAAATAGTCACCTGACTAAAGAATAGGGGAAGAAGAAGCAAATAGGTTTCTTCTAAATCAAATCCCAACATAAAGTGTAGCGATAAGAAATGGCCCTACAAAATGTCCACATAAGCCAGCCTATGTCCTCAGGAGAGAAAGGAGAAAATGTGACAAATAGTGGTTCGACCAGTGTATCAATTGATAGCTTCACCTGGTTATAATCATCATGCTAAAATCATAATCCGACCACACCTGTCTATAGTCTGCTAATCACCCTCATATAATCCATCCCCTATGCCTGTCCAAAAATATCCTCAAGTAGTACCCTCCCGCAAGACATATCATAATATCCCATCATAAAGGTAAACCTCCCATGCTAAGTTAAATGCCAATAATATTCCCATAAGCATGTATAAGTTCCAACTACTATCACGTTTCCACTATGATATTATCCGTATGATAAGCTCACAATTATTTAGTTCAGCATGCATGTCCATTAGGTGACCATTCAACATGTCCAAAAAAAAGGGGATCACTCTAATATTCCTAGTGGGTATATCAGAAAAGAGGAGTAAAACAACCACCCACCTGAAATTGCGCAATCCAAGTCTGTAAAATCCTTCTCGCTGTCCAAAGAGTGTTCTCGCTCAAACAGATAAACCAATCTCTCGCTCCAACAAGTCCAGCAACACCCGTAACTCTCCTGGGCACAATACAAAGTCCACCAAAACACTTAATTTCCCAAATAATGCTCATACAGTCCACATACAACAATAGTACCAAAACTGCTAAATTTTCACCTGCAGAAAGTGCCTAGAAAATTCCCAGAAAAATATCACGGCGATCCTTGCGTCGATAGCTTCGCAACGGTAGCCCAGGGGAGCCATCACACTGCCACTGCGACGAAGGGGGACATCGGGAAGGAAACGTCGCGCCGCGCCGTAAAATCCAAAACCTCGGGATGCGTGCACTCGAAAATTCCGAAACTCTGCAGCAAGAACCAGCACTCGAAGATGAAAATCTTCACTAAAGGGAGCTCGGGGAGATGGTGGCTCGAGGTGGTGCAAAAACTAAGAAGAATGGAGCTCGGAGAGAAATTAAAGCCAAACAAGAAAAAAAACAAATTGCAAAATACCCGCTGTGTCCCCGAAACAGGGGACAGCCGTAGAAGCCCACAAAAACGCCGCCACGTGTCCCCTGCAAAGTCAACCGCGCACAGTGCGCGGCGTCAGCGCGGCATGGCGCCCGCGCGCGCACGCGGCCCGAGGCAACCACCCTGCACCGTGGACCGTGTCACGCCCCAGGGTCGAAACTGCGATCCGGGCTCGCCAACAGATCCGCCACCTATGCAAAACCCCGCATAGGCGAAGCGTCCAACCTGCAAGGTACCATCTAACAACTAAACATATATCAGAGCTGAAGGAAAACTGCTGTAATAAAAACCTGAATCACTGTACAACTGAAAAGAATAAAGGTACAATATCCATCTCCCATAAATAGATGATACAATAATCCGGTCCACCAAATCTGTAATACAAGTAAAAGCCACCTATACAACATCTATAAATCCAAAAGGGAGATAACTAAAATAATAAAATACAACTGTGTACAGTGAAACCCATAATCCGGGTTGGTACATCTATCCCTCTGTAGAAATCAACCCTGGTAGGGATCTATCTCGCGACTCCCTCACCTCGAACCGTCAACCGACAGATCAGCAACTCCCGCAGCAGACACTGCAAAACAAAGGGAGAAAAGGGAAAAACAACAATGGGGTGAGAACCACTAGTAAAACCAGTAGCCTCCCCCTGTGGGTAAAGCCTCAAACCCCGACGTACCCACAAAGTCTACCAGAGGCAAGAGAAGGAGTAAGAGAGGTGGTAAGCTATAAACAGATCTACTGGTAAAAGGAAGCTACCACTAAAATGCCTCTAAATGCCGAGCTAATAAAGATAGCTGAAGTATGCATCAGAAAATAGTGTCTAATATGCCTGCCCGAATAAACCCAATCAATGAACCAGTAAGAACTGGTACTGCCTGCTGTGCCTGCCAAATCGGGTATGCCAGCCTACGCATAACACCGATAGGGGATAGGAGTCTCAAGGACTCAAAGTCTGTATATTGCACACTCCGGAGCGGCCCTCGAGGGGAGCGACCCACACGAGGAAGTAAAAAGGTATGAAAACTAGCAGGACTGGATCATGACACTGATCAAAGTGGGAAAATCCCATCCACTAAAGTAAGCCTGATCCCTCGATCCCTCTCCCCCAATCCGATGCAATAACAACTGCCCGGTCAACCGCCCAAAATTCGCGGTTGCCGCAATACCCTGCCAACAAAGCCTGCCTGTCCCAAATCCCCAATATCTGTCTACACTATCCAACAATTCCCTGCTCGCGCACGAGCTACAAATACCCTGAGCCTAGTATGAAAGGAGAAAAGCAAGAAACATGGTTTCTCCTAAGTCAAGTCCAACATGATAGTGTAGCAGAAAAAGGTGGCCTATCTAGGTGACCATACAAGCATACAAATGTCCAAGATGATATAAAGAAAACAGGTGCCGATGTTCTTACATTTATTAGAGCATGCAATTCCATAATATTGATGATTGCATAAGAATATAAAGTGCAACATAGCCTATGCCTGCCTATACCACATACACGATGCTCACAGGTATAAATTGGCCTTTTCTCTCTAATATAATATGCTTTGACCTCAACCAAGCCTGCAATTTTATCCCCGATGCGCAATCAATATTCCAACCCGAGTGTCGCTCATAATCAACATCACATAAAATGGTACAACGCTTGTCAAACCTCTCATTCATACATGAATGTTCTTAGGATCATTTAACATTATAGTCTTATAAGGAATAGGCCTCAACTCACAATGATATCCATCTTATCATGAATGAATTAGAAATCAAAAGTATAGGTCATTCTCCTATCAACTAGATCAATAACCAACATCGACACCCATTTTCACATAAGCTAGATCAAAGATCAACCAGCTAATAATTCTCACATAGATAGGTTGTAAATCATTTAACATATAACCTCTCATGACATAGGTTTAGGAATCATCAACAAGATCACCCTCACATACCCATGATAGCCATTCACACTTAGCCCATATGACATTCACATAAAGCCATAATAACCTTTCTCACGTAGCAACCATGTCCTTCTCACATCAACCAACCCAACATTCACACTTGAGTTAATGAACCATTCACATATAGCAACAAAAATCATTCTCACATGAATCAAATTAACCATTCATCACAAAGGGTAGGCTAAAGATTAATTTTCCCAAATATTCTCACATAGCCATAAATTTAAGGATGATCGCTTATAATCACTTCATATGAGGTAATGCAACATCAATCAACTATTCATTCACTCAAGTATGCACTGAGGATCCATTAACTTAATCTAAACATAGATATTCAAGCATGGTTCATCAACGAAAGGGAAGCAACAACCAACTATGTCATGAGGGAAACCAATAGCCCGAGTGGGTAAATCGTTGTTTTCGGCAAAGCACAACCACCCACCTGAAACTTGACGATTCGCTGCCCGCTGTAGCTGAAATTTGGCGTGAGTAATCCATATCCTCCCAGGAGACCGATGCCGCGAAAATCATCCAAATCCGCCCCACGAATTGGGCGCAATCACTGAAACAATGCACACTGCGCATTCAAATTCCAGGATTTCGGCAAGTGCAACAAGGTTAAATAAAAAGTATGTGTAAAATAAAGTTCCCAGCAGTAAGGCAAAGATATCCTCTTTCACACAAACATCTTCAAGACCTCAAAGTCCACCATTAATTTTCCTTTGACATTCAAATACAACAAAATCACAATGCTGTCCAAAATTGCTAACATAAACTTGCTAGCATTTCCAAGCTTAATTAGAGGCTTTTCCAAAGAGATTCATCCACAGATAAAGAGAATTTGCTCACCTTGAAGTTAAGAAGAAGTCCCAACTTGAATTTCTGAAAAAGACCTTATATCCATAAAGTTATCTGCATTCCAAGGTGCATTGCTCAAATCAAAACTAAAACAGGGACTGCAGTAAACCATATAATCGCACTTAAGAAGATCATTAAAGTTACCTAATCAAACGTGCTCCAAAACCTGCAAGAGAGGTACCATTGGATTCCTTGTCGAGAGTAGATACAAATTGAGCTAAAGAACTCCAATTTTCGTGCTCGGATGAAGGAGAAAACCGATAAACACTTTGAACTATCACCAAGTTCCATCTGTACAGGACTGCAGCCAAGTGCTCCAAAGATCATGCATAAACCCTAATAAAAACTCAGATCTGGGAAAAATGATACATACCAATATTGTAGATCTCCGAGTCCTGGAAATTTCCCCGCAAAAATCATCCAAATATTCCCATCCTACTGCCCGAAAAGGCCAAAACACTGAGGACTGCTTAGGATTCCAGACTGAAATGAAGGGTTCCAAAGATGGCCTTAAAACTCTGTAAAAACATGAGATCTGAGGGGAGAGTTGAATACAAAGATTGTAGCCTTACCTCTTGTAAAAACATAGAACCAAAAATGAGCTCGAAATTCCAAGAAATGAGTCCTAGGGAATTTTTGCACTGAAACGTGACGGAGAGGTTCACAAACTGCAACAATGGGGGTGCTTGCCACATGGAGAAGATGATGGTGATAAAGCCTCTATAATCCATCTCTTTACTGATGAAGATGAAGGAGAGTTGCCAATAAATCCTCTGTAGAAGTCCCCAAAGTTGGAAGCTCCAAAAGTGGGAGAAGGAGGAGGAAGAAGCTCAAAATAGAGGAGGAAGAAGAAGAACAAGACCAAGGGGGGGGGGGGGGTTTTACTGTGCGGTGCACAGTGCTGGGCTCGGCCCAGCGCCAGCCCAGCCCGCACCCCAGGTGGGGGCACGTGGAGCCCATCCAGCCGCCCCGCCCCCGGGCGGATTGTAATGATCCGGACCCCCGCAGAACCTCCGCAACATTAAATAGTGACTGTAGGAAGCTTGTACTGTGCAACGGAGCTTGTAGAAACGAAATTAGATATTTTTAATTGACTCTGCGCGAAAATCGGAGCAAACGGGATTTCCGGGAGCTTTTTGCAAAATTTCGGATGAGAATTTGGCGAAACGGACGTCGTATTTGGACTCAGCGCGCGAAAACGATCGAAATGGTATATTTACTTTAATTTTCGGCACTAGGTTACTGTTCACCCGGAACAGTAACTCCGGCCGCCGGAATTACTGTTCCGGCGACCGGCGAGCGGCGGCGGGCGGCGGCGCACGGCGGCGGGCAGCGGCGCAGCGGCGGCGCAGCGGCGGAGCGCGGGGGAGCGCGGCGCGGGCAGGCGCGGGCAGGCGCGGGCAGGCGCTCGGGTGCGCGGTCCATGGGCCAGGCGTGCACCGGGTGCACCGAATTCTTTCCCTGCCACGTGGCAGCTGTGATTGGTGGGCCGGCTTCTAGAAGCCCGTGGGGCGGTGACACGTGGCATGTTCCTATTGGCCGACAAACTTCCGGAAGACCCGGAGCGCGGGGCAAACACACGCCCCACGTGGACACGTGGCGCTTTTTCATTGGCCCTGCACAGGCTGTTTCCTGTTTGGGACACGTGGCGCACCCTGGTTGGCCAATTTGGTGTTTCCTGTTCGGATCTGGATCCCGTGTGGGAGATTCCCTTTTGGCCCATTATAAATAGCCATTTCCACCCCCCTCTCTTTGCACCTCGGGTTGCGTGCCTTAGAGAGAGAATCAGAGAAAACTCCCAATACAAAAGTTGTTCCTCTCTCTCTCTTCTTTCTCTCTCTAGAATCTCAGGAATTTAGGAGTTACAGATAGTGAGATATCTGCGACGCGGCGCACTGCGACGATTTTCTTTTTAGGCCCATTTCCCGTCGCAGTTCCGTCGAAAATTCACTGCGGGCTAACCGGGTGGAATTTTTGGACGATTTTTGCGACAGCGCGACCGTAAGAGGTAGGGCTTCGATTTCCGTGTTGATCATTTTGCTCCATTTCGTACTTTTGGCACGATTCCCGAGTCCTCTTTGACCCCCCTTTTTACTGTGATGGTTTTTGGACAGCACCGACTTCTCCGATTTTTATCTTGACGTAGGAGCGTCAGATCGAGGCGTTTAAAGAGTCGATTTTGATCTACTCTTCGCGAGGAACGCAACCGTGATTTTTCTGGGATTTTAGGAGCTCATTTTAGAGGTGAAAAATTCCTCTTTTTCCGTGCTGTCTGAAAAACAGCAAATATTGTGCTTTTTGGGATTTGTATTTATACCGGGAGCGTTGATTTGCAGGATTTGAGGACTGTGGACAACCAGGAGACTACCTGGGGTGTTGTTTGAGCTGTTCGAGGTGGGCGGTTGTTGCTTACCTCATTTTTGACAAGCTCACTGGGATTACTAGAAATCCCCTAAAATAATGTGACAATTGATGAGAACCATTGGGACAAACTAACAGGACAAACTAACAGGACAATTGATGAGAACCATTGGGACATACTAATATGACAATTAATGAGAACCATTGGGACAACTAATAGGACAATTAATGAGAACTATTGGGACAAATTAATATGACAAATGACAAGGACCGCTGGGACAAACTCCCCTAAAATTTAATATAACCCCACAAATGATATGATGACTTATATTGGGACACTGTGATTGAGACAAAGGCTATGATCTCGCATGCAAATGACTTTTATTCAGTAAATCAATTGTTTTAAACCTTTGACACTATTTTACAACTTTTTAAATAAAGACAGTTGCATGCATGCCCGGACATCAGGTAAGGCCACTATTTATCGCTACACTATCATATTGGGATTTGAACATGTTTTCATTGTTGTCCTTTGCATTCATATGTTGTTGCTCAAGTGTGAGCAGGGGTTTGGGATAGTGTAGCCAAGGTTGCATTAGATTGTGGATTTGTGGGGTATTGCGGTGACCGCGGACAGTGGGCGGTCGACCAGATATTTATCCTTGCATCAGATAGGGGTTGATTCTGGTTTATTTTGCATTAGATTGTGGATTTATGGGGTATTGCGGTGACCGCGGACGGTAGGCGGTCGACCAGATGTTGTCCTTGCATCAGATAGGGGTTGAGCCTGGTTTATTTTGCATTAGCTGGGGGTTGGGTTTCCTCTAGTGGATGATGTTTCCCACTTATTGAGTACTATTGCATCTGATTGGGTATCAGGCTTCTTTAGTGGATGGTTTTTCCCACTTTGATCATAGTCATGATCCAGTCCTGCTTTTGAGACTTATCATACCGGCGCGGTTGTTGCCCGGTGAATTTGGAGACTTATCATACCGGCGTGGTTGTTGCCCGGTGGTGCTTTACTCGTGTGGGTCGCTCCCCTCGAGTTCCACTCTAGAGGCTGGGGCCAGACAGTTATTGACAGTTTTGCTATCACGTCGGCGCGGATCTTTGCCCGATGATGAAAGCGGAGCAGGCAGTACCGATCGTGGATCAGATGACGGATTGGGTTATTTTGGACAGTTACTATTTACTGATGCATGCATACAGTTTTGATAACCAGTACCGCAGTAGAGGCATAGTAGTGGTAGTTTTACTGTTTCAGTACCTTACTCATCTTACCACTTCCCCTTTTCCCCTTTTGTCTCTAGTAGTCCTAGTGGGTGCGTCAGAGTTGAGGTTTTTACCCACTAGGGGAGGCTATTGGTTTATCTGGTAGTTCTCACCCCCATTGTTATTTTCTGTTTCTTCCTTCTCCCTTATTTTGCAGAGTCATCTGCGGGAGCTGCTAGGCCATCGGCAGCGGATCGAGGTAAGGGGATCGCCGAATAGATAGATCTCCTGGGAGACTGAGAGCTGTAGATAGAGGCTGTACCCTTCACTCAGACTGTGGTATTCCCCTTTTATTTTGGGTCTGGCGTTAGCCAGCTGGTTGTACTATTTTGGTGAGCTGGGAGATTATTGTACTTATTACAGTGTTATTTGTAGTCCCAGTCTGAGATACTATGTGGTTCTTCTATTTCAGCTCTGTATTATGCTCTTTTATTGTTAGATTATATCTGAGCAGGTTACCAGCGCTTCGTGTACGCGGAAAATTCCGTGTGCACGGCGGATCTGTAGACGAGCCCGGGTTCCGGGGCGTGACAGATTAAGTTGGTATCAGAGCTTAGGGATAGGTCAGTTGGGACTTAGGAAACCCTAGGCTTTTGAGCAGACCCTAGGATAATAGGGCATGAGAGACGTGACATTTCGCGAAAGTCGCTGATTTATTTGGTTTGACTCTTCCAGTGAGAGAAGAGGGACCGACATACTCAAATTTCTGGTGTACAGTTATGTTGGCTGCAGACAACATAAAGTCACAGAATAGGGGGATGTCTTTGACTTTCGCTAGATTGGGTCGTGTGGGGATTATGATACTGAGTGTGGTTTCTTGTGGTAGGATGCCTCCGCAACGTAGAATGTTGACGCGTTCGCAGCCTTCTTCCTCTGAGCCCGAGCCGGAGGAGTCCGAGCAGGGCCAGCAGAGTGAGGTGCAAGAACTACAGGCTCAGATGGCCCAGATGTCAGAGGCTATTCGGCGTCAGGAGGAGGCTATGAGTCGACTGACGCAGATGTTAGAGCAGAGGGCGCAGCCTGTTGTAGCACCCTCGGAGAATTCTCCCGTACCTTCTTCCCCTGCCGTGAATCCCCCAGTTGTACCAGTGACCCCGGCATCCCCTGTTGCTCAGGGAGCAATCCGGCCATTGACTTCTGCAGAGGAGCAGGAGTTTGCTGACAAACTTACTCAGTTCTGTAAGCGGGGACCGCCCAGGTTTTCAGGGCGGGATACTAAGCCTTGGGAGATTGGGACTTGGCTTTCGTCAATGGAGAAGTTATTCCGGGACTTCTTCATAGACCAGAAGTACAGGGTACATATGGCTGTACACTGTTTAGACGGGGATGCTGATGCATGGTGGCGTCGGGTGGAGCCCCTGGAGTTTCGGATCACTCGACAGCTACCCTGGGCAGAGTTTAAGAAGATGATTCTGGATACGTACTTTTCCACAAGTGTGAAGAAAAAGCTAGAAGATGATTTGAAGAATCTTCAGCAAGGCGACCGGACAGCATTGGACTACTTTCAGGAGTTCAGGCGGTTGCTCAACTGCGTACCCTATGTCGCCAGGGACGGACCGCACCAGGTGGAGCTCTTTGAGTCGGGTCTGCGCCCCGAAACCTATACTTTGGTGCACGCTCAGCGGCTGCAGACCTTGGAGGAGGCAGCAGAGCATGCACAGTGGGTTGAAAGGGGAGACCACGTCATTGCCAGACGTGGGGGCTTGGTCGCTCAGAGTTCTGACAAAAAGCGTCCAGCACAGCACGACGAGGGACAGGCCAGTTCCTGGAGGCCGCCCCGACCGCCACCGCCCCAGTTCACGGGCCGTGGACGTTCGGAGCAGCGAGGGCCTGGTGGATCCCAGAGACCCCCGCAACATCAGCAGCAGCAGTTGGGACAGCCACGGCTTCGCGATAGAGACAGATGTATATTCTGTGGAGGACCTCATTTGTCACACACCTGTGATCAGAGGTGGGGTCGTTGTTATAAATGTGGACAGTCAGGCCATGTTCGAGCTTCATGCCCCTTTTCGACCCCAGCAGCATCTTCTTCAGTTTCGGCTCCCTTCGTATCTCAGCAACGATCGTCAGCTCAGCGGCCTTATGCTCCAGTGAGCGGATCCCCATCTTTTTACCCTGCTGATCACCCGCCACCAGCTCAGAGCGGTCGGGTTTATGCCGCTCAGGTGGAGGACTTTGCAGCAGCCGACCATGTGGTGGCAGGTATTATTAATTATTTTGCTTTTTGGCATTAGATTTTGCATTGTATTGCACTTGAGCATGCTAGATATGCGTTAGGAGTACATTTACTTCATTGCATGGGTTAGGGGTAGGACGGTCACCTTATGCACGGGAGGTACGTATTCCCGATCTTTTAGCGCATGGAGGTGTGTCGTTGGTCCTGACCGGTGCAGATGAGTCCTGGATTATGCCAGTAGACCTGATGGTCATGACTCAGCTGCGGGACTTGATCATGGTACATAGATAAACTGGCTGGCTCAGTATCCCTTTTCGCGGCGGTTGATTGTGCTGCGAGGACGATCTTTTGGGGAGCCAGGCCAGGAGAGGTCTGTGTGCCGGGGTTGCCGCAGGGCTTTCTTTGCCTCTGTAGTTTTGACTTCGCTAGCGAGGCGGATGTTTCGCTTTGGGTGCGGAATTGTTTTTGGCTAGCATAGTTTGGGGCCTACGGGGCGCTGGTGCTTTTTGAGATGTAGGAAGTAGGTTCACTTCGGCATTGTGAGGGATTACCGGGAATTAGATAAAGTGATCATTTGGGGGATTTTTAGGAACCTCAGGAGTACAGAGGTACTCGGATCGAGCATTTGTGCCCGTGGACATGAGGATTGGATTACCAGGTGCCCTGGGAGGAGCGGATGCATTTGCTGGTGTAGACTACTTAGTCACTTGTCCAGCTGTACTTAAATGAGGTGGTGCGGTTATCTAAGAGCCCGCCTCTATTTTGTATCCGTTAGAGACCTGAGATTTGAGCCTTGGGGACTCAACTCAGGTTTAGTACGGCTTTTCCTCCGCAGACTGATGGGCAGTCAGAGCGGATTATGCAGATCTTGGAGGGTATGCTAAGAGCATACATCTTGGATTTCGGCGGAGGGTGGATTCGACACTTACCCTCGGCTGAGCTCGCGTACAACAATAGCTTTCAAGCGAGCATTCAGATGGCTCCGTTTGAAGCGTTGTATGGACGCAAGTGTCGATCACCACTTTATTGGAGTGATGTGGGCGAGAGGCGGACCTTGGGACCAGACGTATTGTTAGAGGCAGAGGAGAAGATCCGAGCGAGTCGGATGTATCTTCAGACCGCCCAAAGCCGGCAGAGGAGCTATGCCGATGTTCGGCGACGAGACTTGGAATTTTTAGTTGGAGATCATGTATTCCTGAAAGTCTCGCCGTCCAAAGGAATCAGGAGATTCGGCATTCGTAGGAAACATAGCCCCTGATATATTGGACCCTTTGAGGTATTGGAGCGTATCGGGCCATTCCTTAGGTGAAAATCCAACGGGGCAATCATGACGAGCGCAAGACTACTTGGGAGCTCGAGTCGGAGATGAGGGATGCTCACCCCTACTTATTCGAGACGTCGGACTGAGTATTATTGTTTAGTCTCGTTTCGAGGACGAAACTCTTTTAGTGGGGGAGAATGTGATGATCCGGACCCCCGCAGAACCTCCGCAACATTAAATAGTGACTGTAGGAAGCTTGTACTGTGCAACGGAGCTTGTAGAAACGAAATTGGATATTTTTAATTGACTCTGCGCGAAAATCGGAGCAAACGGAAATTTCCGGGAGCTTTTTGCAAAATTTCGGATGAGAATTTGGCGAAACGGACGTCGTATTTGGACTCAGCGCGCGAAAACGATCGAAATGGTATATTTACATTAATTTTGGGCACTAGGTTACTGTTCACGCCGGAACAGTAACTCCGGCCGCCGGAATTACTGTTCCGGCGACCGGCGAGCGGCGGCGGGCGGCGGCGCACGGCGGCGGGCAGCGGCGCAGCGGCGGCGCAGCGGCGGAGCGCGGGGAGCGCGGCGCGGGCAGGCGCGGGCAGCGCGGGCAGGCGCTCGGGTGCGCGGTCCATGGGCCAGGCGTGCACCGGGTGCACCGAATTCTTTCCCTGCCACGTGGCAGCTGTGATTGGTGGGCCGGCTTCTAGAAGCCCGTGGGGCGGTGACACGTGGCATGTTCCTATAGGCCGACAAACTTCCGGAAGACCCGGAGCACGGGGCAAACACACGCCCCACGTGGACACGTGGCGCTTTTTCATTGGCCCTGCACAGGCTGTTTCCTGTTTGGGAAACACGTGGCGCACCCTGGTTGGCCAATTTGGTGTTTCCTGTTCGGATCTGGATCCCGTGTGGGAGATTCCCTTTTGGCCCATTATAAATAGCCATTTCCACCCCCCTCTCTTTGCACCTCGGGTTGCGAGCCTTAGAGAGAGAATCAGAGAAAACTCCCAATACAAAAGTTGTTCCTCTCTCTCTCTTCTTTCTCTCTCTAGAATCTCAGGAATTTAGGAGTTACAGATAGTGAGATATCTGCGACGCGGCGCACTGCGACGATTTTCTTTTTAGGCCCATTTCCCGTCGCAGTTCCGTCGAAAATTCACTGCGGGCTAACCGGGTGGAATTTTTGGACGATTTTTGCGACAGCGCGACCGTAAGAGGTAGGGCTTCGATTTCCGTGTTGATCATTTTGCTCCATTTCGTACTTTTGGCACGATTCCCGAGTCCTCTTTGACCCCCCTTTTTACTGTGATGGTTTTTGGACAGCACCGACTTCTCCGATTTTTATCTTGACGTAGGAGCGTCAGATCGAGGCGTTTAAAGAGTCGATTTTGATCTACTCTTCGCGAGGAACGCAACCGTGATTTTTCTGGGATTTTAGGAGCTCATTTTAGAGGTGAAAAATTCCTCTTTTTCCGTGCTGTCTGAAAAACAGCAAATATTGTGCTTTTTGGGATTTGTATTTATACCGGGAGCGTTGATTTGCAGGATTTGAGGACTGTGGACAACCAGGGGACTACCTGGGGTGTTGTTTGAGCTTTTCGAGGTGGGCGGTTGTTGCTTACCTCATTTTTGACAAGCTCACTGGGATTACTAGAAATCCCCTAAAATAATGTGACAATTGATGAGAACCATTGGGACAAACTAACAGGACAAACTAACAGGACAATTGATGAGAACCATTGGGACATACTAATATGACAATTAATGAGAACCATTGGGACAACTAATAGGACAATTAATGAGAACTATTGGGACAAATTAATATGACAAATGACAAGGACCGCTGGGACAAACTCCCCTAAAATTTAATATAACCCCACAAATGATATGATGATTTATATTGGGACACTGTGACTGAGACAAAGGCTATGATCTCGCATGCAAATGACTTTTATTCAGTGAATCAATTGTTTTAAACCTTTGACACTATTTTACAACTTTTAAATAAAGACAGTTGCATGCATGCCCGGACATCAGGTAAGGCCACTATTTATCGCTACACTATCATATTGGGATTTGAACATGTTTTCATTGTTGTCCTTTGCATTCATATGTTGTTGCTCAAGTGTGAGCAGGGGTTTGGGATAGTGTAGCCAAGGTTGCATTAGGTTGTGAATTTATGGGGTATTGCGGTGACCGCGGACAGTGGGCGGTCGACCAGATATTTATCCTTGCATCAGATAGGGGTTGATTCTGGTTTATTTTGCATTAGATTGTGGATTTATGGGGTATTGCGGTGACCGCGGACGGTAGGCGGTCGACCAGATGTTGTCCTTGCATCAGATAGGGGTTGAGCCTGGTTTATTTTGCATTAGCTGGGGGTTGGATTTCCTCTAGTGGATGATGTTTCCCACTTATTGAGTACTATTGCATCTGATTGGGTATCAGGCTCCTTTAGTGGATGGTTTTTCCCACTTTGATCATAGTCATGATCCAGTCCTGCTTTTGAGACTTATCATACCGGCGCGGTTGTTGCCCGGTGAATTTGGAGACTTATCATACCGGCGTGGTTGTTGCCCGGTGGTGCTTTACTCGTGTGGGTCGCTCCCCTCGAGTTCCACTCTAGAGGCTGGGGCCAGACAGTTATTGACAGTTTTGCTATCACGTCGGCGCGGATCTTTGCCCGATGATGAAAGCGGAGCAGGCAGTACCGATCGTGGATCAGATGACGGATTGGGTTATTTTTGGGACAGTTACTATTTACTGATGCATGCATACCGTTTTGATAACCAGTACCGCAGTAGAGGCATAGTAGTGGTAGTTTTACTGTTTCAGTACCTTACTCATCTTACCACTTCCCCTTTTCCCCTTTTGCCTCTAGTAGTCCTAGTGGGTGCGTCAGAGTTGAGGTTTTTACCCACTAGGGGAGGCTATTGGTTTATCTGATAGTTCTCACCCCCATTGTTATTTTCTGTTTCTTCCTTCTCCCTTATTTTGCAGAGTCATCTGCGGGAGCTGCTAGGCCATCGGCAGCGGATCGAGGTAAGGGGATCGCCGAATAGATAGATCTCCTGGGAGACTGAGAGCTGTAGATAGAGGCTGTACCCTTCACTCAGACTGTGGTATTCCCCTTTTATTTTGGGTCTGGCGTTAGCCAGCTGGTTGTACTATTTTGGTGAGCTGGGAGATTATTGTACTTATTACAGTGTTATTTGTAGTCCCAGTCTGAGACACTATGTGGTTCTTCTATTTCAGCTCTGTATTATGCTCTTTTATTGTTAGATCATATCTGAGCAGGTTACCAGCGCTTCGTGTACGCGGAAAATTCCGTGTGCACGGCGGATCTGTGGACGAGCCCGGGTCACGGGGCGTGACACGGATGGCCCGGATGGGGCCACGTCGCCCGTGGCGCCCCCACTGGCGCGGCGACACGCATCCCGCACAGGGACGCGCGTCGCGCCAGCGGGCGCGCGTGGGCCTGCGGCGTGGCCCAGGCGGGCCTCTCCAGCGCCGACACCTGGCGCTCCCCCCGGGTCGATGCGCCTGGTGCACGCGCATTCCATGGACCGGCCGCCTTAAATGAGTCCAAAACTGCTCCAAAAAATGCCTTTTTTGCTGTTTTCGCGCGCTGAGTCCAATTCTGACGCCCAAAACTCCAAATAAAGCACCCAAATAGCCGTTTTGATCGTTTTTCCGTGCTGAATCCAAATACGGTGTCCGTTTTACCAAATTCCATCTCTAAAATTTGCTGAAGGCATCCGGAAAGATATTCCTTTGTCCAACTTCACGCGGAGTCCAATTTTAATATCCGTTTCGCGCGCAACCACTTCTAAATATCCGACAGAGTCAACCGATTACCCAGATAATCTAATTAACACTCGGAGTCCATCACTTATGTCCAATTGGTGTACCAACACCGCCGACACGCCACGTAGGCCACCGTAAGCTGCCAATCAACCATAATCTCATCGTGGGAAACCGGATCCTCACATCCTCCCCCACTAAAAGAAAGTTTCGTCCTCGAAACTAACATAGCTCAAAAGAAGTCTCAAATCAGAAGGATTAATATCCAACATCCTCGTCACCAGCTCTCAAAGCATCGATCACTTCCCGTGATTAATCCACAACCACATCAACCGCCTGTACAACATGGCCTAGTTGTGCCATTCCTCATCTCTCGAGCCATAATCCACAACGGTGCCTCCAGCACTCCAGACACTCACTAGTCTCAAGTGGAGCAAGTCGAACATCGACGGGGAATCCGAACATATCACCTTTAAGCTGAGGCGTGGAAAACATCAAGGACTCCATCATGTCGCGGGGAAAAGAAGGATCAACCAGATAACCACTGATCTAAACACTCCAAAATCTCATTCTCAATACCAACTCATTCAGAACCCTGAAATACACCCACGCAATTATCCATATAAAGGGAGTCCAACAACTACAACTCTGAGTTGGAGAACCACCGAAAAACAACGAAGAGTTGAAGTTGTCCCTGCTGTGGCAGTTATTCTGTCCTTGTTCTACATCCACTGAGGATCCTTAATTCAACACTCATTGATCTCATCCATCAGTGTGGGTTGCTCGACTGAAACCAAAATCTGGAACGGATCACTCGGGGGCACGATCCCTGGTCCAAATCATCCCATCCATTCCAGTAATGGCGCTTGCCACACAAGCATCGCTCAAGCTCTGCACTGTACTCCGGCCCAAGATATCTACACACATCCAAGACTACCGTGGGGCATCACTACAACTCAATCACTATTGACAGGACGAACGATCCAATTTCTCTTCCATCAGGTAACACACCGGGTCTAACAACCCCTTTATCCATCATAGTCAATAACTATACCATTAGCTCACAGTTGTGCTGGTGCCATCCAATGAGGTGCCTTCAATATCGACGCGGTTCCTAGAACCACGTTAATAACAATCTCAATCCCCTTGCCCGGCGGCATTCTCATCAACTCAGGTGGACTCATATTCGAGAACTCGCGGGCATTAAGGGCACCTTTGAGTCCCGGGGCCGCCGTAGGCACCTTTATCACAGTCACTAACTGGGCAATACATCATTGGCTCATCATCTGCCTGACTCCTGTTGGCACGCTGTCACTGCAACTAGTGCAATCTACCAATACCTATAAACCAACTCCTTCTGTCCAACTCGCAGAAGTTCACAGTCCTCACCCCACAATTACAATTGCAAGATGCCACACCGACCAATCCAATACACCGAGTCGAAAATCCTGGGCTGCCACAAGACCAGCTAGTCAACGGGTGTAACCCACAGTCTAACTGCACTGGACATATTCCACAAACCTCCTCCACGTGCACATCCTAATCAAGGATCTATACCTCAAGTGCACGTGGTAGCAACTCTACCTTTAGTCCGTGCAGGAATGCACCTCGTTCTAGCTCAGATAGCTGTAAAGGAAATTATACCTGCGACAACACATCCCATTGATGGGGCGCCCTCCAACCAGGTTGCACAGACTCAACTGCCAGTGTTAGTGGTCGTTGCTCAATCGGCATGAGAATATCCTGACTATCTCCAAAGAAAGCACCATCTCTGCCTCCACTCATACTGCGGCAGTGACTGCAGCCCATCATGCTTCCGCTGCGCTACTCTGATACTGATGCCGATGCTGCCGTCGGGGTCCACCCAACCTCTGGCACCTCAGAAGTCCACGACTCTGAAAAGAAATCGAGAAGGCCTCTGCCTACTAGTCTGCCCTCCATCAACTGGCACCAAGTGCCTCCCTCTGTCCAAAGGAACTACAACGCTATGCTCCATCGGGGCATCCAAAATCTAAAGTCAGAGGGACCGAATGAGCCAAAGAGGTAGCCTGGCGCAATCCTGATTCGACACACACCCATCCCATGCGCCTCGTCCCTCAAAACGGGGAGCGTGCAGTTCATCCACTGCGAAAACCCTCTGGTATGAAAAGGCTCTCAAATAGTCTGTCCAGCACCACCAACCATGACTCTGCCTCCAAAGGCTCCAAACTCAATCCTACGAGTCGGGATAGGTCAAACAGCCGAAGCTGACCCAATCGATCAAAGATGTCCCATTGCTCATCTGCTATCAATTGTCCACCCAGCCTCGGTGCCTCCACACAAAAGTTGACACCGAGGGGGTTGCTCGCTCAATCAGTGTCACAAGATTCGTTGCCACTGAGGATACTACAAAGGGGTTGGTCTCGACGGAAAGCACAGTTGGAGGTGCCCACTGCTCCGATAACTGTATCATCCTATCCAGCTGCTCTCTCCGCCGCTGATGTGCCACAGTCAATCCTGTCATCTGGGTCCGAAGCTCTCTGACCTCAATCTGGGTATCCGACCCAAAACTGCCTATCCTGTCCCACAAGCTACAATATGGAGCACACGGGTCAGAACTCTGCATCAGGGAGACACCGCTCGCTGCAACAAACTGCACAACAGAACACACAACAAGCTCTCGACCCAATCCAGCGAAAGTCTAAGACATGTCATGTAGAGCACCAGGACTTGGTGGAGTGTACCGACCTTGTAAGATGGCGTGGTGCGGAGAAATCGCCTCGGACGTGTTCCATATTTATTTGCAGATGATTTCGGGTTGATTCGGAATGACGCGAAAGCCCCAGCTTGAATCTGAGTTTTTTTCGGGCTTTGTGCGCCGTTAGAAGACTGGTTTGCTAGAGCCGCGACTCTACTGTGGTTTGCAGAAATTGAGAAAGGTTTGGAACAGGTGTATTTTCTGTTTACAGATGAGTTCGGAAGGTTTCGGACTGGTGCGGAGACTCCGAAGGCGAAAAGTGAGTTGGAATCGGCAGTTATGGGAGCCGGTTTTTGGATTGAGCACTTTGACTCCACGGTAGAGCTTTTTGAGGGGGGAAAATTTTGGACATATGTATTTTCAGATTACAGTGGAGTTCGGGATGTTCCGGACTGATGCGGAGGCCCCGAGGGCAAAAAGTGAGTTGACGTGGGCTTAATTGGATTATTAAATTGATTAATTAATTATGCTATTAGTGGCCTGTGAAGGAATTAGTGAAGAATGTATAAAGAAGGAATTAGTGAAGAATGTATAAAGAAGGAGAAAATGGGAATGGGAATTAAATTAGAGTGTGTTGTGGTGTATGATGGATTTAAGGTTGGTGTTGGAAAGGGTATGAACTCCTTTGAGCCATGCACCATGCACCATCCCTTAATTAATTAAGGTGCCACGTCATCTTCTTCTTTCCAAAATGCAAACAGAGTATTTTGAAGAGAACAGAGGAAATAGAAAAAGAAGAAGAAGGAGAAGAAGAAGAAGAAACGAAGGGAAATAAAAGAGGGTTATGTTCGTCTCGTCGGCGCGAATCTACTGGTAGTAGCCGCGCGGAGCCGAGCGGAGCGCGCGCGAAGAACTTGAATGAGGTGTAGCAACTCTTTTTGTGAAGCTTGGTTTTTTTGTAGTTTGTTGATGGATTTTGGAGTTGTATGAATTTTTGGAGGGTGTTAGTGTGGTTTGTGGAAGTGTGGGAGAAGGCTACTGTCCTTTTTTTTGGTGGTGCCACACTGCAGGAGGCGCGCGCGGCTAAGGCGCGCGCAGCTGTGGCGCGCGCAGCGGGCGCCGCGGGCCAGGGCGCCGCGCGGCGGGCGCTTGGGCGCCGCGCGGCGGGCGCTTGGGCGCCGCGCTTGCGCGTTTGGGGCGGTTTCATGCAGCTTTGGCTTGGCGTTCCGGAACATAAGTGGAGTTCCGGAACAGGGAGTTGGGTACCGGTACACCATGGAGAGTATCGGTACCCATCATGCAAATTTCTTTTTTGGTGATTTTTGCATGGGCAGTTTGGTCTTTTTACTTCTGTTGACTGTTGACCCCTTTCTTCTCTATTTAAGGACTCCCCACCTCCTCTCTTCTCAGTTGGAATCAGAGAAAGAAAAGAAAAGAGAAGAAGAGGGATAAAAAGAAAAGGAATGAGAGAAAACAAGGAAAAGTAAAGAGAAGTGGGAAGATAGAATTAAGCAAGCAAGGTGCTGCTTGAGAGGTCTTGCGGCTTGGAGCTGAGCGAGGCCGCGCGCGTGCGTCGGCCGTGCGTGAGGTAAGTGACAGATGTTTTTCCTTTATGGATTAAGATTTTCCTTAGGTGGATTTTATGGATTATTGAGCTTGGATTTGGTTGTGTTGCTTCCCTTTTCGTGCTGTTGAGCTGAGACTTTGGATTTTTCTGCGCGGAGCCGAGGCATGCTCACGCGCACGTTGTGAGTTGACAGCGGAGAAGCCGACGCGCGCCGGATTTTTGTAGATGACTCAAGGGATTTGTTTGAGCTTCCGGGGATTTTTTTCCGAGATTCGCGACAGTGTTCGCGCGCGCGCGCGGCATAGTTTTGATGTTTTCGGCAGATTTTGACAGCGAGCGGTTCGGCGCATCACCGACTTCAGCGTTTGCCTGCGGAATGCATTTGAGGTGGGTTGGAAGTCTTCCAAACTTTATTGAATGTCCCCTAATGCTTCTGCATGAATATCCCGTATGACTAGCATGTATTTTTATTATAATGAAAAATCTGATAGTTGCCTGGAATATTGTATAATGCTAACATGTACCCCTAATTATTTTTAGTAGGTTCCTATTATCATTGGACACTAGCCTGTATATTTAGTTGGCATTCGGACTGCATCTGAACCGTCTTAAAAATCACCGAACTTGTTTTAATGGAAATTTGACTTTAAAAATATTCTTTTAAATTATTAGATTGCCCAGAAGGGGTCGGACGGGTTCAGAGTGCATGTGCCCTCGTGCCTGGTGGCCGAGTGGAATTTTACTTGACTCTGTGGAGAGTTTCTAGTGTCTTGGGGGTTTCATGGGCTTTATCAGATTGAGTCGTGGAGGGTTCTATTGGTTCCGTGAGATGCCGCCTAGTGAGAGGCAATGCCGCCCAGTGAGGGGCGATGCCGCCTAGTGAGAGGCGATGCCGCCCAGTGAGGGGCGATGCCGCCCAGTGAGAGGCGATGCCGCCCAGTGAGTGGCGATGGTTTGGCCTGTTGAGGCGGTTTCCGTGAGATGCCGCCCAGTGAGGGGCGATGCCGCCCAGTGAGTGGCGATGCCGCCCAGTGAGTGGCGATGGTTTGGCCTGTTGAGGCGGTTCCGTGAGATGCAGCCCAGTGAGAGGCGATGCCGCCCAGTGAGGGGCGATGCCGCCCAGTGAGGGGCGATGCCGCCCAGTGAGAGGTGATGCCGCCCAGTGAGAGGCGATGCCGCCCAGGGAGTGGCGATGCCGCCCAGTGAGTGGCGATGGTTAGGCCTGTTGAGGCGGTTCCGTGAGATGCCGCCCAGTGAGAGGCGATGCCGCCCAGTGAGTGGCGATGCCGCCCAGTGAGTGGCGAAGGTAGGATGGTTCTATTGGTTCGATTAGTATTCTCTTGAGTATGATGTTTGAGACATATTAGCTGTAGTTTTTCTTCAGCTTATCTATCTATCTATCTATCTATCTATCTGCATATCTATCTGTTTTGCCTCCAATAGACTTAGTGGCATACCGTGGATATTGGTGACGGTACCCACTGAGATCTACCTTCTGCAGTAGATCTCACACCCGCTGCGGTGACAGGTTTGAGGTTTAGGTTAAGGCTGGGTAGGGGAAAAAACACCGAGAGGGGGGTGAATAGGTGTAAACAATAAACACTCAAAAATCATTGTGCGATAAAACCCAATGCGGAAAAATAAAAGAACACACAAGATTTTTACGTGGAAAACTCCAAACCGGAGTAAAAAACCACGGGACCGATAACACGGTTTAATCCACTAGAGTTAACACACGTACAAGGTGATATAACGACTCACAGAGACTCTTCCTCTTACCATACCGTACAGAGCGATCTTTGGCGAGCCCGCTCGCACGACCCTGGGGCGTGACGATTGGGTGGTATCAAGCTGAATACAGGTCGTCCAACGTCGTGACCCTAGGCGGTTGGACCGAATGACTGTCGTGACGTGACTTTCGAATCCACGAACGCACCTCGCTCCGAATCCACGAGAGCGATAACACCTTGATTCCAAAGGCCACGCGGTCCAGCAACGATTTTAGGGTTAAATCGTTGTTTCGTTTGGGTGGTGATGTTCCGCCGAATGGTTAGATCCGTGTAGATCGGAAATACCATGTAGATTGATTAGTTTGATTCAACTGAAGGATAGAGCAGAGAGATCCTGAGTCAAACTAATCAGTATAGATGAAGAACCATTATATAGATCTATGATTTCCGTTCTTCTCTATATGTGGATCTAAGGCCGTATAAAATGATATTTGAAAATGACGGCTCTTTTTCCGATGTGTGGATTGCCCTAGAAAAAGGAAGGGCTATTTATAGGTTAGAAACCCTAGGAAGAATATTCGGATCAAAAACAAACTTTTCTGGAAAGTTTTAAGGACGCGATCCGGAATCGCAAGTCACGGTTCGCAACTTTGGTAGAGAGCAATTTCCAGAAAACCGCCTGTTCGGGATCCGGATCATAATCTACGATCCGGATCGTTCATACAGTTTTACCAGAACAATGTGTTCGGGATCCGGATTGAGATTCCACGATCCGGATCGTTCAAGCCAACAGGTAAAACTCATGTTCGGGATCCGGATCATCAAATGCCATGATCCGGATTGAACTAGAGTACGAACGAACCCTTCGGGATCCGGATCGAAACGACATGATCCGGATCCTGAACATGTCCCATGTCCAGTTTTTGATGAATATGCAGTTAAAACCTCTTCCAGGTGTTTCTACACTATAAGAAGTATTCGGATCATCACAAATTATTTAGTTAAACGTACCTGATCCTTTTGAATTCTTCTTTCTTGAGATTGAGGTATATGATCCAAAGTTTCTTCATCTTCAATCTTCAAGACTTAAACTATTCACGAAATACGCCAACTCAAATTCCGTAACAATCTCCCCCTTTGGCGGTTTCGTGACAAAACACAGATCCACAAAGAAAATTCAAAAAGGATATTTTTGTTGCTATCACCATACAACAAAAATTTACAAAAGAGTTCCAGAAAAATAAAAACATGAGATAAACTCCTAGAACAGACTCTAGACTTAGACATCTGTAACTTCTGCACACAGAAAACATTCTTGACAAACAAAATCGTTAGATACCTCAAGAATTGAAACATTGAAAACCAAATGCAGAGATAGAGTTTGATCTCATCATGACATTTGAAAGAATCAGATATGTGAAAGAACATAGTTAAAACCAACATATCTTCTAAGCAGTTGAAAACCAAATGTCAAAGTATGTTAGTCCAACATCAACTTGTTAGTCATATTACATGCCCAAATAGTTAGTCAAATAGTTAGTATCAGCATGTCACAATCCACAAAAGAAAACCCAAGTTGAGTTGAGATTCATACTTACCTTGATTCATTCCTTGATTCATTCACAGTCATTGTTCAGAGTTCATTGTTTTTCATTGTTCAGAGTTTAACTCTTCAACTCTCACTCTCATTCTCTCCCCCTTTTTGTCACAAACAACGCCAAATAATTACATCACAGGGAGAGTTAGCAACATAAATACAAACCATAAGCCTGCAAAACAAAACACATCAAACAAACAGAGAAAAATAAGAAAACAAAGGAAAATGATTAGATCATAGAGTCACTCCTGAGAGTCGGAGTCATCGGAAGTTGTGCAACCCATCTTTGCAAACAACTTCTTCACAAGTCTTTTCACCGAGGATACTGATTTAGTCAGGGTGACTTGCGAGGCTGTGATGATCTCCATCTCATTCTTCATGACATGAAGGTCGCCTTTCATCTCAGAAAATTCAGCGGATATGCGTTCTTGTTCATCCGAGAGCCGCTTCTGTTCTTTGAAGATGGAAGTGACTGAGGCATCGTCGTCAGAAGTGGATGGAGGTGCCTTATGTGTCGGTGGAATGGGGGCACTGGAAGAAGGTGCTTGAGGTCGAACTCGTTGACCAATTTGAGGATCATCCTGCTTTGTTGTCAGTGACTTGACAATTGTTGTCTCATTGATCGTCCCCAGACTGTACATGTACGAACTCGCTCTCGTATCCACCTTAAATTTCCGAAGGATGCGCATAATGATCATCGGATACGGCAGTCGCTCAGAAGGATGTGACTGCGCGATATATCGCGTCATCCTATTCCAGATGAGGTAAGGAATGTTCAGATTTGCTCCCATTGCTGCAGTTGGATTTCCAAGAAGAAAAAGAAAAAGTAATCTTTCCCATCGGACGATTTTCGTGTTCATGTTGGGAAGCATGTTGTAGCAGACAATGAAGTTCAAGTACTTGTACTCCTTCTTGAGTTCCCTGGAGTAAACTGAATTTCCGGCAGACGGAGTCTCCGAAGAGCAGGTTCCATCGACAACTATCCTCCACGATTTGTGTGTGAAGACCTGAGTCTTCAAGTAGTGTAGTCCATCTGAGATGGCATTCATGTTGAGCACCTCTCCAATCAGTTGGGGAGTGACTTTAATTTTGGTACCTTTTACAAAGGTCTGAAATTCTCGGCGTCCAGAAACTTCATCGATAAGACTCGCTGCATTCTGATAGAAGATCCGAACTGAGTGTGGACAAAATCCAGTCTTCTCAGGAAAGTTGCAGATCGGACCAAGACCAACTTGATCAAACAGAGCTCCGAACTCTGCAGATCTATCCCTCATTTGTTGTACATTCACGTGGCGCTCTCCTATGCATTCCCTCTTTTCAAACTCTTTGATTCGTGTGGAGCTAACGAATCCCTGAGATGGTGGTAGGTCGGCTGAAGGTTCATTAATTGAAATCCCTTGTGCACCACTTCTTTTCCTTGCCAAGGTTTTCATTCTTTTCCGGTAGACTCCATTGGCGCCTTTCCTTTTTCAGCTGCAGTAGGAGGAGGTTTAGACTTGGGAGCTTCAGCAGGAGCTTTCCCTTTTACAGCAGTTGGGGCAGCCCCTTCAATGTCAAGGTTGTCCCAGTCAATCGACTCCGTTTCCGATTCAGTATCGGAGTCGGCCTTAGCTCTCTTTGTTCTTTTGCTTCTCTTCGGCTTTGCAGAGTCCTTCACATGGACCATGGCAGTGAGCAGGAAAATCATCCAGGTGATCACCATTTCTGTCAGTGCTTTGAGATTAAAGAGAGTGTCCTGTGAAAACCAACTCAAGAACATATGAAAAATTGTCAATTTTGAAAAATCTTAAACATTGTACCTAGACAATCATAATCATATAGAGAAGCTAAGAATCAAATTAGTTTTCCAAAAAGAATGTTAAAAATAGATCAATTTCATGTTTTACACAAATTCCTCTTTTATGCCCTAAAACCGAATTTTTAGAAATCGAAGCCTAAAAACTCGTTAATCATGCAAAAACCCAGCATAAAAGCAAAACTAATAGATCCAGAGTTCTTATTTCAAAAGAAATTTGATCAAAAACCATTCACAAACGAAGAAAATCCATCTTTTCAACTCACGTTTGATGAAAAAACCTAAAAACTGTGAAAAACCGAGTTTTGATCATGAAAACTTACTTGAATCCGAAGAACTTGAGTTTTGAAGCACCAGGAAGCAAGAAATCTAGAGAGAGAAACTCTAGAAGCTTGGAAACCAGAAATTAGGGTAAAGAAATCTCGAATCTGAAAGTTTCTATAAGAACCCTAGCCGCGATCCGGATCGGTCGAGAATGTGATCCGGATCGGCCACACGCAGGAAAATCCTGCGTTCGGGATCCGGATCACTTTCCACGATCCGGATCGGCTACACCTTTTTCTCCAGAAAAATTAAGAAAAATACAATAAAATCCAGAAAAAGTATGTAAGCACTTTATCATGTCAACTTTAAACAAATGACATCGTTTCATACAACAAGAAATAGATTATGCAAAATCTATCAAAAATATCCAAAAATGAAACGAAGATTTACGAAAGTTAAAACACTTAAAGTTGAACAACTTCAATTACATCTATCCTGATCTTATGTGTAATGCCTTTATCAAATCATCAATTTCAGTAAAGAAAATGAAATACCAAGATCAATAGATGTTTGAAATCCCAGATAAGTTAGATAATATATCTAGACAATCTGTTGAAGGAGTGGCTCTTTGAGCATCTTTTACTAAAAATCCCACCTTATACCAACCATGAAATACGACTGAGTCAAGTATTTCAATATGAGTTTCATCAACAATTTTCAAAACAAAAAGTTTGCTTTTCATTCATGGAGTTTCTTTTTCTTTCATTTTCTCCATGTGGTGGTAGTTTTCACACTCCTCATTGGGATGTAACTCTTTCCACATCTTTTGAGCATTTCACATTTCATTGACTCCCCCTCAATTGGCTATCAATTATTTAATATATAAGGTATTCAACCAAACCATTGATCTCGAATTCATACTCGACTAAGCAATCAAATATGATAATGACTATACCAAGAGATCATTGAGAGAGAAATTGACTTTGATCACTTAGAAGATGGTTTAAATAACATAAATGATCATTGCAACATTGAAATATTATGACATCAAAGACATAATAAATTTCTAAATGCATAAAAGGATGCAATTAAAGTCAATTATGAAATATGCTCAATTAGTGTGCTATGTACAAAACATAGATAAAGAACAAAACAAAACAAAGAACAAAAACAAAACCTAATCTAAGCAAAGGTTTCAAAAGAGGTTATTTCAAGGAAAGCATGCCAATTGCTTTACGCAAGTGAATAAAACGTTTTTGATCCAAAGGTTTTGTTAAGATGTCAGCTAATTGATCTTCAGTTGAAATATATGACAGTTGAAGAATGTTTGATTCAACTAGCTCTCTAAGAAAATGATATCTAAGTTCAATATGTTTTGTTCTAGAGTGCAACACAGGGTTTTTAGAAATGTTAATGGCACTAGTGTTGTCACATAAAATGGTTACCGAAGATGTTGAAATTCGGAAATCACTCAACACGCTCTTCATCCAAATCAATTGGGTTGAGCAACTTCCTGCAGAAATGTACTCCGCTTCGGCAGTCGAGAGTGCTATGCAGTTCTGTTTCTTACTGTGCCATGCAACAAGGCAGTGGCCAAGGTAGAAGCATGCACCACTCGTGCTTTTCCGGTCATCCACTGATCCAGCCCAATCGGCATCTGAGTATCCAACAATATCCAAAGTCGTTCCCATAGGATACCAAATTCCGAAATTGATTGTACCTTTGATATACCGGATGATCCGTTTCACCGCTTTCAGGTGAACCTCCTTCGGTGCTGATTGATATCTCGCACAAATCCCAACACTGAAGGATATATCCGGGCGACTAGCCGTGAGATATAGTAGACTTCCAATCATACTGCGGTACAGTTTCTCGTCTACATTCTCACATTGTGATTCACTTCCAAGTCCCTTATGGCTAGTTCCCATTGGAGTTGGAAAATCTTTAGAATTTTCAAGATCAAACTTTTTGACCAACTCCAGTGCATACTTGGATTGACACAAGTGAATTCCTTCATCGTTCTGCTTAACTTGTAATCCAAGAAAATAATTCAACTCGCCCATCATGGACATCTCAAATTCGCTTTCCATGGTCTCCGCGAATTTAGAAGCATCATTATCTCTTGTTGCTCCAAAAACAATGTCATCGACATAGATTTGAGCAACTATGAAATTGTTTTGATAATGCTTCACAAAGAGAGTCCTGTCAGCTCCCCCTCGAGTGTAGCCCTTTTCCAAAAGGTGCTTTGTCAACCTTTCGTACCATGCTCGCGGTGCTTGTTTCAGACCGTAAAGAGCCTTTTTCAGTCGAAAAACATGGTTAGGTAGTTTATGATCCACAAAACCTTTCGGTTGAGCTACATAAACTTCCTCATTTAAAAATCCATTTAAAAAGGCGCTCTTAACGTCCATTTGAAATAATTTGATTTTAAAATGACAAGCAATCGCAAACAGTATACGAATGGACTCGAGTCTAGCTACAGGGGCGAAGGTTTCATCAAAGTCTATACCTTCTACTTGAGAATAGCCTTGAGCAACTAACCTTGCTTTGTTCCTGATGATAGTACCTTCTTCGTTTTTCTTGTTCTTGAAGATCCATTTGGTACCTATCACATTGTGTTGCTTCGGAGGCTTTGTCAGTTCCCAGACTTTGTTTCGCTCAAATTGATGGAGCTCTTCCTGCATTGCTTTAATCCAATAATCATCTTGGAGAGCTTCATCAACATTCTTGGTTCGATTTGAGATACATAGCATGCAAATCCGCAAACCAATTGTCTCCGTGTTCTAACTCCTTCTTGTGGATCTCCAATTATGTTCGATTCCGGGTGATCCTTGGAGATGCGTAACGTTTGAGGTAGAGGAGTAGGCGGAGGTACACGAGATGATTCCTGCACATCACATGAGCTTGAAGAACCGTTAGATGCATCAACATTATTATCGAAAGAATTGTTAGAAGAAGATGCATTAGCAGGTGTATCATCATCAAGAGAGATATCGAGGGTAGATTTTTCAGATTCAAAGTGAAAAGCTTCATCTACCTTAACATTTATCGATTCTACGATCGTCTTAGATTGTAAGTTAAAAACTCGATATGCTCTGCTGTTTGTAGAATAACCTAAGAAAATCCCTTCGTCACTTCGAGAGTCAAATTTTCCAAGATTTTCACGATCACGTAAAATAAAACACCGACTCCCAAAATGCGAAAATATTTGATGTTAGGTTTTCTACAAAACCAAAGTTCATATGGTGTATTCAAAGTCCCCGGGCGCAAATACACTCGATTGATAACATAGACAGCAGTGTTCACCGCTTCAGCCCAAAAGTATAAAGGTAAGTTCCGGCTATGAAGCATAACACGTGCCATCTCCTGTACGACCCTGTTTTTGCGCTCGACTACACCATTTTGTTGAGGTGTGTAAGGTGCGGAGAATTCATGTTTAATGCCATTAGAAACACAAAAATCAATGAATTTGGAATTTATGAATTCACCACCTCTATCACTCCTAACTCGAGTAATCCTTTCATTCTTTTCTATCATAATACGATTGCAGATTTCGAGAAAAGAATCAAAGGTATCAGCTTTTTCTTTTAGAAAGGCTACCCAAGTATATCTAGAAAAGTCATCAACCAACAAAAAAATATACCATTTACCTCCAAGAGATGGTTGACGAGTTGGCCCCATTAAGTCCATATGCAAAAGTTCCAAAGGCCGTTTTGTACCTATGTGGTTCAAATTCTTGTGTGCAGTCCTAGACTGTTTTCCCTTTTGGCAACCGCCACACACAAGGTTTTGTTCAAAAGAAAGTTTCGGAACCCCCTTGACCACATCTTTATTTGAAATTCTAGCAAGTTCCTTAAAGTTTATGTGACCTAGCCTTTCATGCCAAAGTGTTTCATTTTTCAAAGATGCTAGGTTACATTTTTCAGAAATTTTAGAAGGAACTACATAACAGTTGTTTTCTGATCTAACCCCCTTTAAAAAGAAAGCATGGTTCAAGTCAGTTACAGTGCATTTATCAGATGAAAAATTAACTGAATAACCACTATCACACAGTTGACTTATGCTTATGAGGTTAGTCTTTAGGCCATGAACAAATAATACATTATCTAGAACCGGGCCATCTGGAATAGCTACTGTTCCCTTTCCAACAATTTTGGAAGACCGGCCATCTCCGAAAACAACAAGTCCTCCGGAGTTTTTCTCAAAAGTTTGAAAACAGTTTTTATCGCCGGTCATATGTCGGGAACACCCGCTATCCAGATACCAAGACGAACTATCATATGCATGTAAGGAAACATTGGTAGCAAGACAGGGAAAGATCTCACCTTTGCGCACCCAAACCTTTTTGGTATGCGACTGTAGTGCTCGTGGAGTTGATTTCCTAGGTGAGGGCGTCTTGCTTGAAGAATTGCTGCTCCTTGAAGATGTCGTCTTGAGCGATGTACTACCAAGGCTCTTTTCCGTCAATTTGGTTGGAGTGGTTTTCCGAGGAATAGCCCTTTTGGTAGTTGCTGCAAGATGTTCTTGAGGTGTGCATTTGGCTCCAGTCTTGCAGTTTCTTCTGATGTGCCCTGAAATGCCACAACGAAAACATACCTTGGTTCTTGTCGATTCCGAAGATGATGTAGTAGGTTCGTTGTCGTTGCTTGGCGTGAACACCGGTGTCGGAGGAGGAGATACCGACGAAGGCACAAATACCGTACCACTCGAACTTGGAATGTCTCCAGTTTGAGTGTATCCGAGGCCGAACTTGTTTCTTTGACCGAGACCAAGGAGTCTGTCCAACTTACTCCTTCCAGAAGTAAATCTCTGTAAGTCATCCTTTAGTTGGCGTATGGTCTCTGTCATTTCAGATTTTTCCTGTCGGGCCTCGCCGTAGAGCTTCAAGAAGTAGTTCGCTTTGTTCACCATGTCTACATAACTCTTCTCGAAATGCTCATTGGACTCTTGAAGGGAAACATTTGTCTTAACCAGATTGTCCCTTTCCACTTCAAGATCGGTTGAGATAGAGGTTACTCTTTTTAATTCAACTTCAAGTTCCAGTAATCTCTCTTTCAACCCCTTGTTTTGTTTAGCCAGTTTCTTTGAATCCCTCAGAAGTTGATGGTAGGCTAAAACAAAATCTTCACCTTCCGAATTATCTGACTCATCGTCCGTTGCAATCTTTTCCACAGTGGAGTTGGACAGTGAGTCGGATGTACTTGCCATTAAGCACATGAAGGATGAAGGTTTGGTGGACGCGTGGAAAGCTGTCGCGTTGTCTTCTTCATCACTTGACGATGACTCATTTGACGTGGAGTTGTCATCCCAAGTGACTGCTTGCATCGCTTTCTTCTTAGCCGGATTCTTGTTGGGACATTCAGTTGCTATGTGGCCGTAGCCTCGACATTTGAAACACTGAACTTGTCCCTCAGAACTTTTCTTATCCTTTGAGAAGTTCTCTTGGCTTCTTGACTTGTAGCTTGAGAATCCCTTGCCTTTCTTCGACTTTCCGAAGGATGGAGTTTTGCTTGAATTTCCCCTTCGAAAGTTGCGGCGAAACTTCCTTGTCAAGAGAGCAAGCTGCTTCTCAAAGTCCTCCATAGAAATGTTCTCGTCGTCGTCCGAGGAGGATGAATCCGCGTCTTCTTCTTTAGTTGATTTCAATGCGTAACCTGAAGACTTAGAAGAAGATGCCTTTCCAGAAGAATAGTTAGTAGGAAAAGTCATTTCATAAGTTTGTAAAGCACCTACTAATTCTTCTACACGCATTTCGTCCGGGTGTTTAATTGTTTCAATGGCTGCAACCTTCGGGCGAAATCGTTCAGGAAGAGTTCTTAGAATTTTTCTTACAACTTTAAATTCTGGAATCTTCTCTCCCAAGTTAGCACATGAGTTCACGATGTCTTGCAATCGTGTGTAATAGTCAGTGAAGGATTCATTCTCTGCCATAGAGATAGAGTCAAACTTGCTCGTAAGCATTTGCAGTTTCTGAATCTTCACTAGGTTAGTTCCCTCATGCGTAACTTGAAGAACATCCCAGATTTCTTTCGCAGTCTCACATGCCGAGACGCGAGAGAACTCAGTTTGTGACAAAGCATTAAATAGAGCATTAATCCCTTTGCCATTGTAAGAAGATAAGTCTATCTCTTCCTTGGTCCATTTCGACCTAGGTTTTAAGGTGCGAACATCATCTAAAATTTCAGTTGGATTAGACCATCCTAATTCAATTGATTGCCACACCCTTTCGTCGATGGAAATTAAGAAAGCTTTCATCCGTACTTTCCAGTACGCATAATTAGTTCCATCAAAGAAAGGGGGTCGATTGATGTTTCCACCTTCAACCATTGTTTACAACCCTATTCCCGCTCTGATACCACTTGTTGGGTTTAGGTTAATAAGGATCTAATAGGGGAAAAAACACCTAGAGGGGGGTGAATAGGTGTAAACAATAAACACTCAAAAATCATTGTGCGATAAAACCCAATGCGGAAAAATAAAAGAACACACAAGATTTTTACGTGGAAAACTCCAAACCGGAGTAAAAAACCACGGGACCGATAACACGGCGAAATCCACTAGAGTTAACACACGTACAAGGTGATATAACGTACTCACAGACGACTCAACCTTTTACCATACGCCCCTAGTCGATCTTCTCCGCTCGCTCCGCAACGCTTCTCGAATCCACGATTTGCGCCGCCAACGCTGAATCCACAGCGTCCAACGTCGAATCCACGACGTCCGACCGAATCCACGGTCTTCACCCAATGGTACGCTTCGAATCCACGAACGCACCTCGCTCCGAATCCACGAGAGCGATAACACCTTGAATCCACAAGGCCACGCGAGTCCACGCGCCGATTTTGGGGTAAATCGTTGTTTGTTTGGGTGGTGATGATCCGCCGAATACTTAGATCAAGAGTAGATCGGAAATACCATCTAAGTATTCATTAGTTTGATTCAACTCAAGATATGAGTATGAAAATCCTAGAATCAAACTAATCAATATAGATGAAGAACCATTAAATAGATCTAATGATTTCCGTTCTTCTCTATATGTGGATCTAAGGCCGTATAAAATGATATTTGAAAATGACGGCTCTTTTTCCGATGTGTGGATTGCCCTAGAAATGAAAAGGAAGGGCTATTTATAGGTTAGAAACCCTAGGAAGAATATTCGGATCAAAAACAAACTTTTCTGGAAAGTTTTACGGGCGACGATCCGGACTGCGCAAGTCACGATCCGGATCGCTTACGCGTAGAGAGCAATTTCCAGAAAACCGCCTGTTCGGGATCCGGATCATAATCTACGATCCGGATCGTTCATACAGTTTTACCAGAACAATGTGTTCGGGATCCGGATTGAGATTCCACGATCCGGATCGTTCAAGCCAACAGGTAAAACTCATGTTCGGGATCCGGATCATCAAATGCCATGATCCGGATTGAACTAGTGTATGAACGAGCACCCTTCGGGATCCGGATCGAAACGACATGATCCGGATCCTGAACATGTCCCATGTCCAGTTTTTGATGAATATGCAGTTAAAACCTCTTCCGGGTGTTTCTACACTATAAGAAGTATTCGGATCATCACAAATTATTTAATTTAACGTACCTGATCCTTTTGAATTCTTCTTTCTTGAGATTGAGGTATATGATCCACAGTTTCTTCATCTTCAATCCTCAAGACTTAAACTATTCACGAAATACGCCAACTCAAATTCCGTAACAACAGGTTCCTGAGGTAGCTGTTCCGGCTGGGTTCGCGCGGAGACAGCTGATCGAGGTGAGGACGTGGCTGTGTAGTTCTTACCGTTTTTGAGAGTCAGAGGTAGAGTACCCTGTGTTTTATGTTTCTACTTTTGTACTGGACAGTCTGAGTGATTGGTGAGGCTTTGTATATTTTGACAGTTGAGAGTTGTTGTATGGAGGATGATTTTATTATATCAGATGTTCAGTGGTTTATTCTATAGCTCTTGGTTTTAGTTATATTTCAGCTCTGATACTTTTTAGCTATAGATCTGACTTGCAGGGTAGACGCTTCGTCTGTGTGGCAGTTTCCGTACAGATGGCGGATCTGTTGCGAGCCCGGGTCGCAGTTTCGACCCTGGGGCGTGACAGATTAGGGTGGTATCAGAGCCTAGGAATATAGGTCGTTGAGGACTTAGTGACCCTAGGCTTTTGGTTGGACAGTAGGATGACTGTCGTGAGAGACGTGACTTTAGCGAGATCCTGATTGAGTTTGTACCTCCCCGAGGGATTGGGCGAGTGATTAGACATGTTTATTCTCTAAAGTGATTATGTTGGCTGCAGACAACATAATGCTTTAGAATGGTTAACATGTATTAGACTTTCGCTTGATTGGTCGTGAGTGTTTGTGGTTTGGTTGGTTGTGACAGTTATCCTTGTGCCTCTGAGTCGCCGTGCAGCGGCGAGGGCATGTTTGACTTGAATGAGGAGCCCGATCGCGGGAGGCTGAATGGATAGAGCAGAGAGAGGTCTGTGAGTCACGGGCCCAGGTAGCTCAGTAGTTGAGGCGATGCGGCGCCAGGATAAGATCATGGAGCACGTGATGCGCATGTTTGAGCAAAGAGCATCGACTGAGGTATCGTGAGTAGTACCTCTGGCCGCAGTATTGTCGGCTTCGACCCAGTTCACGCTGTGAGTAGTGCAGGAGCAGCGAGAGTTGCTGATTGGGTGTTGTTCATTCGCCAGTTCCATCCCCTATAGATTTCGGGGCAGAGTTGGAGCCTTGGGAGGCCGAGAACTGAATTGCTGTTTTGGAAAAATTGGTTAAGGACTTGTTCATTCGGGTGAATCATCAGGTGCATTGGTTGCACACCTTTGGTTAGGGACGCCGAGTGTTGGTGGCGTCGAGTTCGTCCTGATGGACCATCGGGAGCGTGGTTGAGGATTTGGAGCGAGTTTCTTTGATTGTTGAGCAGAGTGCCCCATGTCGCCCAGGATGAGATTCAGGAGATTGACTATGTTTTAGATGGGACTGCTTCGAGATCTCTATCATTTTGGGTATTCTCGGCGAGCGACTTTAGATGCACCGATTGTGCATGCTCGAGGGATTGACCAAGGATCTGCGATCTCGTCCAAGAGGGACGAAGAGCGAGGGACCAGCTTCAGAGAGAGGTGTCCAACAGCATCGGATTTGGGATAGACGAGTGGATTGAGGTTGACATGATTCCAGTCCCAGGATTATGAGCCTTAGAGGGGACGGAGACTAGGAGGTTCTCGATAGTCGAGACCCCAGTGGCGGTCTCAGGATGACTGTGTCTTTGCGGTGGGCCGCATTCATCGCCAAGAGTGACTTCAGGGAAAGGGCGATGCTTTTCATGTGAATTAGTCAGGGCATCTTCAGGCAGGGTGTCCCAGAGTGGTGCTCTTAGATTTGCCACTTGCGACGGCATCCCACTACTCCTGCAGGATGTTGAGGTTCATCCGACCTACCGGCAGGCTGATTGAGCCGTGACGCCGAGACAGATATTGTGATGGCCACCAGCATCTAGAGTTGAGATTGTGCAGCCGGTTGAGGACGCCAGGATAGTGGATCGCGTCTTACCAGGAGTGGTTGCTTATGGTCATTAGAGTTGGAGCATGTTGATGGCGACGCCACTCGGGTGTGTTTTAGTAGAGCATGGATAGCTTCGTGTAGACCGGAAATAGGATTGATGACTTATGCACGTGAGGATCAGGTTCCAGATCATGTATAGCACATGGATGAGTGTTGCCAATCCTGCCCAGTGCAGTAGGACATTGGATTTTATCCTAGAGTTGTTAGTCCTACATCAGCTCCGAGATGATGATATGAGGTTGTATAGGGATTGGATATCCCAACGTTAGGCTATCATGGATTGTCGAGAAAGGACAATGACCCTCCGCGGACCTGGCCAGGAGGAGTGTGGTTAGAGAGGATGTCAGAGCACGACAGAGGTTGAGTCGTGGTCGTATCGCTTGTTAGCGACTATTGAGGAGGTGCCTACGGCGGCACCGGGACTAAGGAATATCTTTTATTGTCGAGTGATCTCGAGTGAGTCTACCAAATTTGATTCTGAAGCCGCCGTTTGGTGAGATTGAGATCGAGATAGTGATCGACGTAGTTTGGAAATCGCGTCGACTTTGGCAGCACCCCTTGGAATGTTACCCGTGAGACATAGAGAGGGAGAGCTGTTAGCGCAGTTGTGGGATCTGATGGATCGAGAGGTCTGAGCGACCCAGTACCACGTCGTGGGAGCACGATAGTGAGGATCCGAGAGATTGATATGTTGGATATATTGCCACACCGATGATACATGGCAGTGATGCCCCGTTGTGAGTGCACAACGGTGAGGGTTCTGTGATGGTTCGAGCACAGACCGATTTGGATCGTGTTTGGGTTGATACCCTTTTGGGAGACTGGAGGCTCTATGGAATCAGATGGCAGGATTGTGCCCAGATTGTGTTCAGGAACCGATAGGGGCATAATGAGCTTACAGCAAGGTCAAGTGGATTGATTAAGGCCCTGCGGCCTTTTGGATTTGAGGAATGGTGTGTTTCGGCAGCACTTGGACTGGGCTGTTGTACCGGCGTGAGTTTGAGCTCTACATTGTGTTGCCGTGCCTGTAGTTGAGTTTGATTTATACAGGGCCGGTTGATTTGATTATATTTGGATTGGTTCCGAGGTGATTTAGAGCATGAGGAGTACTTGAGGATAGTATTGCAACTTCCATGAGAAGAAGTTGTTGCCAAGCTGTGAGAGTTGCACGTGGACCTCGAAGGATTTTGTGATTAGGCCTTGTGATTACAGCTACAAGAGTGATAGAGGACCCGACGATGAGTGATACCGTTTGGGGTTAGGCTTAGACCTATGTTAGCGACTGAGATCAGAAGTTCTTGGACTATGCAAGGCCAGTGTAGCTTGGAAGAGGCAAAGCTGAAGAGGATACCAGCATTGATACAGATATTGCCTGTGATAGAGAGATCGTGGAGTTATCCAGAGATCCTTGAGCCTGAAGTACAGGGTTACTCAGGAGGACCTTGATTGAGGCTACGCCGGTAGACAGAGTTATTGGAGCGGTATGTTTGATTTAGTATATCATTATCCCGGCATGGACATTATGGTCGGTATGCCTTGGTCAGGCGAGGATTTGAGATATTGGAGTGGCCGATGCAATTCCTGCTTGTGAGGCAGAGGAATTCGTTTAATCGGGTTATATCCTGGATGGAATTTAGTGGGGCCATCCTGATGTATGAGTTGGGCCATTAGGAAGCCTGAGGATGAGTCCAGTATTCCGATCCCCATTTGCTTGAGTTACCCTCCAGAATTATGGATTTATTTTGGTTTCGAGGGCGAAACCTTTTTAAGGAGGGGAGAGTGTAGAGCACCGGGACTTGGTGGAGTGTACCGACCTTGTAAGATGGCGTGGTGCGGAGAAATCGCCTCGGACGTGTTCCATATTTATTTGCAGATGATTTCGGGTTGATTCGGAATGACGCGAAAGCCCCAGCTTGAATCTGAGTTTTTTCGGGCTTTGTGCGCCGTTAGAAGACTGGTTTGCTAGAGCCGCGACTCTACTGTGGTTTGCAGAAATTGAGAAAGGTTTGGAACAGGTGTATTTTCTGTTTACAGATGAGTTCGGAAGGTTTCGGACTGGTGCGGAGACTCCGAAGGCGAAAAGTGAGTTGGAATCGGCAGTTATGGGATCCGGTTTTTGGATTGAGCACTTTGACTCCACGGTAGAGCTTTTTGAGGGGGGAAAATTTTGGACATATGTATTTTCAGATTACAGTGGAGTTCGGGATGTTCCGGACTGATGCGGAGGCCCCGAGGGCAAAAAGTGAGTTGACGTGGGCTTAATTGGATTATTAAATTGATTAATTAATTATGCTATTAGTGGCCTGTGAAGGAATTAGTGAAGAATGTATAAAGAAGGAATTAGTGAAGAATGTATAAGAAGGAATTAGTGAAGAATGTAAAAGAAAGAAATGGGAATTAAATTAGAGTGTGTTGTGGTGTATGATGGATTTAAGGTTGGTGTTGGAAAGGGTATGAACTCCTTTGAGCCATGCACCATGCACCATCCCTTAATTAATTAAGGTGCCACGTCATCTTCTTCTTTCCAAAATGCAAACAGAGTATTTTGAAGAGAACAGAGGAAATAGAAAAAGAAGAAGAAGGAGAAGAAGAAGAAGAAATGAAGGGAAATAAAAGAGGGTTATGTTCGTCTCGTCGGCGCGAATCTACTGGTAGTAGCCGCGCGGAGCCGAGCGGAGCGCGCGCGAAGAACTTGAATGAGGTGTAGCAACTCTTTTTGTGAAGCTTGGTTTTTTTGGAGTTTGTTGATGGATTTTGGAGTTGTATGAATTTTTGGAGGGTGTTAGTGTGGTTTGTGGAAGTGTGGGAGAAGGCTACTGTCCTTTTTTTGGTGGTGCCACACTGCAGGAGGCGCGCGCGGCTAAGGCGCGCGCAGCTATGGCGCGCGCAGCGGGCGCCGCGGGCCAGGGCGCCGCGCGGCGGGCGCTTGGGCGCCGCGCGGCGGGCATTTGGGCGCCGCGCTTGCGCGTTTGGGGCGGTTTCATGCAGCTTTGGCTTGGCGTTCCGGAACATAAGTGGAGTTCCGGAACAGGGAGTTGGGTACCGGTACACCATGGAGAGTATCGGTACCCATCATGCAAATTTCTTTTTTGGTGATTTTTGCATGGGCAGTTTGGTCTTTTTACTTCTGTTGACTGTTGACCCCTTTCTTCTCTATTTAAGGACTCCCCACCTCCTCTCTTCTCAGTTGGAATCAGAGAAAAAAAGAAAAGAGAAGAAGAGGGATAAAAAGAAAAGGAATGAGAGAAAACAAGGAAAAGAAAAGAGAAGTGGGAAGATAGAATTAAGCAAGCAAAGGTGCTGCTTGAGAGGTCTTGCGGCTTGGAGCTGAGCGAGGCCGCGCGCGTGCGTCGGCCGTGCGTGAGGTAAGTGACAGATGTTTTTCCTTTATGGATTAAGATTTTCCTTAGGTGGATTTTATGGATTATTGAGCTTGGATTTGGTTGTGTTGCTTCCCTTTTCGTGCTGTTGAGCTGAGACTTTGGATTTTTCTGCGCGGAGCCGAGGCATGCTCACGCGCACGTTGTGAGTTGACAGCGGAGAAGCCGACGCGCGCCGGATTTTTGTAGATGACTCAAGGGATTTGTTTGAGCTTCCGGGGATTTTTTCCGAGATTCGCGACAGTGTTCGCGCGCGCGCAGCATAGTTTTGATGTTTTCGGCAGATTTTGACAGCGAGCGGTTCGGCGCATCACCGACTTCAGCGTTTGCCTGCGGAATGCATTTGAGGTGGGTTGGAAGTCTTCCAAACTTTATTGAATGTCCCCTAATGCTTCTGCATGAATATCCCGTATGACTAGCATGTATTTTTATTATAATGAAAAATCTGATAGTTGCCTGGAATATTGTATAATGCTAACATGTACCCCTAATTATTTTTAGTAGGTTCCTATTATCATTGGACACTAGCCTGTATATTTAGTTGGCATTCGGACTGCATCTGAACCGTCTTAAAAATCACCGAACTTGTTTTAATGGAAATTTGACTTTAAAAATATTCTTTTAAATTATTAGATTGCCCAGAAGGGGTCGGACGGGTTCAGAGTGCATGTGCCCTCGTGCCTGGTGGCCGAGTGGAATTTTACTTGACTCTGTGGAGAGTTTCTAGTGTCTTGGGGGTTTCATGGGCTTTATCAGATTGAGTCGTGGAGGGTTCTATTGGTTCCGTGAGATGCCGCCTAGTGAGAGGCGATGCCGCCCAGTGAGGGGCGATGCCGCCTAGTGAGAGGCGATGCCGCCCAGTGAGGGGGATGCCGCCCAGTGAGAGGCGATGCCGCCCAGTGAGTGGCGATGGTTTGGCCTGTTGAGGCGGTTCCGTGAGATGCCGCCCAGTGAGGGGCGATGCCGCCCAGTGAGTGGCGATGCCGCCCAGTGAGTGGCGATGGTTTGGCCTGTTGAGGCGGTTCCGTGAGATGCAGCCCAGTGAGAGGCGATGCCGCCCAGTGAGGGGCGATGCCGCCCAGTGAGAGGTGATGCCGCCCAGTGAGAGGCGATGCCGCCCAGGGAGTGGCGATGCCGCCCAGTGAGTGGCGATGGTTAGGCCTGTTGAGGCGGTTCCGTGAGATGCCGCCCAGTGAGAGGCGATGCCGCCCAGTGAGTGGCGATGCCGCCCAGTGAGTGGCGAAGGTAGGATGGTTCTATTGGTTCGATTAGTATTCTCTTGAGTATGATGTTTGAGACATATTAGCTGTAGTTTTTCTTCAGCTTATCTATCTATCTATCTATCTATCTATCTGCATATCTATCTGTTTTGCCTCCAATAGACTTAGTGGGCATACCGTGGATATTGGTGACGGTACCCACTGAGATCTACCTTCTGCAGTAGATCTCACACCCGCTGCGGTGACAGGTTCCTGAGGTAGCTGTTCCGGCTGGGTTCGCGCGGAGACAGCTGATCGAGGTGAGGACGTGGCTGTGTAGTTCCTTACCGTTTTGAGAGTCAGAGGTAGATGTACCCTGTGTTTTATGTTTCTACTTTTGTACTGGACAGTCTGAGTGATTGGTGAGGCTTTGTATATTTTGACAGTTGAGAGTTGTTGTATGGAGGATGATTTTTTTATATCAGATGTTCAGTGGTTTATTCTATAGCTCTTGGTTTTAGTTATATTTCAGCTCTGATACTTTTTAGCTATAGATCTGACTTGCAGGGTAGACGCTTCGTCTGTGCGGCAGTTTCCGTACAGATGGCGGATCTGTTGGCGAGCCCGGGTCGCAGTTTCGACCCTGGGGCGTGACAGATTAGGGTGGTATCAGAGCCTAGGAATATAGGTCGTTGAGGACTTAGTGACCCTAGGCTTTTGGTTGGACAGTAGGATGACTGTCGTGAGAGACGTGACTTTAGCGAGAATCCTGATTGAGTTTGTACCTCCCCCGAGGGATTGGGGCGAGTGATTAGACATGTTTATTCTCTAAAGTGATTATGTTGGCTGCAGACAACATAATGCTTTAGAATGGTTAACATGTTTAGACTTTCGCTTGATTGGGTCGTGAGTGTTTGTGGTTTGGTTGGTTGTGACAGTTATCCTTGTGCCTCTGAGTCGCCGTGCAGCGGCGAGGGCATGTTTGACCTTGAATGAGGAGCCCGATCGGCGGGAGGCTGAATGGATAGAGCAGAGAGAGGTCTGTGAGTCACGGGCCCAGGTAGCTCAGTAGTTGAGGCGATGCGGCGCCAGGATAAGATCATGGAGCACGTGATGCGCATGTTTGAGCAAAGAGCATCGACTGAGGTATCGTGAGTAGTACCTCTGGCCGCAGTATTGTTGGCTTCGACCCAGTTCACGCTGTGAGTAGTGCAGGAGCAGCGAGAGTTGCTGATTGGGTGTTGTTCATTCGCCAGTTCCATCCCCTATAGATTTCGGGGAGATTTGGAGCCTTGGGAGGCCGAGAATTGGATTACTGTTTTGGAAAAGTTGGTTAAGGACTTGTTCATTCGGGTGAATCATCAGGTGCATTGGTTGCACACCTTTGGTTAGGGACGCCGAGTGTTGGTGGCGTCGAGTTCGTCCTGATGGACCATCGGGAGCGTGGTTGAGGATTTGGAGCGAGTTTCTTTGATTGTTGAGCAGAGTGCCCCATGTCGCCCAGGATGAGATTCAGGAGATTGACCATGTTTTAGAGGGGACTGCTTCGAGATCTCTATCATTTTGGGTATTCTCGGCGAGCGACTTTAGATGCACCGATTGTGCATGCTCGAGGGATTGACCAAGGATCTGCGATCTCGTCCAAGAGGGACGAAGAGCGAGGGACCAGCTTCAGAGAGAGGTGTCCAGCAGCATCGGATTTGGGATAGACGAGTGGATTGAGGTTGACATGATTCCAGTCCCAGGATTATGAGCCTTAGAGGGGACGGAGACTAGGAGGTTCTCGATAGTCGAGACCCCAGTGGCGGTCTCAGGATGACTGTGTCTTTGCGGTGGGCCGCATTCATCGCCAAGAGTGACTTCAGGGAAAGGGCGATGCTTTTCATGTGAATTAGTCAGGGCATCTTCAGGCAGGGTGTCCCAGAGTGGTGCTCTTAGATTTGCCACTTGCGACGGCATCCCACTACTCCTGCAGGATGTTGAGGTTCATCCGACCTACCGGCAGGCTGATTGAGCCGTGACGCCGAGACAGATATTGTGATGGCCACCAGCATCTAGAGTTGAGATTGTGCAGCCGGTTGAGGACGCCAGGATAGTGGATCGCGTCTTACCAGGAGTGGTTGCTTATGGTCATTAGAGTTGGAGCATGTTGATGGCGACGCCACTCTGGTGTGTTTTAGTAGAGCATGGATAGCTTCGTGTAGACCGGAAATAGGATTGATGACTTATGCACGTGAGGATCAGGTTCCAGATCATGTATAGCACATGGATGAGTGTTGCCAATCCTGCCCAGTGCAGTAGGACATTGGATTTTATCCTAGAGTTGTTAGTCCTACATCAGCTCCGAGATGATGATATGAGGTTGTATAGGGATTGGATATCCCAACGTTAGGCTATCATGGATTGTCGAGAAAGGACAATGACCCTCCGCGGACCTGGCCAGGAGGAGTGTGTTAGAGAGGATGTCAGAGCACGACAGAGGTTGAGTCGTGGTCGTATCGCTTGTTAGCGACTATTGAGGAGGTGCCTACGGCGGCACCGGGACTAAGGAATATCTTTTATTGTCGAGTGATCTCGAGTGAGAGTCTACCAAATTTGATTCTGAAGCCGCCGTTTGGTGAGATTGAGATCGAGATAGTGATCGACGTAGTTTGGAAATCGCGTCGACTTTGGCAGCACCCCTTGGAATGTTACCCGTGAGACATAGAGAGGGAGAGCTGTTAGCGCAGTTGTGGGATCTGATGGATCGAGAGGTCTGAGCGACCCAGTACCACGTCGTGGGAGCACGATAGTGAGGATCCGAGAGATTGATATGTTGGATATATTGCCACACCGATGATACATGGCAGTGATGCCCCGTTGTGAGTGCACAACGGTGAGGGTTCTGTGATGGTTCGAGCACAGACCGATTTGGATCGTGTTTGGGTTGATACCCTTTTGGGAGACTGGAGGCTCTATGGAATCAGATGGCAGGATTGTGCCCAGATTGTGTTCAGGAACCGATAGGGGCATATGAGCTTACAGCAAGGTCAAGTGGATTGATTAAGGCCCTGCGGCCTTTTGGATTTGAGGAATGGTGTGTTTCGGCAGCACTTGGACTGGGCTGTTGTACCGGCGTGAGTTTGAGCTCTACATTGTGTTGCCGTGCCTGTAGTTGAGTTTGATTTATACAGGGCCGGTTGATTTGATTATATTTGGATTGGTTCCGAGGTGATTTAGAGCATGAGGAGTACTTGAGGATAGTATTGCAACTTCCATGAGAAGAAGTTGTTGCCAAGCTGTGAGAGTTGCACGTGGACCTCGAAGGATTTTGTGATTAGGCCTTGTGATTACAGCTACAAGAGTGATAGAGGACCCGACGATGAGTGATACCGTTTGGGGTTAGGCTTAGACCTATGTTAGCGACTGAGATCAGAAGTTCTTGGACTATGCAAGGCCAGTGTAGCTTGGAAGAGGCAAAGCTGAAGAGGATACCAGCATTGATACAGATATTGCCTGTGATAGAGAGATCGTGGAGTTATCCAGAGATCCTTGAGCCTGAAGTACAGGGTTACTCAGGAGGACCTTGATTGAGGCTACGCCGGTAGACAGAGTTATTGGAGCGGTATGTTTGATTTAGTATATCATTATCCCGGCATGGACATTATGGTCGGTATGCCTTGGTCAGGCGAGGATTTGAGATATTGGAGTGGCCGATGCAATTCCTGCTTGTGAGGCAGAGGAATTCGTTTAATCGGGTTATATCCTGGATGGAAATTTAGTGGGGCCATCCTGATGTATGAGTTGGGCCATTAGGAAGCCTGAGGATGAGTCCAGTATTCCGATCCCCATTTGCTTGAGTTACCCTCCAGAATTATGGATTTATTTTGGTTTCGAGGGCGAAACCTTTTTAAGGAGGGGAGAGTGTAGAGCACCGGGACTTGGTGGAGTGTACCGACCTTGTAAGATGGCGTGGTGCGGAGAAATCGCCTCGGACGTGTTCCATATTTATTTGCAGATGATTTCGGGTTGATTCGGAATGACGCGAAAGCCCCAGCTTGAATCTGAGTTTTTTCGGGCTTTGTGCGCCGTTAGAAGACTGGTTTGCTAGAGCCGCGACTCTACTGTGGTTTGCAGAAATTGAGAAAGGTTTGGAACAGGTGTATTTTCTGTTTACAGATGAGTTCGGAAGGTTTCGGACTGGTGCGGAGACTCCGAAGGCGAAAAGTGAGTTGGAATCGGCAGTTATGGGATCCGGTTTTTGGATTGAGCACTTTGACTCCACGGTAGAGCTTTTTGAGGGGGGAAAATTTTGGACATATGTATTTTCAGATTACAGTGGAGTTCGGGATGTTCCGGACTGATGCGGAGGCCCCGAGGGCAAAAAGTGAGTTGACGTGGGCTTAATTGGATTATTAAATTGATTAATTAATTATGCTATTAGTGGCCTGTGAAGGAATTAGTGAAGAATGTATAAAGAAGGAATTAGTGAAGAATGTATAAAGAAGGAATTAGTGAAGAATGTATAAAGAAAGAAATGGGAATTAAATTAGAGTGTGTTGTGGTGTATGATGGATTTAAGGTTGGTGTTGGAAAGGGTATGAACTCCTTTGAGCCATGCACCATGCACCATCCCTTAATTAATTAAGGTGCCACGTCATCTTCTTCTTTCCAAAATGCAAACAGAGTATTTTGAAGAGAACAGAGGAAATAGAAAAAGAAGAAGAAGGAGAAGAAGAAGAAGAAATGAAGGGAAATAAAAGAGGGTTATGTTCGTCTCGTCGGCGCGAATCTACTGGTAGTAGCCGCGCGGAGCCGAGCGGAGCGCGCGCGAAGAACTTGAATGAGGTGTAGCAACTCTTTTTGTGAAGCTTGGTTTTTTTGGAGTTTGTTGATGGATTTGGAGTTGTATGAATTTTTGGAGGGTGTTAGTGTGGTTTGTGGAAGTGTGGGAGAAGGCTACTGTCCTTTTTTTTTGGTGGTGCCACACTGCAGGAGGCGCGCGCGCTAGGCGCGCGCTAAGGCGCGCGCAGCTGGGGCGCGCGCGGCGCGCGGGCCAGGGCGCCGCGCGGCGGGCGCTTGGGCGCCGCGCGGCGGCATTTGGGCGCCGCGCTTGCGCGTTTGGGGCGGTTTCATGCAGCTTTGGCTTGGCGTTCCGGAACATAAGTGGAGTTCCGGAACAGGGAGTTGGGTACCGGTACACCATGGAGAGTATCGGTACCCATCATGCAAATTTCTTTTTTGGTGATTTTTGCATGGGCAGTTTGGTCTTTTTACTTCTGTTGACTGTTGACCCCTTTCTTCTCTATTTAAGGACTCCCCACCTCCTCTCTTCTCAGTTGGAATCAGAGAAAGAAAAGAAAAGAGAAGAAGAGGGATAAAAAGAAAAGGAATGAGAGAAAACAAGGAAAAGAAAAGAGAAGTGGGAAGATAGAATTAAGCAAGCAAAGGTGCTGCTTGAGAGGTCTTGCGGCTTGGAGCTGAGCGAGGCCGCGCGCGTGCGTCGGCCGTGCGTGAGGTAAGTGACAGATGTTTTTCCTTTATGGATTAAGATTTTCCTTAGGTGGATTTTATGGATTATTGAGCTTGGATTTGGTTGTGTTGCTTCCCTTTTCGTGCTGTTGAGCTGAGACTTTGGATTTTTCTGCGCGGAGCCGAGGCATGCTCACGCGCACGTTGTGAGTTGACAGCGGAGAAGCCGACGCGCGCCGGATTTTTGTAGATGACTCAAGGGATTTGTTTGAGCTTCCGGGGATTTTTTTCCGAGATTCGCGACAGTGTTCGCGCGCGCGCGGGCATAGTTTTGATGTTTTCGGCAGATTTTGACAGCGAGCGGTTCGGCGCATCACCGACTTCAGCGTTTGCCTGCGGAATGCATTTGAGGTGGGTTGGAAGTCTTCCAAACTTTATTGAATGTCCCCTAATGCTTCTGCATGAATATCCCGTATGACTAGCATGTATTTTTATTATAATGAAAAATCTGATAGTTGCCTGGAATATTGTATAATGCTAACATGTACCCCTAATTATTTTTAGTAGGTTCCTATTATCATTGGACACTAGCCTGTATATTTAGTTGGCATTCGGACTGCATTTGAACCGTCTTAAAAATCACCGAACTTGTTTTAATGGAAATTTGACTTTAAAAATATTCTTTTAAATTATTAGATTGCCCAGAAGGGGTCGGACGGGTTCAGAGTGCATGTGCCCTCGTGCCTGGTGGCCGAGTGGAATTTTACTTGACTCTGTGGAGAGTTTCTAGTGTCTTGGGGGTTTCATGGGCTTTATCAGATTGAGTCGTGGAGGGTTCTATTGGTTCCGTGAGATGCCGCCTAGTGAGAGGCGATGCCGCCCAGTGAGGGGCGATGCCGCCTAGTGAGAGGCGATGCCGCCCAGTGAGGGCGATGCCGCCCAGTGAGTGGCGATGGTTTGGCCTGTTGAGGCGGTTCCGTGAGATGCCGCCCAGTGAGGGGCGATGCCGCCCAGTGAGTGGCGATGCCGCCCAGTGAGTGGCGATGCCGCCCTGTGGTGGCGATGGTTTGGCCTGTGAGGCGGTTAGGGGAGATGCCGCCCAGTGAGAGGCGATGCCGCCCAGTGAGGGGCGATGCCGCCCAGTGAGAGGTGATGCCGCCCAGTGAGAGGCGATGCCGCCCAGGGAGTGGCGATGCCGCCCAGTGAGTGGCGATGGTTAGGCCTGTTGAGGCGGTTCCGTGAGATGCCGCCCAGTGAGAGGCGATGCCGCCCAGTGAGTGGCGATGCCGCCCAGTGAGTGGCGAAGGTAGGATGGTTCTATTGGTTCGATTAGTATTCTCTTGAGTATGATGTTTGAGACATATTAGCTGTAGTTTTTCTTCAGCTTATCTATCTATCTATCTATCTATCTATCTGCATATCTATCTGTTTTGCCTCCAATAGACTTAGTGGGCATACCGTGGATATTGGTGACGGTACCCACTGAGATCTACCTTCTGCAGTAGATCTCACACCCGCTGCGGTGACAGGTTCCTGAGGTAGCTGTTCCGGCTGGGTTCGCGCGGAGACAGCTGATCGAGGTGAGGACGTGGCTGTGTAGTTCCTTACCGTTTTGAGAGTCAGAGGTAGATGTACCCTGTGTTTTATGTTTCTACTTTTGTACTGGACAGTCTGAGTGATTGGTGAGGCTTTGTATATTTTGACAGTTGAGAGTTGTTGTATGGAGGATGATTTTATTATATCAGATGTTCAGTGGTTTATTCTATAGCTCTTGGTTTTAGTTATATTTCAGCTCTGATACTTTTTAGCTATAGATCTGACTTGCAGGGTAGACGCTTCGTCTGTGCGGCAGTTTCCGTACAGATGGCGGATCTGTTGGCGAGCCCGGGTCGCAGTTTCGACCCTGGGGCGTGACAGATTAGGGTGGTATCAGAGCCTAGGAATATAGGTCGTTGAGGACTTAGTGACCCTAGGCTTTTGGTTGGACAGTAGGATGACTGTCGTGAGAGACGTGACTTTAGCGAGAATCCTGATTGAGTTTGTACCTCCCCCGAGGGATTGGGGCGAGTGATTAGACATGTTTATTCTCTAAAGTGATTATGTTGGCTGCAGACAACATAATGCTTTAGAATGGTTAACATGTATTAGACTTTCGCTTGATTGGGTCGTGAGTGTTTGTGGTTTGGTTGGTTGTGACAGTTATCCTTGTGCCTCTGAGTCGCCGTGCAGCGGCGAGGGCATGTTTGACCTTGAATGAGGAGCCCGATCGGCGGGAGGCTGAATGGATAGAGCAGAGAGAGGTCTGTGAGTCACGGGCCCAGGTAGCTCAGTAGTTGAGGCGATGCGGCGCCAGGATAAGATCATGGAGCACGTGATGCGCATGTTTGAGCAAAGAGCATCGACTGAGGTATCGTGAGTAGTACCTCTGGCCGCAGTATTGTCGGCTTCGACCCAGTTCACGCTGTGAGTAGTGCAGGAGCAGCGAGAGTTGCTGATTGGGTGTTGTTCATTCGCCAGTTCCATCCCCTATAGATTTCGGGGCAGATTTGGAGCCTTGGGAGGCCGAGAATTGGATTACTGTTTTGGAAAAGTTGGTTAAGGACTTGTTCATTCAGGTGAATCATCAGGTGCATTGGTTGCACACCTTTGGTTAGGGACGCCGAGTGTTGGTGGCGTCGAGTTCGTCCTGATGGACCATCGGGAGCGTGGTTGAGGATTTGGAGCGAGTTTCTTTGATTGTTGAGCAGAGTGCCCCATGTCGCCCAGGATGAGATTCAGGAGATTGACCATGTTTTAGGGGGACTGCTTCGAGATCTCTATCATTTTGGGTATTCTCGGCGAGCGACTTTAGATGCACCGATTGTGCATGCTCGAGGGATTGACCAAGGATCTGCGATCTCGTCCAAGAGGGACGAAGAGCGAGGGACCAGCTTCAGAGAGAGGTGTCCAGCAGCATCGGATTTGGGATAGACGAGTGGATTGAGGTTGACATGATTCCAGTCCCAGGATTATGAGCCTTAGAGGGACGGAGACTAGGAGGTTCTCGATAGTCGAGACCCCAGTGGCGGTCTCAGGATGACTGTGTCTTTGCGGTGGGCCGCATTCATCGCCAAGAGTGACTTCAGGGAAAGGGCGATGCTTTTCATGTGAATTAGTCAGGGCATCTTCAGGCAGGGTGTCCCAGAGTGGTGCTCTTAGATTTGCCACTTGCGACGGCATCCCACTACTCCTGCAGGATGTTGAGGTTCATCCGACCTACCGGCAGGCTGATTGAGCCGTGACGCCGAGACAGATATTGTGATGGCCACAGCATCTAGAGTTTGAGATTGTGCAGCCGGTTGAGGACGCCAGGATAGTGGATCGCGTCTTACCAGGAGTGGTTGCTTATGGTCATTAGAGTTGGAGCATGTTGATGGCGACGCCACTCGGGTGTGTTTTAGTAGAGCATGGATAGCTTCGTGTAGACCGGAAATAGGATTGATGACTTATGCACGTGAGGATCAGGTTCCAGATCATGTATAGCACATGGATGAGTGTTGCCAATCCTGCCCAGTGCAGTAGGACATTGGATTTTATCCTAGAGTGTGTTAGTCCTACATCAGCTCCGAGATGATGATATGAGGTTGTATAGGGATTGGTATATCCCAACGTTAGGCTATCATGGATTGTCGAGAAAGGACAATGACCCTCCGCGGACCTGGCCAGGAGGAGTGTGGTTAGAGAGGATGTCAGAGCACGACAGAGGTTGAGTCGTGGTCGTATCGCTTGTTAGCGACTATTGAGGAGGTGCCTACGGCGGCACCGGGACTAAGGAATATCTTTTATTGTCGAGTGATCTCGAGTGAGAGTCTACCAAATTTGATTCTGAAGCCGCCGTTTGGTGAGATTGAGATCGAGATAGTGATCGACGTAGTTTGGAAATCGCGTCGACTTTGGCAGCACCCCTTGGAATGTTACCCGTGAGACATAGAGAGGGAGAGCTGTTAGCGCAGTTGTGGGATCTGATGGATCGAGAGGTCTGAGCGACCCAGTACCACGTCGTGGGAGCACGATAGTGAGGATCCGAGAGATTGATATGTTGGATATATTGCCACACCGATGATACATGGCAGTGATGCCCCGTTGTGAGTGCACAACGGTGAGGGTTCTGTGATGGTTCGAGCACAGACCGATTTGGATCGTGTTTGGGTTGATACCCTTTTGGGAGACTGGAGGCTCTATGGAATCAGATGGCAGGATTGTGCCCAGATTGTGTTCAGGAACCGATAGGGGCATTATGAGCTTACAGCAAGGTCAAGTGGATTGATTAAGGCCCTGCGGCCTTTTGGATTTGAGGAATGGTGTGTTTCGGCAGCACTTGGACTGGGCTGTTGTACCGGCGTGAGTTTGAGCTCTACATTGTGTTGCCGTGCCTGTAGTTGAGTTTGATTTATACAGGGCCGTTGATTTGATTATATTTGGATTGGTTCCGAGGTGATTTAGAGCATGAGGAGTACTTGAGGATAGTATTGCAACTTCCCATGAGAAGAAGTTGTTGCCAAGCTGTGAGAGTTGCACGTGGACCTCGAAGGATTTTGTGATTAGGCCTTGTGATTACAGCTACAAGAGTGATAGAGGACCCGACGATGAGTGATACCGTTTGGGTTTAGGCTTAGACCTATGTTAGCGACTGAGATCAGAAGTTCTTGGACTATGCAGGCCAGTGTAGCTTGGAAGAGGCAAAGCTGAAGAGGATACCAGCATTGATACAGATATTGCTGTGATAGAGAGATCGTGGAGTTATCCAGAGATCCTTGAGCCTGAATTACAGGGTTACTCAGGAGGACCTTGATTGAGGCTACGCCGTAGACAGAGTTATTGAGCGGTATTTTGATTTAGTATATCATTATCCCGGCATGGACATTATGGTCGGTATGCCTTGGTCAGGCGAGGATTTGAGAATATTGGAGTGGCCGATGCAATTCTGCTTGTGAGGCAGAGGAATTCGTTTAATCGGGTTATATCCTGGGATGAAATTTAGTGGGGCC
>CM054943.1:19964241-20172599 GCA_029168755.2 Tillandsia fasciculata | reverse complement strand
GCGGAGCGGACGAACGGAGACGCGCGATGCCGCTAGGGCATCGCGCGGAAGGATTGCCGCGGACGGAACGGTCGCCCGCGAGCGCGACGGCGACGGCGGAAACCGCGCGGGGCACCGCGCGGCCACCGCGCGACCATACCCGCACAGGCGCCGCGCGGGCGCCGCGAGGGTGCCGCGCGGGCGGTACCCGCGCGGGGCACCCGCGCGGCCGCCGCGCGGGCAACACCCACGCGGGCGCCGCGCGGGCGCCGCGCGGGGGTGCCGCGCGGGGCGCCGCGCCGCGTGGGCCAAAACCCACGCGGGCGCCGCCCGCGGAGACGCGCCGCGCGGTTTCGAGCCGCGCGGGGCTCCGGCGGGCGGCGACGGCAGCGCGGGGTTCCGGTTTTCGGTGAACCGGACGGTGTTGGGGGTTTCCGTCAAAATAAGTAAAAATTGAGTTTCCGTTTTGAGATGTTAGTACACGTTTTTGACTATAGTTTACCCTTGCGGACTTTTCTTGGGTCCAGGTGCGCAGTGGGAGTGTGTGAAAGATCCAGGTGCTCCGATCTCCCCGCAACAAGGTGGGTACCGTTGCTATAAGTGCAACAAGTGCAGTAAGTGCATCTATCATCATAAAAAGCCTCTTAATTTGTCTAACAAAGTAGATGGACTGTTTAACCTTTCGCATGAATGTATTTTATGTATATAACAATTGTTGCGGCTGAGGTCGCGGTGCTTAATACATGCCGACTTGGCAAATCTGGTTTCGGATGCTGCACGTACACAGGCGGATAGGGCCACCGCATGGGTGTACTTTTTCGGAGAAGTGGTCTACATGACCCGTGTGCCCCACGTGTGTAGGGTGGGGACCTCTTCACGACAGCTATAGGTGCCGCACTAGCTCCGTGAAGAGGTTAAAAGCATCAAAGGTGTTGTGCACGAGGGGAGACTTCTGTCTCTCCGACAGGTACTCTGGGGTTGGTGTCCAGCTTAATTATGTACAGAGTTTAGCGAAAGGTTCCGGTGTAATCGGTTTGCTCTTTATTCCTTGTTGATATTTAGACATCTACTTTGTTTGTCACTGACTTTACCCACTCCGTGACAGGTTCGACTAGGTGCGTTAGCCGGGATGGCGGTGAGACTGCATCGCAAGGACCGTAGTCAGGATATCTTGGGTTTATCTCATTTCTTTTATGCTTTTATTAGTTAATTTGCTTTGTGGATTATATTAGTTGTGGACAATTAATTGTTAGCACTGTGGATGGGATGTACTTATATGATTTAGCTATTTTGGTGATGTTTTCATGTGCGGCATGTTTTGATGAAAAACCAAACGATTTCGAAAATGTTTTCCCAAATCGGAGTGCCGTGTGGGCACAGATTTTACAACCCCTGGTTTTATCCTTTCTAAATGGTGATGCCGCTTCAATGTTTTAAAGGTTGAATTACTTGGAAAATAAGGTGTCGGGTGGACACTGGTTTTTAAAACAGTAGCTAAATGAATGTTCTCTGATTGGTGATGTATGCCTACTGCATGGTTGATGGTTGATTGTTGATGTTGTAAATGGGACGTCGTGTATATACAAAGGAGACTCTGTCCGTTGGCAGAGTGAATTTGTGTATGTGGCGGTCTGACACGCACCGGGGATGAGGTTTATGTCCATTTATTAAGAAAAAAAATTATACACGCACTTTTCCGCTTGGCTTGACTTAAAAACCCCCGGGGGCGTGACAACACGGGTCAACGTACCACTTTTCCGGAAAAGCACACCCATGCGGTGGTCAAACCGCCGGTGTGCGTGTAGCAAAACAAGAGTCTCAAAATGATTAGATAATTTACGATATATATGTAGGGTTAGTATCATAACCAATGATTACATAAGCTCCACCCTTGCCCGATCATGCAAATTGTTTAACATACACCCTTTTTCCATATACAATGGAAATTGTACCCACCTGAAGGGAAGCTTGAAGGTTGGTTCGTCCCGTCTGGTTCGCGCGTCGAGCTTAGAATGTCCCGCACTCCTGGGGGAAACAACAGAAAGCTCAGACCAGGACTAAAAGACTAAAACCGACTAAGACACTGAAAGGCGGGGGAACCCAACGCGATCCCCGGACTTCGTGCGGCATCCACCTTCGCACGTCACCGACCCGTGCGTAGTGCGCACAATCCGCGGACCGTTCCTCGCGGTCTCCAATCCTCATGCCGCGCCGTCGTGCTACCCGCGACGCGACGGCCCCACGCGTGGCCTGCCCCGCGCGGGCGCCCCGAACTCGGGCAGCCCCTGCGCGGCGTCGGCCGCGCGGCCGCCCCGCCCTCGGGCGGCCCCGCGCAGCTGCGCACCGTGCGGGCGCCCCGTCCGCGGGCGGCCCCGCGCGGCGTCGGCCGCGAGGGCGCCCGGCCCGCGGGCGGCCCCACGCGGCTGCGCGCCGCGCGCGGGGCGTCGGCCGCGCGGGCGCCCGGCCCGCGGGCGGCCCCGCGCGGCCGCGTGTCGCCCGGGCGTCCCGCCCGCGGCGGCCTCGCGCGGCGTCGGCCGCGCGGGTGCCCCGCCCGCGGCGGCCCCGCGCGGCTGCGCGCCGCGCGGGCGCCCTGCCCGCTACGGCCCCGCGCGGCGGTGAGCCGCGCGGCGTGCCGCTCGCGGCGGCGGTGTCCGTCGCCGGCCAAACCCATCGCGGTCCACCTGGCCAGGCGTGCGCCCGGCGCACGCCCCCGCGACCCGCGGGCGCGGACCCGGCGCACGGGCGCGTGCGCCGGCCCTGCCCGCATGCGCGGTGCACGCCCTAGGCGTGCACCCGGCGCTCGCCGCGGCAGCCGCACGGCATGGACCCGGTCCGCGCTTTTCCCCCGTGCGCGGCCCGGCCCAAGCCGCACCGGCTCACCCTGCTGGGCATGCACCCGGTCCGCGACCGCCAGCACCGTGGCCGTGAGCCCAGTCCGCGACACTGGCCGTGCTCCAGCGGCTCATCGAGCGATGCACCCGGTCTGCGCCGCGGCCGCCCGCTGCCGTGGACCCGGTCCACGCCTGGACCCGTGCACCCGACTGCAGCCAAAGAGCCCGGAAGCTCCGTTTTTGCCCGTTTCGCCCCGTTTTTGAGTGTTTTTGACCGCGACGATGTTTTTTAATATTATTTTTCCTACTTCAGTTTTTCGGGCGCAAGGTTGGCGTGTTCTAACTGGAATTTCCCCGCACACCCTTTTTCTTCGCGTTCCAGGTGGGTACCCCTTAGAACGTCTTTGTGTATGGTTCCGTTCTTGCTATTTATATCTTGTAAGGGGTGACGTGGACCTCCGGGTTTAATGATCGTCACGGCGGGAGACTGGATGGGCGGTTCGCCTCTCCGAACAACAGTAGGGTTGTTTGGAGTATACAGGCGATGAGGACGGTGATCGTTGCGACCAGTCGGACGTCGGAAGGTGGGTTCCTTTCCCGACGGTTATTGAGTTGGGAAGCGAGGACAATTGGTAAGAGCCATGGTTTGACGCATTAGAATGTTGCTAACCCCCGCTTATGCTTACGTTTTTATTATCACCACGTCGATGGCGACTAAGGGTCGCTCTGCTCGACGACACACCATGTTCTGGGAGATGGCCGAGGCAGGTGCTCGGTCTGGTTTATCGAGGTTGGTGCTCGGTTTGGTTAACCGAGGTTGGTGCTCGGTCGAGGCTCTTGTTGCTACACGCATACCGACGGTTTGGCCACCGCGAGGTTGTGCTTTTCCGGAAAAGTGGTAATGGTGACCCGTGTACCCCACGTGATGGTGACGTTAGGAATGGGGGCCCCCGTGGGTGGGGGTGTGAGCGGTGATGCCGAGGCGGGTGCTCGGCGGCCGAGGAAGGTGCTCGGCAGGGGTTTCCGAGGCAGGTGCTCGGTGTGGTTGCCGGGGGAGGTGCCCTAATTTGTTTGCATAAGGTTCTGCATTGTATTGTTTACACGGGGTGCTGCGTTGTACGGGTTGCACAGGGTGCTTCATTGTTGATTGCTCTGGTTCTTATCGTGGTTTGCCTTACCTTAGCCTTTATTGCTTTTATTATTATTTCTGGTCACTGACTCCCCACTCCGTGACAGGTTCGCCCAGTCCGCCCAGGGTCGAGCGCTAGGTCGTTGGTGAGGCCGCGTGAGCGATCTTCTGGCCCATTTGGGGCTACAGATACGGTTTACTTTACCTTCTTTGTTCATTTCATTACGCACTGTAGCTAGTTGTGGATCGCGATACCCCCGTGGGATCAATGTGGATGTTGGACTATTCGATAGCTCCTTTGGATATGCGTTTTGTTCTTATTTCTCGGCTTGGCCGCTTTTAAACTACAAATTCTGTGGACTTATGTGGTTTCGAAAATAGTTTTAATAACACCTGATGTCGAGTGGGCATCGCTTTCAAAATCCTGTGGTTTTATCCTTTCAAAAATAGCCGGCCTCTTTGCTGCTTGTGGAAATTGATTGCATATCGTTGGAAATTGTTGTATGTGATTGGCAATCGGTCTAGTGTGGTTAAAGGCATGTTTGTGCGAACTTCGTAATCAGGACGCCGTGCATATACAAAGGAGACTCTGCCTTGTTGCAGAGTGAATTTGTACATGGGGCGGGTCTGGGCACGCACTGGGGGAGATTTGTTTCAAAAAATATATATATATGTAGAAATTTGGGAGCGTCGGCGGCTTCCTTTCCGCGCGTAAAAACCCCCCGGGGCGTGACAGATTAAGATGGTATCAGAGAAAAACAACTCTGACTACAGTAGACGTTGTCCAACATCCACGGGGTATATCATCACTAGCTACTAACCAATGAAATGATCAGGGTATAGATGCGTAGAGATGCGAGAGTGCGGGATTGTTCAGTTTGTGTTTTTCGGTTTAGCTCGGGTGATGTGCTAGTGTAGTCGAGTTAACTTGGAGGTTGGGGTCGGGGCCGGCTGCCACCGGAGCCTTGATGGCTGCTATGAATCAGTGGTTTAGGCAACCAATACAGGACACGGTGGATGTACTGACGATGTTCATGCACTTGCTGCGGCTGCTAGTACCGCAGATCGCAGCGCCGATTTTCGTTTTCCCGAACCCCCTTTCCTTCGCCGACGTTCTGGTCATCGTTAGTAATGGTGGTGGGTGGTAGTGTAACCCACCGGTGTTGGTCAGTGTGTCGGCCGTTTCGTCGGTCGTGATTAACCAAATAGCCTTTTGCCTAAAATAGTACCTCCTGGGTCCTCGGGTGTTAGGCTACAGCGGCTAGTCGGCCGATCCGCTTAGCATCTTGGACAAGGCAGGGGTGGGAGCGAGGACTCTTCCCCTACGGTTGTTACCCATAGTTCGACCTTTTACTGTAGTCACTGCGATGGTTGTAGAGATCGCCGCGATTGGGGGTCTTGGGGTGCTCCTTTGGATCGAAAAAAAAAGAGACCCCCAGGGCTAGTAAATCTTGTCCATTTGGGCTCGATTTTGGTTAGAGAGACCGTGTCTCGCTTCGCACAGGTACGCGTTAGCGGCGACTATCTGGGGGTTTTAGCTTTTGACGCTGGGTGATGCCCGGTAGCTCTGGGTTGGGTCCCTGTCCCCTGCGAGAGAGGGCCGTCTAGGTTGTCCTACGGGTGGGTGAGCGCGTGTTCCCTCGAGTGCGCTTGGAAACCTAGGCAACCTTTTTGGGCAGGTCTTTCTCGCCATTTTCGCTGCATGTTTTCTTCTTGACCCGATAGGGTTCGGATGGATAGTCGATGGTACCTGGAGGCCGCTGTTTTAGTAGGCTTTGAGCTTAGAAGTTCCCTAGTGGGGGTGTCGCAGTTTGGTTTGGAGTTTTACCGCTCGATTCGATGCCCGGTGCTTGGAGGGGCAACGGATTGGAATCAAGCGTTAGCGGTTAATCAGAATTTCGCACCCTATCAGTGCCGGGACGAAGGCAGGACCTGACCTTGTGAGCTTTGTCGCCAGCTTTCCGTGACCGAGGCATAACCATATGGCTTGGTTGTGAGCGTTTTCCGGTCTTTGATCGTGTGAGGCAGGTGTGGGTCACGGGGATCTGTCGACTGCTTGGAGCTTTGGCACGGGTTACTTTTCGGCTAGGATGCCTTGTACGTAGCCCTTTCTGTGGGGTGGACCTTGTGGTAGGCCTTAGAGCCAAAGCCTAACTCTAGTTTTGACCGTCGCCCCGACCGAACGGACCGTCGATGTGGGTAATCCGGGACGGGAGATATGCTCCGAACTTGCGACCCGTGTTGGTGACGGGTGGAGGTGGCCCGTGATGGTGACGGGTGGGAGCGGCCCGTATTGGTGACGGGTGAGTTCGTTGCTCTCAGGGGAGTTTTCTGGTTGTTAGTAACCCAGCCTGTTTAGCTGGCACCTCTTGGAGCCTCGTGAGGGTGTTAGTGTGGTCTTTCCCTTGTTGTCGGGTTAGTCGTGTTGGACCTTTAGGGACTCCTCGGTGCGGACTGGGAGGTATGACTGGGGTACCTCGACGCGTCGCGAGACCCTTGTTGCTGACTGTTCGACGTCGGCAGAGGTGGTCTGCGGGCCGGTGGTGTCGTGACGGGAAACTCCAAGTCGGGAAACGGGAATGCGATGTGGTGCCGGACAGGGTTCGGTTTATGAGGTATCAGGCGGGGGTGTAGCCACCCGGTTTGTCTGGGCCTAGCAACCCGACCCGCTGCATCGCTTAGAGACACCTCAGTCGTAAGGATTACTTACAACGTCTTCCCGACTGAATTGCCGGGGATACCCCCGAGCGAGGGGTCGTCTTCCCCTTCGAGCTTCCACCAAGCACGCAACCTATCACTTAGACGCCTTACTGTTTTGGTTTTGGGGAATTGAGGGAACTCAAGGCGCAACTAGGAGACATTCTAGACAAGGAGTTCATCAGGCCGAGGGTGTCGCCTTGGGGGCGCACCCATTCTCTTCGTGCGAAAGAGGGACAGAATCTTACGCCGGCACATCAACTACAGGAAGATGAACAAGGATACAATGAAGAACAAGCCCAGGATTTGTGACCTCTTCAACCAACCGCGAGGAGCACTTGCGGATTACCCTTCTAAATCTCAGGGACCAAAAGCTGTTTGCTAAGTCTAAGAAATGCGAGTTCTGACTTCGTTAAGTGGGTTTTGGGAGCACATCGTGTCAGCAACGGGAATCGCAGGGAATGTGAGCGGAACTGGCCGACACGCGCTTCGGAATTGGTAGCAGTCGTATTCGCTATAAAGCTTTGGAGACACCACCGTCTGGAGTTCACCGTGAAGTGTTTTCGAATCGCCTGAGCCTTAAGTTTGGTTCACATAGGAATAGTTGTTTGCGGCAGAAGCGCTGGTTGGAGTTACTGAAGGACTCGACTTGTCCATTCAGTATCACCCTGGAAAGCAAGTGTAGTGGCAGATGCCTTGAGCAGAAAGGGTCAAATCGAGGAGAAACCGATAAGCGCGATTCTCCAGCAGGACCAGTACGGTTGCGCGACCCTTGTCCTTAATGGTCGAGCCAACCCTATTAGAGAAATCCTGGAAGGCAGAAAACTGGCGTACGGATACAACTCGTTCGAGACAAGACCCCCCGGACCACGCCAGCGACCTTTCGGCGAGTGCGAACGACGTAATACGTTCCGACGGCGGATTTGCGTGCCCAAGCTGCTAGAGTTAAAGGAAGAGATACTGTCAGAGGCGCACTGCGCTTCCTTTGCGGCGCACCCGGGTGACACGAAGATGTACAAGGACCTCAAGCATAATTCTTGGTGGACTAAACTGAAAGGGGATGTAACACATTTCGCTGCTCGCTGTTTGGTTTGTTAACAAGTAAAGGCCGAACATCAGTGCCCGGTGGGATAACTACAATCTCCACCTGTACCAGAATGGAAATGGGAGCGAATCACCAAGAAATTCGTCACGGGTTTTCCGCATCGCATCAAGGACACGATGCGGTTAGAGTTACAGTGGATCGATTAACGAAGTCGGCTCTTTCCCCACCCATCCATACGACGTGGACTAGAGACACTCGGCTTGTGTCAAACCTTTGGTAGAGTCTACAGCGAGCTCTAGGGACTGAACCACACTTCAGCACGGCGTTTCACTCCCAAACCGACGGACAACCCGAGCGAGTGATCCGAATCCTCGAAGATATGCTCCAAGCCTGCGTACTTGATTTGGGTGATGGATGGTCACTGCTATCGAGCTCAGAGAGGACCTGGGCTTCGATGAAATACCGGTGTGGATCTTAGCACGAGAGGACAAAAGGGTTGCGCAATTGGACGATCCCCTATGTGAAGGTGCTGTGGAGCAACCAGGAAGAATGTGAAGCGACTTGGGGACTGGCGTCAGAGATGAGAGAGTACCACCGAGGTTTACTCGTTGCGGACCAGGATTAAGTTTCGAGGACGAAACTTCTTTTAAGTGGTGAGTGATGTAGAGTCCTGGCATTCCCTTGCCCTTGCATACCTCCCTTTTATTTTGACGGGACTGTTAGGAAAACTTTTTACTGTGTTTTCTGCAATGGGCTGGCCTGGACCATGAGTATTTTTCTGCGATTGAGCTCGAAAAACGGAGGGCGGCAAAGCGAACGGATTCGGATTCTGATTTACGGATCTCCCGGAATGGGGGTCAAAGCGTTTACTTTTGAGTGGTGCATCGAAATCCGTGCTAAGTGGCCGGCACGCTTTTCGAGGCGATCGGACGGAATCCTGCTGTGATCGGACCTTTCGTCTTTTCATGTCAGTGGATTATTTTATTCATTTGGTGGTACCTCGATCTTACGGTTTTCGTTTTGGGTCCTAATTAAATATTTTTTTTCAGTTGATTAAGGAGGGGTTGAAATTAGAGAATTTCTGGGCAGACCATCGGGGCGCGCAGGTATTTTTAGGTGTTAGAGCTCGCGAAACGGTGAACGGTGGCGCGATCGGATTTGAATTCCGACCCCGGGATCTCCCAGAAATAATTTTTGAAGTTTTCTATCAGCTTGGGTGCATCGAAATGCGTGCCGGCGATCGGCACGTTTTCGAGGCGATCTGGACCCCTCGTTCTATTTCAAAATGGCTAGGGTTGTTGACCTAGGGATAATTTTAAGATCTCTTCGTATAAGTTAAACCGAAGGGGGGTGAGGAGGGGAAAAACCCTTTTTCCCCTTTCTCAAGAAACGGCGTGCGAAACCGAGGCGACGAGACGGGAAGGGAGAAGAAGGAACTGCCAGGGACCGATCGAGCAAGGACGGCCGATCCTCCTTCCTCCTCCTCCGTCGGCGGAATTAAGGTGGGAGGTTCGAGTTTTCTTTTCGGTTTGTCCGTCTTGGGGGTTCCGGTGGAGGTCGCGGCGATATGGGTCGTTGAACGGGAGGCCACCGCCGCCGTGGTTAAACGGGAGGCCGCCGCCGCCGTTGTGGTACTCGCGGGGTCGCCGCTGCAGTCGCCGTGTCTGTGGGGTCATCGCCGGAGCCGCAGGGGGTCAAAATCTAGGGTTACTGTTCACGGCGGTACGGCCAAACCCATCGCGGTCCACCTGGCCAGGCGTGCGCTCGGCGCACGCCCCCGCGACCCGCGGGCGCGGACCCGGCGCACGGGCGCATGCGCCGGCCCGGCCCGCAAGCGCGGTGCACGCCCTAGGCGTGCACCCGGCGCTCGCCGCGGCAGCCGCGCGGTATGGACCCGGTCCGCACCTTTCCCCCGTGCGCGGCCCGGCCCAAGCCGCACCGGCTCACCCTGCTGGGTGTGCACCCGGTCCGCGACCGCCAGCACCGTGGCCGTGAGCCCGGTCCGCGACGCTGGCCGTGCTCCAGCGGCTCACCGAGCAGTGCACCCAGTCTGCGCCGCGGCCGCCCGCTGCCGTGGACCCGGTCCACGCCTGGACCCGTGCACCCGACTGCAGCCAAAGAGCCCGGAAGCTCCGTTTTTGGCCCGTTTCGCCCCATTTTTGAGTGTTTTTGACCGCGACGACGTTTTTTAATATTATTTTTCCTACTTCAGTTTTGCGGGCGCAAGGTTGGCGTGTTCTAACTGGAATTTCCCCGCACACCCTTTTTCTTCGCGTTCCAGGTGGGTACCCCTTAGAACGTCTTTGTGTATGGTTCCGTTCTTGCTATTTATATCTTGTAAGGGGTGACGTGGACCTCCGGGTTTAATGATCGTCGCGGCGGGAGACTGGATGGGCGGTTCGCCTCTCCGAACAACAGTAGGGTTGTTTGGAGTATACGGGCGACGAGGACGGTGATCGTTGCGACCAGTCGGACGTCGGAAGGTGGGTTCCTTTCCCGACGGTTATTGAGTTGGGAAGCGAGGACAATTGGTAAGAGCCAAGGTTTGACGCATTAGAATGTTGCTAACCCCCGCTTATGCTTACGTTTTTATTATCACCACGTCGATGGCGACTAAGGGTCGCTGTGCTCGACGACACACCATGTTCTGGGAGATGGCCGAGGTAGGTGCTCGGTCTGGTTTATCGAGGTTGGTGCTCGGTTTGGTTAACCGAGGTTGGTGCTCGGTCGAGGCTCTTGTTGCTACACGCACACCGGCGGTTTGGCCACCGCGAGGGTGTGCTTTTCCGGAAAAGTGGTAATGGTGACCCGTGTACCCCACGTGATGGTGATGTTAGGAATGGGGGCCCCCGTGGGTGGGGTGTGAGCGGTGATGCCGAGGCGGGTGCTCGGCGGCCGAGGAAGGTGCTCGGCAGGGGTTTCCGAGGCAGGTGCTCGGTGTGGTTGCCGGGGGAGGTGCCCGGATTTGTTTGCACAAGGTTCTGCATTGTATTGTTTACACGGGGTGCTGCGTTGTACGGGTTGCACCGGGTGCTTCATTGGTGATTGCTCTGGTTCTTATCGTGGTTTGCCTTACCTTAGCCTTTATTGTTTTTATTATTATTTCTGGTCACTGACTCCCCACTCCGTGACAGGTTCGCCCAGTCCGCCCAGGGTCGAGCGCTAGGTCGTTGGTGAGGCCGCGTGAGCGATCTTCTGGCCCATTTGGGGCTACAGATACGGTTTACTTTACCTTCTTTGTTCATTTCATTACGCATTGTAGCTAGTTGTGGATCGCGATACCCCCGTGGGATCGATGTGGATGTTGGACTATTCGATAGCTCCTTTGGATATGCGTTTTGTTCTTATTTCTCGGCTTGGCCGCTTTTAAACTACAAATTCTGTGGACTTATGTGGTTTCGAAAATAGTTTTAATAAAACCTGATGTCGAGTGGGCATCGCTTTCAAAATCTTGTGGTTTTATCCTTTCGAAAATAGCCGGCCTCTTTGCTGCTTGTGGAAATTGATTGCATATCGTTGGAAATTGTTGTATGTGATTGGCAATCGGTCTAGTGTGGTTAAAGGCATGTTTGTGCAAACTTCGTAATCAGGACGCCGTGCATATACAAAGTAGACTCTGCCTTGTTGCAGAGTGAATTTGTACATGCGGCGGGTCTGGGCACGCACTGGGGGAGATTTGTTTCAAAAAAAAATATATATGTAGAAATTTGGGAGCATCGGCGGCTTCCCTTCCGCGCGTAAAAACCCCCCGGGGCGTGACAAGAAAGCCCGATCCTCCCAATCTGATGCAACAATAACCACCCGGTCGACCGCTCAAAGTCCGCGGTCGCCGCAATACCCTGCCATCAAGCCCAGCCTATCCTATATCCCAAGAATCTGACTACACTATCCCAAACCCCCTGCTCGCACCCGAGCTACAAATACCAAGAGTCTAAAATGAAAAGGAGAAAAGTATAAAGCATGGTTTCTCCTAAGTCAAATTCCAATATGCATATAGTGTAGCAGAAAAAGGTGGCCTATCTAGGTGACCATACAAGCATGCAAATGTCCCAAGATGATAAAAAGAAAATAGGTGTCGATGTTCTTACATTTATTAGAGCATGCTATTCCAATATATTGATGATTGCATAAGAACATTAAGTGCAACACAGCCTATGCCTGTCAATACCACATACACGATGCTCACAAAGTATAAGATAAGGAAGTGCCACACCTAATCAAAATCACATAAGATGGTACAACACTTGTCAAACCTTACCCTCACACATGAATATGCTTAGGATCATTTAACATTGGTTAATCATAGACATTCAATCATGCATCGCCAATGAAAAGTCTAAGGCTCCACAACCTTCATTGATCTCACATAGGATGAACATAGGATCTACCAACAACATCCAATCTCATTTGGAGGAATTAGGGGTCATGAACAATGCTTAGTCTCATAAGGAGTAGGCCTCAACTCATAATGATATCCATCTTATCATGAATGAATTGAAAATCAAAGGCATTGGTCATTCTCACATCAACTAGATCAATAACCAACATCAACACCCATTTTCTCATAAACTAGATCAAAGATCAATCAACTAACCATTTTCTCATAGATAGATTATGAATCAACATCTATGCCCAACATCACATATTGAAGGATAAGGATCAACAACTATAATTCATATCACCAAGTGGATACATTATTCTCATATAGATATGTCAAGAATCATTTAACATATAACCTCTCATAACATAGGCTCAAGAATCATCAACAAGATCACCCTGACATACCCATGATAGCCATTCACACTTAGCCCATATGACATTCACATAAAGCCACAATAACCCTTCTCACATAGCAACCATGTCCTTCTCACATCAACCAACCCAACATTCACACTTGAGTTAATTAACCATTCGCATATAGCAACCAAAATTATTCTCTCATAAATTAAGCAAGTCCTCTTCATACAATAGCCAATCCTTCACATACATCAACCAAAATCATTCTCACATGAATCAAGTTAACCATTCATCACAAAGGGTAGGCTAAAAATTAATTTTTCCAATTATTCTCACATAGCCATAAATTTAAGGATGATCGCTTATAATTGCTTCATATGAGATAATGCAACGTCAATCAACTATTCATTCACATGTGTATACACTGAGGATCAATTAACATAATCAAAACATGGATATCCAAGCATATTATACCAAGGAGAAGAGAACAACAATCAACTATGCCATGAGAGAAATCAATAGCCCGAGTGGGTAAATCGTTGTTTTCGGCAAAGCACAACCACCCACCTGAATCTTGACGATCCGATGCCCGATCTGGCTGAATTTTGGCGTGAGTAATCCTTATCCTCTCAGGAGTCCGATGCCGTGAAAATCATCCAAATCCACCTCGTGGATTGGGCGTAATCACTGAAACAATGCACACTGCGCACTCAAATTCCAGAATTTCAGCAAGTGCAATAAGGTTAAATAAAAAGTATGTGCAACCTCAAATACCTCAAAATGAAGTTCCTAGCAGTAAAACAAAGATGTCCACTTCATACAAATATCTTCAAGTCCTCAAAAATCCACCATTGATTTCCCTTAACATTCAAATGAAGCAAAAATCACAATGCTATCCAAAAACTGCTAACATAAACTTGCTAGCATTTCCCAGCTTAATTAGGGGCTTTTCCAAAGGGATTTATCCACAGATTACAAAAGGAAATTTGCTCACCTTGAAGTTAAGAAGAAGTCCCAACTTGAATTTCTGAAAAAGACCTTGTATCCACAAAGTTATCTGCATTCTAAGGTGCATTGCTCAAATCAAAACTAAAATAGGGACTGCAGTAATCCATATAACAACACTTGAAGGCATCGTTTGGTAACGGGGATAAGGGGGGACTAATCCCTTATCCCCGATCCCATTCCCAAACGGGAATTAAAAAAGATGGAATTGGAATTCCAGAATATCTGGAATAGCAAGGATGGGGGTGGGAATTGGAATTCCCACCCCCACCTGGAATTGGGCTCGTCCCATTCCTGGCACGAGAATTGATGAGTGTTGACAGGCTTTTCTGCTTGGGATTCCATCTTCTCCCACCTTCATCTTCATCCCCTCTTCTCTTCATCGCTTCCGATCTCCCTTTCTTCATCACTTCTTCGGATCTCCGATCTCCGATCTCCCTCGCGGCCCCCCTCCGGCAACCCTTTCCCCTCTGCGGCCCCTCTGTGGCACCTTCTCCGCAGCCGCGGCTCCCTCTGCGGCACCTTCTCCACGTCTCGGCCCCCTCTGCGGCAACTCCTCCGCACCGCCGCCCCCTCTGCGGCCCCTCTGCGGCACCCCTCTCTCCTCTGCGGCAACCCACTTCGGCCCCATTCCTGGCACGGGAATCGAGAGAAGTGACCGGCTTTTCACTACTTCGGATTCCATCTTCTCCCTCGGCCCTTCATCTTCATCCCCTCCATCTCTTCATCGCTTTCGATCTCCCATTCTTTATCGCTTCGGATCTCCGATCTCCGATCTCCCTCGCGGCCCCCCAGCGGCAACCCTGCCCCCTCTGCGGCACATTCTCTGCGCCGCGGCCCCCTCTGCGGCACCTTCTCCGTGCCGTGGCCCCTTCTGCGGCACCTTCTCCGTGCCGCGGCCCCCTCTGCTGCCCCTCTACGGCCCCTATGTGACACCTTCTCCGCAGCCGCGGCCCCCCCTGCTGTACCTTCTCCGCGCCGCCGCCCCTCAAAAATCTCTGCGGCAACTCCTCCGCGTTGCGGCCCCTCTGCGGCACCTTCTCCGCGCCGCAGCCCCCTCTGCGGCACCTTCTCCGTGCCGCGGCCCCCTCTGCGGTAACTCCTCCGCGCCACCACCCACTCTGCGGCCCCTCTGCGGCCCCTCTATGGCACCTCTGCGGCCCCTCTGTGGCACCTTCTCCGCAGCCGCGGCCCCCTCTGTGGCACCTTCTCCGCGCCGCGGCCCCCTCTGCGGCAACTCCTCCGCACCGCCGCCCCCTCTGCGGCCCCTCTGCGGCACCTCTGCGGCCCCTCTGTGGCACCTCTGCGACCCCTCTGTGGCACCTTCTCCGCAGCCGCGGCACCTTCTCCGCGCCGCGGCCCCCTCTACGGCAACTTCTCCGCGCCGCCGCCCCCTCTGCGGCCCCTCTGCGGCAACTCCTCCGCGCCGCCGCCCCTCTGCGGCCCCTCTGCAGCAACTTCTCTGCGCCGCTGCGCTCTTGAGCACTTGCTTCTTATTATTCCAGGTTTGGAATATTTCACAACAAAGGTATGCCCTATGACTGCCTTAATCTATGCTTCGATTCACTCTATTGCCATATTATTCCAGGTTGTAATCGTATTGACAAAATTTGTGTGCTGATGCCTATCACCCTATTGCCATATTATGTGATGTTTGGGTGTTATTATTCCAGGTTGTATGTGTGCTGATGCCTATCACCCTATTGCCATATTAACTTATGTAGAATTATTGGTTGTGACCTTGTTGCCAACATATGTGATGTTTGTGTGTATGCGCCCTATTCCCTGTTGGCATTTTATGAGATGTGTGTGTATGCAGCCTATCCCCTGTGGCTTCAGATATGGACGATGATGACGATTGCCATAGGTATTTGATGGATTGGCATATTTATTAGAATTTACTGCACCCCCATACTAATTGGCAATCAATTGAGTCAAAAAATATTTTATATAAATTATAAACAATCGGGTGATAGGCATTATACACACGAACAACACATAATTACAATAGGGTGACAACCAGCACATATTATGGCAACAACCTCGCAATAGCGTCTCCACCAGCACAAAAACTGGGCATACATATATTAGCGGAAAACTGTCTTTGTTGGATAATTGCGAACATGAAGGACGATGATAACGATTACCATAAGTATCTGATGGACGGCCACTGGCATTAAAAAGCCAATGCAACCCCATACTATGTGGCAATCAATTGAGTCCAATACTTAATTACAATTTCCCTCTATTTCTACTTTACTTATTGGTATCATTGTGCCTTCAAATACATCATATAACTCTTATTCCAGATGCGTCCCGCCAAGAAACACACCAAGCATCAAGCCAGAAAAAGTGTGGCTTTCGACCCACTATCTATGTAGGGCCCCTGAACCCCATGCAGCTTTTTCCCCCGTGAATCCACTGTGTAAACACCTGTTGATGGTGTATTTGGCCCATAGTGCATCAAAAGGATGCCACAGATGGACCCTGTGGGCTATTGTTAGCTGTGTTGGCCTTCGGCTGCTTTTGCCGAATTTTAGAAAAGGTTTTAGGCCAAACGGAGGTTGGATTTGGATTCAGCGCGAAAAAACGCTTGAAAATGACTTTTTGTTTGCTAAATTCTCAGTCCGGATGCCCAAAAACGGACTCCCGGAAGTTTTACAGCTTTTCTGGTGCATGGGGGAGCCGTGGACCGGCGAGGGTGCCACGTGGCAGGCCCTGATTGGCCGGCGCATGCGGCTGGGTCCGCGGAAAGCAGGGGAATGGGCCGGGGTGCACCGCGGAGCGCGTGGATCGGCGGGTGTCCACCTGACAGCGTCTGATTGGGCGGCTCTGGTGCGCTCGGTCTGCGGGAGTGCGCGGGGAGGCATGGACCGGGGGCGCGCCACGTGGCAGCACCGGATAGGCGGGCTCACGGGCTCGCGGTCCACGCGACGCGCGGGGCAGGTGCGGGGCAGGTGGCCGTACGCGGGACAGGCGCGGGCGATGTGGGCAGCGCCACGTGGCGCCCGCTGATTCGCGGGCGCCACCCACCGGGTTGACGCGGGCAGGGACACGTGGCACCCTCCGCGGCAGCTTGCACAGCTGCCGCCTGTTCGGGTGACACGCGGCGGGCCCAGAGGCGGGTCGGACGAAGCGCGGATCCCGTCCGACGGCGCGTAGCGGGCCGGGCCGCACTGTGCGTGCCCGAAAACCATGGGCCGGGCCGCACTGTGCGCACCCGAAATTTCCGGGCGCCCGAAACCCGGGATACATTGGGAATTTTCCCAATTGTTTTTCCTCTGTCTATAAATAGCAGCCCGAGCCCTCTTCTTTGGCTCTTTTCTCTCAACCCACACACCATCTGCCCGAGCACCCTTAAGAAGATTTGTTCACCTTCGAATGCTTGTTCATCCTGCAGAGTTTTAGGATTTTAGGAGCACGCATCCCAAGGTTCTGGATTTTACGGCGCGGCGCGACGTTGCATTTCCTGCGTTCTCCTTTGTCGCAGCGGCAGTGTTTTGGCTCCCCTGGGCTACCCCGAGATCCTTTTTCTGTGATTCTTGCGTCGACAGACTCCTAAGAGGTAGGGCTTCATCTTTTGTATTGACCGCACTTTCCCGTTTCGAGGCTTTGGCACGGATCCCGAGGCAACACAGTGACCCCTTTTTCTGTATGGATTTCTGTGACAGCAGCTGAGTATTTTGGCCATATCTTCGCGCACGAGTGTCAGACGGAAACGTGCTTATACAACTTTTTCATCTACGGATCGCAAGGGACGCGCTCGTATTTTTTTTGGAATTTTCTGAGATTTATTTCGAGGTGAAAATCCCTGTTTTCTCTGTGAATAGTGTACAGTTTTTAGCACAGATTTTTGTATGAGTGTACCCCCTTGCCGAATTTATAACTTGACTTACCGAACTCAGATTTGGGCGTGCAAGCTACTGTTGCGAAGCTATCGACGCGAGGATCGCCGTGATATTTTTCTGGGAATTTTCTAGGCACTTTCTGTAGGTGAAAATTTAGCAGTTTTGGGATAGATGTTGTATGTGATTATAAAAGCAGTATTTGGGAACTTAAGTGTTTTTAGTGGACTTTGTATTGTGCCAGGAGTGTTACGGGTGTGCTGAACTTGTTGGAGCAAGGGATTAGAGTTTTGGTATTTTCAGCTGTACGGAGTTGGACAGTTAGCACTTCAGGTGGGTGGTTGTTGTACTCCTCTCCTTTGATATGCCCACTAGGAACATCAGAGTGTTCCCATGTTATTGATGTTAAACTATTTGTTGGTAGCCTTGCATGCTCTAGGGAACTAGTTAATGGCTAGATGATCCTTGTTGATATTGCTGACAGCATGATTATTTATTTAGTCACTCATTTATTCTGGACTGCATGTTTAGGGGCGAAATAATAATATTGAGGACTGCAAAATTGATGATTATTCATATGAGACTGTCACCTTAGCTTATGTCACTCTAAACTGATTATTCTTGAAAAATGGATAAAATATTGGGACAATGCATGTTTAAACTGGTCACTTGGCTTAGTCATCTTTTTACTGCTACACGATTTTTGGGACTTGACTTAGGAGAAACCATGTTTTATTCCTTTCTTTCTCCTATTATCTAGACTTGAGGCATAGTGCTCGAGTTCGAGCGGGGGTTGGATAGTGTAGTCAGGTGCTGGAGATTTGGGACAGGCTGGGCTTTATGACAGGGTATTGCGGCAACCACGGATCTTGGGTGGTTGACCGGATTGTACTATTGCATCAGATTGGGTGATGGGGATCGGGCTTTCTTTGGTGGAGGGTTTTCCCACTTCGTTGAGTCTTGATCCAGTCCTGCTATATCAGGTTACTTGTGGTTACTTATTTTTCTCGTGTGGGTCGCTCCCCACGAGTGCCACTCCGGAGTGCGCGGCAGACAGACTTTGAGTCCTGGGGACTCCTTTGCTTCGGTGTTATGCGTAGGCTGGCATACCCATCGCGGCAGAGCAGGCAGTGCCAGTGTCCACTGGCGGTCAGATTGGGTCGTTTTGACAGGCTTCTTGATACTGATGCATACTTGTTCCATCTTTGTTGGGTTATCATGTAGAGGCATATCAGGGATAGCATTTTATCAGTTGTCATATTTGTCTTCACCCCCTTTCTTTTCCTTTCCCTTTTTGCCTCTGATCACCTAGTGGGCATGTCTGAGCTGATGCTTTACCCACTAGGGGAGGCTACTGTTTATAGTAGTACTTACCCCCATTGTCTTTTCTTGTTTCTTTCTTTCCCCTTGTTTTGCAGAGTCCTCTGTGGGAGTTGCTGGGCCGTCAGCAGCTGAGCGAGGTAAGAGGATTGCGGACTAGTTAGCGAGCCACTGGGGGATGTAGCTGGAGTTTTTGGTCACCCGGTCTTCTCAGACAGTTTTTATTATTTCTTTTTGGGTCTGGCTTCTGCCAGCTGTTTGTATATTTGTGGTGAGCTGGGAGAGATATCTGTATTTATTTTCACTGTTGTACCTTATTTACTTCCAGCTTCTGTCTGAGATACAGTAGTTTTAGTTTAGCTCTGATTATTATGCTCTTTTATTATCATCTCTTATATCTGAGCAGGTTACCGACGCTTCGTGTACGCGGGAAATACCGCATGCACGGCGGATCTGTGGACGGGCCCGGGTTCTGGTTTACACCCGGGGCGTGACAGATTAAGTTGGTATCAGAGCTTAGGGATAGGTCAGTTGGGACTTAGGAAACCCTAGGCTTTTGGACAGACCCTAGGATGATAGGGCGTGAGTGGCGTGACATTTTGCGAAAGTCGGTGATTTTTACAGTTGACTCTTCCTGTGAGTGAAGAGGGATCGACATAGCCTATTTCTGTTGAACCATTATGTTGGCTGCAGACAACATAAGGTTACAGAAATAGGAGGATGTCTTTTGACTTTCGCTAGATTGGGTCGTGTGGGGTTTTGTTGCTGATGTTTGGTTTCTTGTGGCAGGATGCCTCCTCGACGCCGGATTCCTACTCGGGGTGCCCCTTCACCCCCTGACGAGCCAGAGCAGTCCAGACCCTCTGAGCTTACTGAGTTGAGGGCCTTGGTGGCCCAGTTGGCGGAGGGTCAGCGCCGCCAGGAGCAGAGGATTGACCAGCTGCTTGCCCAGAGAGAGGCACCACCCCCGATGTTCCTGAGGCCCCTGTGCCTCCTGTTGCACCTTCTGTGCCGTCGGCGCCATCTTCTAGTAGCGGGGCTCCAGGAGCCATTCAGCCTTTGACTGCGGAGGAGGAGCAGGACATTGCTGACAAACTCTCCAAGTTTGTTCAGCGGGGACCGCCTAGATTCTCAGGGCGGGATGCTCAGCCTTGGGATGTTGGGAGATGGCTTTCAGCGATGGAGAAGCTTTTTCGGGACTTTTTCATCGATCCGAGGTATCGAGTGCACATGGCAGTGCACTGTCTGGACGGAGATGCAGATGCTTGGTGGCAGCGGGTAGAGCCACTGGAGTTTCGGGTTACCCGACAGCTGCCTTGGGAGGAGTTCCGGCGGATGGTGTTGGACACCTATTTTTCGACCAGTGTGAAGAGGAAGTTGGAGGACGACTTGAAGAATCTGCAGCAGGGCGATCGATCGGCTCATGCCTATTTCCAGGAGTTCATGGAGTTGCTGAACTGTGTGCCCTTCGTCGCTCGTGACGGTCCGCACCAGGTAGAGTTGTTTGAGGCAGGCCTCCGTCCAGAGATTTACACACTTGTGCATGCTCAGAGATTTCAGACCCTGGAGGCAGCCGCAGAGCATGCACAGTGGGTGGAGAGAGGAGATCAGGTGGTGGCCAGACGGAGGGCCGCGGTCGCGCAGAGTTCCGACAGGAAGCGACCGGCCCCAGAAGACGGGGGACAGGCCAGCTCATGGAGACCGCCACGGCCGCCGCAGTCCCAGTCTTATGGCCATGGGCGATCTGAGAGGAGAGGGCCTGGTGGACCCCAGAGACCGCAGCAGCACCAGCAGCAGAGGTCGCAGCCGAGGCAGCAGAGATCTCAGCAGCAGTCCTCGAGGCAGCAGCAGCAGCAGCCGAGACAGCCCCGATCTTCTAACTGATGTATCTTCTGCGGGGGTCAGCATGCCGCCGTCACTTGTGATCAGAGATGGGGTCGATGCTTTCGTTGTGGACAGCCGGGGCATGTGCGAGCTACCTGCCCCCTTACTACTTCCTCGGCACCTTCTTCGGCATCGGCTCCATATTCCCCTCAGCAGCAGCGCCACCAGCTCAGCGGCCTTATGCTCCAGTGAGCAGGCCGTCCACCTCCTATCCTACAGATTCCCGACCTCCAGCACCGAGCAGGCGGGTGTATGCCGCCCAGTTAGCAGATTCTTCAGCGGCAGATCAGGTGGTGGCAGGTATTATTCTACTCTTTGGTATTCGGACTCGCACTTTATTTGACACTGGAGCTTCGCATTCTTTCATTAGTCGAGCATTTGCATCCCTTCATGGTCTAGAGATAGAGTCCTTGTCTCATGCATTAGAGGTGCGGATTCCTGATCACGTTTTGCTTGTCGAGGAGCGTTGTGTGGCTTGCCCGGTACAGTTGGGGCCTTGGATTTTGCCTGCAGACTTGCTTGTCTTGCAGCAGCTCCAGGATTTTGACTTGGTGCTAGGGATGGATTGGCTGTCACGGTATTCCGCCACTATCGACTGCAGAGAGAGGACGGTGACCCTTCGCGAGCCAGGACAGGAGGAGTTCATCTTCAGAGGCTGCCAGAGCACGCTGTTCGCAGCGACCATTTCCTCGGCGAGAGCTAGGAGGATGATGAGCAGAGGTTGCACTGCCTTTTTGGCCACTGTGGTGGAGGTGCCTACGGCGGCACTGGGACTCGAGGATATCCCTATTGTCTGAGAGTTCCCAGATGTGTTTCCCCCAGAGTTGACGACGATGCCGCCGGAGAGGGAGATTGAGTTTGTGATTGATGTGGTCCCTGGGACTGCACCAATCTCAAAGGCACCCTATAGGATGGCGCCAGCCGAGTTGAGGGAGTTGAAAGCCCAGCTTCAGGATCTTTTGGATAGGGGCTTTATCAGACCCAGTGTTTCTCCGTGGGGAGCGCCTGTGTTGTTTGTGAAGAAGAAGGATGGGTCACTCCGGTTGTGTGTGGATTATAGGGAGTTGAATAAAGTGACCATCCGGAACAAGTATCCCCTCCCCCGGATAGATGATTTGTTTGATCAGTTGCAGGGAGCGTCTGTGTTCTCGAAGATTGATCTGCAGTCCGGTTACCACCAGCTGAGGGTGAGGGCCGAGGACATCTTCAAAACGGCTTTCAGATCGCGGTACGGGCATTATGAGTTTACTGTGATGCCTTTCGGGTTGATAAATGCCCCTGCCGCATTTATGGATTTGATGAACAGGATATTTCAGCCGTTTTTGGACCGGTTTGTGGTGGTGTTCATAGATGATATTCTGATCTACTCCCGGAGTGATCTGGAGCACGAGGAGCACTTGAGGACTGTGCTACAGCTTCTGCGAGAGAAGAAGCTGTATGCCAATTTCAAAAAGTGCGAATTTTGGCTCCGGGAGGTCGCCTTTCTGGGTCATGTGGTTTCAGCTGCTGGAGTGGCGGTGGATCCGGCCAAGGTGGATGCTATTCGAGATTGGCCGAGGCCGACGACTATCACCGAGGTGCGGAGCTTTCTTGGGTTGGCGGGCTACTATCGGCGTTTTGTGAAAGGCTTTGCGAAGCTTTCCTCTCCCCTCACCCGTCTGACCAGGAAAGGGGTTAAGTTCGTTTGGAGCGAGACTTGCCAGAGCTGTTTTGAGAAGCTGAAGCAGAGGTTGATGACCGCCCCAATTTTGGCTCTCCCTGTTATGGGAGAAGGATTTGTGATTTACAGTGATGCCTCACATAGTGGTCTGGGGTGTGTGTTGATGCAGCATGGTAGGGTGATTGCCTATGCTTCACGGCAATTAAAGGACTATGAGAAAAATTACCCTACTCATGATCTTGAGCTGGCAGCGGTGGTGTTTGCTCTGAAGCTGTGGCGGCATTACTTATATGGAGAGCATTGCGAGATATACACCGACCATAAAAGCTTGAAGTATTTGTTCACTCAGAAGGAGCTGAATTTGAGGCAACGCCGGTGGTTGAAATTGTTAAAGGATTATGATCTGAGTATCCTTTATCATCCCGGCAAGACCAATGTTGTGGCAGATGCTTTGAGCAGGAGGACGAGTCTGAGCTTATTGATCTCGCAGCAGGCGCCGTTGGTCGAGCAGATGAGGCGGTTACAGTTGGAGGTAGTATCCCCTGGGGTCTCTGCTAGACTTATGTCTATGGTCTTGTAGCCCACTCTGTTGGAGAGGATTAGGGACACTCAGAGTGAGGACCCCCACTTGACGAGGATCAGGACGCAGCTTCAGGCGGATCAGACAGGGGATTTTTCTGTGGATGACTCGGGAGTACTACGGTACAGGGGATTTTTGAGGGAGGCCCATTATACACCTTATACCATTCATCCTGGTGGTACAAAGATGTATAAGGACCTCAAGGCACATTTTTGGTGGCCCGAAATGAAGAGGGACATTGGGAGATTTTTAGCTCATTGTTTAACTTGCCAGCAAGTAAAGGCAGAGCATCGCGTTCCTGCTGGTAAGTTGCAGAGTCTTCCAATTCCCGAGTGGAAATGGGACCACGTCACTATGGATTTCGTCACTGGATTGCCGAGGGCGCAGAGCGGAGCAGATGCGATTTGGGTTATTGTGGACAGACTCACCAAGTCGGCACACTTCTTACCGGTTCAGATGACTTGGCCACTGGAGCGTCTAGCGCAGTTATATTTGGATGAGGTGGTGAGGCTTCACGGTGTGCCTGCTTCGATTATTTGTCACGCCCCGGGGGTTTGTTTTAGCGGAAACGGTTCACAAAAGGTAGGCGCGTAATTTTTTTTTTTTTTTTGAAAAATAAACCTTCTTCCCCGGCGCATGCCCAGACCCGCCGCATACACAGAATCACTCTGCAAACGGACAGAGTCTCCTCTGTATATGCACGGCGTAGCAGCTAATACAAGCCCCAAACGCAATCATCCATTCAATCACAACAGTTCTAACATACAACTATGTACCATAACTGAGTAAAAAGCACAGCCAAGAGATTTTAAAAGGATAAATCCACAGTCGTTGAAAATGGCGCCTACCCGGCGCCCAGAGTTTGAAAACGCGTTCAAAAACAGCATAAATCCACAGGGTTTGAAAACAGTGCCCACACGACACTTGAGTTTTGAAATTCGTTTTCACAATCCATAAATCCACAGGGTTTAGAAATCAGTGCCCACACGACACTTAACTGGTAGTTCGGCTTTTCACCGTAACCACTGCGATTGGTTGTAGAGATCGTCGTGTTGGGGTCTCGGGGGCTCCTTTGGTTTAGGAAGGGAGACCACCGGGGCTAGTAAATCTCCTTTATTTGGGCTCGTTTGGGGTTAGAGAGTTCGTGCCTTGCTTAGCACGAGTGTGTGTAGGTGGCGACTTTTATTGGGGGGCTTAACTTTGACGCTGGGTGGTGCCAGGTAGCTCTGAGTCGGGTTCCTGTATTCTGCGCTAGAGGGCCGGTTAGGTCGTCCTTTGGTGGTTGGCGTGTGATCCCTCGAGTGCGTTTAGTGACCCTAGGCAACTTTTGGCAGGGTTTTTCTTGCTGTTTTCGTTGCTTGTCTTCTTTCGACCCTTTAGATTTCAGATGGATAGTCTTCAGTACCTGGAGGTCTTCGTTGAACGGGCATAGAGCTTAGTTTTTTTTCTTCTAGTTGGGAGTGTCACTGTTGGTCTGGAAGTTTACCGCTCGAATCGGTGCCCGGTACTTGGTGGGGCAACGGTTTGGGACCAAGAGATAGCGGCATTTTAGAGCGTCGCACCCCGTCGGTGCCAGGTCGGAGGTAGGACCTCACCTTGTGGGTTTTGTCGCCAGCTTCCCATGACTAAGTTATAGCCTTGAGGTTTGGTTTGGGAGCGCTGTGGATGGTGATCTTTCGGGGCAGGTGTGAGTCAAGGGGGGGAATCTGGCGACTACTCGGAGTCCTGGCTCCGGTCATCTTCGGCTAGGAGGCCCTGTACGCGGCCCCTTTTTGTGGGGTAGACTTGGTGGTAGGTCTTAGAGCTGAAACCTAACGTTAGTTTCGACCGTCGCCTCGGTAGGACGGGTAGTCGGAGCGAGTGGTCCGGGATGGTGGTTATGCTCCCAGCTTGTGGCCCGTGTTGGTGACGGGTGGAAGTATCCAGCATCGGCGACGGAGGGGAGCAGCCCGTGTTGGTGACAGGTGAGTTCGTTGTCTTCAGGGGAGAAGTTATGATAGTTAGTAACCCAGCCTGTTTTGTTGGCACCGCTTGGAGCCTTGTGAGGGCGTTGTGTGGGTTGTTTTCCCCGTTGTCGGGTTAGATGTTTCGGACTTCTAAAGGATCATTGGTTTGGGTTGGGCAGTACGACTGGGGTACCTCGACGCATCGCGAGACTTTGTTGCTGACTGCTCAGAGCCGGCTGGGGTGGTGTGCGGACCGGCGGCGTCGTGACTGGGAATTCCGAGTCGGGAAGCAGGAATACGACGAGGTGCTGGCAATGGACTGGTTCACGAGGTATCCGGCGGATGTATAGCTACTTGGTTTGAGTGAGCCTGGCTCTGATACCAAATGTAACGACCCGGCCCACTAGCAATAATAACTTGTTGGGCCCAAACCACAGCCCAAAATGCTTAAGCCCAGTTATTATTACTAGTGTCCAAGTCTCATATAAACCCAATCACAATTCCATCCACATCCGATGTGGGACTATTGGGGGCGTCACAGACTCCCCCCGTTTAGGCCTGACGTCCTCGTCAGCCCAAACACACACATAGCAGCCCAAGATCACCAGGCGATGTGAGACTCGTCTCGCTAGTCTTGTCATCTAGACCCAGACTCAGCCGAGACTCGCCGCACACTTCCGGTTGGTTATTGGCTCTGATACCAAATGTAACGACCCGACCCACTAGCAATAATAACTCGTTGGGCCCAAATCACAGCCCAAAATGCTTAAGCCCAGTTATTATTACTAGTGTCCAAGTCTCATATAAACCCAATCACAATTCCATCCACATCCGATGTGGGACTATTGGGGGCGTCACATTATTTCTGATAGGGACCCGAGATTCGTGTCGCACTTTTGGGGGAGTTTACAGACGGCTTTGGGGACTCAGCTCAGGTTTAGCACCGCTTTCCACCCACAGACCGATGGACAGTCAGAGCGCACCATACAGACCCTTGAGGATATGTTGAGAGCGTGCGTTATGGATTTTGGACGAGGGTGGTACCGGCACTTATCTTTGGTTGAGTTCGCGTACAACAACAGCTATCAGGCGAGCATCCAGATGGCTCCGTTTGAGGCGTTGTATGGACGCAAGTGTCGGTCTCCCTTATATTGGAGTGACGTGGGTGAGAAGAGGACTTTGGGACCGGATTTGCTTTTGGAGGCTGAAGAAAAAGTCAGAGTTATTCGCCGACATCTTGAGACAGCCCAGAGTCGTCAGAAGAGCTACGCCGACACTCGACGGCGAGACCTGGAGTTTCAGGTGGGTGATCATGTCTTCTTGAAGGTCTCGCCCTCGAAAGGGGTCCGGAGATTTGGAGTGCGGGGGAAGCTCAGTCCCCACTATATTGGACCCTTTGAGATTCTTGGTAGAGTTGGTCCTGTGGCTTACAGAGTTGCTCTACCCCCACGCCTGGCCGGAGTTCATGATGTCTTCCACGTCTCAGCTCTGAGGAGATATGTTTTTGACCCGTCGCACGTGATTGACTTCACTTCGTTGGAGATCGGCGAGCACTTGGTCTACGAGGAGCGCCCGTTGCGGATTCTTGCTCGTGAGGTGAGGGAATTGCGCAACCGGGCCATTCCATATGTGAAGATCTTGTGGAGCAATCATGAGGAGCGAGAGGCTACATGGGAGCTGGAGACAGAGATGAGAGATGCCTACCCCTTCTTGTTCGAGGCTTCTGATTGAGGTACGTCTGCTTTGTTTATCCTTATTTCGGGGACGAAACTTTTTTTTAGTAGGGGAGGATGTAGGGCCCCTGAACCCCATGCAGCTTTTTCCCCCGTGAATCCACTGTGTAAACACCTGTTGAAGGTGTATTTGGACCATAGTGCATCAAAAGGATGCCACAGTGTCACGCCCCGGGGGTTCTAACGCGCGGAAGTTTTGAGCCACCTATGCTCCCAAAATAGTGTATTTTTTTTTCTGTCTTTCTTTAGTTTGAGAATCCGCCCCGGTGCGCGCACAGACCCGCCACATACGCAAATTCACCCCGCTGACTGGCGGAGTCTCCTTTGCATATGCACGGCGTCCCGATTACATATTCCAACACGTATAACATTAACCACAATAGTACAAGGCACAAGTGCATTCATCATACAATCACACCGCCCATATACTGGTCTATTTGAAAGAGGCCAACTGTTTGTAAAGGATAAAACATCGCAGGGTTTTGAAAGCGGCGTCCACCCGACGCCCATATTTCTTGAAAGCAGTTTTCGCAAACGATTTAAGCTTTTATTTTAAATTGGCCAAAAGTAAAGAAGGAAAGAAAGTCCACACTCATGCATCAGTCATAAAAGGAAAAGGGCAACATCCACGTCGATCCCACAGGGGTATCGCACACCACAACTAGCTAGCATAACTAATAAAGTAAAAGGGAAAAATGAGTCCACCAAGTTGTGTTACTCAAGGTTCTCTGAACGTCGCGCGCGCACGGCCTCACCAGCGTCCCTACGCTCGCCCCCTGATGAACCTGTCACAGAGTGGAAAGTCAGTGACTATAAAAAGTAAAGAATGCAATAAGGGCAAAAATAACTCAAACCACAACATCCGGAGCAACCCCTCTTTGACTCGCGCGTACGGTCGACGCCATGGTTGACCTACCCTGAATCAAACAAAACCGGGCACCTTCCCCGACCCCCACACCGGGCGCCTACCCCGGTGTCCCCTGCCGAGCCCCTGCCTCGGCCGCCGGGCACCCGCCCCGGCATCACCGCTCACACCCCCCACCCGCGGGGGCCCCCATTCCTAACGCCACCTCTGCGTGGGGTACACGGGTCACCCTTACCACTTTTCCGGAAAAGCACACCCTTGCGGTGGCCAAACCGCCGGTGTGCGTGTAGCAACAAGAGACTCATATTGAATAAGTATATCGCGAATATGTATACAGTATATAAATGGGGTTAGTATCATAAACCGCAGTTATTTAAGCTCCGTACTTGCCCGAACGTGCATAATGTATGACTTACACCTTTTCCTATACCCCTTTGGAAATTTTACCCACCTGAAGGGAAGTTTGATGGTAGATTCGTCCCGTCTGGTTCGCTCGTCGAGCTTAGAACGTCCCACACTCCTGGGGGAAAAAACAGAAAGCTCAGACCAGGACTAGAAGCAAAATTGACTAAAGATGCTGAAAGGCGGGGGAGCCCGACGCGCTTCCCGGACCCTGTGCGGTGTCCACTTTTGCACGGCACCGACCCGTGCGTAGCGCGCATAGTCCGAGGGTCGTCCTGCGCGGCCTCCCACCCCTATGCCACGCCGCCGTGCTTTCCACGGCGCGGCGACCCCGTGCGCGGGCGACCCCGCGCGGCTGCGCGTCGCGCGGCGCCCTGCCCGCGGCGGCCGACGCGCGCGGGGCCGCCGCGGGCAGGGCGCCGCGCGGGCGCCCCGCCCGCGGCGGCCCCGGGCGCGTCGGCCGCGCGGGCGCCCCGCGCGCGGACGAGCCCCGCCCGCGGGCGACCCCCGCATGGCGCCGGCCGCGCGGGCGCCCGGGTGCGCGGGCGAGCCCCACGCGGCTGCGCGCCGGGCGGGCGCCCCGCGCGCAAGCGGGCCCCGCTCGACGTCGCGCCGCGCGGGCACCCCGCGCGCGGGCAGGCCCCCGCGCGGCGTCGCGCCGCACGGGCGCCCCGCCCGCGAGCGACCACCGCACGGCGCCGGCCGCGCGGCCGCCGCGCGGCGGGCGGGCCCCGCGCGGCTGCGCGACGCGCGGGCGCCCCGCGCGCGGGCGGGCCACGGCGGCGTCGCGCCGCCCGGGCGCCCCGCGCGCGGGCGGGCCCCTGCGCGGCTGCCCGCCGTGCGGGCGCCCCGCCCGCGGGTGCCTCGCCCGCGGGCGCCTCGCCCGCCGGCGCCTCGCCCGTGGGCGCCTCGCCCGCGGGTGCCCCGCCCGCGGGCGGCCCCGCGCAGCGCCGGCCGCGCTGGCGCCCCGCGTGCGGGCCGGCCCCGCGCGGCGGTAGCCGTGCGGGCGGGCTCCGCGCGGCGGTAGCCGCGCGGGCTCGCCGCCCGCGGCGCGCGCGGTCCCGCGCGGCGGCGCGCCGCTCGCGGCGGTGGCGTCCGTCGCCGACGGCGTCCGCCTCCCCTCCAGTGGCGGCGGTTCGGCCGCCCGGCGATCTCGTTGCCCCACCCGAAAAAAATACACTAAAATAATAAAAATTACCTTGACGGCGAGAAGGGAGAGGACCGGGGTTCTTGGTCGGGTGGGGACTCGTGCGAAGGAGGAGCCTTTCGTTCGTTCGCTCTGATCGTTTCCCAGACCTAGCCGCCGCACGGTTGAGGGGAGGAGAGAAAGAAAAGAAGGGAAAAGGGTTACGGGGTTCCCAAAACCCTAACCCCGTATTTATAACCCCCCACAAAAATAAAAATAAAATAAAATAAAATAAAATAATATACGTATACCAATAATACTTATTAATTAATTATAAATAATAAATCTCGCTGTTTAAAGATTGCATGGAAAAGCGTGCAAACGGTCTCGCACGGATCCCGGAACATTAGACGGGAGGTCCAAACTTCAGAATTTAAATCTGGGAGCTCCCGGAGTCGGAATTCGGATCCGATCGCACCGCCATTCTCGGCTCCGCGAGCTCTACTCACTAAAATTTCCGCAGCCCATGACGGATCACTCCAAAAATAATTAAAAATTAAATGAATCAATTTACAATGTTTTGGTTCCGCTGGATGCCCCATTAGAAAAACTAAGCGGGTCTTACATCACTCACCACTAAAAACAAGTTTCGTCCTCGAAACTTAACTCCCGTCCGCGGTGAACAGGTCCGTGTAGTATTCCCTCATCTTCGATTCGGGTTCCCAGGTCGCCTCGCGTTCCTCTTGGTTGCTCCACAACACCTTCACATAGGGAATGGTCCGATTCCTCAACTTTTTGTCCTCCCGCGCTAGGATTCTCACGGGTACTTCCTCGTAGCTTAGGTCATCTTTGAATTCGACAGCGGCGACGTCGAGCACCCGTGACGGGTCGGGGAGGTACTTCCGGAGCATGGATACGTGGAAAACATCGTGCACCCGGTCGAGGTGGGGCGGTAGGGCGAGGCGATAGGCCACTGGTCCAATGCGCTCTAGGATTTCGAAGGGCCCTACGTAGCGCGGGGTCAACTTGCCTCTCAGCCCGAACCGTCTCACCCCCTTTGGACGGTGAGACCCGTAACAACACGTGCTCCCCCACTTGGAATTCCAAGTCGCGGCGCCTCTGATCCGCGTAGCTCTTTTGTCGACTTTGGGCGGTCACCAGCCGCTGCCTGATGAGGCGCACCTTTTCCTCGCTTTCCGCCACCAGATCCGGCCCTAACAATTTTCGCTCCCCCAGATCGTCCCAACAGATCGGAGACCTACAGCGTCTGCCATATAGAGCTTCGTACGGTGCCATGCGGATGCTAGCCTGGTAGCTGTTGTTGTAGGCGAACTCCACTTGGGGTAGGTGGCGCGTCCATCCGTCTCCAAAGTCAAGTACGCAGGCTCGGAGCATGTCCTCCAGGATCTGAATTACCCGCTCGGACTGTCCGTCCGTCTGCGGGTGGAAGGCGGTGCTGAAGTGCAATTTAGTTCCCAAGGCCCGCTGCAAGCTCTGCCAAAAATTTGAGACAAACCTCGTGTCCCTGTCCGAGGTGATCGATGCTGGCACCCCGTGTAGTCTCACAATCTCGCTGATGTAGGCCTGGGCCAATCGATCGCGCGTCCAGGTCGTGTGGACGGGCAAGAAATGAGCCGACTTGGTTAGCCGATCTACAATGACCCAGATGGCGTCATGCCCTTGTTGCGACCGCGGGAGCCCAGTGACGAAGTCCATAGTAATTTGTTCCCACTTCCACTCCGGTACTTGTAAGGGCTGCAGCATTCCCGCCGGCCGTTGGTGCTCCGCCTTTACTTGCTGGCAGACCAAACAGTGTGCCACGAAATGTGTCACGTCCCTCTTCATCTTTGGCCACCAAAAGGTCTGCCTGAGATCCCTGTACATTTTGGTGCCCCCAGGGTGTACCGCGTACGGGGCGCCATGTGCTTCGGTCAAGATTTCTTTCTTCAGATCTGGCAGATCGGGCACGCATACCCGCCCTCGGAATCGGAGTATTCCGTCCGTCCCTTCTGAAAAGTCCCCCTCCGGTTCAGAGGAGATTCTCGTTCGTTCCAGTTGTAGTTGCGGGTCGGTCCTTTGCCCTTCTCGGATTCTTTCGACCAGTGTGGGCGCGACCACCAGGGCCATCAATTGCTCGACCGTCCCTGCCGGTACCACTTCCAACTGTAATCGTGAGAATTCAGCGATCAGATCCTCCTGCTGGGTAATCTTCCTTGCCGTTGTTCCTTCCGCTCGTCCCTTCCTACTCAGGGCATCCGCGACCACGTTTGCCTTTTCCGGATGGTACTGGATTGAAAGGTCGTAGTCTTTCAACAGCTCCAACCAGCGCCTCTGCCGTAAGTTTAATTCCTTTTGGGTGAAGAGGTACTTGAGGCTTTGGTGATCCGAGAATACGTTGCAGTGAATGCCATAGAGGTAGTGCCTCCAAAGTTTTAGAACAAAAACGACCGCGGCGAGCTCGAGGTCGTGTAACGGGTAATTTCGTTCATATTCTTTGAGCTGCCGGGAGGCATAGGCTATCACTTTCCCCTGTTGCATCAGCACGCCTCCCAATCCGATTCGTGAGGCGTCGCAATATACCTCGTAGTCCTCCCCAGGCGTCGGCAGCGCCAGTATCGGTGCTCTTGTCAGTCTCCTTTTGAGCTCTTCAAAGCTCTCTTGGCACTGGGCCGTCCATACGAATTTCTCCCCCTTGCGGGTCAGGCGGTTCAGGGGGGGTCGCAATCTTCGAGAAGCCTTCGACGAAGCGTCTGTAATATCCCGCCAGGCCTAGGAAGTTACGGACCTCCGTCACCGAGGTCGGCTGGGGCCAATCAGTTACTGATTCCACCTTCCTCGGGTCCACTGCGAGCCCGGCGGCAGAGATAATATGTCCCAAAAATCCCACTTCGCACAGCCAAAACTCGCACCTTTTGAGTTTGGCGAATAACTTCTGTTCTCTGGGCGTCTGCAGTACAATTCGCAGTCGTTCCCCACGCTTCCCCTATACTACTGCCCTGCCTAACTCCTACTTAATAATACGTAATTATGACCTCCCATTCCTTTCCCCGTACTAGCGGGTCGGCAGGGCGCCCCGTTGGGGCCCTCGGTCCTACACTAGCAACCCGCAACAGTGCCTGGTGCCCGAACTCCCAGGACAGGAGTCAGGGAGGGTACTTAGCATAAAAGGAAACGTACCCAAGATTTTTTTTTTTTGTTGCACTTCCCTGCACCTAGTTGTGTTGCGGCGAGAGGGAATGTTACACTGGTCGAGGCCTAAATCGGTCGGGTCCAAAGGTACAATCTTTAGAGTCTCGGGGGTGAGGGATAAACCTCGGACCCCCCCCCCCCCCCCCCCCCATTCGAGGTTCCACGGACGTTCGCCCCCGATGGGTTCGGGGCCGGGACGGTTCGGGGACGAAGGGCGACACCGACCATAGTAAGGTTAACAAGGAGTTAGGTGAGGGTAGGTCGCTCCGGTACGAGTGGTATCCCCTAGCTAACAAGAAAAGGAAAAGGGAAAAGAAGATAAGGAGAGGGTGGTTGGGATATTACCTGCTATTCTCCGTTCCGGGACGTCGCGTCGCCCGCCTGGGCGACCGGAGGAGTTCGCCCACAACCCTTGGGCCAGCGTCGTACGGCGTGCTGGGGAAGGGACTTAACGTCTGAAGAGTCCGCAGATTGCTGGTCGCCGGGCGAGTCCTTTGGCTGAACGGGGGCCGCAGCACTCTCTAGTCCTCTCTGTTGTGGCGGCGCGGCGGCGGCGGCAGGGGTGGGCCTCTGAGGGCAGAAGGCACGAGAGTGGTCCGGTAAGCCGCAATGGTTGCAGTAGTGGTACCTCCAAGTACATTCCGTCACTGGGTGAGCGCCCTCGCAGATTACGCACGGTTCCTGTGGCGATTTCGTACCCCTTGCTGGTGTCGGTTCGTCCTTCCGTGCTTTCTCCGGACACCCTCCTCCTCGGCCCTCTCGGTTAGGGTCTCCTCGCGGAACAGATGTCGCAGCCCTCTCTGTTCCCTCCGGTCGCAGTACCGGAGGCCTAGTGGTGCCCGGTTTCCGAGGGCACTCGTAACGCGTGTGGCCCGGCCGGCCACATCGGAAACAGTGCTCGTCACGCCACGGGCAGCTCGTCATCCGGTGTGTACCACTACATATGACGCACAGCTTTGGTGGTTCCGGTCCCTCCCGCGTTGTCTGCTCGGTGTTGCGTACGGTCTTCGGGCGCTTGACCGCCCGCCCCTTTTGGTGGGGGTCTTCTGCCGGTCCGGAGTGTGGGCGTCCCCGCCGAGTGCGCTCTAACTCGGCGCGCACGGCCATGCTGACCGCGTCCTGAAAAGTAGGGAGGTCCACCGGTGGTATCCCGCGAGAGGCGACGCCTCTGGTGCCACGCTGGAAGTGGTCGACGCTCTCAAACTCCCGTATCAGTATGCTCAAGCGCTCGGCGAGGGTCAGCAGCTGCCCAGCCACCTCGCGTAGCTGATTGCGGAGCAAGCGGTTTGCTTCGTCGGCGATGTCCATTTCTGTCGTCCGTCTCTTTTCGTGCCAAACTTCTATCTGTACATACATAGAACACGCATTAATCCTTAACGCATCTAGAAAGACTTGGCTCGAAAGGGGTTCTACTCATTTTCCCCTCCTAACGAACGCTCGCGTTCTATACTACTCACGCGACGCTTACTTTATTGTTCATTAGCTAGTGTGCTTGCGCCCCGTGGATGCTGGGCCCTGACTATCGTGGTTAAGGTTCATCTCTCTGATACCATTTTAATCTGTCACGCCCCGGGGGTTCTAACGCGCGGAAGTTTTGAGCCACCTATGCACCCAAAATGGTGTATTTTTTTTTTTCTGTCTTTCTTTAGTTTGAGAATCCGCCCCGGTGCGCGCACAGACCCGCCACATACGCAAATTCACCCCGCTGACGGGCGGAGTCTCCTTTGCATATGCACGGCGTCCCGATTACATATTTCAACACGTATAACATTAACCACAATAGTACAAGGCACAAGCGCATTCATCATACAATCACACCGCCCATATACTGGTCTATTTGAAAAGAGGCCAACTGTTTGTAAAGGATAAAACATCGCAGGGTTTTGAAAGCGGCGTCCACCCGACGCCCATATTTCTTGAAAGCAGTTTTCGCAAACGATTTAAGCTTTTATTTTAAATTGGCCAAAAGTAAAGAGAGAAAGAAAGTCCACACTCATGCATCAGTCATAAAAGGAAAAGGGCAACATCCACGTCGATCCCACAGGGGTATCGCACACCACAACTAGCTAGCATAACTAATAAAGTAAAAGGGAAAAATGAGTCCACCAAGTTGTGTTACTCAAGGTTCTCTGAACGTCGCGCGCGCACGGCCTCACCAGCGTCCCTACGCTCGCCCCCTGATGAACCTGTCACAGAGTGGGAAGTCAGTGACTATAAAAAGTAAAGAATGCAATAAGGGCAAAAATAACTCAAACCACAACATCCGGAGCAACCCCTCTTTGACTCGCGCGTACGGTCGACGCCATGGTTGACCTACCCTGAATCAAACAAAACCGGGCACCTTCCCCGACCCCCACACCGGGCGCCTACCCCGGTGTCCCCTGCCGAGCCCCTGCCTCGGCCGCCGGGCACCCGCCCCGGCATCACCGCTCACACCCCCCACCCGCGGGGGCCCCCATTCCTAACGCCACCTCTGCGTGGGGTACACGGGTCACCCTTACCACTTTTCCGGAAAAGCACACCCTTGCGGTGGCCAAACCGCCGGTGTGCGTGTAGCTACAAGAGCCTCATATTGATTAAATTATCACGAGTATGTATACAGTATATAAATGGGGTTAGTATCATAAACCGCAGTTATTTAAGCTCCGTACTTGCCCGAACGTGCATAATGTATGACTTACACCTTTTCCTATACCCCTTTGGAAATTTTACCCACCTGAAGGGAAGTTTGATGGTAGATTCGTCCCGTCGGGTTCGCTCGTCGAGCTTAGAACGTCCCACACTCCTGGGGGAAAAAACAGAAAGCTTAGACCAGGACTAGAAGTAAAATTGACTAAAGATGCTGAAAGGCGAGGGAGCCCGACGCGCTTCCCGGACCCTGTGCGGCGTCCACTTTCGCACGGCACCGACCCGTGCGTAGCGCGCATAGTCCGAGGGTCGTCCTGCGCGGCCTCCCACCCCTATGCCACACCGCCGTGATTTCCACGGCGCGGCGACCCCGTGCGCGGGCGACCCCGCGCGGTCGCGTGCCGCGCGGGCGCCCCGCCCGCGGGCGACCCCCGCACAGCACCGGCCGCGCGGGCGCCCGCGCGCGCGGGCGAGCCCCGCGCGGCTGCGCGCCGCGCGGGCGCCCCGCGCGCAGGCGGGCCCCGCGCGGCGTCGCGCCGCGCGGGCACCCGCGGGCGGGCGGGCCCCCGCGCGGCGTCACGCCGTGCGTGCGCCCCGCCCGCGGGCGACCCCGCACGGCGCCGGCCGCGCGGGCGCCCGCGCGCGCGGGCGAGCCCCGCGCGGCTGCTCGCCGCGCAGGCGCCCCGCGCGCGGGCGGGCCCCGCGCGGCGTCGTGCCGCGCGGGCGCCCCGCGCTCGGGCGGGCCCCCGCGCGGCTGCGCGCCGCGCGGGCGCCCCGCCCGCGGGCGCCTGGCCCGCGGGTGCCCCGCCCGCGGGCGGCCCCGCGAGGCGCCGCCGCGCGGGCGCCCCGCGTGCGGGCGGCCCCGCGCGGCGGCACGCCGCTCGCGGCGATGGCGTCCATCACCGACGGCGTCCGCCTCCCCTCCGGTGGTGGCGGTTCGGCCGCCCGGCGATCTCGTTGCCCCACCCGAAAAAAATAAACTAAAATAATAAAAATTACCTTGACGGCGAGAAGGGAGAGGACCGGGGTTCTTGGTCGGGTGGGGACTCGTGCGAAGGAGGAGCCTTTCGTTCGTTCGCTCTGATCGTTTCCCAGACCTAGCCGCCGCACGGTTGAGGGGAGGAGAGAAAGAAAAGAAGGGAAAAGGGTTACGGGGTTCCCAAAAACCCTAACCCCGTATTTATAACCCCCCACAAAAATAAAAATAAAATAAAATAAAATAAAATAAAATGAAATAAAATAATATACGTATACCAATAATACTTATTAATTAATTGTAAATAATAAATCTCGCTGTTTAAAGATTGCATGGAAAAGCGTGCAAACGGTCTCCCACGGATCCCGGAACATTAGACGGGAGGTCCAAACTTCGGAATTTAAATCTGGGAGCACCCGGAGTCGGAATTCGGATCCGATCGCACCACCGTTCTCGGCTCCACGAGCTCTACTCACTAAAATTCCTGCAGCCCATGATGGATCACTCCAAAAATAATTAAAAATTAAATAAATCAATTTACAATGTTTTGGTTCCGCTGGATGCCCCATTAGAAAAACTAAGTGGGTCTTACACACAGATGGACCCTGTGGGCTATTGTTAGCTGTGTTGGCCTTCGGCTGCTTTTGGCGAATTTTAGAAAAGGTTTTAGGCCAAACGGAGGTTGGATTTGGATTCAGCGCGGAAAAATGCTTGAAAATGGCTTTTTGTTTGCTAAATTCTGAGTCCGGATGCCCAAAAACGGACTCCCGAAAGTTTTACAGCTTTTCTGGTGCATGGGGGAGCCGTGGACCGGCGAGGGTGCCACGTGGCAAGCCCTGATTGGCCGGCGCATGCGGCTTGGTCCACGGAAAGCAGGGGAATGGGCCGGGGTGCACTGCGGAGCGCGTGGACCGGCGGGTGTCCACGTGGCAGCGTCTGATTGGGCGGCTCTGGTGCGCTCGGTCTGCGGGAGTGCGCGGGGAGGCGTGGACCGGGGGCGCGCCACGTGGCAGCACCGGATAGGCGGGCTCACGGGCTCGCGGTCCACGCGACGCGCGGGGCAGGCGCGGGGCAGGTGGCCGTACGCGGGGCAGGCGCGGGCGACGTGGGCAGCACCACGTGGCGCCCGCTGATTCGCGGGCGCCACCCACCGCGTTGACGCGGGCAGGGACACGTGGCACCCTCCGCGGCAGCTTGCACAGCTGCCGCCTGTTCGGGTGACACGCGGCGGGCCCCGAGGCGGGTCGGACGAAGCGCGGATCCGTCCGACGGCGCGTAGCGGGCCGGGCCGCACTGTGCGCGCCCGAAAACCATGGGCCGGGCCGCACTGTGCGCGCCCGGAAATTTCCGAGTGCCCAAAACCCGGGATACATTGGAAATTTTCCCAATTGTTTTTCCTCTGTCTATAAATAGCAGCCCGAGCCCTCTTCTTTGGCTCTTTTCTCTCAGCCCACGCACCATCTGCCCGAGCACTCTTAAGAAGATTTGTTCACCTTCGAATGCTTGTTCATCCTGCAGAGTTTTAGGATTTTAGGAGCACGCATCCCGAGGTTCTGGATTTTACGGCGCGGCGCGACGTTGCATTTCCTGCGTTCTCCTTCGTTGCAGCGGCAGTGTTTTGGCTCCCCTGGGCTACCCCGAGATCCTTTTTCTGTGATTCTTGCGCCGACAGACTCCTAAGAGGTAGGGCTTCATCTTTCGTATTGACTACACTTTCCCACTTTGAGGTTTTGGCACGGATCCCGAAGCAACACAGTGACCCCTTTTTCTGTATGGATTTCTGTGACAGCAGCTGAGTATTTTGGCCATATCTTCGCGCACGAGCGTCAGGCGGAAACGTGCTTGTACAACTTTTTCATCTACGTATCGCAAGGAACGCGCTCGTATTTTTCTTGGAATTTCCTGAGATTTATTTCGAGGTGAAAATCCCTGTTTTCTCTGTGAACAGTGTACAGTTTTTAGCACAGATTTTTGTATGAGTGTACCCCCTTGCCGAATTTATAACTTGACTTACCGAACTCAGATTTGGGCGTGCAAGCTACCGTTGCGAAGCTATCGACGTGAGGATCACCGTGATATTTTTCTGGGAATTTTCTAGGCACTTTCTGCAGGTGAAAATTTAGCAGTTTTGGGACAGAAGTTGTATGTGATTATAAGAGCAGTATTTGGGAACTTAAGTGTTTTTAGTGGACTTTGTATTGTGCCAGGAGTGTTACGGGTGTGCTGAACTTGTTGGAGCAAGGGATTGGAGTTTTGGTATTTTCAGCTGTACGGAGTTGGACAGTTAGCACTTCAGGTGGGTGGTTGTTGTACTCCTCTCCTTTGATATGCCCACTAGGAACATCAGAGTGTTCCCATGTTATTAATGTTAAACTATTTGTTGGTAGCCTTGCATGCTCTAGGGAACTAGTTAATGGCTAGATGATCCTTGTTGATATTGCTGACAGCATGATTATTTACTTAGTCACTCATTTATTCTGGACTGCATGTTTAGGGGCGAAATAATAATATTGAGGACTGCAAAATTGATGATTATTCATATGAGACTGTCACCTTAGCTTATGTCACTCTAAACTGATTATTCTTGAAAAATGGACAAAATATTGGGACAATGCATGTTTAAACTGGTCACTTGGCTTAGTCATCTTTTTACTGCTACACGATTTTTGGGACTTGACTTAGGAGAAACCATGTTTTATTCCTTTCTTTCTCCTATTATCTAGACTTGAGGCATAGTGCTCGAGTTCGAGCGGGGGTTGGATAGTGTAGTCAGGTGCTGGAGATTTGGGATAGGCTGGGCTTTATGACAGGGTATTGCGGCAACCACAGATCTTGGGTGGTTGACCGGATTGTACTATTGCATCAGATTGGGTGATGGGGATCGGGCTTTCTTTGGTGGAGGGTTTTCCCACTTCATTGAGTCTTGATCCAGTCCTGCTATATCAGGTTACTTGTGGTTACTTATTTTCCTCGTGTGGGTCGCTCCCCACGAGTGCCACTCCGGAGAGCGCGGCAGACAGACTTTGAGTCCTAGAGACTCCTTTGCTTCGGTGTTATGCGTAGGCTGGCATACCCGTCGCGGCAGAGCAGGCAATGCCAGTGTCCACTGGCGGTCAGATTGGGTCGTTTTGACAGGCTTCTTGATACTGATGCATACTTGTTCCATCTTTGTTGGGTTATCATGTAGAGGCATATCAGGGATAGCATTTTATCAGTTGTCATATTTGTCTTCACCCCCTTTCTTTTCCTTTCCCTTTTTGCCTCTGATCACCTAGTGGGCATGTCTGAGCTGAGGCTTTACCCACTAGGGGAGGCTACTGTTTATAGTAGTACTTACCCCCATTGTCTTTTCTTGTTTCTTTCTTTCCCCTTATTTTGCAGAGTCCTTTGTGGGAGTTGCTGGGCCGTCAGCAGCTGAGCGAGGTAAGAGGATTGCGGACTAGTTAGCGAGGCACCGAGGGATGTAGCTGGAGTTTTTGGTCACCCGGTCTTCTCAGACAGTTTTTATTATTTCTTTTTGGGTCTGCCTTCTGCCAGCTGTTTGTATATTTGTGGCGAGCTGGGAGAGATATCTGTATTTATTTTCACTGTTGTACCTTATTTACTTCCAGCTTCTGTCTAAGATACAGTAGTTTTAGTTTAACTCTGATTATTATGCTCTTCTATTATCATCTCTTATATCTGAGCAGGTTACCGACGCTTCGTGTACGCGGGAAATACCGCATGCACGGCGTATCTGTGGACGGGTCCGGGTTCTGGTTTACACTCGGGGCGTGACAATCTAATTTCCTAGGATCTCAGGAGGGTTCTTCTGGTCAGCGTGCCCAACCGCAGACCCGAACCCATAATTGGACTGAGAATATGGACGCAATATTCATGTCTTTGCTCACTGAAGAGCATACACTAGGGAACTACGTGAATGGGTCGTTCACTACTGTAGCGTGGGTTCGAATCAATGCGGCATTCAATGCTAGGACAAATTTACAACTCACAAAGGAGCAATTAAAAAATCGGCTAAAAGTTTTAAAACGGTCATTCAGTCTTTATAACTATTTAGCCAACAAGAGTGGATGGGGTTGGGATTGTATCCACAATATCCCGACACCTGGTGATCAAACCGACTGGGATGCTGTCATAGCGGTATTGACCCTATCTTGTAAATCATAAACTTTGTTCAAAAGTCTCGCGTAATATATGAATAATTGACATTATACATATCTTATTCCTATTCAATAGGAAAATCCGTCATATGCAAGATGTCGAGATAGGCCATTTTCGCCATATAAGGATATGGAATTCTTGGCAGAAAAAACCACGGCCACTGGCCGATATGGATTTGCATCTACTATGCCTGCAGGCCAAACAGTTGATAGTTCATCCTCATCTTCCCCTGGTGAGGATGATACAAATCTTGGAATAAGAATGTCGGCATTTAATATCTCACAATATCCATTTGAAGCAGGTTCTTCTGCAGCGCCTCAATATGCAAATATCAGGGCGCCGCAAACCTCCGACTACCCATCTTCAACTCCTGACATCCCCAATGTCGGAGGTAGTGCTAGCGGGAGCGGGCATAGCTCAGGAAGCAAACGACCATGCTCTCCACAACCCACAAACCCTCAACCCAAACCTACCTCGTCCTCTGGGGGACGCCGGCGCAAACCTGATGCCGGGCTTAGTGTAATATCTGAACTTGTTGATCTAGGCAGGCAAAAACTTGAACTGGCCCGTGAAATGTATCAGGATGAAAAGGCCAACAAAAGTATTATTCCAACAATTTCCAATTGCATGACCCGAGTCTATGCGATGCCAGGCATTACTCCAGAAAAAGTGCTTAGTGCAGGGGAAGCACTCAAAGATCTAAATAATCGTGAACTGTTTATGACAATGACCGACGAGTTGGCAATAATGTGGGTTGGGCGTCAAGTGGCAATCCAATCGTCTGTATATAGGCCATTTTTTCTTGGAATGTAGGTTTTATTTTTAATGTGTATCACTTTGTTTCTTTATTTTATTGCCCTCTTATGTAATATGCTCAGAAGACATTTCAATTTTGTTTGAATGCTGTTAGATGTACTCTTTAAATATTGACTGTATTAACATGAATGCTTGAATTATTGTTGTATTACAACGTCATATGTTGTGATTGTCAATGTTGAATATATATTGTACTTACAGCATAAATGGGTGATTCGAATCATGGTCATGTGTTTTCCTTCAAAATCAATACCATAATAAGGGACCTTTTAGATAATGATGACGACTATTGGGGTGAGGTATTAGCGATGTTGGTTCAGCAAGGTTACTTGACATCTAGTCATAATGTCGACAAGCAACCGTGTCGAACCCGTCCATTCACAGGGCACAAGGTAATATGTGATATATTGAATGGCCATCCTGACCGTGGGTACGTACGACCAGTTTCGAATGCGGACCAAGACTTTCATCGCACTTCGCGATGAGCTAGTCCAAAAGGGATTGTTACAGAACACACGCCATATGACAATTAAGGAACAGTTGGAAATTTTTATGTTTTGTGTTGGACATGGGGTGGCTAATAGGGTAATTGCTGAAATATTTCAACATTCGGGTGAAACTATCAGTCGACATTTCAATAATGTGCTTCGGGTGATTGTGACGTTAAAAGACGATTACATAACACTTCCGGCGAATAATGTTTCGGTGCATGCCCGAATTAGAGATAATGTCAATTTTCACCCATTCAAGATATGTATGCTTTTATATTTTTTAGTTCACTTATTTATATGTCACCAGTGTTCATTATATTACTTGACTGCATGTTGTTTGATGTTTATTGGCAGAATGCAATTGGTGCAATTGATGGGACACATATTCCGGTGGTTGTCAGCAAGAGCAAGCAACCGAGATTCCGGAATCGTAAAGGATTTACTTCGCAAAACATGATGGCTGCAGTATTCTTCGACCATCACTTTCTATTTGTCTGCACTGGTTGGGAGGGATCAGCAGCTGACATGAGAGTACTCCGATGGGCATGCGAAAGTGGAGGATTCACTGTGCCTGAAGGTATATTGTACACAGAAATTTATATTTTACATTTCTTTAATAATGGGGAATATAGAATTTAACATTGTACATGTTTCGTAAAATCTATAGGCAAATATTATTTGGTAGATTCTGGCTATGCAAATACAGAAAGATTTCTTGCACCATATCGGGGGGAGTGTTACCATATTAGACAATTTGAGGGAAACACACGAGGTCGCACTCATCGAAGTCCGCGCGACCTATATAATCATCGACATGCACAATTGAGAAATGTGGTGGAGAAAACATTCGGTATTTTAAAAAAACGGTTCAAGATCTTGACTGTTGCAACACCCTTTCCATATAAAGTCCAATGCTAGATTGCGATGGCATGTTGCGTTATACACAATTTTATTCGACGACACTCCGGTGCGGATGCCATATTTAACGATGTGTTAGAGGAAGAACCAATTGTAGAATTAGATGTCGAGGAAACGGTTCATAGTGTTGGTACTACTGAGTCACGCAGAGGCGACGTGTTGCGCACAGTTATAATAGACCAGTTATGGAATAATCGCAGTTAGTTATATATTTGATTGCAATGTAAGAAATGTGTAATATATGTGATTGTATCATTACAATGTGTTTGTAAAATAATGTATGAACTGGATTATGTAAAGGACTTTTCTTATATGTGTATTGAACTGAATTATGATTACAATGGGATTGTATGTAAAGGACTTTTTCTTATGTGTATTGAACTGAATTATTATTACAATGGGATTGTATGTAATGGACTTTTCTGATGTGTATTGAACTGAAATATGATTACAATGGGATTGTATGTAAATGACTGAATTACGTGTATTGAACTGAATTATGATTACAATGGGATTGTATGTAAATGACTGAATTATGTGTATTGAACTGAATTATGATTACAATGGGATTGTATGTAAAGAACTTAATATTTTGTGATCTTTATGAACATAATGGACTGAATTGTATGTGATTGAATCTGCTAATTAATATGTTGGTCCTATAATTGGGGCAATTTTTGTTAGTGTAACGTCATTATTTCACACATTTGTTTGGTTCATTATTTACTTGACATCTGGTCATGACATTCTGTTTTAATTTTATTTAACATCCAGATAGTTTTGTATTGGTATATTGACTTGTGTATAATTAGTGCCGGAATTTTATTAACTTTTTTTATTCACTATTTGACCCTCTATGATAAATTTAAAAAATTAAAAAAATATGCTATTAATCAACCTTATAATAAATTTAGATTAATATTAAAAAAGTATAAAAATATTTAAAAGTATTTAAGAATGATAGAAAATTTTAGAAGAAAAAATTTAAAATTTACTTATCTATTGGTTAATGGTTTTAAAATGATAAAGAATCAAAAATTTTAAATATTTTAATATATAATTTTCTATCATTTTTAAGTACTTTTAAATATTTATTATTTATTTTTAAATATTTTTTACAATTTTAAATAATAATTTAAATTTATTATTAGGTTGATTAATATCATAAATTATTTTATTTATAAATTATATCATAAAGGGCAAAATAGTCAATACACATATTTATCACTTCTCAATTCTTCTTATTCCTCTATACTCAACCAAACACAATTTTTTCTTATTCATCTTATTCTCCTTATTCCTATATAATTTACCAAACATAATTTTCTTTAAACCCGATATAACTCATAAACCCAACCAAACGCAAATTTACACTAATTCCTGCTAATATCATAATCTATACCTATCCCCGGTATAACAAAATTTTCCTTATCCCCGAACCAAACGGTACCGAAAAGATCATTAAAGTTACGTAACCAAACGTGCTCCAAATCCTGCAAGAGAGGTACCATTGGATTCCTTGTCAAGAGTAGATACAAATTGAGCTAAAGAACTCCAATTTTCATGCTCGGATGAAGGAGAAAACCCATAAACACTTTGAACTATCCACCAAGTTCCATCTGTACACGAATGCAGCAAGGTGCTCCAAAGATCATGCATAAACCCTAATAAAAACTCAGATCTGGGGAAAATGGTACCTACCAATATTGTAGATATTTGAGTCCTGGAAATTTCCCCACAAAAATTATCCAAAAATTCCACTCCTACAATTCAGAAAAGCCAAAATACCACAAATTGCCCAAAATTTCAGGCTGCAACAAAGGGTCCCAAAGATGGCCTTAAAACTCAGATAAAAATCCAGATTTAGCCAAAGTGTTGAATATCAATGTTGTAGATCTACCTCTTGTGAAGATCCCTTAAAGTTTTCAGATCAAAATCCATCAGATGAGTGCTGTAGGCCTCCTGCACTGAAACGCGACGAAAAAGAGCTAAAATAGCAACAATGGTGATCTTCTCCACTTGCTCAGCTATGAAGACAGCAGGAAGTCCCCCAAGTTCAGCAGCAGATGAAGGAGAAGAGGAAGAAGATGGGGAGGAAGCTCTGAGAAGTACAAAAAAAATCTCCAAGGTCCAAAAGTCTGAAAATGGAGGAAGGAGAAGGTTTAAATAGCCAAAAGATCTACTAAAAGGAGGCTTCTGGGTACGAAATCGAACACACGTAGCCGGCAGAAGAGGGAAAAAGCCAGCGGGACACGTGGCGCAAATCCACACGCCCCGCAGGCGCGATCGGGCGGCTGGGCTGGCGCCGCGTGGCGGATCCGGAGCGGCGGGCGCCCGCCAATGGCGTGACGCCGCGTGTCCCGCACGGGGACGCGCAACGCGCCAGCGGCGCACGTGGGCGCGCTTTGCCCAACGCGGGCGCGCCGCGTGGCCCGCGTTCCCCCTCTCCCGCGCTGATGCGTGGCGGTGCCGACGGCCGCTGCACCTGGTGCACGCGCACCCCGTGGACCGGCAGCCTGGAATTGGTCCAAAAAGCTCCAAAAAAAGCCACATTTTGCTATTTTCGCGCACTGGGTCCAATTCCGAAGTCCAAAACTCCAAATAATGCAACCAAATAGCCGTTTTGATCGTTTTTCCGCGCTGAATTCAAATACGGTGTCTGTTTTGTGCAAAACCACTTCTATTTTTCGACGAAACTCCCAAATAGGCAATCTTGATCCGTTTCTCGCACTGAATCCATTTCTGGGGTCCGATTTGCGCGCAACCAACACTATTCACTGAAATTGGCCTCCACAAGCTGTCGATCGCATTGTAACATCTTCGGAGATCCCAGTCATCACATCCTCTCCCACTAAAAGAGAGTTTCGTCCTCGAAACTAACTTAGCTCAAGAGAAGTCTCAAATCAGAAGGGCAAATATCCAACATTCTCGTCACCAGCTCTCAAAGCATCCCTCACTTCCCGTGATCATTCCACAACAACATCAACACCTGTACGACATAGCCTAGTTGCAGCCATTCCTCATCTCTCGAGCCATAATCCACAACGGCGCCTCACGTACTCCAGACACTCACTGGTCTCAAGTGAAGTGAGTCAATCAATGGCGGGAAAACCAGACATATCACCTCAAAGCTGAGACATGGACAACAACAAGGATTCCAACATGTTACGGGAAAAAGAAGAAATAACTGGTAACCATTGATCCACAGCACCCCCAAAATCTCCTCCTCAAAACCAACTCATTCAAGAAACCTGAAGTACACCCTCACAATTATCCATATAAAAGGGGAGTCCAAAATCATAAACATCCACAACTATAACCGTGAGTTGGAGAGCCACCGAAAAACAATGAACAGTTGAAGTTGTCCCTACTGTGGCAGTTATTCTGTCCTTGTTCTACATCAACTGGGGACCTTTAATTCAACACTCTCTAATCTCATCCATCGGTGTGGGTTGCTCGACTGAAACCAAACATGGAAGGATCACTCTGGGGCACGATCCCTGGTCCTAATCATCCCATCCATTCCAGTAATGGCGCTTACTGCGCAAGCCTTGCTCAAGCCCAGCATTGTACTCCAACCTAAAATGCCACCACACAACCCAGACTACTGTGGGGGCATCACTACAACTCAATCACTGCTGACAGGACGAAAGATCCATCATCTCCTCCATCAGGTAAGACACCGGGTTTAACAACCCCTTTATCCATCATAACCAATAATTATACCATCAGCTCTCAGCTGTACAGGAGCCATCCAATAAGGTGCCTTCAATATCGACGCGATTTCCAGAACCATGTTAATAACAATCTCAATGTCCTTACCCGGCGGCATTGTCAACGGCTCAGGTAGACTCACATCCGAAAACTTGTGGACAATAGGGATACCCTGGAGTCCCGGGGCCGCCGGAGGCACCTTTATCACAGTCACTAACTGGGCAATGCATCCTTAGTTCATCATTTGCCTGAGTCTTGTTGACACGCTGTCGCTGCAACTAGTGCAATCTACCAACCCCTATAAACAAACTCCTCCTCCTATCCAACTCGCAGAAGTTCACAGTACTCTCATCACAATCAAAAATTGTAAGATGCCACACCGACTAATCCAATACACCGAGTCGAAAATCCTAGGCTGCCACAAGACCCGCTAGTCAACGGGTATAACCCATAGCCTAACTGCACTGGACATATTCCAAAAACCTCCTCCACGTGCACATCCTAATCAAGTATCTATACCTCAAGTGCAAGTGGTAGCAATTCTACCTTTAGTCCGTGCAGGGATGCACCTCGTTCTAACACAGATAGCAGAAAAGGAAATCATACCTGCGACAACACATCCCACTGATAGGACACCCTCCAACTAGGTTGCATAGACTCAACTGCCAGCGTTAGTGGTCGTCGCTCAATTAGCCTCGACATCGTGACCTTATCTGCGTAGAAATATCTTGACTATCCCCAAAGAAAGCACCATCTCTGCCTCCACTCATACTGCGGCAATGATCGCAGCCCATCATGCTTCCGCTGCGCCACTCTGATACTGATGTTGACACTGCCGTCGGGGTCCACCCGACCTCTGGCGCCTCAGAAGTCCTCGACCCTAAAGAATGAATCAAGAAGGTCTCTGCCCACTAATCTGCCCTCCATCACCTGGCACCGAGTGCCTCCATCCAGCAATCGCCCCCTGGCGATAGGTCCCTGTCCAAGGAACTGCAGCACCATGTTCCATCGGGGCATCCAAAATATGAAGTCATAGGGACCAAATGAGCCAAAGAGGTATCCTGGCGCAATCCTAACCCAGCACACACATCCCATGCGCCTCGTCCCTCATAACGTGGAGCATGCAGTTCATCAACTACGCAAACCTTCTGGTATAAAAAGGCTCTCAAATAGTCTGCCCAGCACCACCGCCCATGACTCTGCCTCCCAAGGCTCCAAACTCAATCCTACGAGTCGGGATAGGTCAAACAGCCAAAGCTGACTCAGTTGATCAATGATGTCCCACTGCATACCTGCTATCAACTGTCCACCCTGCCTTGGTGCCTCCGCACTAAAAGTCGACACCGAGGGGGCTGTTGCTCAATAGGCGCCACTGAAATCGTTGCCACCAGGGATAGTACAAAGGGGTTGGTCTTGACGGAACGCACTGTCGGAGGTGCCTACTGTTCCGACAACTGTATCATCCTATCCAGCTGCTCTCTCCGCCGCTGATGTGCCACAGTCAATCCTGTCATCTGGGTTCGGAGCTCTCTGACCTCAATCTGGGTATCCGGCCCAACACTGCCTATCCTCGCCTAAAAGCTGCAATGGGGTGCACCCGGATCAGAACTCTGCGTCAGGGAGACACCGCTCACTGCGACAAACCGCACAACAAAACACACAATAAGCACTCGACCCAATCCAGCGAAAGTCTAAGACATGTCACCCATTCCATGACATTATGCTGTCAAAGCCGTCCCTTGGGAGAGGTATAAAACTCAATCAGGACTCTCGCTACAAGTCGCGACTCTCACGTAGTCATCCTAAGGTCCAACCACAAGCCTAGGGTTTCTATGTCCATAATGACCTACATCTTAGGCTCTGATACCACTCTAATCTGTCACACCCCGAGGGTCGAAACTGCGACCCGGGCACGCTAACAGATCCGCCACATATGCAAATCCCAGCATAGGCGAAGTGTCCAACCTGCAAATGTATCATCTAACAACTAAACAGATATCAGAGCTGAAGGAAAACTGCTGTAATAAAAATCTGAATCACTATACAACTGAAAAATAAAAGTACAATATCCATCTCCGAAAATTAATAATACAATAATCTGGTCCACCGAAACTGTAATACAAGTAAAAGCCACCTATACAACATCTATAAATCCAAATAGGGAGATAAACTGAAATAATAAAATACAACTATGTACAGTGAAACCCACAATCCGGGTTGGTACATCTATCCCACTGTAGAAATCAACTCTGGTAGGGATCTATCTCGCGACTCCCTCGCCTCGAACCGTCAACCGAAAGATCTGCAACTCCCGCAGCAGACACTACAAAACAAGGGAGGAAAGGAAAAAAACAACAATGGGGGTGAGAACCACTAGTAAAACCAGTAGCCTCCCCCTGTGGGTAAAGCCTCAAATCCCGACGTACCCACTAAGTCTACCAGAGGCAAGAGAAGGAATAAGAGAGGTGGTAAGCTATAAACAGAAATACTGATAAGAGGAAGCTACCACTAGTATGCCTCTAAATGCCGTGCTAAGAAGTATAGCTAAATGTATGCATCAGTAAATAAATGCCTGCCTGAATAAACCCAATTCGACCACCAGTAAAAACTGGTACTGCCTGCTGTGCCTGCCAAATCGGGTATGCCAGCCTACGCATAACACCGATAGGGGATAGGAGTCTCGAGGACTCAAAGTCTGTATATCGCACACTCCGGAGTGGCACTCGAGGGGAGCGACCCACACGAGTAAAGTGCATGAGTAATAAGTATCATGGTAGTATAAGTTAGCAGGACTGGATCACGACTCTGATCAAAGTGGGAAAACCCATCCACTAAAGAAAGCCCGATCCCCCCAATCTGATGCAATAATAACCACCCGGTCGACCGCCCAAAGTCCGCAGTCGCCGCAATACCCTGCCATCAAGCCCAGCTTGTCTCATATCCCAAGAATCTGACTACACTATCCCAAACCCCCTGCTCGCACCCGAGCTACAAATACCCAGAGTCTAAAATGAAAAGGAGAAAAGTATAAAGCATGGTTTCTCCTAAGTCAAATTCCAATATGCATATAGTGTAGTAGAAAAAGGTGGCCTATCTAGGTGACCATACAAGCATGCAAATGTCCCAAGATGATAAAAAGAAAATAGGTGTCGATGTTCTTACATTTATTAGATCATGCTATTCCAATATATTGATGATTGTATAAGAACATTAAGTGCAACACAGCCTATGCCTGTCAATACCACATACACGATGCTCACAAAGTATAAGATAAGGAAGTGCCACACCTAATCAAAATCACATAAGATGGTACAATGCTTGTCAAACCTTACCCTCACACATGAATATGCTTAGGATCATTTAACATTGCTTAATCATAGACATTCAATCATGCATCACCAATGAAAAGTCTAAGGCTCCACAACCTTCATTGATCTCACATAGGATGAACATAGGATCTACCAACAACATCCAATCTCATTTGGAGGAATTAGGGGTCATGAACAATGCTTAGTCTCATAAGGAGTAGGCCTCAACTCACAATGATATCCATCTTATCATGAATGAATTGAAAATCAAAGGCACAGGTCATTCTCACATCAACTAGATCAATAACCAACATCAACACCCATTTTCTCATAAGCTAGATCAAAGATCAATCAACTAACCATTTTCTCATAGATAGATTATGAATCAACATCTATGCCCAACATCACATATTGAAGGATAAAGATCAACAACTATAATTCATATCACCAAGTGGAGACATTATTCTCATATAGATAAGTCAAGAATCATTTAATATATAACCTCTCATAACATAGGCTCAAGAATCATCAACAAGATCACCCTCACATACCCATGATAGCCATTCACACTTAGCCCATATGACATTCACATAAAGCCACAATAACCCTTCTCACATAGCAACCATGTCCTTCTCACATCAACCAACCCAACATTCACACTTGAGTTAATGAACCATTCGCATATAGCAACCCAAATTATTCTCGCATAAATTAAGCAAGTCCTCTTCATACAATAGCCAATCCTTCACATACATCAACCAAAATCATTCTCACATGAATCAAGTTAACCATTCATCACAAAGGGTAGGCTAAAGATTAATTTTCCCAATTACTCTCTCATAGCCATAAATTTAAGGATGATCGCTTATAATCGCTTCATATGAGATAATGCAACGTCAATCAACTATTCATTCACATGTGTATACACTAAGGATCAATTAACTTAATCAAAACATGGATATCCAAGCTTATTATACCAAGGAGAAGAGAACAACAATCAACTATGCCATGAGAGAAATCAATAGCCCAAGTGGGTAAATCATTGTTTGCAGGTTAGTCGCTACGTCTATACGGAGCTTCCCGTATGGGTGGCGGATCTGTTGGCGAGCCCGGGTCGCAGTTTCGACCTCGGGGTGTGACAGCTAGTGTAGTCGTGTTGTTTCGTTGTACTTGTGTGTGCATGTCTGTCTTGTGCTAGGTTCGCGAAAGGTGGGAATGTGGATTCTTCCCCTACGGTTGTTACACATGGTTCGGCTTTTACTGTGGTCACTGCGACGGTTGTGGTACTCCTTTGGGTTAAAAAGGGAGATCATCGAGGCTAGTAAATCTTGTTCGTAAGGGCTCGTTAGTCCGGTTTTGGTGGTAGGACTAGGGTACCTCGACGCATCGCAAGACTTTTGTTGCTGACTGCTCAGCGCCGTCAGGGGTGGTCTGCGGACCGATGGCATCATAACGGGGAACCCCAAGTCAGGGAGCAGGCTTACTCCGGTTAGTTCCGACCAAGAGGGGTCGGACGGTAGGGTTGCTAGGCAGGTTGAGCCCGTAGTTTGTCTGAAATCTTGGGGTAATTCGGTCCGGTGGAATATCGTTTAGGGTTACCACCTGGTTCCGATTGGATGTTTACGGCGTTTCACGTGTCGATGCTTCGGGGGTGGATTTTGACCCCGATGCGGATCTTGGCACGTGAGAGTAGGTAGGTTTGTACCCGGCCTTTTCTCCACGAACCGGGTTGGTGGAGTAACCGTGGGGAGCGTGGAGCTACGTGAGTTTTATTTTGGTTTTGTGATAGCGTTTTTCCCGTTCTACAAGCAGGGGTAGTAGTTAAGTTTCGAGGACGAAACTTTTTTTAAGAGGGTTGTGATGTAATGACGCTGACTTTTTACTATTTTCGTATTGACGTCTTTAGGATTTAAGCTTGTTTTTGGTAGATTTTTCTTGGTATTGGTTCGCTTGGATTTTGGGTTATGGTTACTGTATCGCTGTAGAGCTCGTTAAATGGAGAACGACGATGCGATCGGATCGGGAATCCGACTTACGGATCCTTCGAAAAGAGGTTTTCAGTATTAACTGGAAAAATTAAATTAAATTAAATTAAATTAATAAGGGAATCGGAATTTCAAGATAACCCTAATTGTTTTGGGAAAGAAAGATCGCCTCTTCTTTCTTCTCCCTCGCCGTGCGTGCCGAGGACCGAGACCAGAAGCGTCGCCAATACCGAGGAGCGGATCCGAAAACACCACCGTTTGCGGAGATCGGGATCGCATTGTCTTCTCCATCAGAACTGGGTTGGTTAGTTTTTAGTTTTCGTTTTGTGGATCTCATCTTTCAGTTGTCGGTAATTTCGTCGATGTTTTCGGGTGGTTTTGTTCTTGATTGACGTTCGTTGATGTTTTCAATTAACTTCGTTCTTGGGTTTTGAAATAGGAGGTTTTTGATTGAGTTTTTGTGGGTTTTCGGCGAGATTGCTTAAGGATAGTCGACGGTGGCGCTGCCGCCGCTCGATGCCCTAGCCGAGCCGCCGCTTGATGCCCTAGCCGAGCCGCCATGGCCACCGCAAGCCACGCGCCGCCGAGATGCTGCGCCGCGCGTAGCAAGGCTCGCTGACGCCGTGCACAGCCAAACGCGCGCTGCCACCCGCGCGCAGCCAGGCGCTGCCCCCGCGCGCAGCTAGGCGCGCTTACGCCCGCGCGCCGCCAAGCACACCACTCGTGACACTCTTGTGTTGTTAGGGCATGCCGCACAGGGCCGCGCCCTGCCAGGTCGCCGCCGCGTGCTGCTGCCACACACGCGCGCTGCTCCCTGCCATGCCGCCGCTGCTAGATGCCCTAGCCGCCGCCGCTGCTTGCGCCCGCGAGCGCCGCTGCTTGCGCCCGTGCACGCCGCTGCACGCTGCTTGCGCGTGCCCGCACGGGGCTGGGCCCGCGAGGGACTACCGCGCCGCTGCCGTGCCCCGCGCGAGGCTACCCCGCTGCACGCTTCTTGTGCCCGCGCGCACTGCTGCTTGCGCCCGCGTGTGCCGCTACGCACTGCTTGCGCATACCCGTGCGGGGCTGTGCCCGCGCGCGCCAGTGCGCGCTACTTGCGCGTGCCCGCGCGGAGCTGCCGCGTCGCCGCTGTGCCGTGCGGGGCTGCCACGCCGCCGCTATGTCCGCACGAGTCAAGCCGCTGCCGTCGACAGCTTGGCTCGACGGGTTTTGGCTTGACAGGTTTTAGCTAGACGGTTTTTGGTTCGACGCTCTTCGCCTTCACGGTTTTCGGTTTGACGGTTTTTACTTTGCATTTTCGTCGACGGTTTTTGCCTAAACGGTGCAGTCCGCTTGACGGTGCAGTTCGCTCGACGGTGTAATCCGCTCGACGGTGCAGTCCGCATGACGGTGCAGTCCGCTAGACGGTGCAATCCGCTTCACGGTGCATTCCGTTTGACGGTGCAGTCCGCTTGACGGTGCAGTCCACTGGACGATGCAGTCCGCTGGACGGTGCAGTCCGCTTGACGGTGCAGTCCACTGGACGATGCAGTCCGCTGGACGGTGCAGTCCGCTTGACGGTGCAGTTCGCTTGACGGTGCAGTCCGCTAGACGATTCAGTCCGCTTGACGGTGCAGTCCGCTGGACTGTGCAGTCTGCTGGACGGTGCAGTCCGCTTAACGGTGCAGTCCGCTCAACACAGTTGTGTTCGTTTTTTCGTCAGATGAGCCTCTGCTCGGTTGTTTTTCGTCGCGGACTTCGTCAAGGCAACGATTGGAACCCGTTTTCCATCAATTGCCTCGTCGACAGTCGGATCGCGTTGGAGGTACAGTTTTGCAACCGGAGGGATTTTTAGACACGGAGTTTTCGTCGATTTCTATTTTCGGGGTAAAATGTTGATTTGCGTTTTTGGATATTTTATTAGGCCCGCGTGTGGTGTTGAATGCTTAGGAGGGTCGCGGGCGCGGTCGTTTATCTCCGTGTAATAACCACGGGTTTACTTCCCTTTTTGGTCTTACCTGTGAATCTTTTTCGAACCGCTTTTCGGCTAAGGGGTCCGGGGTGCAATTTTTTCCTTCGTTGTTTGGGCAGGCCGTCGGGGCTCGCGGGTATTTTTAGAGAATAAAGCCCGCGAAACGAAGACCGGCGGCGCGATCGGATCAGTTTTTCGACCCCGGAATCTCCCGGAATAAATTTCTGAAGTTTGTCGCAGTTCGTGTGTTCAGCACGTCTTCGCAGAGGTAAACCAGGCCCGGGTTTAATTTAATTTGATTTAATTTAATTTAATTGGATTTAATTAAATTTAATCCGACTCAATTTAATTGAATTTAATCGATGTTAATCTAATTTAATTTGGTTTAGGTGGGGTTACTTCTAGTTGGACCTTGGGTTTAGACCCGACTGCGCCTAAACGGCTAATTAATTAGGGGTTGGGGATTTAGGTTGGGAACCCCATTCCCTCCTTTCGTTGTTTTTGGCGTGCGCTGCCCCGAGCGTAGACGAAGAACGCTTTCCCCCTCCCAAACCCTTCCTTGGATCGGCGTGGCACCGCGGCGGAGCGATCGAGCAGAGGGAAGAACGCCGCACGCGCCACCACCGGTACCGGGCTCACAGGAACGGACGATCCCTCCTTCCCAAACCAGCGTCGTCCAATTAAGGTGAGACGGGGTTTTATATTTCGCGTTTTGTTTGGATTCTTGATCGTCTCAATCGGCAAGGAGAGGGGCACAGGCGACGGATTCTCCGGAATCCGCCGCACGTGCGAGAACCCCCCCCCCCCCCCCTCCGGCGCTCCCGTGTGACCGCACGGGGCCGGGCGGCGCCCAGCCCTGCGTGCGGGGTGACCCGCACGGGGCCGGGCGCGCGCCCAGCCCGCGTGCGGGGTGACCGCACGGGGCCGGGCGGCGCCCAGCCCCGCGTGCGGGGCGACCCGCACGGGGCCGGGCGGCGCCCAGCCCGCGTGCGGGGCGACCCGCACGGGGCCGGGCAGCGCCCGGCCCGCGCACGGGCTGACCCGCACGGGGCCGGGCACGCGCCCAGCCCCCGCGTGCGGGGATGACCGCACGGGGCCGGGCGCGCGCCCAGCCCCGCGTGCGGGGGTGACCCGCACGGGGCTGCGGCATGCGCACAGCCCCGTGTGCGGGCGGGGAGCCGCGAACCGGGACGGGCGGTTCGTCGGATTTTTTCGTGGTGATTCGAGTCTGAGCGCTGTTTTTCCCTCGCGGCAGGTGTGCGTGGGAGTCCGAGCGGGCGTACTAGGACGCAAGGGAGCCGAGCGTTGACTCTCTACTCGTGACAGGTGGGTTCAAATTCTAAGTCCTTTTTATTCTATCATGTCGGACGGGGGCATTCACATGTGTACTTGGTTAAACACCGGGGGGGGGGGGGGGGGAACCTTAAAATTAATCGCCTATAGTTTACAGTTCTTTTGCATGGATATATATATATTGCTTGATATACTGTTTCACATGGTACGAAATACATGTATGAGTATGTTGTTGCACATATTGTTGCTTATAGTTTTCCCGCATGGATACGTAGATTTTGGTCCACATGGCTCGTATACAGGTATATTTATATACATATGTTGTTTCATACGTTGGTTCATACGGTTTTTCATACATGGACATATATGTATCATTTCGCGGTTACTTGGCTCGAGGCTGCAGCACGCGCACCCGCGGTTTGGCCACCGCAAGGGTGCGCTTTTCCGAAAAAGCGGTCTATTGACCCGTGTATACCCACGAGGTGACGTAGTGGGGCCCCTTATTAGTTGTGGGTTTGAGGCGCCGAGGTGCGAGCGGTGCGACCCGTCGGTTTAGTTGTCCGACGCGGTCGGGTTTTACAGGTACGGTACGGCCGTCGGTTTGGTAGTCCGGCGTGGCCGGGTATGGCAGGATACAGATGTACAGGTTATCGTTCCCTCTTGCGAGGGTGGTTGCTCCGGTTATCTTCACGGTTTGTTTTACTATATTTTCCTGCTCCACTATTTTCTTCGTCACTGACTTCCCACTTTGTGACAGGGTCCCGACGGGGAGAGAGATAGGCGACGGTGAGGACGGGGTAGGAGCTTCTGGGTTGCTGGGAACCCTGGACCGTATTGTTGCTTCCTTTTTACAGTTCATTTACTTGTAGTTACTTGTGAGGTTCTCGATACCCTCGTGGGGTCGGCATGGATGTCGTTGTGGATTACCTTTGGTCATGTTTTTGCATATATTCCTCTTGATATCCGGTTGGCCGTTTGAAAAAGAAAAAGCAAAACCAAAAGAAAAGATTTCGAAACCGTTTTTAAAAACCTAAGTGCCGGGTGGGCACTGTTTTCAAAACCCTGTGAATTTATGGATTGCGAAATAGATTTCAAAACTCGAGTGTCGTGTGGGCACTGTTTTTAAAACACTGTGGATTTATCCTTTCAAATTGATCGGCCATGCGCTTTAACAAACTTGAATGCTAGTTGTATGTTAGTAACCGTTGTGATTGAATGGTTGTGAATGTTTGGGAGATGTACTAAACGCTACGCCGTGCACATACAGGGGAGACTCTGTCCGTTTGCAGAGAGATCCTGTATGTGCGGCGGGTCTGGGCACGCGCCGGGGAAGAGAAGTCTTCTTTTGGAAAAAAAAAAAAAAAAAAAAAAAAAAAAAAAACGAACCGTTTCCGCTAAAAACAAACCCCCGGGGCGTGACAGATTAAGATGGTATCAGAGAAATGAACTCCTTTCAATCACAACAGTTAGCGCCAACATCCATGTAAATACCTCACTTGTGCTACAGATGAATGAAATGGGTAGGGCATAGGAGTGTAGAACGTGAGTGATCGGGGGCGGGATTTGAGTCTTTTCTCACTAGGCGGTTCGTTGTTTGTAAGTGAAATCTGATGTTGACCATCGTTGTGTGTGACAGACATGGCCCGTACTAGATCATCGGCTGGGGACGCCGAGGCAGACGCGACAACGTCGACGGCCGCGGAGAACCAGCTCCTGCGGCAGCAATTGCGGGAGATGGCGGGGCAACTGGCCACTCTCACCGACCACGTGCGTCAGTTGACGCAACAGCAGCAGGCCGCGATGGTGACGGCCGCCCCGGTCCCTCCGCAGGGGCCGCCAGCACCGGCCGCGGCACCACCGACCGCGCCACCGCCGGCAGCGACTACAGGACCGGCGTCGGGGACAACCAGCAGGGTTACTCTTGAGGAGACTGTAGTCACACCTACCCCTACCGTGGCTGCCGCCGCCGCGGGGGAGGGGACGGTCGTGATGACTGAACGAGATCGGGTGCGAGCCAATCTGAAGGACTTCAAGAAACACGACCCCCCCACGTTCGAAGGGGACACGACCGATCCTTGGGTCGTAGAGAAATGGGTGGGGTCGATGGAGAAGCTTTTTGAAGACTTACTTATGGAGGATCACGAGCGGGTTCCCCTAGCCGTCCACTGCTTGGAGGGGAACGCCCGTTTGTGGTGGAAAACGGTACGCCCCGATCCTGCTAAGAGTACCGCATTTCCGTCCTGGGAAACATTCAAACGGGAGCTGTTCGAGGCCTTCTTCACCAGCAGTGTCAAGAAGAAGTTGGAGGATGACCTGAACCACATACAGCAGGGAAACCGGACAGTCATGGAGTACCAACGGGAGTTCGTCCGCCTAGCGAACTGCGTCCCGTTTGTTATAAGGGACGAGTCCCACAAGGCGCAACTCTTTGTGGATGGCTTGCGGAGCAATATCTTCGAGGTGGTGCAAGCAGCCGACCTGCACACATTCCAGAAAGTGGTCGACAGGGCCACTACGGTGGAGCGGGGCTTTGCGGTCACCCGCGCCAGAAGGGAGAACTCGGCACGGCTGGAGGACAGGAAGCGACAACAGCAGAATCTGGGGGGGGGCTCCTCGAGCGGGGGCGGACCCCCCAAACGGTGGAGACCGCAGGCGGGGCCCCGGGGCGTGCCAGCAGGAGGGCCGAGGCCGGGAAGTAGGCCTTGTGTTATATGCGGGGGAGGGCACCTGGCGGGAGAGTGCCCCCAAAGAGGCGACCACTGCTTCAGGTGCGGCAAACGGGGGCACTTCCGCCGCAACTGCCCCTTAGGCGGGGGATCTGCGTCCTCTGCAGCTTCTGCACCCACGCCACAGCTCTCAGGGCGGGGGAAAGCTCCTATGGCGTCGACCTCCAGACCCCCTGCACCACGGCGCGAGGAGGACAGGCAGCCACAACCAGGCGGGAGAGTTTTCTCAATGACCCGCCAAGAGACTGTTCCGCTGGAAGACGCACTTGCAGGTATTACTTCCGTCTCAAATTCCCGTGCTAGAACTCTTTTCGACACTGGAGCAACCATGAGGAGCGGGAAGCAACTTGGGAGCTGGAGTCTAAGATGAGGGAGTGCTACCCCGACCTTTTCACTCCCACCCGGGTTTGAGTTTCGAGGACGAAACTCGTTTTTAGAGGTGAGTGGTGTAATAACCACGGGTTTACTTCCCTTTTTGGTCTTACCTGTGAATCTTTTTTGAACCGCTTTTCGGCTAAGGGGTCCGGGGTGCGATTTTTTCCTTCGTTGTTTGGGCAGGCCGTCGGGGCTCGCGGGTATTTTTAGAGAATAAAGCCCGCGAAACGAAGACCGGCGGCGCGATCGGATCAGTTTTCCGACCCCGGAATCTCCCGGAATAAATTCCTGAAGTTTGTCGCAGTTCGTGTGTTCAGCACGTCTTCGCAGAGGTAAACCAGGCCCGGGTTTAATTTAATTTGATTTAATTTAATTTAATTGGATTTAATTAAATTTAATCCGACTCAATTTAATTGAATTTAATCGATGTTAATCTAATTTAATTTGGTTTAGGTGGGGTTACTTCTAGTTGGACCTTGGGTTTAGACCCGACTGCGCCTAAATGGCTAATTAATTAGGGGTTGGGGATTTAGGTTGGGAACCCCATTCCCTCCTTTCGTTGTTTTTGGCGTGTGCTGCCCCGAGCGTAGACGAAGAACGCTTTCCCCCTCCCAAACCCTTCCTTGGATCGGCGTGGCACCGCGGCGGAGCGATCGAGCAGAGGGAAGAACGCCGCACGCGCCACCACCGGTACCGGGCTCACAGGAACGGACGATCCCTCCTTCCCAAACCAGCGTCGTCCAATTAAGGTGAGACGGGGTTTTATATTTCGCGTTTTCTTTGGATTCTTGATCGTCTCAATCGGCAAGGAGAGGGGCACAGGCGACGGATTCTCCGGAATCCGCCGCACGTGCGAGAACCCCCCCCCCCCCCTCCCGCTCCCATGTGACCGCACGGGCCGGGCGGCGCCCAGCCCTGCGTGCGGGGTGACCGCACGGGGCCGGGCGGCGCCCAGCCCGCGTGCGGGGTGACCGCACGGGGCCGGGCGGCGCCCAGCCCCGCGTGCGGGGCGACCGCACGGGGCCGGGCGCGCGCCAGCCCGCGTGCGGGGCGACCCGCACGGGGCCGGGCAGCGCCCGGCCCGCGCACGGGCTGACCCGCACGGGGCCGGGCACGCGCCCAGCCCCCGCGTGCGGGGATGACCGCACGGGGCCGGGCGCGCGCCCAGCCCCGCGTGCGGGGGTGACCCGCACGGGGCTGCGGCATGCGCACAGCCCCGTGTGCGGGCGGGGAGCCGCGAACCGGGACGGGCGGTTCGTCGGATTTTTTTGTGGTGATTCGAGACTGAGCGCTGTTTTTCCCTCGCGGCAGGTGTGCGTGGGAGTCCGAGCGGGCGTACTAGGACGCAAGGGAGCCGAGCGTTGACTCTCTACTCGTGACAGGTGGGTTCAAATTCTAAGTCCTTTTTATTCTATCATATCGGACGGGGGCATTGACATGTGTACTTGGTTAAACACCGGGGGGGGGTACCTTAAAATTAATCGCCTATAGTTTACAGTTCTTTTGCATGGATATATATATATTGCTTGATATACTGTTTCACATGGTACGAAATACATGTATGAGTATGTTGTTGCACATATTGTTGCTTATAGTTTTCCCGCATGGATACGTAGATTTTGGTCCACATGGCTCGCATACAGGTATATTTATATACATATGTTGTTTCATACGTTGGTTCATACGGTTTTTCATACATGGACATATATGTATCATTTCGCGGTTACTTGGCTCGAGGCTGCAGCACGCGCACCCGCGGTTTGGCCACCGCAAGGGTGCGCTTTTTCGAAAAAGCGGTCTATTGACCCGTGTATACCCACGAGGTGACGTAGTGGGGCCCCTTATTAGTTGTGGGGTTTGAGGCGCCGAGGTGCGAGCGGTGCGACCCGTCGGTTTAGTTGTCCGACGCGGTCGGGTTTTACAGGTACGGTACGGCCGTCGGTTTGGTAGTCCGGCGTGGCCGGGTATGGCAGGATACAGATGTACAGGTTATCGTTCCCTCTTGCGAGGGTGGTTGCTCCGGTTATCTTCACGGTTTGTTTTACTGTATTTTCCTGCTCCACTATTTTCTTCGTCACTGACTTCCCACTTTGTGACAGGGTCCCGACGGGGAGAGAGATAGGCGACGGTGAGGACGGGGCAGGAGCTTCTGGGTTGCTGGGAACCCTGGACCGTATTGTTGCTTCCTTTTTACAGTTCATTTACTTGTAGTTACTTGTGAGGTTCTCGATACCCTCGTGGGGTCGGCATGGATGTCGTTGTGGATTACCTTTGGTCATGTTTTTGCATATATTCCTCTTGATATCCGGTTGGCCGTTTGAAAAAGAAAAAGCAAAACAAAAGGAAAAGATTTCGAAACCGTTTTTAAAAACCTAAGTGCCGGGTGGGCACTGTTTTCAAAACCCTGTGAATTTATGGATTGCGAAATGGATTTCAAAACTCGAGTGTCGTGTGGGCACTGTTTTTAAAACACTATGGATTTATCCTTTCAAATTGATCGGCCATGCGCTTTAACAAACTTGAATGCTAGTTGTATGTTAGTAACCGTTGTGATTGAATGGTTGTGAATGTTTGGGAGATGTACTAAACGCTACGCCGTGCACATACAGGGGAGACTCTGTCCGTTTGCAGAGAGATCCTGTATGTGCGGCGGGTCTGGGCACGCGCCGGGGAAGAGAAGTCTTCTTTTGGAAAAAAAAAAAAAAAAAAAAAACGAACCGTTTCCGCTAAAAACAAACCCCCGGGGCGTGACACTCCGTTTCAGGTGGGTACACCCTTAGAAACTCTTTACGCGTAATTTCGTTACTGTTATGTTTATCATAGTAAGGGATATTGTGGATGCCGTTGGTTGGAACGTACCGAGCTCTCCCTTTCTTCATTCCTGACGTTGGTTTATAGTGATGCTACTTATGAGTTGATGACTAACCCCTTGTGTTCTGCACGTGTATCGGCACATGTACTTTTTGGAGCAACGAGTGTCGCAGGTGGACACTCGTTTTATTATGGTTACTATGCTTATGGCACTTGCACGTACACCAGCGGTTTGGTCACCGTGTCGGTGTACTTTTCCGAAAAGGTGGTCTGCAGACCCGTGAACCCTACGAGGTGACGTAGTAGGGGCCCCTCGCGATGATTTACGATTCTGCACTTGTGCAGTGGGGGGTTTACATGCACCAAAGGTGAGAGCAGTGTGGTTTTCCTTTGCCTGAGGTCCCCGGACCGACATGGCAAGGTGCGCAGTTCACTTCCTCAGGGATGATATGATTGATTGCAGGATGGGGTTATGGCTGCTCTGGTTTTACGGTTTGATTTATTATCCATACCTTTTTACATTGTATTTGTAGTTGTGTTTTACCTCTACTCTTCATGTCACTGACTCCCACTGTGTGAAGGGTTTGGTCGGGTCTGGGGATCAGGACAGTGGTGAGGACACTATTCGGTGAGGTGTGAGATTACCTCGGTCAGGTTCCTTTTCCTTCTTTGGTTCTTAGTTGGTTATTTCCTTTTTGGTCGAATGATGTGCATGTGGGCGTGTGTATTGTGAATGGTGTGGATGTTGAGATAGACTTTTTGCTTTTGTCAAATGAATTTATTTTATAGAATTATGCTTTCAAAACATAGTTTATGGACGTGTCGGATGGACGCGGGTTTTTATATTTAAAAAGGGATTGCGAAAATGGCTTTAGAAAATTGAGTATTGTGTGGGCACTGTTTTTAAACCTTGGGATTTATCCTTTCGAACATTTTAATGCACTAGGTGTGCGCCGCTTTATGAAACGAGTTATTAGCGTTTTCAAATCATACTATGGCCTTCCTAACTTTTAAGGCAAAGGTGGTTGATGTTTTTTTCGGACTATGTGAAGTACATAAGGACGCCGTGCATATACATTGGAGACCTTGTATATGTAGCAGGTCTGTGCACATGCCTGGGTAGGAGTTTTTTTTAAAAAAAAAAAAATAGGGTCGCTTTCCGCTTTTAAATTACTCCCGGGGCGTGACAACTCGGGCCGCGCCACGTTACCCTGCACACTAGGCGGAGCGGTTGGCACCAGCCAACCGCGGGGCGCCATGTGGCCCCGCGGGCGTGCCGCTCTACCTGCCCACCTGCCCCCGCCTGCCCTACCTGCCACGCCAACCACCCACACAGTGCACCCGCCCAATCCGCGCTTGCCACGTGACCGCTGCCCCAGCCTGCTGCGCTTGGTGCACGTGCCCGGGCCCGTGGACCAGCCCACAACCAGATTGGGCCACTGAGCCTAATAAGCCTATTTTTAGTATTTTTGAGCACGGAGTCCATTTTTCGCATCCGTTTTGTCCGTTTAACGCGTTACGGACTCGATACACCAATAATTGGTATTTTCTCGCTGCAGACCACATGGGCAAGTTACACGGGGATTTGGGTCACCACAAGATCCTCTACATAAACGGACAGAGTCTCTCCTGTATATGTACGGCGTCGCACAAAATACATATATCAACCAAAACTAGTTTTTCATACACAGAGTGCTAAATAAAGAGATAAGCTAGTCTTTTGGATCATACAAGAGAACAGCGCCCACACGACAATCTCCAAGTTGAAAGGATAAAACCACAAAATTTTAAAACAGTGCCTACCCGACACTCAGATTTCAAAATAGATTTCGCAAACGTTTTATCACTTTGAAAACTTTCACATTCCACATGCAACCATAAAACCAAAACCCAAAGATCACTACCTGTCCAAAGTGTCCAGCTGTCCCAACATCCACATCACAAAGTATCTACATCACCAAAATGTCCATATCTCATGCAATGAGTATCAACCAAATGTAATGACCAAAAAGGGAGGAGTAAAATGTCATCGGAATGACGAAAAGCCAAATCACTCCCGAGTCGTAGCCTCTCCCCCGTCCCCGCTCGAACCTGTCACATGGTGGGAGTGAGTGACAAAACCATAGAAAAGAAAAATAGATAAAACAATGCATGACTGTAAAAGATAGGTACGATAAAGTAAAGAGGACATCAAACCGTAAACCGGAACATCCGATGTAAGACCCGCTTCGTCCGTCCGATTTATCACTCCTCTTTCCGCGGGCGGGACATCCGTCGGGCATTTTCGCTCGCTCGACCCCGGGCGACCCGTTGAGGCTCGCGGGTAATTTTAGGCGGTGGAGCTCGCAAAACTGAGAACGGCGGTGCAATCGGATTCGGATTCCGACCCCGGGATCTCCTAGATATAATTTCGGAAATTGGACCCCCTTTCGGGCGTGCCGGGATTCACGTGGGCAATCCGCACGCTTTTCGAGGTAACGAGCGACCGTCGGATGTTGTTTAATATTATTATTATTATTATGCATATTTTAATTAGTTACAGGGAATTAATTTATTTTATTATAATTTTTTAGTGTAACGTGTAGGGGGTTATAAAAACCGGGTTAGGGATTTTGGGAATCCCCGTAACCCTCCTTCTTTTCTTTCTCTCCTCCCCTCAACCGTGCGGCGGCTAGGTCTGGGAAACGATCGGAGCGAAAGAACGGAAGGTTCCTCCGTCACACGAGTCCCCACCCGACCAAGAACCCCGATCCTCTCCTTTCTCGCCGTCAAGGTAATTTGTATTATTTTATTTTATTTTATTTATTTTTGGGTGGGGCAGCGAGATCGTCGGGCGGCCGAACCGCCGGCGGACGCCCCCGCCACGAGCGGCACGCCGTGCGGCTCACTGCCGCGCGGGGCCCGCCCGCACGCGGGGCGCCCGCGCTGCCGACGCCGCGCGGGGCCGCCCGCAGGCGGGGCGCCCGCGCGGCGTGCAGCCGCGCGGGGCCGGCCGCGGGCGGGGCGCCCGTGCGGCCGGCGCCTCGCGGGGCCGCCCGCGGGCGGGGCGCCCGCGCGGCGCGACGCCGCGCGGGGCCGCCCGCGGGCGGGGCGCCCGCGCGGCCGACGCCGCGCGGGGCAGCCGCGGGCGGGGCGCCCGCGCGACGCGCAGCCGCGCGGGGTCGCCGCGCCGCGGGAAACACAGCGGCGCGGCATAGGGGTGGGAGACCGCGCGGAACGATCCTCGGACTATGCGCGCTACGCACGGGTCGGTGCCGTGCGGAGGTGTAAAGTACCGAATTTTCGGCACATAAATAAATGTAAATAGAAATAGTATGAAATACTATTGTTATGAAAGTTAAGAAAGTAAAGAATATTTAGAAGCGAGTTGGGCCCAAATCGGGATTAAAATGAGAGTTCTGAAATTTTATTCGAGAAAGGGGGCCCAGATTTTTAGTAGAAAATTTATAGTGTCGGAAAATTCCGAGAAAATTACAGGAGCCCCGTAAATATGTTTTAAGGCCACAGAAAAAGTTTCGCGTTCATCGGAGGCCGGATAGTGAGAACGGGCTCCGCCAACAGTGTCAAAAAATTTTGAGAAAATTACGGGAGCTTCGTAATTATGTTTTAAGGTTACAGTAAAAATTTCGTGTTGATCGGATACCCGGATTGTGAGAACGGGATCCGCCAGCGATTTTGGATATAGGGAGGCTTTTGGTGGCCCAGAAATGACCCAAAGTGAAAATTTAAATTTTTCTGTGATAAATTAAGCTGAAACGATGTCGCCTGTCAAATTTGGACGCAAACGGGTGAGAAACGGACAGAAAACGGAGCGAAAACGGATAAAATATGGTCGCGCGTGGGGCGCCACGTGGCAGCACCCACTGGACGCAGCAGGCCCGCGTGAGGCGCGCACCCATGTTGTCGTGCCTGGCGCAGGAGGCGGGGGATTTCGAATTTCAAACTCAAAAATTTTTCGCCACGTGGCGGTTCCCCATTGGGGGGTCCGTGGACCGGGTCCATTGGACCCCTCTTCTTCTTCTCTTCTTTTTCTTTCTTCCTTTTCCCCGCGCACCCTTTCTCTTTTCTCCCTTTTCTTTTCCACACCCGAGCAGTAGAGAGAGAGAGAGAGAGAAAGAGAGAGAGGGAGGGAATCTCGTGGGTTGGAGCGGCACGTCGGCGACCTCGTGAAGCGCGCGAAGTGCTCCAAAAATCAGATGGGCGGCGCGGTGCTGTCGAGATAAGTCTCGCGTATTATTTTGTAGTATTTTTGGCATAGTTTTGAGTTTTCTTTTGAATTTTGGATTTGACTCCATGCCCACGTGCGTGTTAGGGACCGTGTATACTGTGCCGTTTTACTGCGCGGACTGTCGGAGGCGTTTTGGCGCGCCTCATTTTGCGTGCAAGCCTGTGTGAAAAATGCACCGTTTTGCATGTGGATTCGGAAAATATGCGCAGTTTTGGGCGCAAACTCGAAAAACGTGCACCGTTTTGCGTGCAACATTGAGAAAGGAACATGCACCATTTTACGTGCCAATACGAGGTACGTGCTCCGTTTTACGTGCAGATTGAGTTATTGTGCACCGTTTTACGTGCAGTCTCTAATATTATACATCATTTTTTCGTGCAGGGATAGAAAAATGTGCAACGTTTTGCGTGCAACTTTACAATTAAGTGTGCACCGTTTTGCGTGCAAATTATTTTGTCGCGCACCGTTTTGCGTACAGTCTCTAATATTATACATCGTTTTTCGTACAGGGATAGAAAAATGAGCATCGTTTTGCGTGCAACTTTACAGTTAAGCGTGCACCGTTTTACGTGCAGATAGTTTTGTCGCGCACCGTTTTGCGTGCAGTCTCTAATATTATACATCATTTTTCGTGCAGGAATAGAAAAATGTGCACCGTTTTGCGTGCAACCCTACAGTTGCGTGCACCGTTTTGCGTGCAAATTTGAGGTTCGTGCACCGTTTTGCGTGCAGATCGTTTTGTCGCACATCGTTTTGCGTGCAAAGTCTAATATTTTGCATCGATTTGCGTGCAGGACTAGAAAATCGTGCATTGTTTTGCGTGCAACCCTACAGTCGAACGTGCAACGTTTTGCGTGCAGATTGAGGTACGTGCTCCGTTTTGCGTGCCAATCGTGTTATCGCGCACCGTTTTGCATGTCGACCCTAATATTTTGCATTGATTTGCGTGCAGGACTAGAAAAAATGTGCATCATTTTGCGTGTAACCCTACAGTCGAACGTGCACCGTTTTGCGTGCAGATTTGAGGTACGTGCACCGTTTTGCGTGCAGGTTGAGTTGACGCGCATCGTTTTGCGTGCCGAGTGAAGTGGCGCGCATCGTTTTGCGTGTGGGTTTTTCTAACGCGCACCGTTTTGCGTGCAGGTTTGGTGGACGTGCACCGTTTTGCGTGCGGACTCGAGGGAAGTGCGCCGTTTTGCGTGCAAGCTCGAGGGGACAAGAGGAATCGCGCAGAGACCAATTGCAAGTGTCTACAAGCAATTGGGTACACCACAAGGTGGGGAATTCTGCCGAAATTGGGTGACCTCTCCCCTTACTCCTTTGCTTTTCGATCCAGAAGCATGATAGTAGCCTGTTAGAGGCGTTAGGGAATCATGATAGTAGTGGCATGCATAGAAAAATAAATATTATTTTTGTGCTGGAGATGAAAATAATTGCATGCATGAAAGTGATTAGCTATTGATGATTGTGATCATGTTAGGGTCTAACCCTAGGAATCATGTGAGACATAAGGGAAAAGAACATGTTGGTAGTAAGACTAGGAGAAAACCTAGATTTAGGTTTAACGAGTGGCATGATGACCTAGGAGATATACCTAGATCGACGAGTGGCATTATCTTAGAAAAATAACCTAAGGTTGAGCATAAAGTGTTAAACATAGAGTCAGAGAACTCTAGGTTAAACAAGATATGAAACTTAGGTAAAGGAACCTAAGATGAACTAGTAGGGTTAAACCCTAGTGATGAAATAGAGTTAGTGCAACCCTAGGTTAAACATGGAACAGGAAAAATAGAGTTAGTAAAACTCTAGGATTCAGTGAGGAATCAGGAATTATGGGGATTTGATCCCCAGGTTAAAGAATTAAATATTGTAACCCCAGAAAGTCATAGGACGTCTGGGTAAAGGGATTAATTAGTTTAACTTCAATCTGAGTTAAATAAAGGAAATGGAAAATGATCAAATGTGGAGACATGAAAGGAAGAGAAAATGGAAATAGGATTAATAAACTCTTAAGTTAGATAAGATTGAAAGTAACTAGTGTCCTAGTGACATAGTGCAGTGATATAGTGCAACCTTAAGGGTAATTGAAGCTTAGGGTTGTGAATTGAGAACAAGTAAGAAAAGTGTAAAGTGGTTATGAAACTTAAGATGTTGCCAAGTGGCAAAATAAGTGGAAATGTGAATGAGTAAATTGTTCAAACTTAAATTGGTGTTATAGACACCCAAATTATCCTAGAGTAAAGAATTTAGGATAAAGGAAATAAAGCTTAAGTGAAAGCTAAAGTGGCTAATAAGCAAGATAAGCAAATTGCTCGAGAGCGAGCTAAAAGTGATTAATGATCAAGACAAGCAAATCGCTCGAAAGCGAGCTAAAAGTGATTAATGATCAAGACAAGCAAATGGCTTGAAATAAAAGAGAAAAGTAAAAGAGAAGCATTGAGGCATGAATGCTAACGGGAGGGTTGAGCATATGTCACTCCCGGGTGGATGAGTGCCAAGGTGCCTTAAACTCATCTGAACATAAAGTGTAAAGAGAATGGTTAAAGGAAGAGAATGACTAATGAAAGGTAAAAAGTATAAGATAAAATGTATTGGGCCGAGCACTACGGGAGGCGATGCTACAACCTGTTTTTGTTTGATTGGGGTTGTAGGCATTCGTCTTTTGGAACCCTCGGACCCTGTAAAAGAAAAGCCTAAATGGCCCTTGGGAGGGTTGAGCATATGTCACTCCCAAGTGAATTAAAGAATTAAAGCTAAGTTGCCAACGGGAGGGTTGAGCATATGTTACTTCCGGGGGAAGTGTGTGAGCAAGACTCAGCTTCCCAAGTAAAGGCAAAACAAAGAACTAAAGGCAAAAGAAAAGATAAAGATAAAACGGGCGGACCTACGGAGTGAAACGCGGCCCAAGCTGGAGCAGTTGGCAGTGCCCCTCTCCCGGGTAGAGACCCGTTCGGGACGTTTCTTCCGTAGAACGGGGTAACACTTGCGGGTGTTATCGGCAACCTTAGAAATCTTATCTTATGGTAGCAGGACTACCGGGCTGGGGCCCGTTGGATAAGAATTTCTGAGGGTTAACTTGAACTAAAGCACCAGAATTTAAAGAATAAAGAGAAATTAGAGTGGCCAAGGTGGCCGGGTTAGTTTGACCCTGTATACTGCGGCATAGTGGCCGAGTTGGTGCTTAGCAGCCTAGTGTGGCTAGACAGAGTGGTGCTGGGTCGATGAGTATACACAGATAGTATAGTGCAGTGATATATTATATTGCATAGCAGCATACTGATATTGAGGATTTTAGTTTCCTAGCACTATTATTATTGCTTCCATTGGACCAAGTGGTGTAGGACACTTTTTCTCGGTGGTTGAACCCACTGGGAACTCTGTCGTAGTTCTCACACCCCTTGGGTGACTCCCCCCCCACAGGTTCGGGAATGGATGCAGCGGTCGCGACGGTTCAGATGCAGACGGCGAGGCATACGACAGGGGCAAGGGCCCAGCAGCATAGAGACCTAGAGGGTCTAGCAGAGGTATCCTATTTATATATTTCTTGTGTGAACCTTGTATGGTGAGGAATTCATGTAAAGAAAATGTAATAATTTTATTTGCAAGTTCAGAAATGTAAAGTGTAATAAGTTTAATTTATGGTTCACTCTTGTATGCTTTCATTACCGCTTAAACTGTTTGTTTATTAAATGAAAGTTTTAATTTGTAGTGATTTTTAGTACTCTGATATTGAGCTTCCGCATACACTTGTTGTGTTATATTGGATGTTACCGTTCCTTTCGGGTAGAAAAGGTCTTACCCGATTGGCGGGTCTGTTGGCGTGCCCGAACCGTACAAATTGGCGGACTCGGGACGTGACAGATTAGAGTGGTATCAGAGCCTAGGAATAGTCCTAGGTGGTTAGCAAACCTTAGGGAGACCCTAGGGATTAGCACGAGAGAGTGTGTGGATTATTGGGCGAAAGTATTTGATTGGTTATTGTTGTTCCCAAAAAGGATGTTGGGACTGATCGAGGGTGACGAGCTTTTATTCTTCGGATATTACGTTGGCGGCCGACAACGTAGTGCTGGAGATGAAAGGGAGTACCCTCTTATACTTTCGCATGATTGGGTCGACGAGCTTTTCTATTGGTATATAGATTGTGCGTTGCTTAAATGGCTAAAATTTGGGCTAATTGTTTCGTTGTGGTGTGCATATCAGCGATGACACCACGTAGGGAGACGCGCTTGTCTCGGCTCGAGCCACGAGAGGGCTCTGGGTCAAACAAGGTATACGAGCCGCGATAGAAGGTGACCGCACTTGTTGGTGTGATCCAACAGCAGGTCAAGCTTCTTGCCGTCAGCGGAAATTTCCCGCCGACAGGAAGACAGGTTTCGACACCTAAGAGTAGCGTCAGCGTGACAGTTGGAGCAGATAGATAGGCTCCAGTGGCTGATAGCGCAGCAAGCTGAGGCTGCACAAACAACGAATCAGTATACGGCGTCGCCACCTGTACGGGCGACAGTAAAGAGAGTGGCAGTGGCCGCCGAGCTTTTGTCGGCGAACCCGGCGCCTTCGGCAAGAGGCGTTATGAGCTTGTGTCAGCTAGGTTGCTGGCAAAGTATGGTTAGTAAGGTCCAGTGAGAGACCGACTCGCGAGGTAAGTGGTGATCGCTATGTCGCGAGAGCCAAGTTGCTGTGCCCTAAGGGTTAGGGCAAGAAAGATTTACGGGCCAAGCGGCGTGAGTTCGCCCCTGATGACGGTAGTGACCGTGTGGCGTGTTGATGGTGGCTAGGTTGCCACGTAGTAGTGTTGGTGAGGCCTATAGTAGGCTTCAGGTACGAGGACCTCTCGAAAGAGCGAGAGTTTTATGGCGCTGTTCTGATGGATCGGTGTAATGGCGAGGATTGCCACCGCAGGATTTGCGAGTTAATCACCAGAGTTGGTGAAGGATTATCGTAGTGCCTCAACCCAGTTGGGGGAGTTGCACAAAAGCCGTGGGGGTGCTTAAGCAAATTGCTTAACACTGAATTTTTGCGAGTTAGCGTGGGGGCATAGGATGCCCAACTGTTAGGTGCTCGCGGAGCACAAATATCGTTTAGCCAGAGAGAGCTGATTAGGTGGTGTATTAGCCTTTGCCCAGTGTGGCCAGAGTTGATAGAGAGTTCGGGTTGTGGATTGACGACTAGTTGGTTTTGCTCAGTGAGCGTAGAGGTCGCGTGGCGACGATCAGCGGGTTCGCTTGGGGACGATCCGTGCCTGGACCATGTTTGTGGACTGTGGGCCTATAGCCCAGTGGGCAGGCGCAGTCAGCTGTGAGAGACAGCGGCCCGAGACCTGAGGGCGGGGCATGATAGAGATTTGGTCGGGACGGTAGTCCGAGCGATGACCCGGGGACGTGGAATGCCACGTATGAGCCTTGAGGCTGTTAGTACACTGAGAGTGTGATATGATCAGGCCGTAGTGCTAGTGATGATTGAGGTATTGTAGCTCCTAGTGGGAGTGTTGGGATAGTGATCCTGATTGAGGATCTACCCGTATGACGTTTGGATCTGTGGGCTAGAGTGAGAGCCATTGTACAGTGTTGGACTGGTTTTGGGCTATAGGCCCCTATTTGACCACGGTCTGTGGACCTATTAGTAGTCCGAGAGGTCGGGTTAGTTGATAACCCGTGGACTTAGAGCGCTAGTAGCGTGTAAGATAGCTGAGAACTCGTGGATTGGCCTTTGCCCTCCACATCAGGCAGCTGAGCGATCGGAAAGAAAATGCGATAAATGTAATTAGTTGCAGATGCAAACCTCGTTGTGAAAAGAATGATGGCGGAATTAAAGTCGAAAAAAAAAAAAAAAAAAAAAAAAGACGGGGCAATTCGTGGCAATGGAGAGAACAAATGCTCAACTGTGTCTTTCATCTATTTGGTGAAAGTGGCCAGACACCAGGTCTGTGTTTGTCCCTGAATTGCGATAGGGATTCATGAATGAGTTGCTCGTGTAGTCTCGGCGAGCAGGCAATTTGATGCCGGTCACGATATACAGTGAGCCCGGTAGTGAGGGCAAGATTTCATCCCTCTCGATCAAGTAGGAGTCGAGATGTGATTCAAGTTTCGAGGACGAAACTATTTTAAGGGGGGTAGAATGTAAAGTACCGAATTTTCGGCACATAAATAAATGTAAATAGAAATAGTATGAAATACTATTGTTATGAAAGTTAAGAAAGTAAAGAATATTTAGAAGCGAGTTGGGCCCAAATCGGGATTAAAATGAGAGTTCTGAAATTTTATTCGAGAAAGGGGGCCCAGATTTTTAGTAGAAAATTTATAGTGTCGGAAAATTCTGAGAAAATTACAGGAGCCCCATAAATATGTTTTAAGGCCACAGAAAAAGTTTCGCGTTCATCGGAAGCCGGATAGTGAGAACGGGCTCCGCCAACAGTGTCAAAAAATTCTGAGAAAATTACGGGAGCTTCGTAATTATGTTTTAAGGTTACAGTAAAAATTTCGTGTTGATCGGATACCCGGATTGTGAGAACGGGATCCGCCAGCGATTTTGGATACAGGGAGGCTTTTGGTGGCCCAGAAATGACCCAAAGTGAAAATTTAAATTTTTCTGTGATAAATTAAGCTGAAACGATGTCGCCTGTCAAATTTGGGCGCAAACGGGTGAGAAACGGACAGAAAACGGAGCGAAAATGGATAAAATATGGTCGCGCGTGGGGCGCCACGTGGCAGCACCCACTGTACGCAGCAGGCCCGCGTGAGGCGCGCGCCCATGTTGTCGTGCCTTGCGCAGGAGGCGGGGGATTTTGAATTTCAAACTCAAAAATTTTTCGCCACGTGGCGGTTCCCCATTGGGGGGTCCGTGGACCGGGTCCATTGGACCCCTCTTCTTCTTCTCTTCTTTTTCTTTCTTCCTTCTCCCCGCGCACCCTTTCTCTTTTCTCCCTTTTCTTCTCCACACCCGAGCAGTAGAGAGAGAGAGAGAGAGAGAGAGGGAGGGAATCTCGTGGGTTGGAGCGGCACGTCGGCGACCTCGTGAAGCGCGCGAAGTGCTCCAAAAATCAGATGGGCGGCGCGGTGCTGTCGAGATAAGTCTCGCGTATTATTTTGTAGTATTTTTGGCACGGTTTTGAGTTTTCTTTTGAATTTTGGATTTGACTCCATGCCCACGTGCGTGTTAGGGACCGTGTATACTGTGCCGTTTTACTGCGCGGACTGTCGGAGGCGTTTTGGCGCGCCTCGTTTTGCGTGCAAGCCTGTGTGAAAAATGCACCGTTTTGCATGTGGATTCGGAAAATATGCGCAGTTTTGGGCGCAAACTCGAAAAACGTGCACCGTTTTGCGTGCAACATTGAGAAAGGAACATGCACCGTTTTACGTGCCAATACGAGGTACGTGCTCCGTTTTACGCGCAGATTGAGTTATTGTGCACCGTTTTACGTGCAGTCTCTAATATTATACATCGTTTTTTCGTGCAGGGATAGAAAAATGTGCACCGTTTTGCGTGCAACTTTACAGTTAAGCGTGCACCGTTTTGCGTGCAGATCATTTTGTCGCGCACCGTTTTGCGTGCAGTCTCTAATATTATACATCGTTTTTCGTACAGGGATAGAAAAATGAGCACCGTTTTGCGTGCAACTTTACAGTTAAGCGTGCACCGTTTTGCGTGCAGATAGTTTTGTCGCGCACCGTTTTGCGTGCAGTCTCTAATATTATACATCGTTTTTCGTGCAGGAATATAAAAATGTGCACCATTTTGCGTGCAACCCTACAGTTGCGTGCACCGTTTTGCGTGCAAATTTGAGGTACGTGCACCGTTTTGCTTGCAGATCGTTTTGTCGCACATCGTTTTGCGTGCAAAGTCTAATATTTTGCATCGATTTGCGTGCAGGACTAGAAAATCGTGCATCGTTTTGCGTGCAACCCTACTGTCGAACGTGCACCGTTTTGCGTGCAGATTTGAGGTACGTGCTCCGTTTTGCGTGCCAATCATGTTATCGCGCACCGTTTTGCGTGCCGACCCTAATATTTTGCATTGATTTGCGTGCAGGACTAGAAAAAATATGCATCGTTTTGCGTGCAACCCTACAGTCGAACGTGCACCGTTTTGCGTGCAGATTTGAGGTACTTGCACCGTTTTGCGTGCAGGTTGAGTTGACGCGCATCGTTTTGCGTGCCGAGTGAAGTGGCGCGCATCGTTTTGCGTGTGGGTTTTTCTGACGCGCACCGTTTTGCGTGCAGGTTTGGTGGACGTGCATCGTTTTGCGTGCGGACTCGAGGGAAGTGCGTCGTTTTGCGTGCAAGCTCGAGGGGACAAGAGGAATCGCGCAGAGACCAATTGCAAGTGTCTACAAGCAATTGGGTACACCACAAGGTGGGGAATTCTGCCGAAATTGGGTGACCTCTCCCCTTGCTCCTTTGCTTTTCGATCCAGAAGCATGATAGTAGCCTGTTAGAGGCGTTAGAGAATCATGATAGTAGTGGCATGCATAGAAAAATAAATATTATTTTTGTGCTGGAGATGAAAATAATTGCATGCATGAAAGTGATTAGCTATTGATGATTGTGATCATGTTAGGGTCTAACCCTAGGAATCATGTGAGACATAAGGGAAAAGAACATGTTGGTAGTAAGACTAGGAGAAAACCTAGATTTAGGTTTAACGAGTGGCATGATGACCTAGGAGATATACCTAGATCGACGAGTGGCATTATCTTAGAAAAATAACCTAAGGTTGAGCATAAAGTGTTAAACATAGAGTCAGAGAACTCTAGGTTAAACAAGATATGAAACTTAGGTAAAGGAACCTAAGATGAACTAGTAGGGTTAAACCCTAGTGATGAAATAGAGTTAGTGCAACCCTAGGTTAAACATGGAACAGGAAAAATAGAGTTAGTAAAACTCTAGGATTCAGTGAGGAATCAGGAATTATGGGGATTTGATCCCCAGGTTAAAGAATTAAATATTGTAACCCCAGAAAGTCATCGGACGTCTGGGTAAAGGGATTAATTAGTTTAACTTCAATCTGAGTTAAATAAAGGAAATGGAAAATGATCAAATGTGGAGACATGAAAGGAAGAGAAAATGGAAATAGGATTAATAAACTCTTAAGTTAGATAAGATTGAAAGTAACTAGTGTCCTAGTGACATAGTGCAGTGATATAGTGCAACCTTAAGGGTAATTGAAGCTTAGGGTTGTGAATTGAGAACAAGTAAGAAAAGTGTAAAGTGGTTATGAAACTTAAGATGTTGCCAAGTGGCAAAATAAGTGGAAATGTGAATGGGTAAATTGTTCAAACTTAAATTGGTGTTATAGACACCCAAATTATCCTAGAGTAAAGAATTTAGGATAAAGGAAATAAAGCTTAAGTGAAAGCTAAAGTGGCTAATAAGCAAGATAAGCAAATTGCTCGAGAGCGAGCTAAAAGTGATTAATGATCAAGACAAGCAAATCGCTCGAGAGCGAGCTAAAAGTGATTAATGATCAAGACAAGCAAATGGCTTGAAATAAAAGAGAAAAGTAAAAGAGAAGCATTGAGGCATGAATGCTAATGGGAGGGTTGAGCATATGTCACTCCCGGGTGGATGAGTGCCAAGGTGCCTTAAACTCATCTGAACATAAAGTGTAAAGAGAATGGTTAAAGGAAGAGAATGATTAATGAAAGGTAAAAAGTATAAGATAAAATGTATTGGGCCGAGCACTACGGGAGGCGATGCTACAACCTGTTCTTGTTTGATTGGGGTTGTAGGCATTCGTCTTTCGGAACCCTCGGACCCTGTAAAAGAAAAGCCTAAATGGCCCTTGGGAGGGTTGAGCATATGTCACTCCCAAGTGAATTAAAGAATTAAAGCTAAGTTGCTAACGGGAGGGTTGAGCATATGTCACTCCCGGGGGAAGTGTGTGAGCAAGACTCAGCTTCCCAAGTAAAGGCAAAGCAAAGAACTAAAGGCAAAAGAAAAGATAAAGATAAAACGGGCGGACCTACGTAGTGAAACGCGGCCCAAGCTGGAGCAGTTGGCAGTGCCCCTCTCCCGGGTAGAGACCCGTTCGGGACGTTTCTTCCGTAGGACGGGGTAACACTTGCGGGTGTTATCGGCAACCTTAGAAATCTTATCTTATGGTAGCAGGACTACCGGGCTGGGGCCCGTTGGATAAGAATTTCTGAGGGTTAACTTGAACTAAAGCACCAGAATTTAAAGAATAAAGAGAAATTAGAGTGGCCAAGGTGGCCGGGTTAGTTTGACCCTGTATACAGCGGCATAGTGGCCGAGTTGGTGCTTAGCAGCCTAGTGTGGCTAGACAGAGTGGTGCTGGGTCGATGAGTATACACAGATAGTATAGTGCAGTGATATATTATATTGCATAGCAGCATACTGATATTGAGGATTTTAGTTTCCTAGCACTATTATTATTGCTTCCATTGGACCAAGTGGTGTAGGACACTTTTTCTCGGTGGTTGAACCCACTGGGAACTCTGTCGTAGTTCTCACACCCCTTGGGTGACTCCCCCCCCACAGGTTCGGGAATGGATGCAGCGGTCGCGACGGTTCAGATGCAGACGGCGAGGCATACGACAGGGGCAAGGGCCCAGCAGCATAGAGACCTAGAGGGTCTAGCAGAGGTATCCCATTTATATATTTCTTTTGTGAACCTTGTATGGTGAGGAATTCATGTAAAGAAAATGTAATAATTTTATTTGCAAGTTCAGAAATGTAAAGTGTAATAAGTTTAATTTATGGTTCACTCTTGTATGCTTTCATTACCACTTAAACTGTTTGTTTATTAAATGAAAGTTTTAATTTGTAGTGATTTTTAGTACTCTAATATTGAGCTTCCGCATACACTTGTTGTATTATATTGGATGTTACCGTTCCTTTCGGGTAGAAAAGGTCTTACCCGATTGGCGGGTCTGTTGGCGTGCCCGAACCGTACAAATTGGCGGACTCGGGACGTGACAGGAGGTGGACGCCGCACAAGGTCCGGGGAACGCGCCGGGCTCCCCCATCTTTCAGTGTTTTGGTCGATTTTCATTCTTAGTCCTGGTCTGAGCTTTCCGTTGTTTCCCCCAGGAGTGCGGGACGTCCTAAGCTCGACGCACGAAGCGGACGGGACGAATCAGCCATCAAACTTCCCTTCAGGTGGGTGTATTTTCCAGGGTGTATGGGAAAAAGTGCAAGTCACACAATTTGCATGTTCGGGCATGTTTGGAGCTTAAATAATTGTGGATTATGATACTAACCCCATGTAAATATATATATATAAATATCGCTCGTAAATTTATCCAATCATTATGGCTCTTGTTGCTACACGCACACCGGCGGTTTGGCCACCGCGAGGGTGTGCTTTTCCGGAAAAGTGGTAATGGTGACCCGTGTACCCCACGTGATGGTGGCGTTAGGAATGGGGGCCCCCGCGGGTGGGGGGTGTGAGCGGTGATGCCGGGGCGGGTGCCCGGCGTCCGAGGCAGGGGCTCGGCAGGGGACACCGGGGTAGGCGCCCGGTGTGGTGGTCGGGAAAGGTGCCCGGTTTTTGTTTAATTCAGGGTAGGTCGATAATGGCGCCGACCGTACTCCGAGTCAAAGGGGGGTTGCTCCGGATATTGTGGTTTGAATTATTTTGCCCTTCTTGCATTTTGTATCTTTTCTAGTCACTGACTTCCCACTCTGTGACAGGTTCGTCAAGGGGCGAGCGTAGGGACGCTGGTGAGGCCCCGCGCGCGACGTTCAGAGAACTTTGCGTAGCACAATCTTGGTGGACTCATCTTTCCCTTTTACTTTATTAGTTATGCTAGCTAGTTGTGGTGTGCGATACCCCTGTGGGATCGACGTGGATGTTGCCCTTTTTCTTTTATGACTGATGCATGAGTGTGGACTCTCTCTTTATTCTCGGCCGTTTTAAAGTAAAAGCACAAACCGTTTGCGAAAACCGTTTTCAAGCAATATGGGCGTCGGGTGGACGCCGCTTTCAAAACCCTGTGATGTTTTATCCTTTACAAACAGTTGGCCTCTTTTCAAATAAATCAGTATATGGGCGGTGTGATTGTATGATGTATGCGCCTGTGCCTTGAACTAATGTGGTTAAGGTTATACGAGTTGTATTATGTGATCAGGACGCCGTGCATGTGCAAAGGAGACTCCGCCCGTCAGCGGGGTGAATTTGCATATGCGGCGGGTCTGTGCGCGCACCGGGGCGGATCCTCAAAAAAAAAAGTGTAGTGGTCCAGATTTCCCATGCAGCCTTTCCGATGAATCCACTGTGTAAGAACACCTAGTATTGGTGTATTAGGCCCATAGTGCATCAAGGAGATGCCACAGATGGACCCTGTGAGATATCTTTTACTGTTTTGGCCTTCGGCTGTGTTTGCCGAAAGTTTTAGAAGGATTTTGGCCAAACAGAGGTTGGATTTGGATTCAGCGCGGAAAAACGCTTGAAAACGGCTATTTGCTTGTTTAATTTGGAGTCCGGATGACCAAAAAGGGGCTACCGGAAGTTTTCGAGAAATTCTGGTGCATGGGGGTGACCGTGGACCGGCCGGAGCCACGTGGCGGCTTGTGATTGGGCCGGCTCACACCGCTCGGTCCATGGGAGAGCGCGCTGGCGCATGGACCGCGCCCGGGGCCACGTGGCATTCCCGGATTGGCGGGTGTGCGCGGCGCGGCTCAGGGAAAAAGACGCTGCATCGTGGACCGGGAGCTCGACGCGTGGCAACCTGGGATTGGCGGGCTCACGTGGTCGCGGTCCACGGATCCTATGGGTGTGTACGGGGCAGTAGCGCGGCCGACGCGTGGCGCCCCGCACTCGAGTGCGCCACGCGTCGCCCCGCGGTCGCTCCGCCCCACCAACCCCCTCCCGCGCGCTGAGGGCGACGTGGCGCGCCCGGAAGCCCCTTGCACAGCTGTTTGCTGTTGCGGGGGTACGTGGCAGGCCCTCAGCATTTCGGGCGCGTCGTACGGGGTCCGTCCGACCCTGTGTTGGCGGATTCGGGCGCCCGAATTCTGCGCCCGAATCCGGCCCAACACAGGGTTGGGCTGGACTATAAATAGGGGGGCTTGGGCTTTTATTTCGAGTTTTGGACTTCTTCTCCTGGTGGACTCTTAAGAAGACTTCTTCCTCTTGTAGTCCAGCATACTTCAGAGGATTTTGGAGATTGATCATCTTTTCGACTTCATCTGCGACGCGGCGCACAGTGACGCTTTGTCTTTGTCGACCCTTTTCGTCGCATTTTCTTGCGCAGACTGCCCCGACTCACTCCGATCTCCGTTTTTAGCGATTTACACGCCGTCGGACTCATGACTGGTAGGACTTTAACTTTGATATTCTGAGTTTTCTCAGATTCTTTTCGGATTTTGGAGGTATTTGAGCTTTCTGTTGCCCCTTTTTCTTCGCGGATTTTTGGACAGCATTGCAGAGTTTCGGCCATAACTTTGCGTACCGACATCGGATCAAGGTGATTCAACAGGCAAAGTTCATCTACTTCTCGTGAGGAATCTCCTGGATTTTTCTCAGAATTTACTGAGCTGAATTCGAAGGTGAAAATATTTCTTCTTCCCGAGTTCTTATCTGTGAAAATTTGTACAGTTATGAATGAGGTGTTTCTCTTGCCGGATTTATATCTCAGCATAGAAAACTCCGAATTGGACGTGCAGGTACTCGTTTCGAAGCTATCGACGCGTAGATCGTAAGGATATTTTAATTGGATTTTTTTGGGGACTGTCCGCAGGTGATTTTGGCACATCTTTGCAGCTGAAATTTAGTGTAAAATTCTGACAGATTTGGGGGAATGTAGTTGTAACGACAGCTCTGTTTTTGTCCCAGGAGCAGTTGGGGACAGTGTTGGACCCGTTGGACTCTGTGTAGCTGTTTTTCTGGTATTATCAGCTGTAGGACTTTTGACAGTTCGACTTGTCAGGTGGGTGGCCTTGCTTTCAAGTTTTGCGATCTGTACAATAATTCTAGCTGTATAGGAATGTGCATGTACTTTTATTCTCCGTATAGCATGTTAGAGAGCATGATGTGAGGGTTTTGTGTTTAAAGCTGATCATGTGTTCTTATTATTTCCCCACCACATATTTATTTATTGCTATCTTTGGACTTGACCTAGCACCCCTATCATATACAGCATGTTTAACCAGACTAGTAGAAAACTCCAACTTGGGCTAGGTTACTTTATTGCTTTAGACACTTTCACTATCATCACTATTTCATCTGGACTTAGTTTCCTCCTCGCCCAGATAGGGGGCCGAGGGGTCAGATTACGGTGGGGTGCATTTACACTCGTGTTGGGGGACCGAGTGGAGTCAGATAGTGGGTTATTGATCAGAGTGTCTTCTGAGTACTGTCAGAGAGACAGGGGGTCTCGGCTGTGTAGTGTTCCAGCCAGTGAGTGAGACAGGATTCTTTTGATTACAGTCGATCTTGTTGATCGTGGATTTGGATTATAGCCTGCATGGGCCACATTGAGCTCGACATAGATGCGCAGATACTTTGCTCGGTGGGGTCGCGCCCCTCGAGTGCCACTTCGGAGTTAGGCGGGTTACTTGCTATCGTGGCTTGTCGACAGTCCCTCTGGCTGGCCAGTTTGGCAGTCACGGACGCCCTACGTAAGGCCTCTCCTCCGTGGACGTCAGGCAGTAGGTAGGCGCAGGCTTGACTGGACCCGATGTGGCAGTCAGTATAGATTGGGTGATTTGAGTTTGAGGGTTATTAGTGGTACCAGGGTTCTTTCTGTTCATCCTTGAGCATCTAGATAGAGGCATAGTAGCTGTAGAGTTATTTTACCAGCTTTCCTTTCCAGCATTACATCTGTTACTCTATGCCTCTAGTAGACTTAGTGGGCAGACCGTCAGGCTTGTTGGCGGCACCCACTGAGGACTACTTTGGGATGTAGTTCTCACACCCGTCGTGGTGTCTTTTTCCCCAGGGACCTCCACTTCTGTTCCTGCCGCACCGGTTGCTGATCCAGCTGATCGAGGTAAGGGAGTCGCGAGTTAGATCCCTACCAGATGTCATCTTGAGAGTAGCTGTACCCTCACCTTTTGAGAGTTCTTGTTGAGTGATCTTGTAGTGAGGATCGAGTTGTACTCTTCTTTATTTTGAGAGATGTATGTATTTATGGTGAGGACTTGGTCTGTATATATCTAGAGTTGTACTTATTTCATTTCAGCATTTACATTTTAGCTCTGATATCTGTTTAGTGTAGGTGATTTTATGCAGGTTAGACGCTACGTTCATATGGGGCTTCCCGTGTGGGCGGCGGATCTGTTGGCGAGCCCGGGTCGCAGTTTCGACTCGGGGCGTGACAAAAAGTACGCTATTTTGGGAGCATTGGTGGCTCAAATCTTCCACGCGTTAGAACCCCCGGGGCGTGACATCCGAACCATCCATACCGCACCCTCGGTCCTCAGACCTAAGGCAACCTCAAACCTGCTCAATCCCTGGTTTCCAACCAACCCACATCGCTCTAACCGCGATTCCACAATGCCATGGGGGTCCCCTCACGCTCTGACCGCGTAGGGATCACGGGTCCTACAAACCACTTCTCCGAAAAAGTACACCCTTGCGGTGGCCAAACCGTTAGTATACGTGACAGTGACATGAGCCTCACGATCCTATAATCATGTAACAAACCGCGGTAACTGCAACCGATAATGTCAAATGTCCATCCGTGTCCTTTATATATGTACCGTTCCGTCACAACAGCCGTGACAATGTTCTTCCTTTTATTTTAAAATAGCAATGTCAAAAGAAACAACAAGAGGGAGAGGAGGGTTGGACACCACCGTTTAACAACGTCCCCTACCTCGGTTCTCAATCGGCGATGAAAACGGAGCACAAAAACCCTTCGAAGCCTGCGCAACCTTGTCCGGACGAAAACGGCGGACCCCTCAGTGGCGAAAGAAGAGTCTGGGCTCCTACCACTACGTCGGTGAGACCCATAATAAAAAACAAACTAAAACACCTCCTGATGGTAAAATACACAAAAAATCGTCATAAAAAACACAACCGAAAGGCAATTCCGCAAATCGGAGGTCAAACCGGGATTCGACGACGAAAACGGCAAGAAAATCGCTTGACGGTGCGATCCTGGAGGGGGCACAAAGCGGCGGCGGCAAGCGGAATGACCAAACCGAGTGGCGGCGGCGGCGGCGGCCCAAGTAGTGGCATGCGCTGGGCGCAAGGGCCCATGCGGCCCAGCCCACAAGGGCTGGCGCGCGGCGCAGAGCTTGCGGCTTGCGGCCTGGCACGGCGGCCAAGCAACGGCGCTGGCAACAACAGGGCAGCGCGGGCAACACGCGGAGCTGGTGCGCATGGCTGCGGGCGGCGCACTAGCGGGCTACGCATGGAGCGCGGCTGCAGGCAGGCGGTGCATGGTGAGGTGCTGCGCGCGGCGGCATGCGAAAGGGACGTGCAGGTGCTTGCGGTGCGAGTGCAACGCTGGCACTGCGCTGGCGACGCTGGCGCTACTTGCGAACAGCGGTGTGGTGCGGCGCGACGCTTCTTGTGGTGGCGCGTTGCGACCCCGTCAAGCCAAATTTTAGGCTCGGCATGGCGGCGACGACCTTGAGGCTTTGTCAACGGCGGCAACGGCCTCCCGTCTTATCCGACAACAGCGGCGGCCTCCTGTCTAAGCCAACGACGACGGCGGCGGCTCCACCCAAATCCCACGCTCTGACAGAAATCCCAAGAAACCCAACGAAAGCACCGAAAACCCCATGAAAGCGAAAACGGTGTCAATGAAAAGACAATAACCGACCTTGTTATCGACGAGGAAGACGATGCGATGCCCAGACCTGCTCTCCAATCTCTGGTCTCCGACGGTGATGGCGCTCCCGAACCCAACCTCCGATGATGTCGATGTTTCCGATTTCGAGCTCCAGTGCCCACAACGAGGAAGAAAATGAATCGATGTAGTGTCCACGGTTTCCGTTCGAGATTACCTTCGGAATTCACGATATTTTCTTTGTATTTTCGTTACCCTATTTTGGTCGGATTGGTATTTCTCTTTGTAGGGCTCGGGAAAAGGAACACGGCGGGGCGATCGGCTCTAAATTTCGGTGAGCGGAACTTCCGTTATGTTTTTCCTAAGTTTGTTACGTGAAAAGGATTAGAATGCTCACATCGGTTGTAGGCGCCTTAAAATCCGTGCCAACTTGAGGCGATTTCCGAATGGTGTAAAAGACGAATTGAGGAATATATGGTATTAATTACAAAAGATCAAGGTTGTTATAACAAGGTAAGGGTTGTTGGAAAATTTAGGAAAGTAGCTATTGTTATTGCGAACCCCTTATAAATAAAGGGTCCGGGCAAGGATTTTTACTTTACACACTCAAAGAGAGAATAGAATCCTAGTTATTTGAAACATAACAAGAAAGATCTTCGTCTTCTTCCTCGAAGGCTTCGTCGGAACATGGGAGTAGGAATCGGCATCGGGTTGGAGCACCGGAAAAGGGAGCGTCAAACCGACAGAAAAATCGGAGAGCGGAGGGAGGAGTTGGCGTCGTACCATTACCTTCTCCGAGCCAAAGGTGTGTCGTGGTGGTTTTCGTTGGTTCTTATGGTGTTTTCATGGATCTTGTTGGGTTCTTTTGGGCATTGGTGGTGTCGGGTGTCGCGTGTGATGTGAGGATTGTGACCGGACGGGAAGTCGCCGCCGCTGTCTGTAGAGACGAGAGGTTGCCGCCGCCGTCGTTAGAGACGGGAGGCCGCCGCCGCCAACCGTAGGGAACATCACCGCAAAACACAAGGCACGGGACCGGGCCACCAAGGGGCATCACCGTCGGGGCGTCGCCGCATGCGGGGCGCCACCCGCACGCGGGGTGCCCATGCGGGGCGCCGCCTGCGTGGGGCCGCCCATGCGGGGCACCGCCCACATGGTGCTGCCATGCGCGGCGCCGACCACATGGGGCGCCCATGCGGGGCGCCGGCATGGGGGGAGTTTCGCCGGACGGATGCCATTCCGCTATGTGTTGGGTTGATCTTCGCTTCGTTATACTAATCGCTACCCAAAGCATTGTCGGAACATCGCATTGAACCCCAAGTTGTGTTTTGGTTATAAAGATGTTTTAACGTTGGTTTTTCGGGTGTAGTTGTTCGGCGGGGTTGATGTGTTTTTAGTTGGAGCTTTCACACATCTTCTTTTTCGTTGTTTGAGGTGGGTAACGAGGTTGAGGACATTGTCGAAATTTGTGTCCGGCCTTTCTCTTCCTTTCTTTTATTAAAATGTTTAGGCATAATTGTTTTAAGGAAGGACAATGTGCGGCATGCTTTAGCAAAATTTGATACATATAAAAGAGGACAGGACAAGACGCTTGATTTGGTCGGGTACAGTTACCGCGATCAAATCTATGATAACAGGTTTTGAGGCTCATAGCGTTAGCACGTACACCAGCGGTCTGATCTACCGCAAGAGGGTGTACTTTTCCGGATAAGTGGTCCGAGATGGACCCATGAACTCTACATGGCGATTACGTAGGGGCTCACTGAAGGAACAAAAGGTGGGTTACAGAGCACCAAGGAATTGATCAAGGTTGGGTATTCCTCAGGTCGACGGACTAAGGGATGGTGATGTCGGGAACAGGTGTTCCGGTTGTGGTTTGTTGTCCTATTTACTCTTGCATCCATCTATAATGCATCATGATTATGTATCGGTTATTTCCCTTCCTATATTTTTGGTCACTGGCTCCCACCATGTGACAGGATCCGGTGGGGACGAAGGAGAGACATTGACGCATGAGTGACATTGCTTTCCGTCATCTCGGTGTGTCACGCCCCGGGGGTTCGAACGCGCGGAAGAGGGGCCACCAATGCCCCTAAACCGGCTACATATTTTTTTTTTGAAACCCATTACTCCCCGGCGCGTGCCCAGACCCGCCGCATATGCAAATTCACTCTGCAAACGGGCAGAGTCTCCTTTGTATATGCACGGCGTCCTCACTACAGAATGTAACACAAAGTCTTTAACCACACTAGTTGGAGTCTCAAACACAATCAAATATTCATCTCACATGGTCTACTAGTTTCAACATTCAACATAAAGGCCGTCGTTTTGAAAGGATAAATAATCGCAAGGTTTTAAAAGCGACGCCCACACGACGCCATCATTTTTTGAAAGCCATTTCGAAAACCACATAAATCCACAGAGTTTTGGAAAACGGCACCCACCCGGTGCCAACTTTTGTAAAACCAGTTCGAAAACGCATAAATTCCACAAGGTTTTGAAATCCGGTGCCCACACGACACCTATGTTTTAAAACAGGTTTCGCAAACGGTTTTCTTTGCTTTTCGTTGTTCAAAACGGCCCAGTAAGGAAAAGAATAACATTCACTTGCATATCTTAATGAAGGAAAGGGCAACATCCACTTCGACCCCACGGGGGTGTCGCAATCCACAAATAACTAACCGAAATAATAAAGAGAAAAGGAAAAAGGAGTCACTGTGTCTGAAGCCTCTAGATGTCAGTACAGCACCCTCACGACCTCACCGGTGCCCTAGCACTCGCCCCTGGAAGAACCTGTCACGAAGTGGGAAGTCAGTGACTAGTAATAGTATGATAATCAAGGGCTAAAGACATAGCAAACCACATGCAACCGGAGCAACCGTCTCTCTCAACCACCGCCTACAATAGACGCACCCTGTATGATAGTAACACCCGGGCACCCTTCCCGACCACCACACCGGGCCCCTACCCCGGTGCCCCCTGCCGAGCACCTGCCTCGGCCGCCGAGCACCTACCTCGACATCACCGCTCACACCCCCCACCTATGAGGGCCCCCATTCCTAACGCCACCATCGCGTGGGGTACACGGGTCAACGTACCACTTTTCCGGAAAAGCACACCCTCGCGGTGGCCAAACCGCCGGTGTGCGTGTAGCAAAACCAGAGCCTCAGATCAATAGTAAGTAAGATAATAATCGAACAGGGTTAGTACATAAACAGGAGGAGACTAACAATTCACCTTTGCCCCAAACAAACTATTTTCATTATTAATTCCTATTCCCAAAATCCCCGGGAATGTACCCACCTCGTGCGTGTCGTCCTGCGCCCGACTCGTCCGTGTCCGTGCACCCGCTACCGTCGGCGTACCGCACTGCTGGGAGAAAAGGACAAGTCAAAACTAAGGGTCCGAAAACTACTCCGACTCCAGACCGAAACTAGGTGATGGACGCAGCCCCGACCCCGTGCGGCGAGCTCCCCGCACGGCACCGACCCGTGCGGCGCGCCCTCGGTTTGCGCACGGCCCCCCCCCCGCGCGGCACCAGCCCGCGCGGGCGTCCCACCTGAGGGCGGCCCCGCGCGGCCGAGTGCCGCGCGGGCGCGCTGCCCGCGGTGCGGGGTGGCCCCGCGCGGCACCAGCCCGCGCGGGCGCCCCGCCTGTGGGCGGCCCCGCGCGGCCGAGTGCCGCGCGGGCGCCCTGCCGCGGTGCGGGGTGGCCCCGCGCGGCACCAGCCCGCGCGGGCGCCCCGCCTGTGGGCGGCCCCGCGCGGCCGAGTGCCGCGCGGGCGCGCTGCCGCGGTGCGGGGTGGCCCCGCGCGGCACCAGCCCGCGCGGGCGCCCCGCCTGTGGGCGGCCCCGCGCGGCCAAGTGCCGCGCGGGCGCGCTGCCCGCGGTGCGGGGTGGCCCCGCGCGGCACCAGCCCGCGCGGGCGCCCCGCCTGTGGGCGGCCCCGCGCGGCCGAGTGCCGCGCGGGCGCGCTGCCGGCGGTGCGGGGTGGCCCCGCGCGGCACCAGCCCGCGCGGGGCCCCGCCTGTGGGCGGCCCCGCGCGGCCGAGTGCCGCGCGGGCGCGCTGCCCGCGGGTGCGGGGCGGCCCCGCGCGGCACCAGCCCGCGCGGGCGCCCCACCCGCGGGCGGCCCCGTGGCGGCGGTGCTAGCCCTGCTCCTCGCGGCGGCGGCGGCGGCGATCCCCGGTCACGAGATGAACCCAACCGAAAAATAAAGAACCCCACGAAATTCAAAAACTCACCTTGGATTTCTAGAGGGAGAGGAGGGAAGGATCGTCCACTTCCACCCGATCTACCCGCAGGAAGGTGAGCTTTCTCCTTCTCCCAAGATCCCCAGGTTGGAATTCCGCGCCGAAAACCCGAAGCGAGAGCGAAAAAGGGTTGGGTTCCTCTTTCTCTCCTCTAATTTCCCCCTTGATCGTGGCCGCCCTGTCGTATCGTAACGAAGGAAGGAGGAGGAAGGAAAAAGAAACGAGAAACCCTAAGTCCCAACGTGCCCTGACCTAGTGGAAAAAGGGGTTAGGGTTATCGGTTACCTCAAAAATCGTGCAGATCGCCAACACGGATCCCGGAGCACCCACGGGGGGCCCAGACTTCAAAATTTAATTCTGGATGATCCGGGGGTCGGAATCCGAAATCGATCGCGTCCCCGTGCTCCGTTTCGCGAACCCTACCGCCTAAAAATGTCCGCGAGCCCCGACGGACAGCCTGGAAAAACCCCAAAATCAGGCCCTAAGTCGAGGTGTCAAAAGAAAATGCGAACGGAAAGGTCAAAGGAAAGGCCGGGTCTTACACCACTCACCGCTAAAACCGAGTTTCGTCCTCGAAACTCAGCCCTCACCTGCGGCGAAGAGATCCGGGTAACACTCCCTCATCTTTGACTCCGGTTCCCAGGTTGCCTCACGCTCTTCTTGATTGCTCCAGAGCACCTTCACGTAGGGAATCGTCCGGCTTCGTAGCTTTTTGTCCTCTCGTGCTAGGATCCGCACCGGCACTTCCTCGAAGCTCAGATCTTCTTTAAGCTCGATCGCAGAGACGTCGAGCACTCGTGATGGATCGGGGAGGTACTTCCGAAGCATGGACACGTGGAACACGTCATGAACTCGGTCAAGGTTCGGCGGTAGGGCGAGGCGGTAGGCCACCGGGCCGATGCGCTCCAGAATCTCGAACGGTCCCACATACCGTGGGCTCAGCTTGCCTCTCAACCCAAACCGCTTCACCCCCTTTGACGGCGAAACTCGCAACAACACGTGTTCCCCCACCTGGAATTCCAAATCGCGACGTCTCCGGTCTGCGTAGCTCTTTTGCCGGCTCTGGGCGGTCGCCAATCGCCGTCTGATGAGGCGTACCTTGTCTTCGGTTTCTTCTACCAAGTCTGGTCCCAAAAACCTCCGCTCCCCCAGGTCGTCCCAACCGATCGGGGATCTGCAGCGCCTGCCGTACAACGCTTCGTACGGAGCCATCCGGATGCTTGCCTGGTAGCTGTTGTTATAAGCGAACTCCACAAGAGGTAGGTAGCGCGACCATCCGTCTCCCAAATCCAGTACGCAAGCTCGGAGCATGTCCTCGAGGATCTGAATCACCCGCTCGGATTGTCCATCCGTTTGGGGGTGAAAGGCTGAGCTGAAGTGTAGCTTGGTTCCTAAGGCTCGCTGTAGACTCTGCCAAAAGTTCGAAACGAACCTTGTGTCTCTGTCTGAGGTAATAGATGTCGGTATTCCGTGTAGCCTCACAATCTCGCCGATGTAGACATGGGCCAGTCGGTCGCGTGTCCAGGTCGTATGGATGGGTAGGAAGTGAGCCGACTTCGTTAGCCGATCCACGACGACCCAGATAGCGTCATGCCCCTGCTGTGAACGTGGAAATCCGGTGACGAAGTCCATCGTGATTTGCTCCCATTTCCATTCGGGCACAGGTAGTGGTTGCAATTTCCCGGCCGGTCGCTGATGCTCGGCTTTCACCTGCTGGCAAATCAGGCAGTGTGCTACGAAACGCGCCACGTCCCCCTTCAACCCTGGCCACCAGAAGGTCTGTCTGAGGTCCCTGTACATCTTGGTGCCCCCAGGGTGCGCCGCATAGGGGGCGCAGTGTGCTTCCGTCAGGATTTCCTTCTTCAGATCCGGCGCATCGGGCACGCAAATCCGTCCTCGAAACCGAAGAGTGCCGTCAGTTCCCACTGCAAAGTCCCCCTTCTGTTCGGGTGCAATCCTATCCCGTTCCAGCTGTAACAGTGGATCAGTACTTTGGCTCTCCCGAATCCTCTCGAATAGGGTCGGCGCGACTGTTAGAGCCAGAAGTCGCTCAACCGTCCCTGCTGGCACAATCTCCAACCTCAATCGTGAGAATTCCGCGATTAAGTCGTCTTGCTGGGTGATCGCGCTCGCCGAAATCCCTTCCGCTTGGCCCTTCCTACTCAGGGCGTCCGCCACAACATTTGCTTTTCCGGGGTGGTACTGGATTGACAAGTCATAATCCTTGAGTAACTCTAACCACCGTCTCTGTCTCAGGTTCAGCTCCTTCTGGGTGAAGAGGTATTTAAGGCTTTGGTGGTCGGAGAACACATTACAGTGCACACCATAGAGATAGTGCCTCCAAAGTTTCAAAACAAAGACCACCGCAGCTAACTCCAGGTCGTGGGTCGGGTAGTTTTGCTCGTAATCCTTGAGTTGTCTTGAAGCATAGGCGATGACCTTTCCTTGTTGCATCAGCACTCCCCCCAATCCTACCCGTGATGCGTCGCAATAAACCTCGTAGTCCTCCCCGGGCGTCGGTAAAGCAAGCACAGGCGCTCTTGTCAACCGCTTCTTAAGTTCCTCAAAACTATCTTGGCATTGGGTTGTCCAAATGAACTTTACCCCTTTCCGGGTTAAGCGATTCAGGGGGGTTGCAATCTTCGAAAATCCCTCGACGAAACGCCTATAATATCCCGCAAGGCCCAGAAAACTGCGGATCTCTGTCACCGAAGTCGGTTGTGGCCAGTCGGTCACTGACTCTACTTTCTTAGGATCCACTGCGATTCCTGCTGTTGAAATGATGTGCCCTAGGAACCCCACCTCGCGAAGCCAAAACTCGCATTTCTTGAGTTTGGCGTACAACTCCTGCTCTCTAAGAGTCTGTAAAACAGTCCGTAAATGCTCCTCGTGCTCCTCATCGGTAGGCGAGTAGATCAGGATGTCGTCGATGAAAACCACTACGAATTGGTCCAGGAAGGGCTTGAAAATCCGGTTCATCATGTCCATAAACACCGCTGGGGCGTTGGTAAGCCCGAACGGCATTACGGTGAACTCGTAGTGGCCGTACCGGGTCCGGAAGGCCGTCTTCGGAATATCCTCATTTTTCACTCTGAGTTGATGGTAGCCGGACTGCAAGTCGATCTTGGAAAATACCGTCGCCCCCCGCAGCTGATCAAAGAGGTCGTCGATCCTGGGTAGGGGGTACTTGTTCTTCACAGTGGCCTTATTGATTTCCCGGTAGTCGATGCACAGCCGCAAACTCCCGTCTTTCTTACGCACGAAGAGTACCGGTGCGCCCCAAGGCGACACGCTCGGTCTGATGAATCCCTTGTCCAGGAGATCTTCGAGCTGCGCCTTTAGTTCCTTCAGTTCCGCAAAGGCCATTCGGTAGGGGGCCTTTGTGATCGGTCGGGTGTCGGGTGCAAGCTCGATCGGAAACTCAACCTCTCGCTCGGGGGGTAGTCCAGGAAGCTCGGTCGGGAAGATATCTGGGAAGTCCCTCACCACCGGGATGTCGGAGAGTGCCGTAGAGGGTCCCGTGGCCAGGGCCACCGACGCCAAGTAGGCCACGCACCCTCTCTCAATCAGCTTCCTGGCTCGCGACGCCGGTATGATGGATGAAAAGGAGACGCTCTTGCACGCCAAGTACACGTTCTCTGGGAACCCTGGACGCAGAAGCCGCACCTGGCGCTTCTCACAGTCAATCACCGCTTGGTACTCCGTGAGCCAATCCATCCCTAACACTACGTCGTATTCCTTCAGTGGGATCACTACAAGATCCCAGGGGCAGGAAAGCCTCCCCAACCCTATCGGGCAGGCTGCTATACGGTTGCGGGCCTCCAGGGATCCTCCCGCGGTGTGGACTGTCATCTACTGGGTAGGGGTTTCATCTCAAAACCATGGGTCAGTGCAAAGTCACAAGATATAAACGAGATGGTTGCTCCGGTATCGAAAAGGGTTCTAGCGCGGTAAACAGAAACAAGGGTGATACCTGCGACGACGTGCTCAGACGGGTATGCCTCCTGCTGGTTCATTGAGTAGACGCGGCCTCCCGATGGTGGCGGCCTGTCCCCCGCTGATCCGGGTGCTGGCGGTCTGGAAGCCGACGCCATCGGGGCTTTTCCTCGCCCCGCATGCTGGGATGATGGTACGGATGCTGCTGAGGATGCCGTGCCTTGGTTCAGGGGGCAGTTGAAACGGAAGTGCCCCTGCTTGCCACATCGGAAGCAATGGTCCTGCCTCTGGGAGCATTCCGTCACCCGGTGCGCCCCGCCGCAGATCACGCAAGACCGATCGTCTGAGCGTTGTCCTCCTCCTGGCGTGCCTCGGGTTTTCTGCTGGGACCTCCACCGCTTAGAGGGCCGACTCCCACTAGAGGAGCCTCCCCCCGAAAAGGTCTGAGTCCGCTTCCTGTCTTCTTGCTGATGGGGGCCTTCCCTTCGAGCGCGCGTGACGGCGAAGCCGCGCTCTACTCTGGTGGCCCGGTCGACAACCTTCTGGAAGGTATGCAGATCTGCCGCATCTACCACTTGAAAGATGTCGGTCCTCAGTCCATCCACAAACAGTTGCGCCTTATGCGACTCGTCCCGGGCGACAAAAGGAACGCAGTTCGCCAGCCTCACGAACTCCCGTTGGTACTCCATTACCGTTCTGGTTCCCTGTCGGATGTGATTGAGGTCGTCCTCCAGTTGTTTCTTGACGCTGTCGGTAAAGAACGCCCCGAACAATTGCTGTTTAAAAGTGGTCCACGACGGGAGGGCAGTACTCGTCGCGGAGCCGGGGCGTATTGTCTTCCACCAAATGCGGGCGTTCCCCTCAAGAAAGTGGACAGCCAGGGGAACCCGCTCATGATCCTCCATCAGTAGGTCCTCAAATAGCTTCTCCATTGTATCCACCCACTTCTCCACGACCCAGGGGTCTGTTGTGTCCCCCTCGAACACTGGCGGGTCGTACTTTTTGAAGTCGGCTAAGTTGGCACGCACGCGATCTCGCTCCGTTGGCGGAGCCGAGCCCCCCCCCGTGGTGACCGCGGCCACGACTGTAGGAGGCCTCACCCCGGTCTCCGCGGGGGTGTCCCTGGCTGAAGTGCCCGGTGTCGATCCCGCTGCTGCCGCCGGGGGGACCACATCCGGCACCGTCTGTTGAGTTACCGGTACCTCAGGCGCCGCGGCCTGGGTAGGGGCAGTCCTCGCTTCGGCCCCCATCGGCGGCGGTCCAGTTGCCGGTGCAGTTGGCCCCGGAAGAGGGCCCGGGGCGACTACCACCGCTGCAGCGGCCTGCTGATGCTGTGTCAGTTGGCGCACGTGATCCGTCAGGGCCGCCAATTGCCCCGCCATCTCCCGTAACTGCTGCCTTAGGAGTTGGTTCTCCGCAGTCGCCGTCGCCGCTGCGTCCGCCCCAGTATCCTCGGCGCTAGATCTCGTTCTGGCCATAATCTGAACACATGCACAAGACAGTTACTTCTAGCTTAAACTAAGGTAATACTGCGGACACTAGTCCTAAAGGAGAAAACCCCAATTTTTCCCCTCCCCGCCCCACGAGCACTCGCGTTCTACTAGTCTATCCCAGTTCACTTTATTAGTCGGTAGTTAGTACATTGCGCCCGTGGATGTTGAACCCCGACTATTGTGGTTAAAGGCAACCCGCTCTGATACCATCTTAATCTGTCACGCCCCGGGGGTTCGAACGCGCGGAAGAGGGGCCACCAATGCCCCTAAACCGGCTACATATTTTTTTTTTTGAAACCCATTACTCCCCGGCGCGTGCCCAGACCCGCCGCATATGCAAATTCACTCTGCAAACGGGCAGAGTCTCCTTTGTATATGCACGGCGTCCTCACTACAGAATGTAACACAAAGTCTTTAACCACACTAGTTGGAGTCTCAAACACAATCAAATATTCATCTCACATGGTCTACTAGTTTCAACATTCAACATAAAGGCCGTCGTTTTGAAAGGATAAATAATCGCAAGGTTTTAAAAGCGACGCCCACACGACGCCATCATTTTTTGAAAGCCATTTCGAAAACCACATAAATCCACAGAGTTTTGGAAAACGGCACCCACCCGGTGCCAACTTTTGTAAAACCAGTTCGAAAACGCATAAATTCCACAAGGTTTTGAAATCCGGTGCCCACACGACACCTATGTTTTAAAACAGGTTTCGCAAACGGTTTTCTTTGCTTTTCGTTGTTCAAACGGCCCAGTAAGGAAAAGAATAACATTCACTTGCATATCTTAATGAAGGAAAGGGCAACATCCACTTCGACCCCACGGGGGTGTCGCAATCCACAAATAACTAACCGAAATAATAAAGAGAAAAGGAAAAAGGAGTCACTGTGTCTGAAGCCTCTAGATGTCAGTACAGCACCCTCACGACCTCACCGGTGCCCTAGCACTCGCCCCTGGAAGAACCTGTCACGAAGTGGGAAGTCAGTGACTAGTAATAGTATGATAATCAAGGGCTAAAGACATAGCAAACCACATGCAACCGGAGCAACCGTCTCTCTCAACCACCGCCTACAATAGACGCACCCTGTATGATAGTAACACCCGGGCACCCTTCCCGACCACCACACCGGGCCCCTACCCCGGTGCCCCCCTGCCGAGCACCTGCCTCGGCCGCCGAGCACCTACCTCGACATCACCGCTCACACCCCCCACCTATGAGGGCCCCCATTCCTAACGCCACCATCGCGTGGGGTACACGGGTCAACGTACCACTTTTCCGGAAAAGCACACCCTCGCGGTGGCCAAACCGCCGGTGTGCGTGTAGCAAAACCAGAGCCTCAGATCAATAGTAAGTAAGATAATAATCGAACAGGGTTAGTACATAAACAGGAGGAGACTAACAATTCACCTTTGCCCCAAACAAACTATTTTCATTATTAATTCCTATTCCCAAAATCCCCGGGAATGTACCCACCTCGTGCGTGTCGTCCTGCGCCCGACTCGTCCGTGTCCGTGCACCCGCTACCGTCGGCGTACCGCACTGCTGGGAGAAAAGGACAAGTCAAAACTAAGGGTCCGAAAACTACTCCGACTCCAGACCGAAACTAGGTGATGGACGCAGCCCCGACCCCGTGCGGCGAGCTCCCCGCACGGCACCGACCCGTGCGGCGCGCCCTCGGTTTGCGCACGGCCCCCCCCCGCGCGGCACCAGCCCGCGCGGGCGTCCCACCTGAGGGCGGCCCCGCGCGGCCGAGTGCCGCGCGGGCGCGCTGCCCGCGGTGCGGGGTGGCCCCGCGCGGCACCAGCCCGCGCGGGCGCCCCGCCTGTGGGCGGCCCCGCGCGGCCGAGTGCCGCGCGGGCGCCCTGCCGCGGTGCGGGGTGGCCCCGCGCGGCACCAGCCCGCGCGGGCGCCCCGCCTGTGGGCGGCCCCGCGCGGCCGAGTGCCGCGCGGGCGCGCTGCCGCGGTGCGGGGTGGCCCCGCGCGGCACCAGCCCGCGCGGGCGCCCCGCCTGTGGGCGGCCCCGCGCGGCCAAGTGCCGCGCGGGCGCGCTGCCCGCGGTGCGGGGTGGCCCCGCGCGGCACCAGCCCGCGCGGGCGCCCCGCCTGTGGGCGGCCCCGCGCGGCCGAGTGCCGCGCGGGCGCGCTGCCGGCGGTGCGGGTGGCCCCGCGCGGCACCAGCCCGCGCGGGCGCCCCGCCTGTGGGCGGCCCCGCGCGGCCGAGTGCCGCGCGGGCGCGCTGCCCGCGGGTGCGGGGCGGCCCCGCGCGGCACCAGCCCGCGCGGGCGCCCCACCCGCGGGCGGCCCCGTGGCGGCGGTGCTAGCCCTGCTCCTCGCGGCGGCGGCGGCGGCGATCCCCGGTCACGAGATGAACCCAACCGAAAAATAAAGAACCCCACGAAATTCAAAAACTCACCTTGGATTTCTAGAGGGAGAGGAGGGAAGGATCGTCCACTTCCACCCGATCTACCCGCAGGAAGGTGAGCTTTCTCCTTCTCCCAAGATCCCCAGGTTGGAATTCCGCGCCGAAAACCCGAAGCGAGAGCGAAAAAGGGTTGGGTTCCTCTTTCTCTCCTCTAATTTCCCCCTTGATCGTGGCCGCCCTGTCGTATCGTAACGAAGGAAGGAGGAGGAAGGAAAAAAGAAACGAGAAACCCTAAGTCCCAACGTGCCCTGACCTAGTGGAAAAAGGGGTTAGGGTTATCGGTTACCTCAAAAATCGTGCAGATCGCCAACACGGATCCCGGAGCACCCACGGGGGCCCAGACTTCAAAATTTAATTCTGGATGATCCGGGGTCGGAATCCGAAATCGATCGCGTCCCCGTGCTCCGTTTCGCGAACCCTACCGCCTAAAAATGTCCGCGAGCCCCGACGGACAGCCTGGAAAAACCCCAAAATCAGGCCCTAAGTCGAGGTGTCAAAAGAAAATGCGAACGGAAAGGTCAAAGGAAAGGCCGGGTCTTACACGGTGACTTCTTCTTACTCCTCTATTGTTGAGATACTATGTGGATATGATAAGCATGACACTTGTTCAACTTGTTTGTGGATGATGGGATATGACTTGGAACTCGAATGCTTAATGTTGTGGAATAATAAACTTTGATGTTTTATTTTCATCTTGGGATAATTGATTTTGCATGTGAAGGTTTTGGAAAGACTAAATGTTTGCGAAAACGGATTTCTAAAACAGAGTGTCGTGTGGGCACTATTTTAAAACTTGTGGTTTTATCCTTTCAAATTGGTGTATGCCGTATGGGCGATTATCCTCGGAATTATGTATGAGTTTATGTGATTCCCTTTTGTGACAATGTGTATGTAAACTAGTGAGGTGTGGTGTATGTATGTTGTGCGACGCCGTGCATATACAAAGAAGACTCTGTTTGTTTGTGGAGTAACTTTGTATGTGTGGCGGGTCTGGGCACGTGCCGGAGGGTGAGGATGTTTTATTAGAAAAAAAAATTGGGTCGTTTTCCGTTTTTGAACTTCCCTCGGGGCGTGACAATCGATCTTTTTCCAAAACGGGAAAGAGGATTTTCTTGTTTCTTTTTCTCTTATGTGTAAAATAAATTCGATTCCCGACCCCCTTGTATTTATAAGAGAATTTCTAACCGCTTTAATCATTTTTCAACTGTTTCTTTCTCAATTTGCATGCTAAATTACCGAAACGCTCTCATGCATCAGCACGGATTTTAAAGCACCATAAACCATCAATGGGGGTTTAAAAATTCTTTTCAACCCATTAACTTCGAAAAATTGTACCGGAAGATTCGTTTATTGGATTTTTGATCCGATCTCACCGCCATTCTCCGTTTAACAAGCTCTACAACATGAAAACCAAAACCAATGAGATTGACACACTTAGAATAATAAGAAAAATAACACACACCGAAAGTGACACCGAGAAAAAAAATTGTGGACACTACATAATGTCTTGTTGAAATTCAGCTACCACAAGGAGTAGAAAACTATTTTGCTATTTGGTTTTCTTATTACATTAGAATATTAATAACTTTAAAATCCGTAAAAAAGATTTTTTGAAATTTATTTTATGGTTAAACAAACAGAAAAAAAAAAAAAAAAAAAAATCAAACTGAAAAATAAGTTTTAATATATTTTACGGCCAATTTAACACACCCTTAACCAAACAATAATTATACAGTATATAAAATTTGGGTGACGAATTGAAATGCACAAGTTGTTTTTGTTTTTTTTTTTTGTTTTTTTTTTCAACGTAACTTATGGACTTTTTTTGACCTCCGAAACTCTAAGGTACCGTTTGGTTCGGAGATAAGAAAAATTTTGTTATACCGGAGATAGGTATAGATTATGGTATTAGCAGGAATTAATGTAAATTTGTGTTTGGTTGGGTTTATGAGTTATACCGGGATTAAAGGAAATTATGTTTGGTAAATTATATAGGAATAAGGAGAATAAGATGAATAGGAAAAAATTGTGTTTGGTTGAGTATAGAGGAATAAGAAAAATTGAGAAGTGATAAATATGTGTATTGACTATTTTGCCCTTTATGATATAATTTATAAATAAAATAATTTATGATATTAATCAACCTAATAATAAATTTAAAATATTATTTAAAATTGTAAAAAATATTTAAAAATATATAATAAATAATTAAAAGTACTTAAAAATGATAGAAAATTATATATTAAAATATTTAAAATGTTTGATTGTTTATCATTTTAAAATCATTAATCAATAGATAAGCAAATTTTAATTTTTTTCTTTTAAAATTTTCTATCATTCTTAAATACTTTTAAATATTTTTATACTTTTTTAATATTAATCTAAATTTATTATAAGGTTGATTAATAGCATAATTTATTAATTTTTTAAATTTATCATAAAGGGTCAAATAGTGAATAAAAAAATTTAATAAAATTCAAGCACTAATTATACACAAGTCAATATACCAATACAAAACTATCTGGATGTTAAATAAAATTAAAACAGAATGTCATGACCAGATATCAAGTAAATAATGAACCAAACAAATGTGTGAAATAATGACGTTACACTAACAAAAATTGCCCCAATTATAAGACCAACATAATAATTAGCAGATTCAATCACATACAATTTAGTCCATTATGGTCATAAAGATCACAAAATAATAAGTCCTTTACATACAATCACATTGTAATCATATTTCAGTTCAATACACATCAGAAAAGTCCATTACATACAATCCCATTGTAATGATAATTCAGTTCAATACACATAAGAAAAAGTCCTTTACATACAATCCCATTGTAATCATAATTCAGTTCAATACACATATAAGAAAAGTCCTTTACATAATCCAGTTCATACATAATTTCACAAACACATTGCAATCATACAATCACATATATTACACATTTCTTACATTGCAATCAAATATATATCTAACTGCGATTATTCCATAACTGGTCTGTTATAAATGTGCGCAACGCGTCGCCTTTGTGTGACTCAGTAGTACCAACACTATGAACCGTTTCCTCGACATCTAATTCTACATTTGGTTCTTCCTCTAACACATCGTTAAATATGGCATCCGCACCGAGGTGTCGTCGAATAAAATTGTGTATAACACAACATGCCATCGCAATCTGGCATTGGACTTTATATGGAAAGGGTGTTGCAACAGTCAAGATCTTGAACCGTTTTTTTTAAAATACCGAATGTTTTCTCCACCACATTTCTCAATTGTGCATGTCGATGATTATATAGGTCGCGCGGACTTCGATGAGTGCGACCTCGTGTGTTTCCCTCAAATTGACTAATATGGTAACGCTCCCCCCGATATGGTGCAAGAAATTTGTCTGTATTTGCATAGCCAGAATCTACCAAATAATATTTGCCTATAGATTTTACGAAATATGTACACTGTTAAATTCTATATTCCCCATCATTAAAGAAATATAAAAGATAAATTTCTGTGTACAATATACCTTCAGGCACAGTGAATCCTCCACTTTCGCATGCCCATCGGAGTACTCTCGTGTCAGCTGCTGATCCCTCCCAACCAGTGCAGACAAATAAGAAGTGATGGTCGAAGGATACTGCAGCCATCATGTTTTGTGAAGTAAATCCTTTGCGATTCCGGAATCTCGGTTGCTTGCTCTTGCTGACAACCACCAGAAGATGTGTCCCATCAATTGCACCAATTGCATTCTGCCAATAAACATCAAACAACATGCAGTCAATTAATATAATGAACACTGGTGACATATAAATAAGTGAACTAAAAAATATAAAAGCATGCATACCTTGAATGGGTGAAAATTGACATTATCTCTAATTCGGGCATTCACCGAAACATTATTCGCCGGAAGTGTTATGTAATCGTCTTTCAACGTCACAATCGCCCGAAGCACATTGTTGAAATGTCGACTGATAGTTTCACCCGAATGTTGAAATCTTTCAGCGATTACCCTATTAGCCACCCCATGTCCAACACAAAACATAAAAATTTCCAACTGTTCCTCAATTGTCATATGGCGTGTGTTTTGTAACAATCCCTTTTGGACTAGCTCATCGCGAAGTGCGATGAAAGTCGTGGTCCGCATTCGAAACTGGTCGTACCCACGGTCAGGATGGGCATTCAATATATCACATATTACCTGGTGCCCTGTGAATGGACGGGTTCGACACGGTTGCTTGTCGACAGTGTTGAGGCCCAGTTTTTCCCAGACTGTTTTTCCGGTGAATCCACTGTGTTGGACACCTAGTATTGGTGAATCGGGCCCACGGTGCATCAAAAGGATGCTGCAGATGGACCCGGAGAGATATTTTTTGGCTGATTTGGTCGTCGGCTGTGTTTGCCGAATTTTAGAAAAGGAATTGGGTCAAACAGAGGTTGGATTTGGATTCAGGACGGAAAAATACTTGAAAACGGCTTTTTGTTTGTTGAATTTGGAGTCTGGATGAGCAAGAACGGGCCTCCGGAAGTTTTCAGGGTGTTCCTGTGCACGGGGGAGACCGTGGACCAGCGGGTGACACGTGGCGGCCCATGATTGGGCCGGCGTACACGTCTCGGTCCACGGGGAGGCGCGGCTGGCGCATGGACCGCGCGGGCCACGTGGCGCATCCGGATAGGCGGGTGCGTGCGGCTCGGTTCAGGGAAAAAGCGGCGCGGTGCAGTGGACCGGGGCGCGACAGCTGGCAGCCGGGGACTGGCGGGTTCACGTGGTCGCGGTCCACGGCACGCGGAGTGGGGCACGGGGCGGAGGGGCGCCGACGCGTGGCGACGACGCGTGGGTACGCCACGCGTCGCCACCCGCGCAGCGCACCCCACTCACCCCCGCTGGTTGCGGGGGGGGGCACGTGGCGCGCCCTGGGGAGCCCCGCACAGCTGTTTGCTGTTGCGGGGCTACGTGGCGGCACCGGGGGCGTGCGGGCGGTCGGACGGTCGGCCGTCCGACCCGGGTTAACCCGGGTTTGGGTTACCGGGTTAATGGGCCCAAATTCGGCCCATTAACCCGAATTGAGGGTTATTTAACCCCTTTTAAACTCATTTTTTTACCCTTTTCGTTTCGATTTTCACAGTGAGCCTTGAAGAAAAATTTTTCCTCTGCCAGAGCTAGACTTGTCGGTGGCTCGCCGGATTTTTCCTGTGCACGCATCCCGAGGTTGGCCATTTTACGGCGCGGCGTGACACTCGTTTATTGACGACCCGTTTCGTCGCTTTTTGCTGTACAGACTCCCCCGACTTACTCCGACATCCGATTCAGACGATTTCTGCGCCGTTGGACTCGCGACTGGTGGGACTTTAACTTTGGTATTTTGAGTTTACTGATTTGCTGTACGGATTTTTGGGGACTCTGAGCTTTCTTTAACCCCATTTTTCTTTGCGGATTTTTGGACAGTACCGCGAAGATTTGGCCGTATCTTTGCGCACCGACGTCGGATTGAGGTGATTCAAAAGGCAAAGTTCATCATCTTTTCGCAAGGAACCCCCTGGATTTTTCTCAGAATTTTCTGAGTCTTCTTCGAAGGTGAACAGTGGTCCTCTTCCCGAGTTCAGTTTACTGTATTTTTATACAGTTTATTTGGGGGTATTCCTTTTGCCGGATTTATTTCTCAGCGTGGGAAAAACGGACTGGAACGTGCAGGTACTCTTTTCGACGGGTTCGTTGCGAGGATCGTGACGATATTTTTCTCGGATTTTTCCGGGCACTTTTTCCCGCAGGTGAAAACTGTAAAATTCTGGACAGTTATATTTGGACTGATGTTAAGGGGGAAAGTGTTATATTCCCTTATGTAGACTCTTTCTGGTCATTTTGCACAGTGCGGAGGACATCACTGGACTGAGCGTGGACTTTATCTTCGGGGATCAGGATTTAGCGCTTGAGGTGGGTACCGTTATCACCTCTCCCTTTGGAATACCCACTAGACTTATTAAGAGCTATTCCGGAATCATGTTGTTAATTCCTGGAAACATATGAACCCAGCATGCTAGAATAAAAATGCCAATTGAATACCACTTGCTGGGATATTTGAACTTGTAAGAAATAAATATTTCTTAGAAAAGGGAACTACACTTATGTTAATATTAAAGAAAATTATCTGGATAACTAAGGGACTTGCATGTTTGTATGGCCACCTTTATGACTACACAATTATATGGATTATGACTTAGGAGAAAACATGTTTTTGTCTTTTTCTCTGGACATCTGGACATCGAGATGATTATGCTCAGGTTAGAGCGGGAACTGAAATAGTATAGTCAATTAGTGGGAAATTGGGGACAGGCAGGTTGAGGTCAGGGTATCTGCGGCAACCGCGGATTTTGGGCGGTTGACCGGACTATTTTCATTGCATCAGATTGCAGGGACAGGGGTTCGGGATCTCTTTAGTGGGCGGGTTTTCCTACTTGTTAGAGTCTCGATCCAGTCATACAGTATCGGTTACTTGCTGCGACTTTTCACTCGTGAGGGTCGCTCCCCTCGAGTGCCACTCCAGAGTGTGTTCATTTATGACCGTGCCGGTCAGGAGCCGGTCTGTCACCCAGGGTGGGGACTGTGCCGGTCAGGAGCCAGTTTATCACCCTAGGGATGGGACTGTGTCGGTCAGGAACCAGTCTACACCCCACGTCTAGATTGTGAGTCAGTGGATACAGACGGGTTTACAGTTACATGCATTTTAGCTATGTGATTATCTCATGATTTAGGGGCATCGTAGTGGTAACCTGTACCAGTTGTTCTCATTGTTAGCTTACCACCTTTGTTTACTTTCGCCTCTGGTAGTCCTAGTGGGTCATTCACTGTGTCGAGGTTTACCCACTAGGGGAGGCTACTGTTCTTATAGTAGTTCTGACCCCCACTGTGTTTGTTTTCTTTTGTCCCCTTTGTTTTGCAGAGTCATCTGCCGGAGTTGCGGGACCCTCCACCCAGGAGCGAGGTAAGAGGCCTGTGGATTAGCTAGCTACTTCCCAGCGCCTAGTTCGGTGGTTTTGTTGCACCACGGACACTCAGACAGCTGTAGTTTTCTTTTATTTTGGGTCTGGCTGTAGCCAGCTGGTTGTACTTCTTCGTGAGCTGGGAGAGACATTTGTATCTATTTGAGAGTCTTGTACTTTTATTTCCAGCTTGTGTCTGAGATGTATTAGTTTTTAGTTTAGCTCTGTTTCATGCTCCAGCATTACTCTTTTATATCTGAGCAGGTTACCAGCGCTTCGTGTACACGGGAAAGACCGTGTGCACGGCGGATCTGTGGACGAGCCTGGGTTCTGTTTTACCCCCGGGGCGTGACAGACAGTATGGCTAGATGTCAAGTAACCTTGCTGAATCAACATCGCTAATACCTCACCCTAATAGTCGTCATCATCATCTAAAAGGTCCCTTATTATGGTATTGATTTTGGAGGAAAACACATGACCATGATTCGAATCACCCATTAATGCTGTAAGCACAATATATATTCAACATTGACAATCGCAACATATGACGTTGTAATATAACACTAATTCAAGCATGCTTGTTAATACAGTCGATGATTAAAGAGTACATCTAACAGCATTCAAACAAAATTAAAATGTCTTCTGAGCATATTACAGGATGATTAAAAAGTACATCTAACAGCATTCAAACAAAATTGAAATGTCTTCTGAGTATTTTACATGATGATTAAAAAGTACATCTAACAGTATTCAAACATAATTGAAATGTCTTCTGAGCATATTACATGATCATTAAAAAGTACATCTAACAGCATTCAAACATAATTGAAATTTCTTCTGAGCATATTACATGATCATTAAAAACGTACATCTAACAGCATTCAAACCTACATTCCAGGAAAAAATGGTCTATATACTTGCGATTGGATTGCCACTTGACGCTCAACCCACATTATTGCCAACTCGTCGGTCATTGTCATAAACAGTTTACGATTATTTGGATCTTTGAGTGCTTCCCCTGCGCTAAGCACTTTTTCTAGAGTAATGCCTGGCATCGCATATACTCGGGTCATGCAATTGGAAATGGTTGGAATGATACTTTTGTTGACCTTTTCTTCCTGATACATTTCACGGGCCAGTTCAAGTTTTTGCCTACCTAGATCAACAAGTTCAGATATTACAGTAAGCCCGGCATCTGATTTGCGCCGGCGTCCCCCAGAGGACGAGGTAGGTTTGGGTTGAGGGTTTGTGGGTTGTGGAGAGCGTGGGCGTTTGCTTCCTGAGCTTTGCCCGCTCCCGCTAGCACTACCTCCGACATAGGGGATGTCAGGAGTTGAAGATGGGTAGTCGGCGGTTTGCGGCGCCCTGGTATTTGCATATTGAGGCGCTGCAGAAGAACCTGCTTCAAATGTAGGTTGTGAGATATTAAAAGCCGACATTCTTATTCCAAGATTTGTATCATCCTCACCAGGGGAAGATGAGGATGAACTATCAACTGTTTGGGCTGCAGGCATAGTGGATGCAAATCCATATCGGCCAGTGGCCGTGGTTTTTTCTGTCAAGAATTCCATATCCTTATATGGCGGAAATGGCCTATCTCGACATCTTGCATTTGACGGATTTTCCTGTTGAATAGAAATAAGATATGTATAATGTCAATTATTCATATATTACGCGAGACTTTTGAACAAAGTTTATGATTTACAAGATAGGGTCAATACCGCTATGACAGCATCCCAGTCGGTTGGATCACCAGGTGTTGGGATATTGTGGATACAATCCCAACCCCATCCACTCTTGTTGGCTAAATAGTTATAAAGACTGAATGACCGTTTTAAAACTTTTAGCCGATTTTTTAATTGCTCCTTGGTGAGTTGTAAATTGGTCCTAGCATTGAATGCCGTATTGATTCGAACCCACGCTACTGTAGTGAACGACCCATTCACGTAATTCCCTAGTGTATGCTCTTCAGTGAGCAAAGACATGAATATTGCATCTATATTCTCAGTCCAATTATGGGTTCGGGTCTGAGGTTGGGCACGCTGCCCAGAAGAACCCTCCTGAGATCCTAGAAAATTAGATAGTGGGTCGAAAGCCACACTTTTTCTTGTTTGATGCTTAGTGTGTTTCTTGGCGGGACGCATCTGGAATAAGAGTTATATGATGTATTTGAAGGCACATTGATACCAAAAAGTAAAGTAGAAATAGAGGGCAATTGTAATTAAGTATTGGACTCAATTGATTGCCACATAGTATGGGGTTGCATTGGATTTTTAATGCCAGTGGCCGTCCATCAGATACTTATGGCAATCGTCATCATCGTCCTTAATGTTCGCAATTATCCAACAAAGACAATTTTCCGCTAATATATGTATGCCCAGTTTTTGTGCTGGTGGAGACCCTGTTGCGAGGTTGTTGCCATAATGTGTGCTGGTTGTCACCCTGTTGCAATTATGTGTTGTTCGTGTGTATATTGCATATAACCCGATTGTTTATAATTTATATAAAATATTTTTGGACTCAATTGATTGCCAATTGGTATGGGGGTGTAGTGAATTCTAATAACATGCCGGTCAGGAGCCGGTCTGTCGCCCAGGGTGGGGACTGTGCCGGTCAGGAGCCAGTTTATCACCCTAGGGATGGGACTGTGTCGGTCAGGAACCAGTCTACACCCCACGTCTAGATTGTGAGTCAGTGGATACAGACGGGTTTACAGTTACATGCATTTTAGCTATGTGATTAGCTCATGATTTAGGGGCATCGTAGTGGTAACCTGTACCAGTTGTTCTCATTGTTAGCTTACCACCTTTGTTTACTTTCGCCTCTGGTAGTCCTAGTGGGTCATTCACTGTGTCGAGGTTTACCAACTAGGGGAGGCTACTGTTCTTATAGTAGTTCTGACCCCCACTGTGTTTGTTTTCTTTTGTCCCCTTTGTTTTGCAGAGTTATCTGCCGGAGTTGCGGGACCCTCCACCCAGGAGCGAGGTAAGAGGCCTGTGGATTAGCTAGCTACTTCCCAGCGCCTAGTTCGGTGGCTTTGTTGCACCACGGACACTCAGACAGCTGTAGCTTTCTTTTATTTTGGGTCTGGCTGTAGCCAGCTGGTTGTACTTCTTCGTGAGCTGGGAGAGACATTTGTATCTATTTGAGAGTCTTGTACTTTTATTTCCAGCTTGTGTCTGAGATGTATTAGTTTTTAGTTTAGCTCTGTTTCATGCTCCAGCATTACTCTTTTATATCTGAGTAGGTTACCAGCGCTTCGTGTACACGGGAAAGACCGTGTGCACGACGGATCTGTGGACGAGCCTGGGTTCTGTTTTACACCCGGGGCGTGACAGATTAGGTTGGTATCAGAGCTTAGGGATAGGTCAGTTGGGACTCAGAAAACCCTAGGCTTTTGGCAGACCCTAGGATGGCAGGGCGTGAGTGACGCGATATTGTGCGAAAGTCGGCAGATTATTATTAAAACTCTTCCTGTGAGAGAAGAGGGATTGGCATATCCTATTTCTGGTAAACTATTATGTTGGCTGTAGACAACATAAAGTTACAGAAAAAGGAAAATGACCATGACTTTCGCTGGATTTGGTCGAGTGTGGTTTTGTTTACTGACCCGTGGTTTCTTGTGTGATAGGATGCCTCCTAGGCGGCAGATTCCTACTCGGGGGACCCCTATACCCCCGGAGGAGCCAGAGCAGCCCGGATCTTCTGAGGTTGGAGAGTTGAGGGCCATGGTGGCCCAGTTGGCGGAGAGTCATCGCCGACAGGAGCAGAAGATGGAGCAGTTGCTTACCCAGATTAGAGCACCTCCCACTACTACGGTGGAGGCCCCTGTGCCACCGGTTGTACCGCCGACTATTCCACCAGCCCCTACGGTACCGTCGCCGAGCAGTGGGGCCCAGGGAGGGTTCAGGTCATTGACCCCAGCAGAGGAGCAGGATTTCGCTGACCGACTTACTCAGTTTTGTCAGCGGGGACCGCCCAGGTTCTCAGGGCGGAGCACGCACCCGTGGGAGATAGGGTCATGGCTGGCAGCGATGGAGAAGTTATTTTGAGACTTCTTCATTGATCCCAGGTACAGAGTGCACATGGCCGTACACTGTTTGGAGGGGGATGCAGATGTTTGGTGGCGCCGGGTGGAGCCGTTGGAATTCCAGGTTACTCGACAGCTACCCTGGTCCGAGTTCAGACGGATGATCCTTGACACTTATTTCTCCACGAGTGTAAAGAAAAAGATAGAGGACGATCTGAAGAATCTCCAGCAGGGTGACAGGATGGTGTGGGACTACTTTCAGGAGTTTACGCAGTTGCTTAACTGCGTACCCTATGTTGCTAGGGACGGGCAGCACCAGGTAGAGCTTTTTGAGACGGGTTTGCGCCCTGAGATTTATACCTTGGTGCACGCCCAGAGGCTTCAGACCCTGTCGGAGGCAGTTGACCATGCACAGTGGGTAGAGCGGGGGGATCATGTTGTCGCGAGACGTGGAGGCGTGGCCGCTCAGAGTTCTGAGAGGAAGCGACCAGCGCCAGATGATGGGGGACAGACCAGCTCTTGGAGGCCGCCCCGACCGCCGCCGCCTCAGTTCACGGGCCGGGGGCGTTCGGAGCGACGAGGGTCTGGGGGATCCCAGAGGCCCCCACAGCAGCAGCAGCCACAGCAGTCCCAGAGGCAGCAGCAGCCACCCCAGCAGCAGAGGTCGCAGTCGCGACAGCAGGGGTCACAGCGGCAGCGACAGCAGCAGCAGCAGTCGAGGCAGCCCCGGCCGACAGGTGGGTGTGTTTTCTGCGGGGGTCCGCACCCCTCCGCTACTTGTGATTTGAGGCATGGCCGTTGCTTTAGATGCGGGCAGACGGGTCATCTGCGAGCCACTTGTCCTTTTGCGACATCGCCGGCCCCTTCTGCAGCATCTGCACCTTCGGCTTCTCCGCAGCGGCCCTATGCTTCAGCGAGCAGGGCCCCTTCCTCCCACCCTACAGATTACCGAGCACCAGCTCAGAGCGGGCGAGTCTACGCCGCCCAGGTAGAGGACTCCGCGGCAGCCGACCACGTGGTGGCAGGTATCACTTTACTTTTTTGTACTAGAGCTCGTACACTGTTTGATACCGGTGCATCACATTCCTTTATTAGTAGATCCTTTGCATCATCTCATGGACTAGAGTTAGGTCGGTTGCCACATGCATTAGAGGTACAGATCCCTGATCATACATTGCATGTAGAGGAGTGTTGTTGGGCTTGCCCCGTACAGCTTGAGTCTTGGATGTTGCCAGCGGACCTGATGGTCCTTAGTCAGCTGCGAGATTTTAACATTGTACTGGGGATGGATTGGCTGGCTCGCTATTTTGCGACGATTGATTGCACTGCCAGGACTATCACTTTCAGCGAGCCAGGACAGGAGGTGTTCGTTTATAGGGGTTGCCAGAGTTCCTTTTTCGCCTCAGTAGTTTCGACTTCCCGTGCGAGGCAGATGATGCGCAGTGGATGCGTGGCCTTTTTGGCTTCTGTGGGTGTGGAGCCTACGGCGGCACCGGGACTCACGGATATCCCCGTTGTCCACGAGTTCCCGGATGTGTTTCCTCCTGAGTTGGTTAGTATGCCGCCGGACAGGGAGATTGAGTTTTTCATTGACGTAGTTCCAGGAACTGCGCCAATTTCAAAGGCTCCTTACCGAATGGCACCGGCTGAGTTGAGAGAGTTAAAGGCGCAACTGCAAGATTTGATGAGCAAAGGTTTTGTAAGGCCTAGTGTATCACCCTGGGGAGCGCCGGTGCTATTCGTGAAGAAGAAAGATGGTTCACTACGACTGTGTGTCGATTATCGAGAACTGAATAAAGTGACCATCAAGAACAAGTACCCTTTGCCGCGCATCGACGATCTCTTTGATCAGCTGCAAGGGTCTTGTGTCTACTCCAAGATTGATTTAAGGTCTGGTTACCACCAATTGAAGGTGAAGGCCGAGGACATTGCAAAGACAGCTTTCAGGACGCGGTACGGGCATTATGAGTTCACTGTCATGCCTTTTGGATTGACAAATGCCCCTGCTGCTTTCATGGACTTAATGAACAGGATCTTCCGACCCTACCTTGATCGGTTTGTGGTGGTATTTATTGATGACATCTTGATTTATTCCCGAAGCGATGTGGAGCACGAGGAGCACCTCAGGATTGTGCTACAGCTTCTTAGAGAGAAGAAGTTGTATGCCAAGCTATCCAAGTGTGAATTTTGGCTTCGGGAGGTTGTTTTCTTGGGCCATGTGATATCAGCCGCAGGAGTGGCAGTGGACCCGGCGAAGATAGAGGCAGTCCGGGATTGGCCCCGACCGACGACGGTATCTGAGGTCCGCAGTTTCTTGGGCTTAGCGGGATATTACCGTCGGTTTGTGGAAGGTTTTGCGAAACTTTCCACACCCCTCACCCGCCTGACTCGTAAAGGAATCAAGTTTATTTGGAGTGAGGATTGTCAGAGGAGCTTTGAGGAACTAAAGAACAGATTGATGTCAGCTCCTATCCTTTCCCTCCCCATTATGGGGAAAGGATACGTGATTTATAGTGACGCATCGCACAGTGGACTTGGTTGCGTGCTGATGCAGGAGGGAAGGGTAATTGCTTACGCCTCACGGCAACTGAAGGATTATGAAAAGAATTACCCTACCCATGACCTGGAGCTAGCTGCAGTGGTTTTTGCACTTAAGTTGTGGCGTCATTACTTGTATGGAGAGCACTGCGAGATTTATACTGACCACAAGAGCCTGAAATATTTGTTTACACAGAAAGAGCTCAATCTAAGGCAGCGAAGATGGTTGGAGTTATTAAAGGACTATGATGTGGATATTTTATACCATCCGGGCAAGGCCAATGTGGTTGCTGACGCTCTTAGCAGGAGGGCAGTGCAGAGTTTATCATTGATGATCACCGATCAGGCGCCATTGCTTGAGCAGATGAGGCGGTTAGAGCTAGAGATTGTGTCCCCTAGGGTCTCTGCTCGACTCATGTCTCTAGTCGTGCAGCCCACTCTGTTGGATAGGATTCGGGAGAAACAGAGTGAGGACCCCCACCTGATGAGGATTCGAGAGCAGATCCAGACGGGTGCGATAGGGGATTTTTCAGTTGATGCTTCGAGAGTACTACGGTACAGGGACCGAGCTTGTGTGCCTATGGATGCAGAGATTCGGGAGCAGATCTTGAGAGAGGCCCACTATACACCTTACACCATCCATCCTGGTGGGACTAAGATGTATAGGGACCTCAGGGCACAGTTTTGGTGGAATGGGATGAAAAGAGACATTGGGAGATTCGTAGCACATTGTTTAACTTGTCAGCAAGTAAAGGCTGAACATCGTGTACCCGCTGGCAAGTTGCAGAGTCTCCCAATCCCTGAATGGAAATGGGAGCATGTCACTATGGACTTTGTCGTCGGACTGCCTAGAGCTCAGACTGGGGCGGATGCGATCTGGGTGGTTGTGGATAGGCTTACCAAGTCCGCTCACTTTGTACCGGTTCAGATGACTTGGCCGATGGAGCGGCTAGCACAGGTGTACTTGGCAGAGGTAGTGAGATTGAACGGGGTACCTATTTCCATTATATCAGACAGAGACCCGAGGTTTGTCTCGCATTTCTGGGGGAGCTTACAGACAGCCTTAGGGACACAGCTCCGGTTCAGTACAGCGTTTCACCCACAGACCGATGGACAGTCAGAGCGCACCATTCAGACCCTTGAGGATATGTTGAGAGCTTGCGTTCTGGACTTTGGGGGAGGGTGGTACCGACACTTGGGACTAGTTGAGTTTGCGTACAACAACAGCTATCAAACGAGCATTCAGATGGCTCCGTTTGAAGCGTTGTATGGACGCAAGTGTCGGTCGCCCTTATATTGGAGTGACGTGGGTGAAAAGAAGACTTTGGGCCCTGATCTTCTGATAGAGGCGGAGGAAAAAGTCAGGTTGATACGACGACATCTAGAGACTGCCCAGAGTCGACAGAGGAGTTATGCTGACACACGACGGCGAGACTTGCAGTTTCAGGTGGGCGATCACGTCTTTTTGAAAGTCTCGCCCTCGAAGAGGATTCGGAGATTTGGGATTCGTGGGAAACTGAACCCTCGTTATATTGGTCCTTTCGAGGTATTGGAGCGCATAGGGCCAGTTGCTTACAGGATTGCACTTCCGCCCAGGCTTACAGGGGTTCACGATGTGTTTCATGTGTCTATGCTGAGGAGATATGTGTACGACCCCTCGCACATCATCGATTACACCCCACTGGAGATATCTGAGGACTTGAGCTACGTCGAGAGGCCGCTGAGGATCTTAGCCCGTGAGATCAGAGAGTTGCGCAGTCGAGCCATTCCTTATGTGAAGGTCCTCTGGAGCAGCCACGATGAGCGTGAGGCTACGTGGGAGCTAGAGTCAGCGATGATGGATGCTTACCCCTACCTGTTCGAGGCCCGGCCTGAGGTATGACTTTTGTTTCGAGGACGAAACTTTTTCTTGTAGGGGAGGATGTTGAGGCCCAGTTTTTCCCAGACTGTTTTTCCGGTGAATCCACTGTGTTGGACACCTAGTATTGGTGAATCGGGCCCACGGTGCATCAAAAGGATGCTGCAGATGGACTCGGAGAGATATTTTTTGGCTGATTTGGTCGTCGGCTGTGTTTGCTGAATTTTAGAAAAGGAATTGGGTCAAACAGAGGTTGGATTTGGATTCAGGACGGAAAAACACTTGAAAACGGCTTTTTGTTTGTTGAATTTGGAGTCTGGATGAGCAAGAACGGGCCTCCGGAAGTTTTCAGGGTGTTCCGGTGCACGGGGGAGACCGTGGACCAGCGGGTGACACGTGGCGGCCCATGATTGGGCCGGCGTACACGTCTCGGTCCACGGGGAGGCGCGGCTGGCGCATGGACCGCGCGGGCCACGTGGCGCATCCGGATAGGCGGGTGCGTGCGACTCGGTTCAGGGAAAAAGCGGCGCGGTGCAGTGGACCGGGGCGCGACAGCTGGCAGCCGGGGACTGGCGGGTTCACGTGGTCGCGGTCCACGGCACGCGGAGTGGGGCACGGGGCGGAGGGGCACCGACGCGTGGCGACGACGCGTGGGTACGCCACGCGTCGCCACCCGCGCAGCGCACCCCACTCACCCCCGCTGGTTGCCGGGGGGGGGGGGGGTACGTGGCGCGCCCTGGGGAGCCCCGCACAGCTGTTTGCTGTTGCGGGGCTACGTGGCGGCACCGGGGGCGTGCGGGCGGTCGGACGGTCGACCGTCCGACCCGGGGTAACCCGGGTTTGGGTTACCGGGTTAATGGGCCCAAATTCGGCCCATTAACCCGAATTGAGGGTTATTTAACCCCTTTTAAACTCATTTTTTTACCCTTTTCGTTTCGATTTTCACAGTGAGCCTTGAAGAAAATTTTTTCCTCTGCCAGAGCTAGACTTGTCGGTGGCTCGCCGGATTTTTCCTGTGCACGCATCCCGAGGTTGGCCATTTTACGGCGCGGCGTGACACTCGTTTATCGACGACCCGTTTCGCCGCTTTTTGGTGTACAGACTCCCCCGACTTACTCCGACATCCGATTCAGACGATTTCTGCGCCGTTGGACTCGCGACTGGTGGGACTTTAACTTTGGTATTTTGAGTTTACTGATTTGCTGTACGAATTTTTGGGGACTCTGAGCTTTCTTTAACCCCATTTTTCTTTGCGGATTTTTGGACAGTACCGCGAAGATTTGGCCGTATCTTTGCGCACCGACGTCGGATTGAGGTGATTCAAAAGGCAAAGTTCATCATCTTTTCGCAAGGAACCCCCTGGATTTTTCTCAGAATTTTCTGAGCCTTCTTCGAAGGTGAACAGTGGTCCTCTTCCCGAGTTCAGTTTACTGTATTTTTATACAGTTTATTTGGGGGTATTCCTTTTGCCGGATTTATTTCTCAGCGTGGGAAAAACGGACTGGAACGTGCAGGTACTCTTTTCGACGGGTTCGTTGCGAGGATCGTGACGATATTTTTCTCGGATTTTTCCGGGCACTTTTTCCCGCAGGTGAAAACTGTAAAATTCTGGACAGTTATATTTGGACTGATGTTAAGGGGGAAAGTGTTATATTCCCTTATGTAGACTCTTTCTGGTCATTTTGCACACTGCGGAGGACATCACTGGACTGAGCGTGGACTTTATCTTCGGGGATCAGGATTTAGTGCTTGAGGTGGGTACCGTTATCACCTCTCCCTTTGGAATACCCACTAGACTTATTAAGAGCTATTCCGGAATCATGTTGTTAATTCCTGGAAACATATGAACCCAGCATGCTAGAATAAAAATGCCAATTGAATACCACTTGCTGGGATATTTGAACTTGTAAGAAATAATATTTCTTAGAAAAGGGAACTACACTTATGTTAATATTAAAGAAAATTATCTGGATAACTAAGGGACTTGCATGTTTGTATGGCCACCTTTATGACTACACAATTATATGGATTATGACTTAGGAGAAAACATGTTTTTGTCTTTTTCTCTGGACATCTGGACATCGAGATGATTATGCTCAGGTTAGAGCGGGAACTGAAATAGTATAGTCAATTAGTGGGAAATTGGGGACATGCAGGTTGAGGTCAGGGTATCTGCGGCAACCGCGGATTTTGGGCGGTTGACCGGACTATTTTCATTGCATCAGATTGCAGGGACAGGGGTTCGGGATCTCTTTAGTGGGCGGGTTTTCCTACTTGTTAGAGTCTCGATCCAGTCATACAGTATCGGTTACTTGCTGCGAATTTTCACTCGTGAGGGTCGCTCCCCTCGAGTGCCACTCCGGAGTGTGTTCATTTATGACCGTGCCGGTCAGGAGCCGGTCTGTCGCCCAGGGTGGGGACTGTGCCGGTCAGGAGCCAGTTTATCACCCTAGGGATGGGACTGTGTCGGTCAGGAACCAGTCTACACCCCACGTCTAGATTGTGAGTCAGTGGATACAGACGGGTTTACAGTTACATGCATTTTAGCTATGTGATTATCTCATGATTTAGGGGCATCGTAGTGGTAACCTGTACCAGTTGTTCTCATTGTTAGCTTACCACCTTTGTTTACTTTCGCCTCTGGTAGTCCTAGTGGGTCATTCACTGTGTCGAGGTTTACCCACTAGGGGAGGCTACTGTTCTTATAGTAGTTCTGACCCCCACTGTGTTTGTTTTCTTTTGTCCCCTTTGTTTTGCAGAGTCATCTGCCGGAGTTGCGGGACCCTCCACCCAGGAGCGAGGTAAGAGGCCTGTGGATTAGCTAGCTACTTCCCAGCGCCTAGTTCGGTGGTTTTGTTGCACCACGGACACTCAGACAGCTGTAGTTTTCTTTTATTTTGGGTCTGGCTGTAGCCAGCTGGTTGTACTTCTTCGTGAGCTGGGAGAGACATTTGTATCTATTTGAGAGTCTTGTACTTTTATTTCCAGCTTGTGTCTGAGATGTATTAGTTTTTAGTTTAGCTCTGTTTCATGCTCCAGCATTACTCTTTTATATCTGAGCAGGTTACCAGCGCTTCGTGTACACGGGAAAGACCGTGTGCACGGCGGATCTGTGGACGAGCCTGGGTTCTGTTTTACCCCCGGGGCGTGACAGACAGTATGGCTAGATGTCAAGTAACCTTGCTGAATCAACATCGCTAATACCTCACCCTAATAGTCGTCATCATCATCTAAAAGGTCCCTTATTATGGTATTGATTTTGGAGGAAAACACATGACCATGATTCGAATCACCCATTAATGCTGTAAGCACAATATATATTCAACATTGACAATCGCAACATATGACGTTGTAATATAACACTAATTCAAGCATGCTTGTTAATACAGTCGATGATTAAAGAGTACATCTAACAGCATTCAAACAAAATTAAAATGTCTTCTGAGCATATTACAGGATGATTAAAAAGTACATCTAACAGCATTCAAACAAAATTGAAATGTCTTCTGAGTATTTTACATGATGATTAAAAAGTACATCTAACAGTATTCAAACATAATTGAAATGTCTTCTGAGCATATTACATGATCATTAAAAAGTACATCTAACAGCATTCAAACATAATTGAAATTTCTTCTGAGCATATTACATGATCATTAAAAACGTACATCTAACAGCATTCAAACCTACATTCCAGGAAAAAATGGTCTATATACTTGCGATTGGATTGCCACTTGACGCTCAACCCACATTATTGCCAACTCGTCGGTCATTGTCATAAACAGTTTACGATTATTTGGATCTTTGAGTGCTTCCCCTGCGCTAAGCACTTTTTCTAGAGTAATGCCTGGCATCGCATATACTCGGGTCATGCAATTGGAAATGGTTGGAATGATACTTTTGTTGACCTTTTCTTCCTGATACATTTCACGGGCCAGTTCAAGTTTTTGCCTACCTAGATCAACAAGTTCAGATATTACAGTAAGCCCGGCATCTGATTTGCGCCGGCGTCCCCCAGAGGACGAGGTAGGTTTGGGTTGAGGGTTTGTGGGTTGTGGAGAGCGTGGGCGTTTGCTTCCTGAGCTTTGCCCGCTCCCGCTAGCACTACCTCCGACATAGGGGATGTCAGGAGTTGAAGATGGGTAGTCGGCGGTTTGCGGCGCCCTGGTATTTGCATATTGAGGCGCTGCAGAAGAACCTGCTTCAAATGTAGGTTGTGAGATATTAAAAGCCGACATTCTTATTCCAAGATTTGTATCATCCTCACCAGGGGAAGATGAGGATGAACTATCAACTGTTTGGGCTGCAGGCATAGTGGATGCAAATCCATATCGGCCAGTGGCCGTGGTTTTTTCTGTCAAGAATTCCATATCCTTATATGGCGGAAATGGCCTATCTCGACATCTTGCATTTGACGGATTTTCCTGTTGAATAGAAATAAGATATGTATAATGTCAATTATTCATATATTACGCGAGACTTTTGAACAAAGTTTATGATTTACAAGATAGGGTCAATACCGCTATGACAGCATCCCAGTCGGTTGGATCACCAGGTGTCGGGATATTGTGGATACAATCCCAACCCCATCCACTCTTGTTGGCTAAATAGTTATAAAGACTGAATGACCGTTTTAAAACTTTTAGCCGATTTTTTAATTGCTCCTTGGTGAGTTGTAAATTGGTCCTGGCATTGAATGCCGTATTGATTCGAACCCACGCTACTGTAGTGAACGACCCATTCACGTAATTCCCTAGTGTATGCTCTTCAGTGAGCAAAGACATGAATATTGCGTCTATATTCTCAGTCCAATTATGGGTTCGGGTCTGAGGTTGGGCACGCTGCCCAGAAGAACCCTCCTGAGATCCTAGAAAATTAGATAGTGGGTCGAAAGCCACACTTTTTCTTGTTTGATGCTTAGTGTGTTTCTTGGCGGGACGCATCTGGAATAAGAGTTATATGATGTATTTGAAGGCACATTGATACCAAAAAGTAAAGTAGAAATAGAGGGCAATTGTAATTAAGTATTGGACTCAATTGATTGCCACATAGTATGGGGTTGCATTGGATTTTTAATGCCAGTGGCCGTCCATCAGATACTTATGGCAATCGTCATCATCGTCCTTAATGTTCGCAATTATCCAACAAAGACAATTTTCCGCTAATATATGTATGCCCAGTTTTTGTGCTGGTGGAGACCCTGTTGCGAGGTTGTTGCCATAATGTGTGCTGGTTGTCACCCTGTTGCAATTATGTGTTGTTCGTGTGTATATTGCATATAACCCGATTGTTTATAATTTATATAAAATATTTTTGGACTCAATTGATTGCCAATTGGTATGGGGGTGTAGTGAATTCTAATAACATGCCAATCCATCAAATACCTATGGCAATCGTCATCATCGTCCATATGTTTACCATATCTGAAGATACAGGGGAGAGGCTACATACACACACATCTCATAAAATGCCAACAGGGAATAAGGCGCATACACACAAACATCACATATGCTGGCAACAAGGTGACAACCAACACCCAAACATCAGTTATTATGGCAATAGGGTGATAGGCATCAGCAAGAATTTTTTCTCAATTACAGGATTACAACCTGCAGAGCATCAAAATGGCAACAGTATAACAACCAGCACAATCATTAGCAACAACGTTGCGACACAATGCCAACAAAACTATCTGAAAATTGGCAACAATATATGAGAACAAGCGCACATTATGGCAATGACAACAGGTTGACCACATGCACACATTATGCCATCAAGATGATAAGTGAGTGAATCGAAGCACAGATTAAGGCACACATAGAGAGCATACCTTTGTGGAAAATTGCAAACCGGTTAAGAATCAAGCGGTCAAGAGCGCGGCGAGGCCGAGAACAAGATAGATGGGGCCGCAACGGGGCCGCAGAGGGTTTGTGGCGCGGACAGGGTTACCACAGAGGGGGTGGCGACGCGGAGATGGTTGCCGCAGAGGTGGGGCCGGTGAGAGGGTTGCCGCAGAGGGGCCGCAGAGGGGCCGCGGGGAGGGTTGCCGCAGAGGGGCCGCGGAGAGGGGAGCCGCAGAGGGGGTGGCGACGCGGAGACGGTTGCCGCAGAGGGGCCGCGGCGGGAGAAGGGTTCCTCGGTGGCCGCAGAGGGGCCGCAGGAGGGCCGCGACGGAGATGGTAGATCGGGCGCAGGGGGGACGCGACGGAGATGGTAGATCGGGCGCAGGGGGCCGCGGAGAGGGTGGCCGCAGATGGGGTGGCGACGTGGAGAGGGGTGCCGCAGAAGGGCCGCAGAGGGGTCGCGGAGGGGGTAGCCGCAGAGGGGTGGCGAAGTGGAGAAGGGTGCCGCAGAGGGGCCGCGGAGGGGGTAGCCGCAGAGAGGGTGGCGACGCGGAGCGGGGTGCCGCAGAGGGGCCGCAGAGGGGTCGCGGCGGGAGTTGGGGTTCCTCGGTGGCCGCAGAGGGGCCGCGGCACGACGGAGATGGTAGATCGGGCGCAGGGGGGCCGAGACGGAGAAGGTAGATCGGAGAAGACGAAAAAGGGGAGATGGTTGCCACGGCGCGACCTCGGTTGCCGCAGAGGGGCCGCAGGGGGGCCGCGACGGAGATGGTAGATCGGGCGAAGGGGGGCCGCGACGGAGATGGTAGATCGGGCGCAGGGGGGCCGAGACGGAGAAGGTAGATCGGAGAAGACGAAGAAGAGGAGATGGTTGCCGCGGCGCGACCTCGGTTGCCGTAGAGGGGCCGCAGGGGGGCCGCGACGGAGATGGTAGCTCGGGCGCAGGGGGGACGCGACGGAGAAGGTAGATCGGGCGTAGGGGTGCCGCGAGGGAGAAGATAGATCGGAGAAGACGAAGAAGCAAGGATGGAGAAGCAATAATGGAGAAGAGGAGACAGTGGAGACAGCACTTTGCCTCGATCCCCGTGCATCATTTGGATGCTTGCCCAATTCCATGTGGGGGTGGGAATACCGATTCCCACCCCCATCCTTCCTATCCCGGTTTAGCAGGAATCTCAATTCCTGCTTTTCTAATTCCCGTTTGGGTATGGAAACGGGGATAAGGGGGTTATTCCCCCCTTCTCCCCGTTACCAAACGGTGCCTAAGGGTGTGTTTGGAATGGGGCTAGAACAAGGAATAAGGAGGATATCTCTCTTATTCTACCAAACGCACCAGGAATTATTCGGTACAATAGTTTCAGTACAAATAGAATAAACTGGAACAACAGTTCTTACCCATTATTTTATAATTTTTTTTTACCAAACTACCCCTCCTCCCCTCATTTCTCTCTTTCCAATACACTCTCATCATCACAAATCCCTCTCTCTCCCTCTCTCTTTTCTTTCTTCCCAATACACTCTCATCATCACAAATCCCTCTCTCTCCTCTCTCTCTTTTTAATTTAATTGGATATTAAATTAAATATTATTTTCAAAATTTTAAAAATTTTGTTTTGATTTTGATTTTATCCTAATTTTTGTAAGCCTTTAAAATTTAAAATTTTATATTCGAAATTTTAACTTTAATTTAAACAAATAAAATGTTAAATTAAATATTATTTTCATAAAATATAATTTGAAATTTGATTTCGATTTTGATTTTGATTTTGATTTTAATTTTATTTTATCTTAATTTTTGTAAGATTTTAATCTATTAATTAAAACGAAAAAAAGTAAAAGTTATTATTTGAAAATTAAAAAATTTTATGTTTAAAATTTATAATTTAAAATTAATATTATAAAATTTTAAATTTTAAAATTTAAATGTTGAAATTTTATATTTAAAATTTTAAATTTAATTTGAGAAAATAAAATGTTAAATTAAATATTATTTTTAAAAAGTATAATTTGATTATGATTTTGATTTTATCTTATTTTTTTTAAAACTTTAATCCATTAATTAAAACGAACTAATTAAATTTTAACAACTTTTATCATATATTAAATCGTGAGAGCAAAAAAGTAATTTACCCAACTTAATCTCTTTATTTCTCTTATTCTTTATTATCATACCAAATACAAAATCTCTTATTCCTGGAATCATTCCAAACACTTTTTTATCCTAGTTTTATACTTTATGCTTATTCCAGAATTAGCTACAAACGGACCCTAAAAATCCATAAAGTCGCACAACCCAGGCTTGAGCCCGGACCCGGTGGATATCTATCGTGGCTCAACTAAAGCAACAATCTCTATTTTCGAAGAAGTCGGTGGTAGCCGGAGATAAAAGAGGGAGAGTCGGTGGCGGAACAAATAATTCCGCCGACTTCACGCCGGAGGCGGCGACGAAAGACGCCCAAACGCCGAATTTGGTTTGGTTCTCGGGATCTATTTATTTTGTCGAGCCCAGCCTAGTTCGGTTGTTCCACTGCGACACTATCCGGAGGTACAAGCAAGACGACATGGGGATAGGGGAAGAGAAGACGACGATCGCCCCTAATTCCGTCTGTTTCGACGGCGGCGAATCGCAGGCGAAGGAGGCGGAGAAGAAGAAGGGGGCGGTGGTGGTTGTGATGGGGGCGACGGGCGCCGGGAAGTCCCGGCTGGCGATCGACCTCGCCTCCATCTTCCCCGGCGTTGAGGTCGTCAACGCCGACTCCATGCAGGTCTACCGCGGCCTCGACGTCCTCACTAACAAGCCTTCTCCCTCCGATCGCAACGGTCTCCTCTTTCCATCGGCTAGCTTAAGATTTTAGGGCTTGTTTGGTTCTCACTGATTCCGATAGTTGTTGGCTGTTTTATAGAAATCACGATCAAGATTCTCATTCCACTCTGAGTGGAATAGAAATGACCCAATGCATTTATGGTCTAATCCGTTTTTTGGATCATTCGATGTTTCATTTTTCATTCCGATGCAATCTAACTTTATTTTTATTTTCATTCCAATCATGAACCAAACACGCCTTTTAGAGTAATCAGTTGATATTCTGAGTTTGAATTAAATTATCAGACTCTTACACTTTATGTGGATGGAGAGAACAAGGAGGGAAGAAAAGAAAATTAGGAGAAAAATAATTACTCTCGTTTGGATCAAAACTTGAGGAGAAAACACGAGAAATATAGAGAAACGTTTATCTCCAAAAGTGGAGAGAAGTGGAGAGAAAAAAGAGAAAGTTTATTTTCTTTCTTTTCTTCCTTTACTGCATAGAAAAGAAAATTACTTTTTTTTCCCCCTCTTTTCTCTTCCTTTTCTTCTCTCCTTTCTCTCATTTTCTCTTCATCCAAACGAAGCTATAAATTCATTTGCACTCCATTTGAATGGAGAGACATGGACAGAAAAAGTAAAGAAAGTTAGAAAAAAAGAATTATATTCTATCTTATCGATTGAAACTGCACATAAAAGAAGAAAAATGGAGAGAAAATTTCCCTCCAAAAGTGGAGAAAAAACTAGAAAATTACTTTCTCTTTTTTTTTTTTTTTTTTTTTTTTTTTTTTTTTTTTTTTTTTTTCTCTTTTGTTTTGTTTTTTTTTTCCCCCTTTCTTGGCTCTCATAATCTCTCTATCTAAACAAAGTAATAGTTTCCCTCCATTAATTTAAGTTTACGCGTTTTGGGCCTATCAATATCAAAAAATCTCGAGGGGGAGTGTTGAATATAAATGAATGAAAACTCCATTCTTTATCTTTTGGATACATCGTTTGTTCTACACTTGTCTTATCCCTTACAACATAGTCGGAGAAAAATATGTTATACTCTCCCTAATCATGAACACAATTACTCTTGCCAATCCAAACTTTTAAATGTTAAAAACGTTGTACGAACTTACAATATGTTTCAATCAACCACCCATCCCAATTTCCTCACTTCTTGTGACATTCCGTAACTAATTATAGTACATCTCCATATGGAAGTTATTCGATAGTTAAAAGTTTATGTTTGCTACTTTGATTTCTGAATTTCTAAATAATTTTTGGGTTAGATGAACATTGTAACTTTATATTACCCTTGATTATTAAACAAAAATAATAAAAATTGGGGTGAGGTAGCTGATTGGGATGAATTGTAAGTTCATACAATTTTTTTTTTTTTTTTTTTTTTCTTACTTTTTAAAGTTTATGTGGTCATTAACAATTGTGCTATTGTCACCAGAAAATCAATCTATTAGGAAACAGTTCAACAATAGTCTTAACAATATTTGTTCGATTCCAGGTGTTCCTCATCATCTTTTAGGCACGATCAATGCTTCTATGGAGTTCACTTCTAGAGATTTCCGTAATCTTGCTATTCCGGTATAATTCTGCTTAAATATTTTTCTTTTATTTCATGTTTCCAAAAGTGGATTTTGATTCGTATGTTATTAATTGGATTCAAAATTTTGTGTGTTTAAGATCATTGATGACATATTATCACGCAATGGCCTTCCAGTTATTGTTGGTGGCACAAATTACTATATCCAGGTTGAGTTCCTTTCAAGCAATCTTCTTAGCATATTCAAGTTGTAGTAGGATTCTAGCTCAGTGATTGATTAGTTAAATTTTTTGTTTCTTGGTTGTGATAGGCTCTTGTGAGTCCATTCCTTGTTGATGATGTGCTAGAAGACTTGCATGAGTGGTCTGTCGCTGACCCATCAGGTGAAATCAGTGAAGGATACTTATGTGCCCTGCATCTAGTGCAGTTTAGCTGAGTCTTTAGTTTCTATGCCTTTCATTTGTTGATTTAGATCTTAAAGATTTTGATGCGACTGGAGGGTACGAGAGCCTTAAGGAGATCGACCCAGTTGCTGCGAAAAGGATCCACCCAAATGACCAGAGAAAAGTAAGGACATTATGTTTTCCTTTTTCCCTTCCTCTATTTGCCTTTCATAGCTTGGTTTACATGTTAGTTGTCCTTAAGAAAGGTTAATCTTAGATTCTTAGCGAGTTCACAGATTTTTGCTATGTCATTTATGAAGAATGTGAAATGGATACATGGGACAGAACGTCACTTAGTGCCTGCTCTTTGTAAAGAAAAATATGTGCTTCCAGTTATGCTTTTTGTTATGTTTTTTTCTCCTATCCACTCTTAGTTACAAGCATTTAAGTTTCTCACATGAGGCATGTAAAAGTTACCAAATTGAGGTTCTGTTTCTCTATTCCTTTTTTTATGTGAAAGAGTGCCGTGAGGGGTTACTGGCTTGTATTATTTTTTATTTTGCTTCTCTGTACTTTATCAATTAGTAGTAAGACTAAGCATCTTTGAAGTCTATGTGTATTTATCTATCGGACTTATGAAGGTTCCTTTGTTCGGTTTTTCTTCAACAGTGTGTTGTTCCTTTTCTTTGCTAACATTTTCTGACACATGCTGCAGATAAATCGGTACCTCAGCTTACATGCCAGCTCGGGTGCTCTGCCTAGTAACCTATACCGAGGAAAGGCTGCAGAGGTGAGGCAATTGTACTAACTGATTTGGAGAACCTTTTTATCTATCAATGCATGCCCTCATTATATATGCTATTACAATATATTACAAATTTTTGCCTCAAATATATTACTCTGTACAATAATGATAGCATAAGTGTTCGCTTTGTAAGAGGGAGCAAAAAATTTCTTTCTAAGCCAACCATGGTCAGTCATCTTCTCCGGCAATCCCATAGTTTGTTGTTGATGGTGAAGGTGTGTGTGATAAATATAAGACTTGCCGGTTATAAATGTTGTTCTCAACATTTCAACTTTCAGATGTATTTTACATGAAGTTTTGCAACTTTGGAATCAATGGCAAATATGCCATTATTCTATTTGGTTAGTTTTTTAACACAAACCGACTGCCCTTTGCATTAGTTAGCTGGATGATGCTTGAGAAAAGTTGAATATGTTCCATTTAAGGGGTAAATAGTGTTTCTTGATATTTGAAAATTTTGATAAACATATTATGTCTGCATGTATGAGTAATATGAAATCTGACAATACCATAGAATATTTGTGAAAATTTACGTGAAACTTGGTAATCTGGTTTAGTGTTATTATGCTTGTATTACCTGCATCATGTGTAGCTCCTTACACTGTGCATTCAACTGCTTTTTCATCTCAGTGCATCTTGAAATAATGTATTATGTTATATCATTTTGTAGACCCTTTCTGTACACTCATTTATCGCTCGTTTTTATTTGAATCTTGATGTTTTTTTCATTTTATTTTAACTTTGAAACATACTTCTGTACCGCTGTATTTCTTCAATTTTACATTCTTATTTTATTGCAGCTGCTGCATGTTTTAGTACAGAAATATATATGTTTCCTGCATTGCTGCATGTTCTTTAATTTGTTTTTAATATAAATCATTCAGCAACTTAGCACATGTACTTGACTCTATCCAAATGTCTTTCTAATCATCCTGAATTTACTATATGGTTGTGCCTACTTTTTTTCTCTTCTTTTCCAATGCAGTATTGCAGTGTACTTGCCTTATTATGATTTCCCTTACTATTGTTTACATAATTCCCTCCATTTTGTGCTCATGCTAAAAGCTGTGTAATATGTGAAGTAAATAGTGATGCTCTTTTCTGAAAGAAATCTGATTCTTTTGTTGCCAGGACAGAAGTGGGGTCGAGTGAGCAATTGCAGATACAATTGTTGTTTTATATGGCTGGATGCTTCCCTTCCTGTTCTGGATCGATATGTTGACCAAAGAGTTGACTGCATGATTGATTCTGGTCTGCTGAATGAAGTGCACGATATTTACAATCCATCTGCTGTTTATACTCGAGGGCTGTTTCAGGCCATTGGCGTTCGTGAATTTAATGACTTCTTTAAAAGTTACTTTGCTAACAAAGATGCCGATTTGCATCAGAGACTCACTGTTTCTGATGTTTTGAATTCCAATAATGATGAACTGAAGAATTTGTTAAATGAAACCATTGGCAAGCTAAAAGCCAACACGCGCAAGCTTGTCCGCCGTCAAGTAAACACTTTTTGCTCCTCTATTACCCGCTTTTGGTTGCGTATTGTAAATCATGTACTATTTATTATGACTTTAAGTTACACTTTGTGTTATGTTTAGAGACGAAGACTAAATCGGTTGAAGGAAGACTTTGGGTGGGACTTGCATTATATTGATGCAACAAAAGCATTCTTTTGTATGCTTTCTTATCCTTTCACTCTTGATCAAACCTCGTTACCTCATAATTATCATGTATTTCGTATTTTTTTTTCTTTTTTGACCTTTCATCAAATGTATGTTTTGCTAGGCGAGGCAGGAGATCTATGGCGTACGAAAGTCATGGGCGATTGTGTTGATCTAGTTAGAACTTTCTTGTGCGAGAATGCTAGTTCTTTGGCATGTAGTGAAGAACTTGGTAATTCTCAAAGCCGGGTGCTGGTTTCAAAGGACTTGTGGACTCAATATATTTGTGAGGTGAGTTTTCTCCCTTTGGTTTTGTTACTAACCAGAAGCAAATTCTTGTCGCATGTTCAACTGTTTTGTACTGCACATTTCTTTTGCATTTTGAATATTAACTTGTGTTTTTGCCATTTTTCCATGTATTCGCCTTTTTCTCTATGGTACAATTTGGTTCGAGCGTAAATTTAGTGCAGTAACTATTCTTATCCTTAATTATCCCATTATTACAAAATTATCTAGATCAAAGTCAATTTCATGTTTAATTTGACATCAAAGGGATAGCTATAATGATTGCAGGGATAACTATAACTTTGAGGGAAAACATTAACAACTATAGAGATAAGTGGAGACTAAAGCTGTCATGCCCCGGGGTCGAAACTGCGACCCGGGCTCACCAACAGATCCGCCATCTGTACGAAAACTCCTGCACAGACGAAGCGTCTACCCTGCAAGTCAGATCTATAGCTAAACATGTATCAGAGCTGAAATAAAACCAGTAGCTACAGAAACATAAACTGAACATCTGAATAAACATAATCCACAATACATAGTCTCTCCCGCTATGCAACAAAATATACAATCCCAGACTGTCCAGTACAAAAGTGGAATCCTAAAATACAGGGTACCTCTACCTCTGACTCTCAAAATAATAGGGTAAGGAGCTAATCGGCCACGCCCTTACCTCGATCCGCTGCCGCCGCTCGAGCTGAAGCCGGCGCCGCAACGTCTGGAATACCTGTCACCGCAGCGGGTGTGAGAACTACTGCAAAAGGTAGTTCCCAGTGGGTACCGTCACCAATATCTACGGTATGCCCACTAAGTCTACCGGAGGCAAAACAATATGTATGCAGGTAATAACAAAGCTGAAATGAAACTACTACACTAATATGCCTCAAGTATCATGCTCGAAGGAAAACTCAACTAAGAACATGCTATGCATCCACTCGCTCACGAGGTTCTCACATCAACTACGATCACTGACTACCAAAACTGGCCCAGTCAATCCTGCGCCCCCTAGTGTATCAACTAGGGTTCTACCGGTACTCCAACCCGGTCCAATCGGAATATCGCAATATCACGCAAAGCAGCCTCATCAGGCGCATCATCATCATCGCATCCGGAGCGGCTCTCGAGGGGAGCGACCCCACCGAGGAAAAGCGTGTGTCATCTGTCTCAATAAGCGGCATCTGCAGGCTATAATCCACGATCAAACAGATCGGAAACTCGAATGCCAACAATCCCTCTATCATGATGTCTAGGTCGGAGAATCCTCCACGACTCAATCTGATAAAGCTCATAAAACCTTCAAGATACTAGAAAACCCAACCACTGAGTCAAAAAAAATTCACTCGGCCCCCAGGCACGAGGATACATGCACCCTGAACCTATCCAACCTCTCTGGGCGATCACAGAATTTAAAAGCTATTTTTAAATCCTATTTTTCAATAAAACGGTTCCACGATTTTTAAAACAGTTCAGATGCAACTCTGGTGCCAACTAACCATGCAGTCTAGTGTCATATGATGTCAAGAGTCTACTAAAAATAATCTGGGGTTCTGGTTATCATTCTGTAATTTTCTAGACAACTATCAGATTTACCCACTATAATAACAGATAATCTAGACATGCTAAACATGCATACAATAGCATTAGAGGGCATTCCAAAAAGCTTGGAAGAATTTCCAACCCACCTGGAATGCTTTCCGCAGGCCTAGCTGAAATCGGGGAAACGCGGACTCGCTCTCTGTCGGAAAATCGCCGAAACAGCACTTCGGCACCTCGGCGTGCGCAACTCAGCCGCCGCCCAAGGGGAATCTCCTGGCGCTCACAGCACGCTCCACAGCCTCTAACAAGGCTTCCGCTGTGCTCCGATCAACCCGCAGTCAACCCCTCCCAGTCCACAGCACGCGCAACTCTCTCTCTCTCTCTACTGCCTCACGCCACACAGGGAAGGAGAAAAAGTAGAAAAATCCCACTCTCAGCTCAAAACTCAATCCGATAAAAAATTCGAAAACCCGGAACAGCACAATACTTACCTCTACTGTTGTATCCACGCGCGCGCGGGTTCCAATCGAGCTTTCCTCCCGTGCTCACGATCAGCGTCCGAAGCCCCGGCGCGAAGAAAATCCCACGCTCACAGCAACTTCCTCTCCTTCACACTCCCACTCTGCTCACTCTCTTTCTCACTCTTCTTTCTCTCTTTTCTTCTCTCGGGTTCCAACTGAGAAGAGGAGGTGGTGGGTGGAGCCATTTAATATGGAGTAGAGAGGAGTTAATGCAATAGTAGAGGGTGGTTGGGAAATCAGAGGGTGTGAAGTTACCCTTTTGCCCTTACTAAAAACTGGAAATTACCTCACTGCCCCCAAGTTCTAGAGACTGGGTACCGGTACTCCGGCTCCCAGTACCGGTACCCAAGCTCAAAATTCCCAAACCGAGGGCCAAATCCACCCAGTCCAACCCCGTGTTCCGGTACCCGCCCCCGCGTTCCGGTACTCAAGCCAAATGGGATATGGGGTACCGGTACGCATGATCCAGTACCGGTATGTCACGCCCCGGGAGGTTTTTGGATAAGCGGAAAAGCGTACATTATTTTTTTTTCTTCTCTACATGAAGATCAAACTCGCCCCCGGCGCGCGACAGACCGCCACATATACAAATTCACTCTGTGTACGGACAGAGTCTCCTTTGTATATGCACGGCGTCCCATTTACAATATCAACCATCAACCATACAGTAGTCATCAACATAAAGCAGGAGAAGTATTCATCTACGATTTTACAAGCGGTGTCCACCCGACGCCTTATTTTTAAAACAATTAAACATTCAAACCATTAAAGCGGCCACACCGTTTGGAAAGGATAAAACCAGAAGTTATAAAATCCGTGCCCAAACGGCACTTCGCTTTGGAAAACATTTTCGCAATCCTTTGGTTGTTATCAAAACATGCCGCACACGAAATCACCAAATGTATAGCTAAACCATAAAAGCACATCCAATCCACAGTGCCGACTAATTAATTGTCTACATCTAACATGAACCACGAAAGCAAATTAAACTAACAGTAGCAAAAAGGAAATGAGATAAACCCAAGAGATAACGGATAGCGAGCCCCCTACGACTACGGTCCTCGCGACGCAGTCTCACCGCCATCCCGGCTAACGCACCTAGTCAAACCTGTCACGGAGTGGGTAACGTCAGTGACAAATAAAGTAGATGCCTTAAGATTATCATAGATTCAAGAACAAACCGATTACACCGGAACCTTTCGCCAAAACCCTGTCACAAAAAATGCTGGGCACCAACCCCAGAATACCGAGTTACGTTGGGCACCAACCCCAGAGTACCTGTCGGAGAGACGGAAGTCTCCCCTCGTGCACAACCCCCTTTTTTGATGCTTTTAACCTCTTCACGGTGCTAGTGCGGCCCCGTAGCTAGCGTGAAGAGGCCCCCACGGCTCCCACTCCTTTGTGAGGCACACGGGTCAAGTTGACCACTTCTCCGGAAAAGTACACCCATGCGGAGGCCAATCCGCCTGTGTACGTGCAGCATCCCACCCCAAAATTTGCCGATGTCGGCATGTGTGAAGTCCCCGCGACCGCAGCCGCTACGATTATTATGTTAATTTAAACAAAAACATTTATGCGAAAGGTCTAACAGTCCATCTACTTTATTAGATAATTTTAACAAGTCTTTTACGATGACGTGGTGCACTTACTGCACTTATTGCACTTATAGCAAGGGTACCCATCTGGTTGCGGGGAGGTCGGAACGCCTGGATTTCCCGCACACTCTTGCCGCGCACCTGGACCTAAGAAGAGTCCACAGGGGTAAACTATAGTCAAAACCACGCACTAACATTACAAAACGAAAGTCCAACTTTACCTACTTTGACGGAAAACCCCAAAACCCGTCAAATTTACCAAGAGCCGGATCCCCGCGCGGCCGTCGCCACCCGCCGGAGCCCCGCGTGGCTTGAAACCGCACGGCGCGTCTCCGCGGGCGGCGCCCGCGCGGATGCGGCCCGCGCGGCGCCCGCGCGGTGCTCGGCCCGCGCGGCGCCCCGCGCGGGTGCGGGCCCGCGCGGCGCCCGCGCGGGTGCGGGCCCGCGCGGCGCCCGCGCGGGTGCTGCCCCAGCGGCGGCCGCGCGGCGGCCGCGCGGCTCCCGCGGTAGCCGCCCGCGGCGGCGTCTGTCCGCCCGCGGCTTCCATCCGCGCGATGCCCTAGTGGCATCGCGCGTCTCCGTCGTCCGCTCCGTGCCCTAACTTGCGCAACGACGGTGGCGGCGGCGGAGACGACGGGGGTGACCGAAAACCCAACGAGGGAAAAATAAGGAAAAATCCCAAAAATTGTAACGAGGGTTTACTCACCGGATTAATTGACGGGGATGTCGTCCGACCGCGTTTTCGTCTCCGGTCCGTCGTTCGGGATGATCGGTCCCCTTCTTTTTCTCCTTTTTCTTCCTTCTTTCCTTCGGCTAGGGTTCCGTCTTTCTTTTCTTTTTTTTCTCTCATGTTCTCTCTTTCGGCTAGGGTTTCTTTTCGCAGAAAGTGAGATCTTTCTTTCCGTGCGTATTAATATACCCCCCTTTTCTAACCCTAGTCACCGATTAATTAATTTACCCAATTAATTAATTATCGCAAATAGAAATTCCGAAATTAGTTTCTTGTCACCGGTTAATTAATTTCTTAATTAATTAATCATACGGAAAATCCGAAACTCCCCAAAAAGCGTGCCGGATATTTTACACGGATTTCGATGCACGCCTTAAGTCACCGCGATCTTAAAAACCCCGTTTCGGGAGATCCGTACATCGGATTCCCGATCCGATCGCACCGTCGGTCTTCATTTTTCGAGCCCTTTGACAGAAAAATACCCGCACCATGCACCGATCGACTTTCAAACATTAAATAATTTTATTCCACTTAAAGGGCATAATCACCTAACATGTGAGTCACAAATATACGTAAAAGCCGAATCACTACACGGTACCCAGGGACTTAGAAAATTTTTCACAGTTTTCCCCCAACCGAAGCTCTCTGTCGGTTATCCATTTAATTCGCTTCGGTACCCAACCCCCGGTATCGGTACGCAATGTCCCAAAATGCAGCATACAGCTGGGGCTCCCAATCTCGACGCCGATCCGGAGACTCCCGCGTCGATCCGAAACGACCCGAACTCAAGCGTAATCAGATTCTGAACATGCTACAGGCGATCCCATCCAAGGAATAAAGTGCCGTGGCACGGGGGCGTGCTGTTGTCCGCCTGGCACGGTACGGTACCGGCACGCTTGCGTGCCGACACGTGGCACGCTTGCGTGCCGATGGATACGCATGACCTCTCAGTGGCACGCTCTGGCACGTTTTTTTTTATAGTTTTTTTGTTCCTAATAAACTTTTATAATGTTATTTTGAAAGATTTAGTCAAATAATTATGAATATTGACTATTTATAGCTTACTATACTAATCAATTAATATAGTGGTAAGTTTTTTTAAATGTAAAAAAAAATTATACCTCATAGAGAATAGAAATTAAAATATAATAATAAAATTTACTAGTAAAATTTATTTAAGAAAGTTAGAAAAAGAACAACATACTGAAAAAGAACAACATGAGCAATAAATTATATGACAAATAAATTAAACAAATTTAAGTATCAATTGATTTAATTTAACTTTTAGTTTTATTAGTATTTTTAATTTTTTTAATTAGAAAACAAAATCTTTAAAGTAAAAATTATTTTTATTGCAAATCTTATATAAAATACTAGATCTATCCAAAATAATTAAAAATTTAACTATATAATAATTAAATCAAGTATATCTATTTCAACTTTTTATAAACAACAGATAAAAAATTATCTAATTTTATATATTTTTTTAAAAAAAACTTTACAAATTAAAAATATTCAAATAAAAAAAAAACTACATGGGGATACAAAGGCCAATCCCGAAAAAAAAATCACAAAAAAAAAAAAAATTGAATGAAGAACATAAGGACTTATCAAAAAACGAAAATCTACCAAAAAAAAAAGAAAAAGATGAGAGACATAAAACCCACCAAATAAATAAATAAATAAATCTTCAAAAAAAAAAAACTAAAAAAAAAAAAAACAATCAAAACTACTTTGAGAGAGAGAGAGAGAGAGAGAGAGAGAGAGAGAAAAGGGGGCGGCATAAAAAAAAACGAAAAAAAAGGGAAAAAGAAAAAAACGGCACGGGCGGAACGTGCCGCCCGTGCCACGCGATACCCATGAGGGTATCGCGCTGTCTCGCGCCATACCATCGCGGGTATCGCGGCACGGGCCCATATGCCGCCTGTGCCGCAGCGGCACGGGCGACACTTGAAACCCTGGTCCCACCGCACCGCGTCAAACTGTAGAGTCGGTGCAGCACACAAAGCCCCGGTACTCTACACACAAAGCCCCGGTACTCTACAAAAGCGGGGAACAACTGATGTAATTGGAAATACACTAACTCATATAGAAAAGCTATATTATTCTGAATTTAATGTTCCAATGCAAACCTAATAAAAATTGAGCAAAAAGTCAATAAAATAGGAACGAAGAATCTATTGGTGTGGTTGAAGACCTCGGGGCTTCTTTAATCTTCAGAAAGCTGTTGAGAATTGATAATATTAAAGCCTTGATCAGACGTAGTTCAGTCCGGAAGAATTCTTATTCTAAATCACCATTAATCGGGCTCTAATAGTGGTCAGATTCGAGAAGAACAGCAGAAAAGATGGTAGCGGGTAAATGGCAGCAAAGGGAGGGTGTACAAGAAAAGAATGCCCAATCCAGTGTAGCAGGAGAAGAGAGAAGTGGATGCCCAATCCAGGGACAGCAAGGAGGAGAAGAGAAGGGCCTAATCCATGACTGAGAGAGAGGAGATCGCCCAAAGCAGAGATGACGCAAGAGATGCAGAAACCTCAGCAGAAAATTACCAATATCCTACCTTAAATGCCAGAACCAGCAAATAGTTTATTTTAAATAGATCCACCCATAATAGATCGACTAGAAATCCAAAGGAAAAGTGTCTGGCAATTTGGAAAATAGGTTGAACCCGCTAGGGTAATAAATCATAGGGTATTAATTGAAACCCAAACCCAAATATGAAACCCCGCTTATTTAGATGTGAACCAAAAGTGCAAAGATGAAAGAATTAACCCAATTAGAAGTAAACTGATTGGGCAATTTAAGATTTAACTTGGATCAGACTCGAACAGCTTCTAAAATTCATTAAAAGCCCAGTGAATAAATCAAAGTAATTATGGAGAAGATAGAAATATTCTTAAAACCCATGTGCATCATTGGAATGGGACGCCACAAACAATCTAAAAATGACTGATCAATCACAATTAAAATAAAAGTTCTTAAATGAAAATTAAAACTAAAAGAGCTAAAAAAGTGAGAAGGCTCAGTCCTGAACTGCATCAAGCTATTCTAGGGTAGGCTGGAATTGTTATTGTTAGGTATATTTTCCATGTTTTAAAAACTGGAACAGATGTGCTGGTCGGACCGGCTTAAATAGGAACTGTTCCAACTGCCAATTTGGTACCCACCTATTTGATCCAAGGTTATAAATCGTTTCATGAAGAAAATCGTAAAAAGATTAGCCAATTTAGGCTGTAAGCCATTTAAATTGGCCAGTTGATTAGCCCCCTATTTAGACTAGAAAAGAATAGAAAAAAAAAATAAAATCCCATTTCATGGGTGTTATAGGGTTTTGAATATCAAACCTTTTTAAGTAAAAGGTTGACCAATCGTTGACCAATTAGGCATTGAACACATCAAATCTTGTATAATTTAGTTGAACTTCCATATACATTTATTTAAAAAACTATTTGCTGTAATTATGGTTAGACCCTAATTTGAAGTTGGTTGAACCTCTGACCTTCAAATCTCTCTTTTATGGTCGGATTGGTTCTCACAACACTCTATATTTTAGAATAACATAGTTTTATCAGAACTTTTATTGCCTTCAAAGGTTGTGATGTTGTCTTTTGTTGAACTGTTGGCAGATCCACCTTAACTTCAGTGGGATCTATTGACCCCACTGATGTAAACCAAGGAAAGGCCTTTCATTGGCTCTTTGACCCCACTTTGGGGCCAGTTGACCCCAAAGTGGGTTCGCTGCTATCTCTTTATATCTTGTGGGCCTACGTGGTTGTGGGTCCACGAGAAGACAGATGGTTAGAAGTCGAAAAAAAAGGCAGTGGGTCCAGCAGCAGCAGCATCATTAAAAAAAAAAAATTCCTAACTTCTTTTTATCCCATCTATTTTTTACCCTTATTTTAACGACACTATAATCTAATTAATATCTTATTAAGACTTTAAAGGCCAAACCTAATCCCACTTAGGTGCTCACTAATCTCTTTCCAAGGTACTAGTCCAGCTCCTAGCAAAGACTACTGAGCTCTGCGAAGTATTGTGCCACATTCATATTCCTTTGCATCGTTTCATGCACCTTCCTGATTTCATACATCAGTACATCATTTCCCCCCTGGAGTAGGTTTGGGAGACAGCACTCCAAATTTTGCAAGTTGAGTCACGAAACAATATCCACAAGCAATTGCTGGTTGCATCAAATTCAAAAACCATGACATCACTAGGGACTCCCATTGGCTTAGAGACATCCTCTTCTGCCGATCTCTTTTAGCTGCCTATGATATAATCATAAAGCTTTCTGGCTTTAATAAATATCAAACAGGATCAGGACCATGCAAGATAATTTTGTCCATCAAGCTTATAGGAATAATTTGTATAAATGGAGTATCAATTACTTCGGTAATCATTTATTGGTCCACTTGATGAAACAATAGTCTTTCCCTCAGTTGATTACAAAGATACTTGTTACCAACGGTATCAGTGTAAGGAGTAGAAGAAAGTGACGACAGATCTAGAGGCTAGCTATGAACATCATCCAATTAAATGCCAAGGTCACAAGTTCGCACTGCATTCAGCCAGGTCTGCAGCAGGGCTAAGATGATTGATGGTGATCAACAGCACTGAGGTGAGCAGCGGTGGTCAAGGTAGGTGGTAGAGGCTAAGGCAACGTCAGTTGAGATGGGCTGTGATGGCGGAGCAAGCAGCGGCAACCAAGGTGAGCAGTAGGGGCGGCCAAGGTAGCACAAGAAAAGACGACTGCCGGCTGCTAATACACATCACAACAGCTCCGTAGAACAAACAGCAGCAGTTGAGTGTAGCTTTGTGGCAACAATGGTTATACACCAGAGGCGAAGCTTGTGGCCACAATGGTTATGCACAAGGATTACAATAGCAGCAAGAGATTAGGAAAAGGAGTGATGATGGTGGGATGTTCTTCGGGAGGCCTGATTGGTACGAGAAGAATCCGGTCGGGCTCTCTTTTGTTCTCTTATCTATGTTAATTTCTTAATTAACCCTATTAAGGGTTTGCTCTGATACCATCATGTTTTAAAGAGTAGTAGATTAGAGGAAACGGTTGAGGGCTCTGTTTTCTGTACAACCCCACAAATTATTTAATATATAAATGGAACATTTACATAAGAGACCCTGAATTCTGAGGGAAGTACAAAAAAGGACTACAAAAGGAAACCTAACCAGCTAAGGAATCAACCCAACAGAAAGAAAGTAAAACAAAACAAAAAAAGCTCAGGAGATTAGACAACTATTTCATTTTTGAGGAAATACTTATTCATTGTGAGAAAATAGACTATCTTCAAAATCTTCAGGAAATAGGAAGAATGAGTGCTGAAATGAGGATCAAGGACGGCAACGGCGGCAGCCCACTTGAGCAATTTTCCATTCACCCATTAATTCTTCTGAAGATAGGCAACTTTTATTTCTCATTCACAAATCCATCCTTGTCTATGCTGCTAACTCTCGGTTTGGTCCTACTTCTTTTTTTTGTTGTTACGAAAAAGGGAGGGGAAAGGCAAGTGAAAGTACAATTCTAGCTTCTTGCCTAATGCCTATACTGTTAAGAGTAAGTGTAGGTTCTCAGTTTAGTCCTTTTAAAGGGGTTAGAGTGTTCTGTAAGAGCTTATATTCTTAATTCATTCCCTTCCATAGTGAAGACCTGCTATGTCTAAGTATAATTTCTTTCTTTATTTTCCTTGCCTGGTTGAGATATCTACAAAATTCTTTCTTTGTCCCTTGATTTTAGATCTTTTGCTTTTTGCCTACTTTTGAGGGTCAAATTATTTAAGATCAAATTCGGCCTACTTTATGTAAAATCTAAAAAAGTATTTGAAACCTGCATATTACACAATGACCAGTATGTTAGTAGGCACTGTATGACCTCTTTGTCGTTGGATGTTTTATGTTAGGTCTGTGGTAATCGGATCTTGCGAGGGGCGCATGAGTGGGAGCAACACAAGCGAGGGAAAGGACATAGAAAAAGAATATCTGGATTAAAGAAGATGAAGAGTTTAAGTTCCTACATGGTAGATCAAAATCCGTGTATGACAAACACAGGCTCGCCAGCCAGTACATGACAAGTGTTTACTGTCAGGACAGGTTTCCATTCTTGTTATAGTTGAATTATTACGACTTTGTTACTTATGTAAGTCAGAGTGCCATCAACTATGTGAGTGGCTCCAGTTTTAGGCTTTAAGTTGAAAATAGTGACCCTGTGATCTTGATGCAAACAAAGAAACTATAGATGTTATTTATGTTTTCCGCAACTTCTGGAATGTGTAATCTTGTATGTATACTTACAGCAGTTCGATGTTGAAATGCTTTTTACAGATGATATTAGACACTTTGTCGGGCATACAAAAAGGGATTTACTTAAACGCATCTATCAGGGCATTCTAATGTTCTTCCATCTCTGCTATTGTCTCAAATTTGGAAGGGACATGAGTGCAAATGCTTGCTTATTATTATTTTTTTAATACTACTAAAGCAGCTATTCAGATGCTTGGCGATGAAAAATCCTCAAGCTTTTACTGTTGCGGGGAATTGAAATGGGCTTGGAAGCTCCAAAAACTAAAATTTGGGGTGGTTGGTAGATTTGGGGGTTGTTTTAGTAACCTGTTTGGTTAGTGCTCATGAGGAAGCTCCGGCTTGGGCCTAATAGGCCCTCAAGAACTGTGAATGACAAAGATTTATCGACTAAAGCAAATGAGTTGTTAAACAGGTGGTGGGTTCTCGCTCTCCTTCAATTGCTTACTAGTAACAAATATAAAATCACAAGAACTTAAAGATCTGGTACGACAGCGATGAAGGTGATAAATGAGGATCAAAATGGCAACCTAAGATGGAGGTTGAATTTGGTTTTTAAAATAAAATTATAATTAATCAATCAAGTCAAAATTTTCAAATTGAATAAAATAAGCGAAAGTAATAGAAATGCAAACTCAACAAACACACGATCGATTTCTAGATAATGCTTTTGCAGGCCAGCATCAAGCCACTATAAAAAACTTAAGTTTTAGAAGAGCTGTTGAAACCACTAGAAATTGTATCTAAAACCGTTAAAAAAATATTTTCCAACACTCATAAAATCGTCAGAAAAAAATTTATAATTACACGACCGTTGGAGAAGATGATAATTTTGGTAACACCGCTACTAAATATAGTAAAAAATACTAATATAAATAATAAATTTATACCAATAATTTCATAATTGTTGTGAATTCAATTCAAAATATAAAACATACAATTAAAAATAAACTAGATAAAATTTTAAGACTTTAAATTGACATATAAGAACAAATTAATCATTCAAATAATTTTAAATTTGATTACATCCGACAATTATCAAACAAGAGAAGCCAAATTATTTAGCCAAATAAGAATTTGCACAGTAAAAATACAATTGTTAATCAAAAACATTAATCAAAGAAATTTTTAATCTAAAAGAAATAAAATTTATATAAAATCAAAGTTTTCTGCGAGTTCTTCAACTTATTTAATGAATTCACTCCAAATTACAAATTTTCACGGATCCTTTCTCCTTTTTGAAAATTCCTGCAAAAAAAAAAAAAAAAAAAAAAAAAAAAAAAAAAAAAAAAAATCAAATTAGTGAAATAATAAAATCAAAAGGCTTTAACAGGAGAATAACACTAATAACAAAATCAAAACTTTAGCAGTAAAATTTGCATACCTAGAAGAATTTAAGATCATAAATTTTAGTAGTAAAATTTGCATAACTAGAAGAATTAATAAACAATCTGAATTTAATGCATGCAAAGTAATGAAGAATGAACATCACTATGTTTCATGAAATATAATCTTTTGTAGCTGTCTAAGACAAACAACATACCCTGTTGCTCTCTCTAGGATAGGTTCATCTTCATCGACCATGTGATATGTTTTTGTCAGCACAGAATTCTTGAAGTATACTTGGTAAAGGATACTTGTTCCGGATGGTCACTTTGTTCCGTGGTAAAGGAACAAATCGTCTATCCGTGGTAAAGGATACTTGTTTCGGATGGTCACTTTGTTCAGTTCTTTGTAATCCACACACAGTCTAAGGGATCCATCTTTCTTTTTCATGAACAAAGCTGGCGCTCCCCACGGAGACACACTAGGTCTAATGAAACCTTTATCCATCAGATCCTGCAGTTGTGCCTTTAATTCTCTCAACTCGGCAGGTGCCATCCGATAAGGTGCCTTCGAGACCGGCGCGGTTCCTGGGACCACGTCGATCACAAACTCTATCTCCCTCTATGGCGGCATAGTCGTCAGCTCAAGAGGAAACACATCCGGAAACTCTCAGACGATAGGAATTTCCTCGAGTCCCGGTGCCGCCGTAGGCACCTCAACAATAGTTGCCAGGAAAGCGGTGCAACCTCTACTCATCATCCGTCTAGCTCTCGCTGAGTCGCTGCGAACAGCGTGCTCTGGCAGCCTTGGTAGGTGAACTCCCCTTGTCCGGGCTCTCGGAGGATCACCGTCCTCTCTCAAAAAGATCAACTCGCTGGGCCTCATCCCGTGCTACATGAGGTACACTGTTAAATAACTTTGTAAAATTGCGAATGTACTCTTGAAGTGGTCGATTCCCTTGTTGCAGGCGTCTCAGCTCTCCTTCCAGTTTCTGCTTTGCACTGTCGGGAAAGAAGGCCCCAAGCAATAAAGCACGAAACTCACTCCAGGTCATCAACTGAACTCCAGGAGGTCTAGCTGGACGTACGCGACGCCACCAAGTCTCAACGTCCTTCTCCAGAAAGTGCGTAGCCAAATGCACTTGATGCTTCTCCTTGATGAACAAGTTCTCAAACAGCTTTTCCATCACAGCAATCCAGTTTTCTGCCTCCCAAGGCTCCAGACTCTGTCCCGAAAATTGTGGGGGATGGAACTGACTGAAGTAGGTCAAACGGTCAGTAAGCTCTCGCTGCTCCTGCACTAACAATGGCGCAATCAGGGTCGAAGTTGATGATGTCGCAACAGGGGGTACAACTGGCGGTGTTGCCGGAGATGCTCTCTGCTCCAGCATGCGCATCATGCGTTCCATGTTCTCTTCCTAGCGCCTCGTCGCCTCCTCCTGGCGTCTCATCGCCTCCGACATCTGGACTACCTAGGCTCGCAACTCCCGAACCTCACCATGCTCTGTCTGCTCTGCCTCTTGTTGCTCGAGCTCCTCATCTGAGGTAGGATGTGCCCTCGTCACTGCACGACGTCTCGGAGGCATCGTAGTCCGCTGCACAATACCAAACATCAGGACACCAAAAATCTCTCGACCCGATCAAGCGAAAGTCTAAAACATGTTACCCATTCTAAAGCATTATGTTTTCTGCAGCCAACATAACCACTTTAGAGAAATAACATGCAAGATCTCTCACCCCAATCCTCTGGGGGAGCCATGACTCAATCAGGACTTTTGCTAAAGTCACGTCTCTCACGACAGTCATCCTGCTGTCCAATCACAAGCCTAGGGTTTCTAAGTTCTCAACGACCTACAACCTAGGCTCTGATACCACTCTAATCTATCACGCCCCGGGGTCGGAACTGCGACCCGGGCTCGCCAACAGATCCGCCATCTGTACAGAAAATCCCGCACAGACGAAGCGTCTAACCTACAAATCAGATCTATAGCTAAACATGTATCAGAGCTGTAAAAATAAAATAAGTAGCTACAGAATCCCAGCACTGAACAGTTGAAGTAACACATCCAAAATACATAGTCATCTCCCATCACTAATACATAATACATGATACATCAAACCTCTCAGACTGTTGAGTACACAAATAAATATCTCAGACAGGGTACATCTACCTGACTCTCAAAATAAAGCTGGTAAGGAGCTACTCGGCCACGCCCTTACTCCGATCTGTTGCCTCCGCCCGAACCGGTGCCGGAACAGCTACCTCAGGAAAACCTGTCACCACAGCGGGTGTGAGAACTACTGCAGAAAGTAGTTCCCAGTGGGTACCATCACCAAGATCCATGGTATGCCCACTAAGTCTACTGGAGGCAAGACAATAGGTATACAGATAGATAATATGAAAGCTGAAATGCAACTACAGCTAATATGCCTCAAGTATCATGCTCAAAGGAAAAATTCAACTAAGAACATGCAATGCATCCACTCGCTCACGAGGTGCTCACATCAACCTAAATCTCAATGACTACCAAATCTGGTCCAGTCAAGCCTGCGCCCCCTAGTGTATCAACTAGGGCCCCTAATGTATCAACTAGGGTGTCCAATCGGACTATCATAATATCACGCAAAGCAACCTCATCAGGTGAATCATCATCATCATCGCATCCGGAGCGGCTCTCGAGGGACGCGACCCCACCGAGGAATAAGCGTGTCTCATATGGCTCAATAAGCGGCATCTGCAGGCTATAATCTATGATCGAACAGATCGAAAACTCGAAATGCCAACTAACCCATAAACAGGTCGGAGAACCCTCCACGACTCAATCTGATAGTGCACACAAACCCCCAAGACACTAGGAAACCCATCCGCTGAGTCAATAAAAATTCCCTCGGCCCCCAGGCGCGAGAGTTCATGCATTCTGAACCTATCCAACCCCTCTGGGTGATAATAATGTTTAAAACTATTTTTGAAGCCACTTTTTATATTAAAACGGGTTCAATGATTTTAAAATAGTTCAGATGCAGTTCGAAAGTCAACTAATTGTGCAATCTAGTGTCAAACAGTCTCAAGATCATACTGATAATAAATTGGGTTCAGGTCTGTCATTCAAAGATAATCTAGGCGTCTATAAGATTTTACTACCTATACAAATAGCTAAACTAGGCATGCTAGCATGCTTTCAACAGGATTAGAAGGCATTCCATAAAGTTTGGAAGAATTCCAACCCACCTGGATGTGCGCATTAGTCCTGAGTCCAAACGAGCTGAAATTTAACGGGTGCGATCCTCAGGTTCTCACGATTCTAACGCACCAAAAATCGACCGAAAATTCCACCCGGTCGCTGAGATATAAGCCGAACATCGCGGTAAGCTCAAATCACTCAAAACAGTAATTTTATCGCACATCTGTCCACAAAACAGGAAATTACCTCCTGTGAGATGCCCTCCAAAAATTCCAAGAAAAATACGACGGCGATCCTCGCGAAGTGTAGATAGATATCGAGTCCTTAAACACCAAATTCCGCCTCTCGTAGGCCGAGAAATTGCAAGATTACTTCTCCGCTGTCCAGAACATGCAACAACAAAAAGGGGGTCTAAAAATGCTGCACGCACTCCCATAAAAACTCAAAACAGAGCAATGCAATGAATATCAAAGTCAAAGATCTACCTGTCGTGAAAATGCTGCCGCAAAAATTGGCATAAAATTCTAAGAACTCAGCTCGGGGGAGTCCGCGGACGAAGAGTCGACGAAATCGATCGATATCGAAACAGCGTCGAAGCTCGCGAGATCGGGGAGGAAAAATATCAAACGGCCTCCAAAATTTCTCCAAAACCCCACAAAGTGTAGAAGACTCAAAGTAAAAACTTGCTGTGGAAAACGGCACTAAAAAAAAATCTCAGAAAGTCCATAAATGAAGCTCTCAATGGCCTATTTATAGCCAAAAGTCCAAATAGTGGGCTTGCGGATTCAGGTCTAGAATCCGGGCGCCCGAAAGGCACTGTAGCCGCCCGAATCGACTAGATGATGCCACGTGTCCCGCCCGAATCCACCAAGTCACGCCACGTGTCCCACCGCCCCGTGTTCCGCACGCCTCGCGCACGTGGGCGGCGTGCGCCCGCCAATGGAACAGTGCCACGTGTCCCCACGTGGTTCACGCGGCGCACGCGCTCGGTGTCACGCCCCGGGGTCGAAACTACGACCCGGGCTCGCCAACAGACCCGCCGCCTATACAAAACCCCGCATTGGCGCAGCATCCAACCTGCAAGAAAAGGTGCTACAGCTAACAGATATCAGAGCTATAAATAAAAAATCTGCTGTAAAACTAAAACCAACCACTGTACAACTGGAAATAATAGAACAATATCCATCTCCCAAAAAGATAATCATACAAGTCCTCAGATACATTAATCCAAAACTCAACTGGGAGGTATCTCCAATAAAACATCAGTGTACAGGCTCTCAATACAATAATATCCTCACTACATCAGTCTCTCAAAAGAGGAAAAATAAAATAACTAAACCACTGTTGTACTAAAGATCTCCACTGAAGGGGTACCGCTACTCTCCAACGACGGGTAGGGATCTAGCTCGCGACTCCCTCGCATCGATCAACAACCACAGAATCAGCAACACCCGCTAAGACTCTGCAAAACAAAGGAGAGAAAAGAAAGGGAGGGGGAAAACTCCCAACGGGTGTGAGAACTACACCAAAAAGGGAGTTCTCAGTGGGTACCGCCACCAGGCCCGACGATTTGCCCACTAAGTCCACTAGAGGCATAAGATAACTAATGCAGTAAAAACTGAACAAGAAACCTGGAGACACTCAAAAGCTACCATGCCTCTATCTAAATGCTCAAAAGGGGAGAACCAAAGAATGGTATGCAACCACTAGCACATGAAGTGCACAATCGACCTAATCGAGCTGACTGCCACATCTGGTCCAATCAAGCCTGCGCCCTCCTACAACCACCTCCCACTGACAGGCAGGAATTACGTAGGGTGTCCATACGGACTAACTCGCTATCAGATAGTGGCTCATGCAGGCTATAGTCGAAATCCACGCTCTCTCTCAGAACGGATAAACTCAAGATGCTCAACCTCTCGCACAACGGTCGAAAACTCACAACGACCACGGGACCACCGTTAACCCCAAACGGTTCCCAACAATACTAGCACTGATCTAACACAGCTACTAGACTCCATTCAGCCCCCCTGACACGAGTGCAACAATAAAGTACCTGCCTGAAACAAACCCAATCAGATGGACCAGTAAGAACTGGTACTGCCTGTTTTGCCTTGCCGTATCGGGTATGCTGGTCGACGCATAACACCGATGAAAAGAAGGAGTCTCAAGGACTCAAAGCCTGCCTGTCGCACACTCCGGAGTGGCACTCGAGGGGAGCGACCCACACGAGTAAAGTATCTCAGTAACAAGTAACATAAGTATCATAAATCAGCAGGACTGGATCACGACTCTGATCAAAGTGGGAAAACCCATCCACTAAAGAAGGCCTCGGTCCTCAAACAGATGCAATAGTACTCAAATAGTGGAAAACTCCGTCCACTAGAGAAACCTGATACCCAATCTGATGCATAAGTAAATATCCGGTCAACCGCCCAGTATCCGTGGTTGCCGTAATACCCTGCCGTCTATAATCAAGTCCTATAACCGACCTTCGGTCAACCGCCCAAAGTTCGCGGTCACCGCAAAACCCTGCCAACCACAATCCAGCACAACCCATCCCTGACACCAAGGTCCCGGCTACACTACCCCAAACCCCTGCTCGCACCCGAGCAACACAGACCGCCTGACTAACAAAGAATGAGAAAGGAATAACATGGTTTCTCCTAAGTCAAGTTCCAATAAGTAGTGTAGCAGTAAAAGATGGCCTAACAATATGTCCATACAGGCATGCATTTTCCTCAAGGAAGAATAAAGATGAGATAACGAATAGTAGCATCAACTAGAAATAACCGCATGCCCGAAAATCAAAGATGAACTACCCCTGTCCATAATCCATGAAAACTCCTCAGAGTAATTTCCGCACATAGATAAATCATCCTACTCCATCGAGTAAATCCAATCCCATGAAAGTCTATGTGTTAACCTGGCATGCTAGTAACTTGCTACTATAATAAATCGATCTCGCAAAACAATGCCAAAAATAATCAAATATGATCTCTATCTCATCTAGTGTCTAATAACTCCAACCATCCACCATATGCTATATCTTAATTCCTTTAAATCATGTACAATATACAAGTAAGCATTAAACACATGATCAAGGCCATTTCCATGCTTACATCTCAAATCTATTAATTGTACATTTAATCATGCATGCATTCTAACATATAGAATTAGAGAATCGTCCACCGGTTCTGGGGACAAAACAACCCACCTGAAACGCTTTTCGTAGGCAAAGCTGAAGTCGGTGAAGGGAGTGGCCACTTGCAAACAAAATCCACTGAACCTGTATCCTCGGTACATGTCGCGCAAGTCTTGGCTCCAATCAACATCACGCCAACAACACAACACAATGAATAACCAACACCACAAATTCTCCAAACAGCACATGCTGTTACAACAAACCAGCAGAGGGAAAAGGGAACTTTCACCTGTGTATAGTGCTCCAAAAATTTCAAAAAATTCACGATTGCGATCCTTGCGACGAGTAGCCCCAAAACGAGTACTTATACGCCCCATTCCGACACCTGTAGGCCAAGATACAAATTAAACAAGGTGGTGCGTCGGCAATCCACAACACTGCGAAAACTGCAGAATACAACCCCAAAGAAGCTTAAATCTCACCTTCGAAGAGTCCTCAAAAAAATCCAATAAAAATACGAGCGCGTTCCTCTCGAAGAGTAGATGTCAATTGAGTCCTTAAACACCTCATTCCGATGCTCGTAGGTCAAGATAGAAAATCGACAAGCCTCCGCTGTCCAAAATCTCACAGCAGAAAAAGGGGTCACAAAACACCTTGGGAACCATGCCAAAAACCCAAAATAAGGCGAAGCAATCAACACGGAAAACGAAGCCATACCTCTCGTGAATGCGCTGCCGTGAAAATCGGCCCAAAATTCCATCGGGGTGATCCGGTGCGTCTCGCGGACTGAAGAGCGACGGTAAAAGCCAAAAATCCAAGGTGCGTCGTTGTGCGTCGCGTCGCAGAAAACGTCGATGCCGCGGCCTCCAAAAATCCCGAAAATCCATCGGAGGGTGGAGGAGAAAGTGGTGAAGTGCTCTGCACGAGGGGGAGCTCCCAGAAAAGCCAAAAAACTCGCACCTCAGAACTCAATGCCTATTTATAGGCTGAAACAAAAGGGGAAAAACACACTTCGGGGGACACTTTCCGGGCGCCCGAATCTTTCGGGCACCTACAGTGCACCCGAAAGTCCCCCAAATGGCTGCGTCCGAAACCACCCTGTTGCGCCATGTCACCCCGAACAGGGAACAGCGAAAACCGCCAACCTCCTTGCGCCACGTGGCCACCCGCGGACGCCGACGTGTGGCTCGCCCGAGCGCGGGAAATGCGGTCAACGCCGCCCACGTGCGCGCCTGCGCCGCCGCCTACGCCCTCTGCACGCACGCGCCCCGAGGCCGCTACACTTACTCCGTGGACTGAGCGCACGTGGACTGGCCAACCAGTGGCCGTCACGTGGCCCCGCCCGGTCCACAGCCCTCCGCGCTCCTCCGTGGACAGCGACCACTGCACCGCCCAACCTGCAGCCGCCACCTGTCAACTGCGGGCCAACGGGGAGACGACACGTGGCACGCCGCCCCCCGCTGCACCGCGCGCCTGCCCGCGCCCTGCCCGCGGGCCTACCCGCGCCTGCTCCGCCGCCTACCCGCGCCCGCGCCACCGCGCTCCGCCGCTGCCCGCCGCCGTCGACGCTGCCCCCGGCCGCCGGAAAAGTGCCCCTTGCCTCGAAATCCGTGCATGGGCATCCGGGCTCCGAAAAATACAAATAAATAGTCCATTTTCATCGTTTTCGCGCGCTGAATACAAATCCGCTGTCCGTTTTGCCAAATTCCAATTCTCAAATTTTCCGAAGGCATCCAGATAAGTGTTCTTAACCCAAATTTCGCGCTGAGTCTAAATCTGATATCCGTTTCACGCGAAACTACTTCTAAACATTCGACTGGGTCATCCGACTACACTCGTGATCCATTTAACACACTGAGTCCATCACTTGTACCCTATTTGAGCACAAACACCGTCAACACACCACAAAGGCCTCCAGAAGCTGCAGATGTAACAGTAATCCATAAGTGGCAATTTTTGGATCCTCACACCCGATCCACGCGCCGGGTTTTCCAGAATATGTCGGCCAATCACACGACGCCATGTTTCACAGCCGCCGCCGCCTGGTTTGACGCCGTCCAACCAATAGGGTGCTGCCACGTGGCATCACCAATCCTCGGTGCTCCCGGTGCATGCGCTTGCCCGTGGAACCGCCGTCGCGCGCCGCGCCTGCCTGCGGCCTCGTTCCGCCACTGCGCTGCCGCGCTCCGCCTTGCTCCGCCGCCTGCCTGTAGTCGCCGACCGCCGGAACAGTGTTTCCGGCCGGTGAACAGTAACTTTTTGCTCCGAAGTCCGAAAAATGCAAGTAAATAGCTGTAATGACACGGTTTTTCTGTAATATTTAACCCTCCTTCTAATTTAGTGTCCTTTTAGTACTCCGGGATTATTGTATTTTTGTGAGTCGGTCGGTGTGTGGCGCGAGTATTTTTCTGTGAAAGAGCACGAAAAACGATGACCGACGGTGCGATCGGATGTGAAATCCGATGTCGTGATCTCCCGGAACGGAATTTTTAGTGATGCGGTGACTAAACGTGCATCGGAATCCGTGCAAAATATCTTGCACCCGTATGGGATAATGGGAGTTTATCTCGTAGGAATAATTAATTAAATAATTAATTATTCGGTGACGGAAAATAGAAAACAGAATTTAATTGTACGTACGAGAGAGGAAAATCCCACTTTTCGTAAAAAGAAAAAAAAAAGGAGAGACGAAACCCTAACCGAGAGAACGAAAAGAAAGAAAAGAGGAAAAAGGCGAAACCCTAACCGGAGGAAAGAAAGAGGAAGAAGACGGCGGGATCCGATCACCCCGAACCACGTACCGGAAGCTAAAACGCGATCGGTCGATTCCCCATCGGATTATCCGGTGAGTGTTTTTACGTTCGTAGTATCTTCGGGTTTTCTTTTCGTATTTTTAGTTGTCTTCTCCGTCTCCGTCTCCATCGTCTCCGCCGCCCGTCGCCGTTGTCGTGCGACTTAGGGCACGACGCGGGCGGGCGGACGACGCGCGGTGCCGCTGGGGCACTGCGCGGGCGGGGAGGACGCGCGGTGCCGCTAGGGCACCGCGCGGGCGGACACCGCGAAGGCGGGCGCCGCGTGGGCGTCGCGCGGGCGCCGCGCGCGACGCCGAGCGGGCGCCGCCCGGGCGCCGCGCGGACGCCGCCGCACGGGCCCGCACCCGCGCGGGCGCCTCGCGGCCCGCACCCGCGCGGGCGCCGCGCGGACGCCGCGCGGGCGCCGCGTGGCCCGCACCCGCTCGGGCGCCGCGCGGCCCTCACCCGCACCGCGCGGGCGCCACCCGCGGGCGCTCGTCGCGCGGCCTTGAGCCGCGCGGGGCACCCGCGGGCCGTCGGCCGAAGCGCGGGCGCCGCGCGGGACATCCGCGGACGGCGGGCAACCCCTGCGGGCGACGACGCCTGCGGGGAGGGGATGTGCGTGCGCGCGAGGAGTCGTAAAGTATAGTTCTGGGCGCCGTTTTGGGGTTTCGGCGCAGAGTTAAGTGGGTTTCCGTTTTCCGGTAATCGTATACGTTATTAACTGTTGTTTCTGGGGACTTCTTTAGGTCCAGGTGCGCAGCGGGAGAGTATCAAAGACCCCTAGTACCCCGATCTTCCCGCAACCAGGTGGGTTCTTATGCAACAAGTGCTGTAAGTGCATTGGGTGCAGTATATCATCTAAAAGTTCGTACTAACCTGTTTAATAAAGTAGATGAGGTATTTCCAGTGAATTAACCCTTCGCATTATTATGTACCGTTCTTTTGTTGATATTTGTGGCGACCAAGTGTCGCGATGCTTAATTTACGCCGACTTCGGCAAACCAGTTTTGGATGCTGCACGTACACAGGCGGATTGGCCTCCGCATGGGTGTACTTTTTCGGATGAGTGGTCTAAACGACCCGTGTGCCCCACGTGTGTAGGGTGGGGACCTCTTCACGATAGCTAAACATGTCGCTCACGCGTCGTGAAGGGGTAAAAAGCATCGTAAGTGTCGCGTGGGGAGATCGTCGACTACCCTGACGTGACGGTGACACTAAATTAAATAAAGTGGACTCAGGACGAAGGATAGCGAAAGGTTCCGGTGCAGAGTATTTCATTTTAAGTTATTGTCATTAATGTTATAACATCTACTTTATTTGTCACTGACTTTACCCACTCCGTGACAGGTTCAAATAGGTATGTTCAACGGGACGGTGGTGAGGCAACGCAGTCATAACTATTGGCCGTATGAGGCCTTATGTCAAAACTTTTAGTTTGGTTATCTCTATTCTCTCTCTCTAGTTTAATTTGTGTGGACGTGGATCATGCTGGATGGTTGGTTAGTTGTTTGATATCACAGTAGATTTTAAATTATCGTTCTCACTCTTTGCGGCCGTTTTACGATATAAAAAGGGGTTTTCGAAAATGTCTTTCAAAAATCAAGTGTCGTCTGGGCACTACTTTGAAAACCTGTGGTTTTATCCTTTCAAAACGACGTAGCCGCCTTACTGTGAATGTGTAGACGTTTTTAAATGAATGGGTGTCGAGTGGACACCGTTTGCAAACTTGTAGATCCCTCTTATTGTGATTGAATGTTTTTACACTCTCGTACTGGTTGACTGTGACTGTGTGGCTAAAGATTTTATGAGGAATGATGTTATTGTCGTTGTTGTAATCGTGACGCCGTGCATATACAAAGGAGACTCTGTCCGGTTGCAGGGTGAATTTGTATGTGTGGCGGGTCTGACACGCATCGGTAGGCGAGGTCGTTCTCACTCGCATTTCAAAAAAAAAATAAACACGTTTTTCCACTTATCTTGAGACCTCCGGGGCGTGACAATAGCCCATTTTTATCGTTTTCGCGCGCTGAGTCCAAATCCGCTGTCTGTTTCGCCAAATTCTCTTTCTAAATTTTGCCGGAAGCCCCCGCAAAAGCAAACTTCATCTGATTTTCGCGCCGGTTCCAAATCCGATTCATGAACAACCAACTCTATCACACAACATAGGCCTCCAGAAGCCACTGCTCGCCCTGCAAAACCATCCCAGAGATCCGGATCTTCACAGCCTGTTCTTGTTTGATAGGGTGAAGGCATTAGCCCTTCGGGGTTTGGAAAAATAAAACTTATTTTAACTGATTTTTTGAAGGAACTAAAATTTATTAAATTGGATTTCTCAAATCAAAATGGTTTTCGAAAATAACTGTCATTTATTCTTACAAACTTTCTCACCCGAGAGGGTTGAGTGATCTGGGTTCTAGGTGCCGTTTTCTTGTTTTGGGATGCAAGTTACGGGAGCTATGCTTAGAACTTGTTCTTGTTTGATAGGGTTGTAGGTGATAGTCTCTCGGAACTTTCGGACCCTGGTTGGTTCCCTCCGGATGTTTCACATGAGAGAGCTGATTTCCCGGGGATCGAGAACTTCGAAAGATTGAGCTTCGAACCAGTTCTTGTTTGATTGGGGATCTAGGCATCAGCCTTTCGGGATTCTCGGACCCTTGTTGTGTCAGTTGGATTTTTCTCGTCTGTGAGTCGAGTGGTTTGTTCTGGGAGCCGTTTGGGTTGACGGTGGTTCCAAGCTGTGGAGTGTCTCCGGTAGATGTTATTAGTGTTGAGTTATTATTTTCGATCTGATTGATCGTAGATTTGGACTATAGCCTGCGTGAGCCATATTGAGCTCGACAGAGATGCGCGGATACTTTCCTCGATGGGGTCGCGCCTCTCGAGTGCCACTCCGGAGTTGGGCCTATTACTTTACTATCGCGACTTATCGACACAGTCCTTCTGGCTGGGCCAGTTTTGGCAGTCACGGACGCCCTACGTAAGTCCAGTCCTTCGTGGATGTAATGGCAGTAGGTGGGCGCAGGTTTGACTGGACCCTATGTGGCAGTCACTATAATTGGGTTGATTGATTATTTTGGGTTAGAGTCGATGCATCATTTTCATTTGTATCACCCATTGAGCATTGTAGATAGAGGCATGATAGCTGTAGATTTCTTTCCAGCTTATCTTACATTATTACAGTTTTTCTGTTATCTTATGCCTCTAGTAGACTGAGTGGGCAGACCGTTGGACTTAGAGACGGTACCCACTGAGAACTACGTGATGGTGTAGTTCTCACACCCTCTGTTGGTGACAGATTTTTCAGAGGCTTCTACCCATGTTCCTACTCCTATTGCTGCACCAGCTGATCGAGGTAAGGGAGTCACGAGCTAGTTCTCTACCCGTCTTTGAAGTATAGCGGTACCCCTTTTTAAAATTTTGTAGTACAGTCTGCTGGATTATTATAGATAATTACTTTTGAGAGTTTTATTTTCGAGAGACTTTTGTTGTGAGGTTCAGATCTGTACTATTTGGAGTTGTAATTTTATATTTCAGTAGTTTATTTTACAGCTCTAATATTGTGTAGTTGTAGTATTATCTTTTGCAGGATAGACGCTTCGTCTATGCGGGGTTTCCCGTATGGGCGACGGATCTGTTAGCGAGCCCGGGTCGCAGTTTCGACTCCGGGGCGTGACACTACCTCCCGGTCAATGACCCTATGGCAGAGTTCCCTGTTGGGCGGGGTAGCACTTGCGGGTGCTATCGACAACCTTAAAAATCTTGCCTTATGGTAGCATGACTGCCGGGCTAGGACCCTTTGGGCAAGAATTTTTGAGGGATGAGTAACTTGAACTAAAGTACAAGTATGTGAAAGAGTAAAAGAGGAAAATATAGTGGCCTAGGTGGTCGGGTTAGTATAACCCTTTTGTAGCGGCATAGTGACCGAGTTTTGGATAGTGGCCTTGAGAGGCAAGATTGATAGCAATGAGACAAAGAACATACACAGGTAGTGTAGAGTCAATCATACATAATGATGATCATGTTAGTCAACATCTGCAGTTATTATTAGCATAGATTATCTTGCTATCCTGCTTCCATTGGACCAAGTGGTGGAGATCGAACATTCCTTCTCGGTGGTTGTGTCACGCCCGGGGTGTAAACCAGAACCCGGGCCCGTCTACAGATCCGCCGTGCACACGAAATTTCTCACGTACACGAAGTGCTGGTAACCTGCTCAGATATAAGAGATAAAAAAAAATAAAAGAGCACAATACAGAGCTGAACAAAAAATAATACAACAACTCAGGCTGAAATTGGAGGTAAAAATAAGGAACCACTATAAAATAGTACAAGTGTCTCTCCCAGCTCACCAAAATAAATACAATCTGCTGGCCAAAGCCAGACCCAAAAAGGTAAAAGTACAACCGCCTGAGATAAAGGGAATACAAGTCCAACTAAACTCACTGTTGGGCAGACGATCTATCTACTCCGCTGTCCTCTCTCCTCGATTCGCCGCTGACCACCCAGCAGCACCCACAGAAGACTCTGCAAAACAAAGGGAGAGAAAAAGAAGAAAAGGAGAATGGGGGTGAGAACTACTAGCAAACCAGTAGCCTCCCCTAGTGGGTAAATCCTCAAACTCCGACGCACCCACTAGGTCTACTAGAGGCAAAAGGGGAAGAAGAGTGATAAGCAATAAAACTGCTGATAAAAGGAAACTACCACTACTATGCCTCTAAATGCAGTCCCAGAAAGGAATACCCGTGTAGTGCACCGATTTCTGCGAAATAGCAAAACTCGGTAAAAATACTTGTAACACGTTTCAAATATGATTACAAGTGGGTTAGAAGCGTTTCGAATCAACGCAAAAGCCGTTGAGTCGAAAAGTGAGTTGTGGTTGAGAAGCGAAGCCTCAAGTTTGCAAAATTTGGACTCGTGTTCGCCGAGTTCGCAAAATAGCGAAATTCAGCAAGAAGACTTGTAACATGTTTTAAATATGATTACAGTCGAGTTCGGTGCGTTTCGGGCTGACGCGGGGGGGCATCGGGTCGAAAAGTGACTTGAACCCGAGGACTCAGCAAATTCTGAAATTTCCTGAAATTTGTGATCACGAAGTATTTTCGGAGCCCTGTTTCGGGCACTTAGAGTAGCCCAAAAATTTAAAAGAAATCGTGGGGTGTCTCACAAAAGTTTTCTGATTAAAAGGGTGAAAAACCTAGGTGAGCGATTAAGGAAAAATTGGAGAACAAAGCGAAGAAAAATGCTTCGTAAATTCTGAAACTGCAGTTTTTGACAGTGCAGTTGATCGCGAAGCTTTTTCGGAGCCCTGTTTCGGAGACTTAGAGTAGCCCAAAAATTTAAAAGAAATCGTGGGGTGTCTCACAAAAGTTTTCTGATTAAAAGGGGTGAAAAACCTAGGTGAGCGATTAAGGGAAAATTGGAGAACGAAGCGAAGAAAAATGCTTCGTGAATTCTGAAACTGCAGTTTTTGACAGTGCAGTTGATCGCGAAGCTTTTTCGGGGCCCTCTTTCGAGGGCTTAGAGTAGTCCAAAAATTTAAACAAAATCGTGGGAAGTTTAAGAAAATTTTGTAGATTAAAGGGGAGAAGAAAAATTACAATTTTGATTTCTTAGTTGACGGGAAAACGTGGTGAAAGAGGGCTATCCGAAATTGCTCACTGCAGGAAAAAGGGGCAGTTTTGGAATATTTTTGAAATTTAGGGGCAAACCAGTAAATTCCTTTCCCCAACCACCACCTGCAGAGATTTAATGCTCTCCCTCTCTCTCCCACTTGAACCCTCACTCTCTCTCTAACTCCCTCTCTCTTTTCTGCTGGAGCAAGAAAGGAAACGAAAGAGAGAAAGAAAGAAGAAAAGAAGAGAAAGAAGAAGAAGAGGAAGAAGAAGAAGGAGAAGAAGGTACATATGCCTTCTCTCTCTCTATCTCTATCTCTCTCTCTCTCTCTCTCTCTCTCTCCCTCCTCTTTCTTGGCTGGTAGGGGGAAGAAACAAAAATATATATATATATATATATATATATAATATATATATATATATATATATATATTAATACAATAAATATATATTGGGAGGGGGTGGGGGATGCAGCAGCTAGAGCTGCTGCCTTGCGCAGCTGCTGGAGCTGCAGCAGCTGCTGCTGCTACCAGCACAGCAGCAGCTGCAGGCTCTGCTGCTTGGGCAGCAGCTTGTAGCTGCTGCCCAGCAGCAGAATTGGTACGAAAATTAAAAAAAAAAAAAAAGAAAAAAGAAAGAGGAGCTGCCTGCTGCATTGGCAGCTGCCTTGGCAGCTGCCTATGCAGCTGCCTTGTGCAGCTGCAAGGCTTGCTGCAGCTGCTGCTGCTACAAGCAGCAGCAGCAGCAGCAACAGCAGGAGCTGCTGCTTGGGCAGCAGCTATATATGCTGCTGCCCAGCAGAAGGGCATCCTTACAAAAAAAAAAAGGGAAGGATGAAGAGAAGGGAAGAAAAGAAGAAAAGAGAAAGGAGAAGAAAGAAAAGAAAAGAGGAAAAGAAAGAAGTAAAAAAAACTTCTTCTCTTCTTTTCTCCTAGGCAAAATCCCAAATTTCTCGATTTTTGCAAAATGCAAAATCGAGGAATTTGAGTGGGGGGATTTGCTCAAATTGAGCTTTCCTCAAAAATTTGAGACCATTATGTTTCCTTACAATATAGAAATTGCAATTCTCGACTTACCGAGATGCAAAATCGATGAATTGGGGGGAAATTGCTCAAATTGAGCTTTTCTCAAAATTTGGAGAGCATTTTGACCCCGGATCGAGTTGAGCAAGTTTCTTTTTGGCAATAGGCCATGGGATGATCATTCTTCCCCCATTTCTGTAAACCAATCAAAAAGTAGCCTTTTTGTGGAGAAAGGTGATCTAATATGGATTGTTTCCCCTTTTCTTGCCAAAAGGGGTTAATTTTACCGTTTTGCTAAATTTAGTAAATCACGTGGAAACAATTGTTTTATTTTTCCTTCCTTACAACGTAGGGAAACCTCAAAGGCATAAAGAGCTGGACTTGTCTCCTCCAGGAACCCAGAAAGCACATCGAGGTGGGGGATTCTATCGAGCGAGGGTGACCTCTCCCCTTATCTTTTGCTTTTCCTTAGAAGCATGATAGAGTGGCTAGGATTGTATTTTCATGCTTGTGTAGAAGTGGTTTGTGGCGTATGGGAATCGTGACTTAGGAGAAAACTTAGATTAGGCTCTAATGTGTGGCATTCACTATAGGACTTCACGAGTGGCATGTTTGCTTGAGTCAACTTTTGTGTGTACATGGGACTAGGGCCTAATTTAGAGTTATGTCTCTAAGGGAATCATAGTATGGTTGAGGTTAAAATCCCTAGAGTGGTTATAGGGAGTTGGGTTAATACACCTACACTTTAACTTCAATTTGAGCTTAACTAAAGTAAAGAATTGAGTCCAAGGGACTTATGTACCTTGAGGCATGGACCTAGGGTAAAAGTAAGAGTACATCAAAAGATAAGCTAAAAGCTTAATTATAAAGAAAGAAAAGGGCCAAGAGGCAATGCGAGCTATAAGCTCGAATGAGATGGAAACTAAGCGCTAAAGAGCAAAGAGAAAGGTAAAGACTTAAAGTGCAAAGAGGCTAAGTGCAAGAGCAATAAAAGAGATAATAAAACGGGCGTACCTACGGGGTGAAACGGGGCCCATGATGGAGGAGCTGGCAGTGTCCCTCTCCCGGGCAGAGACCCGTTCGGGACGTTTCTCCCGTAGGACGGGGTAACACTTGCGAGTGTTATCGGCAACCTTAGAGGACTTGTCTTATGGCAGCATGTCTGCCGGGCTAGGGCCCGTTGGGCAAGATTCTCCGAGGGTTAGCAACTTTAAATTAAAACACAAAGAAAAGTAAAGAAAGTGGTTGGACAAGTAAGTGGTTGGTTAGTATGGCACCTTACAACAGCATTATGTCAGGTTATGGCAAAGGTAAAAGTGTCAAGCATGCTAGCTAGGATTTACAACTTTTATTACTGTATTTCATTCTCTATTATATTGCTTCCATTAGACTAAGCGGTGCAGGGCATTTTCTCTCGGTGGTTGAACCCACTGAGAACTTCGTTGTAGTTCTCACACCCTTTGGGTGACATCCCCACAGGTCCAGGTACATCGAGCGAGACACGCGACAGGGGCAAGGGCCCAGCAGAGTAGCGACCTAGCAGTCTAGAGTTGCCAGTACCATTTTGGAGTTTCATTTTCTTGAGCGAACTTTTGTATGTGAGGAACAATGTAATCTTTAAATGTTTAAGTTTCATGTTGGAAAAGGAAAAAAAAAATATGGATGTAACTTTTGTATTGTAGTTGCATGTTAAAAGAGAGTTGTATTATAAACAAAAGTATTTGTTTTCGCTCAAGTAATGTACTTTCATTTCTTCTAACTATTTGTTGAATGATTGGAAGTTTAAATTCATAGATCTCTACTCTGATTGCTTACTCTTCCGCTACATTGAATTGAAATTGTTGGAATAAACCGTTCCTTTCGGGTCTTGAAAGGTCATGCCCGATTGGCGGGTCTGTTGGCGCGCCCGAACTGTTCAAATTGACGGTCTCGGGGCGTGACAGATAAGAGTGGTATCAGAGCCTAGGAATAGACCTAGGTGGTTAGCAACCTTAGGGAGACCTTAGGGTTTAGGCACGAGAGTGTGTGTGGATCGTTTGGCGAAAGTACATAATTGGGTTGCATGATTCCCAAGAAGGACATTGGGAATGGATCGAGGGAAATGGACTTCCACTAGCTAACGTTATGTTGGGCGGCCGACAACGTAACGTTAGGGGTGGGAAGAAGTATTCCTTTTTACTTTCGCATAATTGGGTTGACGAAGCCTTTTTGTGATTGTTAAATTTTCTGCATTCAATTCCGCAAATGCCTAAGCTGTAAGTGTTGGACTAATGTTTTTGTGGTGTGCAGATAGCAATGCCACCGCGAAGGGAGACACGTCTTACGCGGCTCGAGCCGGGGGAGGGCTCCGGGTCGAGTGATGTTCGTGAACTGAGGGAGCAAATGGCCGCGCTTATTGGCATGGTACAGCAGCAGGCGGAGGCCTCTCAGCGACAGGAGGAGGCTTCCCGCCAACGAGAGGAGGAGACCTATCGTAGGCTGGAGGAGGCTTCCCGCCAACGGGAGGAGGAGACTTCTCGCAGGCTAGAGGAGGCGCTACAGCGCCAGGAGGAAGCGTCGAGGCGTCAGGCCGAGCAAATAGAGAGGCTCCAGGACATGTTGGCACGGCAGATTGAGGCGGCGCAGACGACGCATGAGCGCACAGCCTCGCCCCAAGTGGGGGCAACTACTGAAGGGTGGCTATGGCGGCCGAGCCTATGGCGGCGCGCCCAGCACCATCTGTTGGGGCTACTAGAGGAGTGCCCCGGCGGGCCGACTCAGAGGTGGATGATGCCGAGTACGCGGCCCAGAGAGCGGAGCAAAATAGGGCGATGGAGGTCCTCGCCGACTTCCAGAAATTTCATCCTCCTACCTTCAGCGGTGACAAATCTGATCCAATGGTGGTGGAGTCGTGGATTGACTCCATGGAGCGACTGTTCCAAACCCTTCGGGTGCCGATGCGGGACCGTGTTACTGTGGCGGTTCCCCACCTCGACAATGTGGCACACCGTTGGTGGAAAGCAGAATTGGAAAGAAGGGCTAAGACGGCGTTGCCGGAGCCATCGTGGGAAGAATTCAAGGAGCTTTCCTTCGCCACATACTTCCCCGACAGTGCGAAGCAACAAATAGAGGACGACTTCAAAAATCTTCGCCAGGGAGGCCGCTCAGTTCAAGAATACGAGTGCGAGTTCTCTCGCATCGTTAGTTGCTTACCCAACGTGGTGCGCAACGAGTGGGACAAGGCGCGATGTTTCGAGAGGGGCCTTCGACCGGCGATCTACTCAAAGGTCCAACCATTCAACATCGCAACTTATCGGGAGATTGTGGATAGAGCCCGCTTGGTTGAGAGGGGCGACATGGTGGTGCGCCGAGAGCGCGAAGCTTTTGAGAAAGACAAGGGAAAGGGAAAGGAAAAGAAGCGGCATCAAGGTGGCTCCGGGGGTCAAAGCCAATATCAACGGCCCCCGAAGCAACAGCGACAGCAGCACTATCCTCGGGAGCCCCGACAGTTCCCGGCCCCCGGGCGATGCGCCATTTGTGGTGGACCGCACCGACCTGCCGAGTGTGCGGAGCGCGAAGGGAGGTGCTTCAATTGTGGCCGGCCGGGCCACCGTGCTCGAAATTGTTGGCAGGGCACGCACCCCGCCCCGGCCGTGCCGATGATCCAGGCTGCCCCGAAGCAACACCAGAAGACGGTGCCAGCCCTACCAGCTGCGCGCCCCGCCGCCCCGCAACGACCGCCGAGCGGGCAGGCTTTTGCCGCTCAGGCGAAGGAGGAGGAGCCCGTGGCCAACGATGTCGTGGCAGGTATAATTTTTATTAATGATGTTCGATGCAGGGCTCTATTCGATACAGGTGCATCGCATTCATTCATATGTAGATCCTTTGCCATGAGACATGGATTGGATGTATTACAGTCTACTAGTACTAAAATGGTCCAAGTGCCTGATGGTTCTTTAGAGATATCTGAGAGTTGTCCCGCCTGTCCAGTTCGGATTGGCGAGTGGATTATGACCGTGGACTTCTTGGTTTTGAGACGGCTAGGAGGTTATGATGTAATTTTGGAAATGAATTGGCTCTCCAAGTACTACGCCACTATCGACTGCGAGCGGAGGGTTGTCACCTTTCGGGAGCCGGGACAAGAGGAGTATGTTTTCAAAGCATGTAGAGGTTCTCTATTTGCCTCTGTGGTCTCGGCATCGCGGGCCAAGAAGCTTATCGACAGAGGGTGTGTGGCTTACTTAGCTACCGTGGTGGAAGGGCACAAGGAGGAGCCTAATGTGCAAGACATTCCCGTGGCGCGGGAATATCCGGACGTATTTCCTGCGGAGTTGCCAGGTATGCCGAGGGATCGGGAGATTGAGTTCATAATAGACTTGGTTCCCGGGACGGCTCCAGTCTCAAAGGCCCCTTATAGAATGGCCCCGGCGGAGTTGAAAGAGCTTAAGGGTCAATTGCAAGATTTGCTGGACAAAGGTTTTATTAGACCTAGCGTATCTCCTTGGGGAGCTCCGGTCCTATTTGTGAAGAAAAAGGATGGATCGCTTCGGTTATGTGTGGATTATCGGGAGCTCAACAAATTGACAATCAAGAACCGATATCCATTACCGAGGATCGACGATTTGTTCAACCAGTTGCAAGGCTCCCGGGTATTTTCAAAAATCGACCTTCAATCGGGATACCATCAACTAAAGATTAAGCCGGAGGATGTGCATAAAACGGCTTTTAGAACGCGGTATGGACATTACGAATTCACTGTAATGCCGTTCGGCTTGACTAATGCCCCGGCGGCATTCATGGACTTAATGAACCGCGTTTTTCAGCCTTTCCTAGACCGATTTGTCGTCGTCTTCATTGACGACATTTTAGTCTACTCTCGAAGTGACGACGAGCACGAGGATCACCTACGACAGGTTCTACAAGTGCTTCGGGAGCGGAGCCTATTCGCGAAGTTGAAGAAATGCGAATTCTGGCTTCGGGAAGTGGCATTCTTGGGTCATGTGATTTCTGAGGCAGGGGTGTCTGTAAACCCCAAGAAAATTGAAGCAGTGAAAGATTGGCCGCGACCAACAAATGTCACCGAGATTCGAAGCTTTATCGGACTCGCGGGCTATTATAGGCGGTTTGTGGAAGGGTTTTCTAAAATTACCATTCCACTCACCGGCCTTACAAGAAAAGGAGCTCAGTTCATTTGGAGCGATGCCTGTGAGAGAAGCTTCCAATTGCTCAAGGACAAGTTGACAACGGCTCCAATTCTTGCTCTACCCGTTGCGGGAAAAGGGTTCGTGGTTTATAGTGATGCTTCAGGGACTGGGTTGGGGTGTGTACTCATGCAAGACGAGAGGGTTATAGCCTATGCCTCCTGGCAGCTGAAGAGTTATGAAAAGAACTACCCCACTCACGATCTCGAACTTGCTGCGGTGATTTTTGCATTGAAGATATGGCGGCATTACCTCTACGGGGAACATTGCGAGATTTACACGGATCACAAAAGTCTCAAATATTTGTTCACTCAGAAGGAATTAAACCTGAGGCAGCGTCGATGGTTGGAACTCCTAAAAGATTATGATGTTAGCATCTTGTACCACCCGGGGAAGGCAAATGTGGTGGCCGACGCGCTAAGCAGGAAGTCCGTGGAAAATCTCGCCATGATCATCACCGACCAATACCCGTTGCAATATGAAATGAGACGGTTTGGCTTGGAGGTTGTGGCTCCCGGTGCACCCGCGAAGCTTATGACACTCGTTGTGCAACCAACTTTGTTGGAGAGAATTAAAGAAAAGCAAATGGCAGATGAAAAGTTCCAAAAGGTGAGGTCGGATTTAGAAAGCGGCGAGGCAAGGGATTTTGCTGTGGACTCCGCAGGAATCCTAAGGTTTCGGGGTCGCGTGTGTGTACCTAATGACGAGGATATTCGTGAAATGATTCTTCAAGAAGCACACCGATCGCCGTATACTATCCACCCCGGCGGCACAAAAATGTATAAGGACCTGAAGGCACAGTTTTGGTGGCCAGGCATGAAGAAGGATGTTGGACACTTCGTGGCTAGATGCTTAGTGTGCCAACAAGTCAAGGCTGAACATAGACTCCCTGCGGGCAAGCTTCAAAATCTGCCGATTCCCGTGTGGAAATGGGAGAACATCGCTATGGATTTTATCGTGGGCTTGCCTCGGTCTCAAGCAGGCCACGACGCGATTTGGATGGTTGTGGATAGGTTAACCAAGGCGGCTCATTTCCTGCCTGTCCACACCACCTGGTCTAGGGATAAATTGGCGCAGTTGTATATTGATGAGATTATGCGCCTTCATGGAGTTCCTGTTTCTATAGTGTCGGATCGGGATCCCCGATTCGTGTCACAATTTTGGAAGAGCTTCCACGAGACTTTGGGAACACGCCTGGATTTCTCTACGGCTTATCATCCTCAGAGCGATGGTCAATCTGAGAGGACCAATCAAATCCTCGAAGATATGCTCAGGGCGTGTGTCCTGGATTATGGCCCAGGGTGGCAGCGATATTTGCCGATGGCAGAGTTCGCCTATAATAACAGCTATCAAGCCAGCATTGGAATGGCACCTTTTGAGGCACTATATGGCAGAAAGTGCAGGTCTCCATTGCATTGGAGTGAGGTCGGCGAGAGATCATCACTGGGTCCTGATGTATTGCAAGAAGCCGAGGAAAAGGTGCAAATTGCGCGTCAACGTCTGGTGACAGCGCAAAGTCGGCAAAAGAGCTATGCGGACAAAAGGCGGCGCGACCTAGAGTTTAAGGTCGGGGATCATGTATTTTTGAAGGCGTCGGCCACGAAGGGGGTAGTGCGATTTGGGATGCGAGGAAAGTTGAACCCTCGCTTTCTTGGACCTTATGAGGTTTGGGAGTGGGTTGGCCCAGTGGCCTATAAAATAGCTTTGCCCCCAGATTTGGCAGGAATTCATGATGTATTTCATGTGTCACAACTCCGCCAGTATGTCCACGACCCGACGCACATAATCAACTACCCACCGCTCGATCTACTGGAGGATATGAGCTACGATGAGTTCCCGTATAAGATTGTAGATCGGCGTGATAGGAAGCTAAGGAACCGCTCCATCCCTTATGTGAAAGTGCTTTGGACGAGGCATAGCGAGGAGGAGGCCACGTGGGAGCCTGAGGCTGTGATGCGGGAGCACTATCCTCGCTTGTTCGAGGAATAAATCCCAAGGTACGTGAGTTTTAGTTTCGCGGACGAAAGTCCTAAAGGAGGGGAGGATGTAGTGCACCGATTTCTGCAAAATAGCAAAACTCGGAAAAAATACTTGTAACACATTTCAAATATGATTACAAGTGGGTTAGAAGCGTTTCGAATCAACGCAAAAGCCGTTGAGTCGAAAAGTGAGTTGTGGTTGAGAAGCGAAGCCTCAAGTTTGCAAAATTTGGACTCGTGTTCGCCGAGTTCGCAAAATGGCGAAATTCGGCAAGAAGACTTGTAACATGTTTTAAATATGATTACAGTCGAGTTCGGTGCGTTTCGGGCTGACGCGGGGGGGCATCGGGTCGAAAAGTGACTTGAACCCGAGGACTTAGCAAATTCTGGAATTTCCTGAAATTTGTGATCACGAAGCATTTTCGGAGCCCTGTTTCGGGCACTTAGAGTAGCCCAAAAATTTAAAAGAAATCGTGGGGTGTCTCACAAAAGTTTTCTGATTAAAAGGGGTGAAAAACCTAGCTGAGCGATTAAGGAAAAATTGGAGAACGAAGCGAAGAAAAATGCTTCGTGAATTCTGAAACTGCAGTTTTTGACAGTGCAGTTGATCGCGAAGCTTTTTCGGAGCCCTGTTTCGGAGACTTAGAGTAGCCCAAAAATTTAAAAGAAATCGTGGGGTGTCTCACAAAAGTTTTCTGATTAAAAGGGGTGAAAAACCTAGGTGAGAGATTAAGGGAAAATTGGAGAACGAAGCGAAGAAAAATGCTTCGTGAATTCTGAAACTGCAGTTTTTGACAGTGCAGTTGATCGCGAAGCTTTTTCGGGGCCCTCTTTCGAGGGCTTAGAGTAGTCCAAAAATTTAAACAAAATCGTGGGAAGTTTAAGAAAAATTTGTAGATTAAAGGGGAGAAGAAAAATTACAATTTTGATTTCTTAGTTGACGGGAAAACGTGGTGAAAGAGGGCTATCCGAAAATGCTCACTGCAGGAAAAAGGGGCAGTTTTGAAATATTTTTGAAATTTAGGGGCAAACCAGTAAATTCCTTTCCCCAACCACCACCTGCAGAGATTTAATGCTCTCCCTCTCTCTCCCACTTGAACCCTCACTCGCTCTCTAACTCCCTCTCTCTTTTCTGTTGGAGCAAGAAAGGAAACGAAAGAAAGAAAGAAAGAAGAAAAGAAGAGAAAGAAGAAGAAGAGGAAGAAGAAGAAGGAGAAGAAGGTACATATGCCTCTCTCTCTCTATCTCTATCTCTCTCTCTCTCTCTCTCTCCCTCCTCTTTCTTGGCTGGTAGGAGGAAGAAACAAAAAAAAATAAATATATATATATACAAAATTAGATATGTATATATATATTAAACAATAAATATATATTAGGAGGGGGTGGGGGATGCAGCAGCTAGAGCTGCTGCCTTGCGCCGCTGCTGGAGCTGCAGCAGCTGCTGCTGCTACCAGCAGCTGCAGCAGCAGGCTCTGCTGCTTGGGCAGCAGCTTGTAGCTGCTGCCCAGCAGCAGAATTGGTACGAAAATAAAAAAAAAAAAAAAAAAAAAGAAAAAAAAAAAAAAAAAAAAAAAAAAAAAAAGAAAAGAAAGGAGCTGCCTGCTGCATTGGCAGCTGCCTTGGCAGGGCAGCTGCCTTGTTGCAGCTGCAAGGCTTGCTGCAGCTGCTGCTTCTACAAGCAGCAGCAGCAGCAGCAACAGCAGGAGCTGCTGCTTGGGCAGCAGCTATATATGCTGCTGCCCAGCAGAAGGCATCCTTACAAAAAAAAAAAAAGGGAAGGATGAAGAGAAGGGAAGAAAAGAAGAAAAGAGAAAGGAGAAGAAAGAAAAGAAAAGAGGAAAAGAAAGAAGTAAAAAAAACTTCTTCTCTTCTTTTCTCCTAGGCAAAATCCCAAATTTCTCGATTTTTGCAAAATGCAAAATCGAGGAATTTGAGTGGGGGGATTTGCTCAAATTGAGCTTTCCTCAAAAATTTGAGACCATTATGTTTCCTTACAATATAGAAATTGCAATTCTCGACTTACCGAGATGCAAAATCGATGAATTGGGGGAAATTGCTCAAATTGAGCTTTTCTCAAAATTTGGAGAGCATTTTGACCCCGGATCGAGTTGAGCAAGTTTCTTTTTGGCAATAGGCCATGGGATGATCATTCTTCCCCCATTTCTGTAAACCAATCAAAAAGTAGCCTTTTTGTGGAGAATGGTGATCTAATATGGATTGTTTCCCCTTTTCTTGCCAAAAGGGGTTAATTTTACCGTTTTGCTAAATTTAGTAAATCACGTGGAAACAATTGTTTTATTTTTCCTTCCTTACAACGTAGGGAAACCTCAAAGGCATAAAGAGCTGGACTTGTCTCCTCCAGGAACCCAGAAAGCACATCGAGGTGGGGGATTCTATCGAGCGAGGGTGACCTCTCCCCTTATCTTTTGCTTTTCCTTAGAAGCATGTTAATAGAGTGGCTAGGATTGTATTTTCATGCTTGTGTAGAAGTGGTTTGTGGCGTATGGGAATCGTGACTTAGGAGAAAACTTAGATTAGGCTCTAATGTGTGGCATTCACTATAGGACTTCACGAGTGGCATGTTTGCTTGAGTCAACTTTTGTGTGTACATGGGACTAGGGCCTAATTTAGAGTTATGTCTCTAAGGGAATCATAGTATTGTTGAGGTTAAAATCCCTAGAGTGGTTATAGGGAGTTGGGTTAATACACCTACACTTTAACTTCAATTTGAGCTTAACTAAAGTAAAGAATTGAGTCCAAGGGACTTATGTACCTTGAGGCATGGACCTAGGGTAAAAGTAAGAGTACATCAAAAGATAAGCTAAAAGCTTAATTATAAAGAAAGAAAAGGGCCAAGAGGCAATGCGAGCTATAAGCTCGAATGAGATGGAAACTAAGCGCTAAAGAGCAAAGAGAAAGGTAAAGACTTAAAGTGCAAAGAGGCTAAGTGCAAGAGCAATAAAAGAGATAATAAAACGGGCGTACCTACGGGGTGAAACGGGGCCCATGATGGAGGAGCTGGCAGTGTCCCTCTCCCGGGCAGAGACCCGTTCGGGACGTTTCTCCCGTAGGACGGGGTAACACTTGCGAGTGTTATCGGCAACCTTAGAGGACTTGTCTTATGGCAGCATGTCTGCCGGGCTAGGGCCCGTTGGGCAAGATTCTCCGAAGGTTAGCAACTTTAAATTAAAACACAAAGAAAAGTAAAGAAAGTGGTTGGACAAGTAAGTGGTTGGTTAGTATGGCACCTTACAATAGCATTATGTCAGGTTATGGCAAAGGTAAAAGTGTCAAGCATGCTAGCTAGGATTTACAGCTTTTATTACTGTATTTCATTCTCTATTATATTGCTTCCATTAGACTAAGCGGTGCAGGGCATTTTCTCTTGGTGGTTGAACCCACTGAGAACTTCGTTGTAGTTCTCACACCCTTTGGGTGACATCCCCACAGGTCCAGGTACATCGAGCGAGACACGCGACAGGGGCAAGGGCCCAGCAGAGTAGCGACCTAGCAGTCTAGAGTCGCCAGTACCATTTTGGAGTTTCATTTTCTTGAGCGAACTTTTGTATGTGAGGAACAATGTAATCTTTAAATGTTTAAGTTTCATGTTGGAAAAGGAAAAAAAAAAATATGGATGTAACTTTTGTATTGTAGTTGCATGTTAAAAGAGAGTTGTATTATAAACAAAAGTATTTGTTTTCGCTCAAGTAATGTACTTTCATTTCTTCTAACTATTTGTTGAATGATTGGAAGTTTAAATTCATAGATCTCTACTCTGATTGCTTACTCTTCCGCTACATTGAATTGAAATTGTTGAAATAAACCGTTCCTTTCGGGTCTTGAAAGGTCATGCCCGATTGGCGGGTCTGTTGGCGCGCCCGAACTGTTCAAATTGACGGTCTCGGGGCGTGACAACCCGTATGTATGCATCAGTAACTATAACCGTCCAAATAACTCAATCTATCCACCAGTAAAAATCGGTACTGCCTGCTGCCGCCCTCATCATCGGGCGAGTAAATCCGCGCCGATGTGATAGCAAAAACTCCTGCTGCCGCCTTTATCATCGGGCCAGTAAATCCACGCCGATGTGATAGCAAAAACTCCTATTGCCGCCCTCTTCATCGAGCCAGTAAAGCCGCACCGATGTGATAGCAAAAACACAATAACTGTCTGACCCCAACATTCCGGAAGGGAACTCGAGGGGAGCTACCCATACGAGGAAAGTAACCATGTCACAAGTATCATAATAAAGCAGGACTGGATCACTACTGTGCCCAAGTTGAACAAATCCCTCTACTGAAGAAATCCCGATCCCCGATCTGATAAATAAGTAAACATCCGGTCAACCGCCTAATATCCGCGGCTGCTGCAATACCCCACAATCCACAATCAAGTCCAATAACCGACACCCGGTCAACCGCCCAATATCCGCAGTTGCCGCAATACCCCATAATCCATAATCATGTCCCACAATCGACATTCGGTCAACCGCCCAATATCCACGGTCGCCGCAATACCCCATAATCCACAATCATGTCCCACAACCGACATCTGGTCAACCGCCCAATATCCGCGGTCGCCGCAATACCCCTCAATCCATGCCCCGGCTACACTATGCCAAACCCTGCTCGAACCCGAGCAACATGAACCACCTGACTAACAAATAAGAAGAAGAGAAGCAAACATGGTTTCTCCTAAGTCAAGTTCCAACATAATAGTGTAGCAATAAAAGATGGCCTATCTAGATGTCCATACAAGCATGTAAGTGTTCTCGAGAAAGATAAAATAAGTCATCGATCAATATCACTATCCACCTATGCATGTCATAAAATCCTCAAGTGGTACCCACCAACAAGATAAATCATATAGTCCCAATTTAATATTCAATTCCACATGCAAGGTTAAGTGCTTACATGGCTAACCATATATCCACACAAGCATGCAATAATCCAACCACGAGTACTAATCCACGATCCTAATACAGGGGGAATCTCTCTAATATTCCTAGTGAGCATGCCAAAATAGAGGGATATAGCAACCACCCACCTCGATCGCGAAGCACATATCAAAACTCGCCTTCTCAAAAAGAAAATCCAGGCTCACTGCGAATACTACAAAAACGACCATAACGGTGCACAAATTAATCCTATAATTAACACAATACCGCTGTCCGCACAACAGTCCAGAAGATAGTCGATTTTCACCTACGAGATGACCTCAGAAAATTCTAGAAAAATATCAGCTGCAATTGTCGCGTCGAGTAGATGCAAATCGAGTGCTCGCACGTCCCGTTCCGATGCCTGTAGACCAAGATACAAATAAAACACCGTTGTGAGCTAAATCTCCTCACAATCAAAATCCTGTAGCATTCAGTCCAGAAAAAGTAGAATTATCACCTTCGCAACAACCTCCAAAAATCCAAGAAAAATCACGACGGCATTCCTCGCGACGAGTAGATGAAGATCAAGTACTTGCACTCCTCGTTACGATGCTTGTGGGCTGAGAAAACCCACAAATACTCCAATGCTGTCCAAAATCTCGCCGCAAAAAATGGAGTCACAAGATGATCTGAAAGATCCAAGAAAAGCTCGGAATAAAGGGAAGCCGTAAATACAAGAAATGTATCCCTACCTGTCATGGAAACACCGGCGCAAGAATCACCCAAAAACTCCTTCGGGGTAGCCCTGGGGAGTCCGCGCAGAAGAAGGAGCGTCGCAGTGCGTCGAAACGCAGTAGGCGTCGAAGTTGTGTCCTCCAAAAATTCTAAAACTCCTTCACAAGGTGGGGAACAACAAGAGGAAGAAGTTCTCAAGAGGAAACCCATGGAGAAAAGCCCAGAAAAAAAGAGAAAACGGCTGCAAAAGGGCCTATTTATAGGCCCAACCAGGAATTGGGCCCAAAGCGGATTCGGGCTGCACTATCGGGCGCCCGAAACCTCGGGTTGCACAAAAATGCGCCCACAACCACCGTCCGACAAGCGCCCGGAACCACCCGTGCTTGACACCTGTCCCGAACAGCGGACAGCGTGTGCAAGCGCGCCCGGGCGCTGCCGCGTGTCCCGCGCTCGTCAACGCGGGTGGGTGGCGCCCGCGAATCGCAGGGCGCCACGTGGCCCCGCCCGCGCGACCTGCCAGCCGCGCCACGTGCGCGCGCCGACCGGACCGCCTACCCCCCCCCCCCCCCCCCCCCCCCCCCCCCCCCCCCCCCCCGCGTGCACGTATCCCGAGGCACACGCGCGCGCCTCCGTGGATCGCGCCCCGTGAGCCCGCCAACCAAAGCCTGCCACGTGTCCCCCGCGCCCGGTCCATGCACCCGCGCGGGTTCCATGGACCGTGCCTGTCACGCCCCAGCGTCGAAACTGCGACCCGGGCTCGCCAACAGATCCGCCGCCCATACGGGAAGCCCCGTATAGACGAAGCGACTAACCTGCAAAAGAAAGATACTACAGCTATACAGATATCAGAGCTGAAAAGTAGACTGCTAGAAATAAAATAAATACAATCCAAGTCCTCACAAATACATAAGTCTCTCAACTGAAAAAGAAAAGTACAAGTCTGAACCTCACTACAAAGGTCTCTCAAAATAAAACTCTCAAAATAGTAAGGGGGTACATCTACTCTCTGGACGACGACTGGTAGGGATCTATCTCGCGACTCCCTTACCTCGATCAGCCGGATCAGCAACAGGAGCAGCAGGAACAGGAGTAGAAGTCCCTAGAGAAAAAGACACCTTGACGGGTGTGAGAATTACATCCCACAGTAGTTCTCAGTGGGTGCCGCTAATAAGCCCGACGGTCTGCCCACTAAGTCTACTAAAGGCATGAAGTAACAAATGTAATACTAAAAGAAAAGGGCTGGAAAAGAATAACTCTATAACTACTATGCCTCTATCTAGATGCTCAAAAAGTGGAACAGATGAAAACATGATGCATCTACTAACACTCAAGTATAGTCACCCAATCTACACTGACTGCCGCATAGGGTCCAGTCAAACCTGCGCCCACCTACTACCGCACATCCACAAGAGGACGGGTCTACCGTAGGGCGTCCGTGACTGCCAAAACTGGCCCAGCGAGAGGGACTGCGTCGACAAGTCGCGATAGCAAAGTAACAGGCCCAACTCCGGAGTGGCACTCGAGGGGCGCGACCCCACCGAGGAAAGTATCCGCGCATCTCTGTCGAGCTCAATATGGCTCATGCAGGCTATAGTCCAAATCACGATCAACAAGATCGACAGTACCCGAATCACCTCTCTAACTCACTAACAAGGAACACTCGAACAGCTAGGACCGCTGTCAACCCAACGGCTCCCAGAAAGAATGTCAGCTCGACATGCAACTCACTAGCCGGGTATACTCCATAACCGGCAACAATGAAGGGTCCGAGAACCCCGAAAGACTAGAACCTACAACCCAAATCAAACAAGAACAGGCTCTAGGCATAGCCCCTCGTTGTTCTCGACCCAGAGAAAAGGCAGCCCTTAAAACCCAGACCACTCGAATCATCTCGAGTGGTTAAGTTTATAGGAAAAAGGTGACATTTATTACTGAAAGCCATTTTGATCTGGAAGAAATCTATTTTTAATGATTTTTGGTTCTTTTTAGGAAAAACAATTTGAAAACAAGTTTTATATCCAAACCTCGAAGAGCTAATGCCTTCGTCCAATCAAACAAGAACAGACTCAGGCGACCCTACGATGCTTGGAAGAAAATATTGGTTGACTAAAATCATGTGTGTGTTCAAAAAGGTTTTAGGTTCAAGGTCCTGCTATCACTGGTATACTGCTGCCACTAACACAGCGGCGACAAAAAAAATAAAGAACAAAACACCCCGGGATTACCGTTCACCCAAACGGCTCCCGCCACAGATAAAATACTAGCTACAACTACCAGACTCCACTCTGCTCCCAAGCACGAGTGTGACATGCATCCCACACTAAGAAGAAACTCGACCACTCGGCCCACTACCCGGGCGAGGATGACACTATGTCAGGAATAGAGAATAATGTGTGGATGTTTAAACATAAATAACCCTAGCCCAAGTGAGGGTTTTCTACTGGTCTAGTTACACATGCAACATATGACGGGGGTGCTAGGTCAAGTTCCAAGATAACAATAATTTAACCGATTGTAGGAAGCAAAAGATCACATGCTAGATAAATAACACTAGGAATATCAATTCTCACATTCTAGCATGCTACCCAATAAACTCACAATCATGCATAGTCCTACTATAATAGAATTAATGTCCAGTCCATTAGTCTTGGAGACAAAGCCACCCACCTAAAGGTGCTAACCGTCCAAAGTCCAACAGCTGAAAATACCCAGGAGCAACAACCTCCAATAATCCTCAACCCCAACAGGTTCAGAAACACCCGCAAACACCCCTGGGTACAACCATAAGGTCCAAAGTTACACTTTATTCCAAAATTATCCAAGTACAAACAATCAGCTGATAACAGTCCCAAAGATGTGAAATTTTCATCTGCAGAACAGACTCTAAAAAATCTAATAAAAATACTTCTGCGATCGTCGCGTCGAGCCCTTCGAAACGAGTACCTGCACGTCTCAATTCGAGCCCCGGAGGCCGAGTTACAAATTCCACAACGCAAGGAGCGCAAAACCTCACAACACATACAACTGTAATACTTTGCACAGAAAAGGGGGAAATGTATACCTTCGGGCAAGTCTCAGAAAAATCCCAGAAAAATACGACGATAATCCTTGTGACGCGTAGATGCAAAAAGTGTATAGGAACGCCTCAATCCAATGCCCGAGCGTGGAGATAAAAATCCGAGAAGGCTCTGCTGTCCAGAAGAACTACCAGCAAAATAGGGGCTAAGAGATGCCTCGTAAACCGTGCTAAGAATTCAGAATGAAGCAAGATGATCAACACAAAAATCAAAGGCCTACCTCTCGTGAATCCGACGCCGCAAAAATCGTCCAAAAATATCGTCGGAGTAGCCCTGTGGACCTCGCTGACTGAAATGCGACGATAACTGGCCTCCGATGAAAGAACGTCGCTCAACGCTACGATGCCGAAGTCGCCGATGCCGCAGCTTCCAAAAATTCCGGAACTCCACCAAAAGATGCACAACAAGATGAAGAACAAACTCAATAATGGGCTTGAGGGTAGAGGAGCTCGGGAAAAGGGGGTACAAGGCCAAAGATCTCGGCCTATTTATAGGCCTCACCCAAATAAGCCCGAAAAGTCCAAGTGTTGGGCTTTTTGGCCCAACTTCTGGGCGCCCGCACATTTCGGGCGGCTACAGTGTTGGGCCCGGCCCAACACTGTACGCGCCCAAAACACCGAGAAGGCGCCACGTGTCCCCTCCGCGCTCCCCACGCCCGGCGCACGCGCGCCCGCCAATCGCGGCGCGCCGCGTGGCCGCGCGGTCCATGGCGGGGACTGTGGGCCACGGTTCACGGCGCGCTGCCCGGGTCACTGCGCCCGCCAATGAGCGGGCGACACGTGGCCCGGCGGGGTCCACCGTGCGCCGCGCCCGGCGCGGTCCACGCGCGACAGCGCGTGCGTTGACCCGCGAATCAGGGCCTGCCACGTGGCACTCACCCCCGTTGGCTGCTCCCGGTGCACGCCAAAACTGTGGACCGCGCTGCCTGCCGCCGCGCATAAGCCAGCCCGCGCTCCTGCCGTCGTGCTCCACCGCTGCCCGCCGCCGCCGGCGTTGCCCCCCGGCCGCCGGAACAGTACCAAACGCCTCGAAATCCGTGTTTTGTCATCCAGGCTCCGAAAAATACAAGTAGTCCATTTTCATCATTTTCGCGTGCTGAATCCAAATCCGATGTCTGTTTTGCCAAATTCCACTTCTAAAATTTGTCGAAGGCATCCGAACAGGTATTCTTAATCCAAATTTCGCGCTGGGTCCAAATCTGAGGTCTGATATGCGCGCAACCAACTCCAACACACAATATAGGCCTCTAGAAGCCACAATTTACACTGCAAAAGCTCTGCGGAGATTCGGGTCATCACAGCGCCGCGTGCACCGATCACTCCGGGGACGCCACGTGTCCGCCGCCCTGGTCCATGCACCCGCCGCGCCACCTCGTGGACCGCGCCGCATGAGCCGGCCAATCCCGGGCTGCCACGTGGCACCCAGCCGGTCCACGGCCTCCCCAATGCACCCGAAACCACTAAAAACTTCTGGGGGTCCCTTTTTGGGCATCCGGACTCAGAAAAATAAATGTAAATAGCCGTCTTCAAGCATTTTTCCACGCTAAATCTGAATCCGACCTCCGATCAACCTGAAACCACTTCTAAAATTCGGCAACAACAGCCGAAGGACATGCTTGATCTAAAACCTCACTAAGTCCAGCCAACACGTCCATTTGACGTGTTGCGAGCCCGACACACCAATAATAGGTGTCTCACACTACAGATTACAGGGGGAAAGCCACACAAAAGTCTGGGTCACTACAGGTTGAACCCAATAGGAACTTTAAATAGTTCTCACACCCTTGGGTGACCATTTTTTCAGGTACAGGTACAGCGATTGAGACAGACGACAAGGGCAAGGGCCCAGCAGCATAGAGACCTAGAGTGTGATGACCTGGATCTCTGCAGAGCTGTGGTAGAGTTATTGGTGACTTCTGGGGAGCCTGTACTGTGTATTGGAAGTGTTTGTGCATAATGGGACACAAGTGTTGGACCTCGAGCTTAAATGGATCACGTGGGTGATCGGTTGAGTCCATCGGAATCTTGGAAGTGGTTTCGCACGAAACGGATATTAAAATTGGGCTCAGCGCAAAATTTGGGCTAAGAACACCTTTCCGGGTGCCTTCGGCAATTTTTAGAGTTGGAATTTGGCAAAATGGACATCAAATTCGGATTCAGCGCGCGAAAATGGTCAAAATGGACTACCTACTTGATATTTTGCGCAACCAGTTACTGTTCACGCCGGAACAGTGATTCCGGCGGGCGGCAGCGGCGGCGGGCAGCGGCGGAGCGCGGCGGCGCGCGGGCACGGGCAGCTCGCGGGCAGGCGGGCGGGCGCGCGGGCAGGCGCGCGGTCCACGGGCCGGCGAGCACCTGTGGATGGGACACGTGGCAGGATGTTATTGGTTGGTGCTGTGGTCTGGGAGCATGGAGCAGGCTGGTGGTGTACGGTGAACCGGGGTGGACATGTGGCGGCCACTGGTTGGCCGGTCCACATACGCGCGGTCCACGGTGCAGGCAGGCTCTGCCTCGGGCTGCGTGCCTGGCAGGGGCGCAGGCTGCGCGCGCTGGCGCGCGCAGGCGGGACCGAGCAGCTGACCACGCCACGTGTCGACTTCCGGGGGTGGCCACGCGGCGCAGCGGGAGTGGTGGTTCCCGCTGTTGCCTGTTCTGTGGGCTACGTGAAGGCCCAGGAAAGATCCGGGCGTGAACAGTGTTGGGCCGGGCCCAACACTGTAGCAGCCCGGAAATTTCCGGGCGCCCGGAAGTAGGGATATGTTGGGTATTTTCTGATTTGTTGAGCTGGGTCTATATAAGGCCGAATTCAAGGTTGGTTTTGGGCTTCTTCAGGGCTTTTTCTCTCCGAGAGTTGTATACAAAAGTTCTTCCTCTTGGGCTGTTGCATCTCGTGGAGAAGTGTGAGAATTTTTGGTGGCACGCACTTTGAGGTTTCTGATTTTAGGGCGCGGCGTGACGCTCGTTCATTTGTGATCCCCTTCGTCGCATTTCGGTGCGTGGACTCTCCCGAGCTACACCGGCAGTATTTTCTAGCGATTCTTGTGCCATCGTCTTCACGACAGGTAGGGCTACGTTTCCCGTGTTTACTGGTTTTTCCCATTCTGAGCTTTTCATGGGTTTTTCGGATCATCTTGTAACCTCATTTTCTGGGGCGGAGTTTTGGACAGCGCTGCGATATTTTGACGATATCTTCGCGCACAGGCATCAAATTAGGGTGATTCAAAAGGCGTTTTGCATCTACACATCACGAGGAATATCCCCAAATTTTTTGGAATTTTCTGAATTTTCCCCGAAGGTGAGAAGTCCCTGTTTACAGAACATTGTGATTCAGATTTTGTGATTGGTTTATTTCGGGGTGGTTCCCTTGTCGAATTTGTATCTCAGCTAGGAAACTCGGGTGTGAACGTGCAGGTACTCGTTTCGACCGGTTCATCGCGAGGATCGTGACAGTATTTTCTTGGAATTTTTCGAGCAGATCTCGTAGGTGAAAAAGGCAAAACTGTGGACTGTTGTGTTTGGGACAGATTTTGTGTGAGCATAGTATGTTAACTGTGCATGTCCTTTTGGGGTGCTTTGTGCAGTGTTGTGGTGATTGCTTAGACCGGGCGTGGACTTCACTGTTGGGACCAGGATTTAGCACTCGAGGTGGGTGGTTGTTGCTTACCTCTGTTTTGACATGCTCACTAGGAATATTAGAGTGATCCCCTTTATTTGGACATCTTGATTAATCATGATCGGGGTTGGGCTTATGCATGCTTGTTTGGACATATGGATTGCTATGTTAGCACTTAACCTTGCATGTGGAATTGAATATTTAATTGGGACTATATGATTTATCCTGTTAGTGGTATTACTTGAGGATAGGTGACATGCATAGGTGGATACTGTTAATGATCAATGACTTAAATTATACTTCCTTGAGAACACTTGCATGCTTGTATAGACATATAGATAGGCCATCTTTTATCGCTACACTTTCATGCTGAAACTTGACTTAGGAGAAACCTTGTTTGCTTCTATTCTCCTTATTCTTTAGTCAGGTGGTTATGGTTGCTCGGGTTTGAGCAGGGGTTTGGGTTAGTGTAGCCGGGGACTGGATTGTGGATTATGGGTTTTGGCGGCGACCGCGGACATTGGGCGGTTGACCGAATGTCGGTTATAGGACATCGGTGGTAGGACATGGTTATGGACTAGAGGGTTTTGTGGCAACCGCGGATTTTGGGCGGTTGACCGGAGGTCAGGGGTTGGACTTGATGTAGTCGGTAGAGTACCGGTGACCGTGGATTTTGGGCGGTTGACCAGAGGTCGGTTGTGAGACCGGGTTGTGGATTGTGGGGTATTGCGGCGATCGCGGATTTTGGGCGATCGACCGGATGTTCATTTGTGCATCAGATTGGGGGATCTGTGTTTCTTTTAGTGGAGGGGTGTGTTCTACTGGGGCTTTACAGTTGTGATCTAGTCCTGCTTTTGATGCTGATTATACCGGCGCGGTTATTGCCCGGTGGTGCTTTCCTCGAGTGGGTCGCTCCCCTCGAGTTCCCCTCCGGAGGCCGGGGCCAGGCAGTTATGGACAGGGTTGATATCACATCGGCGCGGCTTATTTGCCCGATGATGAGGGCGGCAGCAGGAGCTTTACTATCACATCGGCGCGGCTTACTTGCCCGATGATGAGGGCGGTACAGATTGGGTCCATCTGGGACGGTTGGTTACTGTTGCATACGGTTATTCCAGTCTAGGACTGTATTTTAGAGGCATAGTAGTGGTAGTTTCCTTTCTTCAGCAGTCATCATTGCTTACCACACTTCTTTCCTTTTTACCTCTGGTAGACCTAGTGGGTGTGTCAGGGTTTGAGGTTTTACCCACTAGGGGAGGCTACTGGTTTACTGGTAGTTCTCACCCCCATTCTTCTTTTCTATGTTTTTTCTCCCTTGTTTTGCAGTGTATTCTGCAGATGCTGCTGGGTTTTGAGCGGCGGGTCGAGGAGAGAGGACGGCTGAGTAGGTGGATCTCGAGGCAGGATGAGCGAGTTAGCTGGACTGTTGGGGTACCCATGTTTCCTCAGACGATTGTACTTTTACTTTGGGACTGGATTTTGCCAGCAGGTTGTATTTATTTTTGTGAGCTGGGAGAGACAGATGTATCATTTTCACAGATGTATTGTATTTTATTTCCAGTTTCAGTCTGAGATGTATTAGTTTTAGTTCAGCTCTGCTTTTATCGCTCTTTTAATATTATCTCTTTTATATCTGAGCAGGTTTGGCGCTTCGTGTACGCGGGAAATACCGCGTGCATGGCGGATCTGTAGACGGGCCCGGGTTCTGGTTTACACCCGGGACGTGACAGATTAAGTTGGTATCAGAGCTTAGGGATAGGTCAGTTGGGACTTTGGAAACCCTAGGCTTTTGGCGGACCCTAGGATGTTAGGGCCTGAGAGACGCGACATTTTGCGAAAGTTGGTGATTTGTTTATTTGACTCTTCCTGTGAGTGAAGAGGGATCGGCATACCCTATTTTTGTGGGACAGTTATGTTGGCTGCAGACAACATAAAGTTACAAAAATAGGGGGATGCCTTTGACTTTCGCTAGATTGGGTCGAGTGTTTGGGGTGTGCTGATTTGCGGTTTTGTCGTGGTGAGCGGTGTCTCCCCGACGTTGGGGCCCTGACCCGAGTGCACCTTGGTGCGGCAGTTGGGTCTGAGCTGGTTGTTTCAGGCCGGATACCCAGATTGGAGTCTGAGAGCTCCGGACCCGAAGGGTAGGAGTGTTGGAGGCAGATCAGCGGAGCAGTGATACAGTTGTCGGAGCAGTGACACAGTTGTCGGAGCAGCGCTGTGACACAGTTGTCGGAGCAGCGCGGTGACACAGTTGTCTGAGCAGCGCAGTGACACAGTTGTCGGATCATCACAGTGACACAGTTGTCGGAGCAGCGCGGTGACACAGTTGTCGGATCAGCGCAGTGACACAGTTGTCGGAGCAGTGACACAGTTGTCGGAGCAGCACGGTGACACAGTTGTCGGATCATAGCAGTGGCATAGTTGTCGGAGCAGCGCGGGGACACAGTTGTCGGATCAGCGCAGTGACACAGTTGTCGGAGCAGTGACACAGTTGTCGGAGCAGCGCGGTGACACAGTTGTCGGACAAGCGCAGTGGCACAGTTGTCGGAGCAGCGCGGTGACACAGTAGTCGGATCAGCACAGTGACACAGTTGTCGGAGCAGTGACACAGTTGTCGGAGCAGCGCGGTGACTCAGTTGTCGGACCAGCGCAGTGGCACAATTATCGGAGCAGCGCGGTGACACAGTTGTCGGATCAGTGCAGTTGCACAGTTGTCGGAGCAGTGACACAGTTGTCGGGGCAGCGCAGTGGCACAGTTGTCGGAGCAGTGACACAGATATCGGGGCAGCGCGGTGACACAGTTGTCGGAGCAGCGCAGTGGCACAGTTGTCGGAGCAGTGACACAGTTGTCGGATCAGCGCAGTGGCACAGTTGTCGGACTAGTGAGTAGCCCCTCCGTGCCGACGTTTAGTGCTGGGGCACCGAGAAAGGGTGGACAGTTGACAGCGGGGAAAGCTGTGGGATTGCATTGGAAGAGTGAGCCAGTTTTGGCGGATGAGTCGCCCCGATTTGTGGGATTGAGTGTGGAGCCTTTGGAGGCAAGGTCTTGTTCGGTGGGGGATTGAGAGTACTTGGGAGTCTTTTGGTGTTAAGAGTTAGCGCAGTTGCTGAACTGCACGCTCCATGTGTGGAGGGACGGGGCGCATAGGATATGAGTGTCTGAGAGTGGATTGCGCCAGGATACATTTTAACTCGTTGGGTCTCTCCATTACGGATTAGGGACGCCTCATTGGAGTAGGCGCCGGGTATGGAGCGTGGCATTGTAGTTCCTTTGGATTGGGATCTGCCGCCTGAGGCGAGTTCTGATTGAGGCGCTTGGCGCCGGGTGATGGAGGACAGATCCGTCGGATGAGGCATTCCCGACTTCTTTTTCCAGGATAGTAGATTTTTGAGACTGTCAGAGCACATTGGGTTCCAGCGGTCAGTGTGGTGGTAGGTTTGAGTTGTTCCGGGCTCTTGGGTTCGTATCTTTTTGATACGGGAGTAATCCTTCCTTGGTGGGTAGTGCTTTTGCTTCATTGCTTGGGTTGGGGGTAGGATGGTCACCACGTACACGGGAGGCTTATTTTCTCGATCACACTTGGCACGTGGAGGAGAGTTGTTGGTCCTGCCCGGTGCAGCTTGTGTCCTGGAATTTTGCCGGTAGACCTGATGGTCTTGACTCAGCTGCGGGATGTTGTTGTGGTACCCATTGGGCTGGCTGGTTCGGTTTTTCTTTCGCGGCGGCTGATTATGCCGCGAGGACGGTTTTCGTGGGGAGCCAGGCCCGGAGGTGTTGGTGTACCTGGGTTGCTTGAGAGTTATCTTCGCCTCTATGGTTTTGACTTTGTGAGCGAGGCGGATGTTTCGCAGTGGATGAGTAGCCTTTTTGGCTGGTGTGGTTGAGGGACCTGCGGCGGCGCCGGGACTCGGAGATACCCCCCTTTGGTTGTGAGTTTCCGGCTATTCTCCTATCGGAGTTGTCTAGCATGCCACTAGTTTGGGAGTTGAGGACCCAACTCCAGAATTCGATATTTTGGAAATTTTGTCAGGCCAAGTGTGTCACCTTTGGGGGCGCCGGTGCTATTCGAGTTGTGGAAGGTTGGTTCACTTCGGCTTTGTGAGGACCCCCGGGAATTTGATGAAGTGACCATCTGGAGCTAGCACCTTTTTGTCGGGCATGGAGGATTTGATTTACCAGCTGCAAGGGTACTGGATCTTCTCGAATATTGATTTGTAATATGGTTTTCTCGACTGCATATGGCTGAGTGTTGATGCCGGAGAGTTGGGGAATTGCTTCTACATCCCGACGATTTTTGGATTAGAGATCAGAGGCTACGGGATCAGTTGGGGGACTTATATTGGATACCTCGGGAGTACAGAGGTACTTGGATCGAGCTTGTGTGCCGATAGACTTGTAGTTGGATTATCTGAGGCCCTGGGAAGGGTGGATGCTTGTACCGATGCGGACTACTTGGTAGCTCGAGCGGTTAGCCCAGCTGTACTTGGTTGTGGTGGTGCGGTTTCTTGGAGTGCCCGCCTTTATTCTGTTTTAGTTAAAGACCCGAGATTTGCATCGCGTCTCTGGAGGAGGTATTAGACAGCCTTGGGAGCTGGAGTGGCGGATGATCGGATATTTACTCTCTTTATTTGGTTGAGGTCCCGTGTCAAGGAATGACTGTAGTTTCGAGGACGAAACTTTCTTTTAGTGGGGGAGGATGTGATGACCTTGATCTCTGCAGAGCTGTGGTAGAGTCATTGGTGACTTCTGGGGAGCCTGTACTGTGTATTGGAAGTTTTTGTGCATAATGGGACACAAGTGTTGGACCTCGAGCTTAAATGGATCACGTGGGTGATCGGTTGACTCCGTCGGATTCTTGGAAGTGGTTTCGCGCGAAACGGATATTAAAATTGGGCTCAGCGCGAAATTTGGGCTAAGAACACCTTTCCGGGTGCCTTCGACAATTTTTAGAGTTGGAATTTGGCAAAACGGACATCAAATTCGAATTCAGCGCGCGAAAACGGTCAAAATGGACTACCTACTTGATATTTTGCGCAACCAGTTACTGTTCACGCCGGAACAGCGATTCCGGCGGACGGCGGGCGGCGGCGGCGGGCAGCGGCGGAGCGCGGGCGCAGGCAGCGCGCGGGCAGGCGCGCGGTCCACGGGCCGGCGTGCACCTGTGGATGGGACACGTGGCAAGATGTTATTGGTTGGTGCTGTGGTCTGGGAGCACGGAGCAGGCTGGTGGTGTACGGTGAACCGGGGTGGACATGTGGCGGCCACTCATTGGCCGGTCCACATGCGCGCGGTCCACGGTGCAGGCAGGCTCTGCCTCGGGCTGCGTGCCTGGCAGGGGCGCAGGCTGGCGCGCGCTGGCACGACCGAGCGGCTGACCGCGCCACGTGTCGACTTCCGGGGGTGGCCACGCGGCGCAGCGGGAGTGGTGGTTCCCGCTGTTGCCTATTCTGTGGGCTACGTGGAGGCCCAGGAAAGATCCGGGCGTGAACAGTGTTGGGCCGGGCCCAACACTGTAGCAGCCCGAAAATTTTCGGGCGCCCGGAAGTAGGGATATGTTGGGTATTTTCTGATTTGTTGAGCTGGGTCTATATAAGGCCGAATTCAAGGTTGGTTTTGGGCTTCTTCAGGGCTTTTTCTCTCCGAGAGTTGTATACAAAAGTTCTTCCTCTTGGGCTGCTGCATCTCGTGGAGAAGTGTGAGAATTTTTTGGTGGCACGCACTTTGAGGTTTCTGATTTTACGGCGCGGCGCGACGCTCGTTCATTTGTGATCCCCTTCGTCGCATTTCGGTGCGTGGACTCTCCCGAGCTACCCCGGCAGTATTTTCTAGCGATTCTTGCGCCATCGTCTTCACGACAGGTAGGGCTACGTTTTCCGTGTTTACTGGTTTTTCCCATTCTGAGCTTTTCATGGGTTTTTCGGATCATCTTGTGACCTCATTTTCTGGGGCGGAGTTTTGGACAGCGCTGCGGTATTTTGACGATATCTTCGCGCACAGGCATCAAATTGGGGTGATTCAGAAGGCGTTTTGCATCTACACATCACGAGAAATATCTCCAAATTTTTTTGGAATTTTCTTAATTTTCCCCGAAGGTGAAAAGTCCCTGTTTACAGAACCTTATGATTCAGATTTTGTGATTGGTTTATTTCGGGGTGGTTCCCTTGTCGAATTTGTATCTCAGCGTAGGAAACTCGGGTGTGAACGTGCAGGTACTCATTTCGACCGGTTCGTCGCGAGGATCGTGACAGTATTTTCCTAGAATTTTTCGAGCAGATCTCGCAGGTGAAAAATGCAAAACTGTGGACTATTGTGTTTGGGACAGATTTTGTGTGAGCATAGTATGTTAACTGTGCATGTCCTTTTGGGGTGCTTTGTGCAGTGTTGTGGTGATTGCTTAGACCGGGCGTGGACTTCACTGTTGGGACCAGGATTTAGCACTCGAGGTGGGTGGTTGTTGCTTACCTCTATTTTGACATGCTCACTAGGAATATTAGAGTGATCCCCTTTATTTGGACATCTTGATTAATCATGATCGGGGTTGGGCTTATGCATGCTTGTTTGGACATATGGATTGCTATGTTAGTACTTAACCTTGCATGTGGAATTGAATATTTAATTGGGACTATATGATTTATCCTGTTAGTGGTATTACTTGAGGATAGGTGACATGCATAGGTGGATACTGTTAATGATCAATGACTTAAATTATACTTCCTTGAGAACACTTGCATGCTTGTATAGACATATAGATAGGCCATCTTTTATCGCCACACTTTCATGCTGGAACTTGACTTAGGAGAAACCTTGTTTGCTTCTATTCTCCTTATTCTTTAGTCAGGTGGTTATGGTTGCTCGGGTTTGAGCAGGGGTTTGGGTTAGTGTAGCCGGGGACTGGATTGTGGATTATGGGTTTTGGCGGCGACCGCGGACATTGGGCGGTTGACCGGATGTCGGTTATAGGACATCGGTGGTAGGACATGGTTATGGACTAGAGGGTTTTGTGGCAACCGCGGATTTTGGGCGGTTGACCGGAGGTCAGGGGTTGGACTTGATGTAGTCGGTAGAGTACCGGTGACCGTGGATTTTGGGCGGTTGACCGGAGGTCGGTTGTGAGACCGGGTTGTAGATTGTGGGGTATTGCGGCGATCGCAGATTTTGGGCGATCGACCGGATGTTCATTTGTGCATCAGATTGGGGGATCTGTGTTTCTTTTAGTGGAGGGGTGTGTTCCACTGGGGCTTTACAGTTGTGATCTAGTCCTGCTTTTGATGCTGATTATACCGGCGCGGTTATTGCCCGGTGGTGCTTTCCTCGAGTGGGTCGCTCCCCTCGAGTTTGTCACGCCCCGGGTGTAAACCAGAACCCGGGCCCGTCTACAGATCCGCCGTGCATGCGGTATTTCCCACATACACGAAGCGTCGGTAACCTGCTCAGATAAAAGAAATAATAATAAAAGAGCATATTAATCAGAGCTAAACTAAAACTACTGTATCTCAGACAGAAGCTGGAAGTAAAAGAGTACAACAGTGAAATAAAATACAGATGTCTCTCCCAGCTCACCACTAAAATACAAACAGCTGGCAGAAGCCAGACCCAAAAAGAAGTAAACAAAAACTGTCTGAGGAGACCAGGTACCCAAAATGTCCAGCTACAGCCCTCGGGTGGCTCTCTAACTAGTCCGCAATCTACTTACCTCGATCAGTTGCTGAAGGCCCAGCAACTCCCGCAGAGGACTCTGCAAAACAAAGGGGAAGAAAGAAACAAGAAAGACAATGGGGGTAAATACTACCATAAACAGTAGCCTCCCCTAGTGGGTAAAGCCTCAGCTCAGATATGCCCACCAGGTGATCAGAGGCAAAAGGGGAAGGAGAAGAAAGAGGGGGTGCAGATAAATGAAGCAACTGATAAAATGCCATCCCTAATATGCCTCTACAGGACCAGCCACAAGTATGGAGAAAGTAATGCATCAGTATCAAGAAGCCTGTCAAATCGACCCAATCTGACCGCCAGTGAACACTGGCACTGCCTGCTCTGCTGTCGAACTCAAGAACCCAGCATGGTGCCCGGCGCTCTGCACCGTGGAAAGCCTACTCCGGAGTGGCACTCGAGTGGAGCGACCCACACGAGTAAAGTATCACTGTATCAAGCATCACTGTATCAAGTATCACTGTATCAAGTATCTCTGTAACCACTGTCTCATAATAGCAGGACTGGATCACGACTATGATCAAAGTGGAAAACTCCGTCCACTAAATAAAGCCCGATCCCCAAAACACCCAATCTGATGCAATAGTAACAACCCGGTCAACCACCCAAGATCCGTGGTCGCCGCAACACCCTGTCAAAAGCCCAACCTGTCCCAAATCCCCAATACCTGACTACACTGTCCAACACCCGCTCGAACCCGAGCGACTATGCCGCAAGTCTATCAATACTAGGAGAAGAAAAGAATAAATGCATGGTTTCTCCTAAGTCAAGTCCCAAAAGATAGTATAGCAGTAAAAGATGACATAATTAAGTGACTCGTTTAATCATGCATTGTCTCAATATTTTGTCCATTTTCCAAGAATAATCAGTTTAGGAAATAAAGGCTAAGGCGACAGTCACATATGAACAATCATCCATTTTGCAGTCCTCAATTTATATTCTGCCCCTAAACATGCAGTCCAGAATAATTACGCACTTGATTTAAGGTAATCATGCTACCACAAATTCCTCATGGATCAATTAACAATTAACTAATTTTCCTAGAGCATGCAAGGCTATCAATCAATAAATTAGCATCAACAATGTGGGGGCGTTCTGATGTTCCTAGTGGGCATATCAAAGGAGAGGAGTACAACAACCACCCACCTGAAGCGCAAACTGTCCGGATCTGTACAGATGAAAATACCAAAATTCCAAATCCTGGCTCCCACAAATTCAGCACACCCGTAATACTCCTGGTACAATACAAAATCCACTAAATACACTTAGGCTCCCAAATATTGCTCTTATAATCACATACAACATCGGATTCAAAACTGTTAAATTAACACCTGCAAAAAGTGCCCAGGAAATTCCAAGAAAAATATCACGGCGATCCTCGCGTCGATAGCTTCGCAACGGTACCTAGCACGCCCAAATCTGAGTTCGGTAAGTCAAGATATAAATTCGGCAAAAGGGGTACATCATACAAACATCTGTGCTAAAACTGTGCACTGTTCACTGAGAAAACAGTGATTTTCACCTCGAAATAATCCTCTGGAAAATCCAAGAAAAATACGAGCGCGTTCCTTGCGATCCGTAGATGAAAAAGTTGTATAAGCTCGTTTCCGTCTGACGCTCGTGCGCGAAGATATGGCCAAAATACCCCGCTGCTGTCAAGGAAATCCATACAGAAAAAGGGGTCACTGTTTGCCTCGGGATCCGTGCCAAAACCTCGAAACAGGAAAGCGCGACCAAAACGAAAGATGAAGTCCTACCTCTTAGGAGTCTGTCGGCGCAAGAATCACAGCAAAATGATCTCGGGGTAGTCCAGGGGAGCTAAAACACTGTCGCTGCGCCAAAGGAGAACACAGGAATGCAACGTCGCACTGCGCCGTAAAATGGGGAACCTTGGGATTCGAGCCTCCTAAAATCCTAGAACTTGGCAGGAAGATCAAGCACCTAGAGATGAACAACTTTCCTTAAGGGGGCTCGGGCAGAAGGTGAGAGGGTTGAGAGAAAAAAAGGCCAAGAAAGGGGCTCGGGTTGCCTTTAAATAGGCTGAAAAAATCTTTTGGAGAAATACCCACTGTGTCCCAAGATTCGGGCACCCGAAATTTTCGGGCTGCTACAGTAATGGGCCCGGCCCATTACTGTGCAAGCCCGAATCGGCCCAGGCCCGCCACGTGGCCCATTTCACTCATCCCTCGGGCCCCGCTGCGCCCGCCAATGGCGTCGCGCCACGTGGCCCCGGCAACCCGTGCACCGCGCACGTCGCGCCGTGCACCGCGCACGTCGCCGCCTGCCCCCGCCCGTACAGCCACCTGCCCCGCCGTACGGCCACCTGCCCCGGTCACCGACTCCACCGCTTGCGTGGACCGGGAGCACAACACCGCACCAGTAAAACCTTGCCACGTGTCACCCATCGGTCCACCGTGCACCCGACGAACTTTCGTGGACCGCAACTGCTGGACCAACAAACCATAAGCCACCACGTGGCGCCGCCCTGGTGCACGCCCGCCGCCGTGGACCGCGCGCCTGCCCGCGCACCTGCGCGCCTGCCCGCGGCCTGCCCGCGCCGCGTGTCGCCGCCTGCCGCCTGCCCGAGGCTGCGCCGCCGCCCGCCGGCGCTGCCCGCCGCCGGCGATCGCCGGAGACACTGTTCCGGCGTGAACAGTAACCGCAAGCTCAAAAATAGCAATTAAATAGCCCATCTTGACCGTTTTCGCGCGCTGATTCCAAATACGACGTCCGTTTCGCCAAAATCCACTTCCAAAATTTGCCGGAGGCTCCCGGAAAGGTAAATTTAATCCAATTTTCGCGCCGGGTCGCTTTCTTGGTTCCAAAAAGCGCGCAGATACCTCTAACACCCCGAATGGGCTCCCAGACAAACAGAAAAGCTCCAAATCGACAGAAAACCAAAACAAACCTCCGCTTTGGCCCAAAACCCTTCTAAAATTTCGGCAGGAACAGCCGAAGGCCAACACAACAAGCCAAAGCTCACAGGGTCCATCAGTGGCACCCATTTGATGCACTATGGGCCAAATACACCCTCAACAGGTGTTTGCACAGAGAAAACGCGGAAAAAGGCTGTATGGAGCTCAGAGATCCTACAGAGTTCCCCTCCGGAGGCCGGGGCCAGGCAGTTATGGACAGGGTTGACATCACATCGGCGCGGCTTATTTGCCCGATGATGAGGACGGCAGTAGGAGCTTTGCTATCACATCGACGCGGCTTACTTGCCCGATGATGAGGGCGGTACAGATTGGGTCCATCTGGGACGGTTGGTTATTATTGCATACGGTTATTCCAGTCTAGGACTGTATTTTAGAGGCATAGTAGTGGTAGTTTCCTTTCTTCAGCAGTCATCATTGCTTACCATACTTCTTTCCTTTTTGCCTCTGGTAGACCTAGTGGGTGTGTCAGGGTTTGAGGTTTTACCCACTAGGGGAGGCTACTGGTTTACTAGTAGTTCTCACCCCCATTCTTCTTTTCTCTGTTTCTTCTCCCTTGTTTTGCAGTGTCTTCTGCGGATGCTGCTGGGTTTTGAGCGACGGGTCGAGGAGAGAGGACGGCTGAGTAGGTAGATCTCGAGGCAGGATGAGCGAGTTAGCTGGACTGTTGGGGTACCCATGTTTCCTCCGACGATTGTACTTTTACTTTGGGACTGGCTGCTGCCAGCAGGTTGTATTTATTTTCGTGAGCTGGGAGAGACAGATGTATCATTTTCACAGATGTATTGTATTTTATTTCCAGCTTCAGTCTGAGATGTATTAGTTTTAGTTCAGCTCTGCTTTTATCGCTCTTTTATTATTATCTCTTTTATATCTGAGCAGGTTTGGCGCTTCGTGTACGCGGGAAATACCGCGTGCACGGCGGATCTGTAGACGGGCCCGGGTTCTGGTTTACACCCGGGGCGTGACAGATTAAGTTGGTATCAGAGCTTAGGGATAGGTCAGTTGGGACTTAGGAAACCCTAGGCTTTTGGCGGACCCTAGGATGTTAGGGCGTGAGAGACGCGACATTTTGCGAAAGTCGGTGATTTATTTATTTGACTCTTCCTGTGAGTGAAGAGGGATCGGCATACCTTATTTTTGTGGGACAGTTATGTTAGCTGCAGACAACATAAAGTTACAAAAATAGGGGGATGCCTTTGACTTTCGCTAGATTGGGTCGAGTGTTTGGGGTGTGCTGATTTGCGGTTTTGTCGTGGTGAGCGGTGTCTCCCCGACGTTGGGGCCCTGACCCGAGTGCACCTTGGTGCGGCAGTTGGGTCTGAGCTGGTTGTTTCGGGCTGGATACCCAGATTGGAGTCTGAGAGCTCCGGACCCGAAGGGTAGGAGTGTTGGAGGCAGATCAGCGAAGCAGTGATACAGTTGTCGGAGCAGTGACACAGTTGTCGGAGCAGCGCGGTGACACAGTTGTCGGAGCAGCGCAGTGACACAGTTGTCGGATCAGCACAGTGACACAGTTGTCGGAGCAGTGACACAACTGTCGGAGCAGCGCGGTGACACAATTGTCGGATCAGAGCAGTGACACAGTTGTCGGAGCAGCGCGGTGACACAGTTGTCGGATCAGAGCAGTGACACAGTTGTCGGAGCAGCGCGGTGACACAGTTGTCGGATCAGCGCAGTGACACAGTTGTCGGAGCAGTGACACAGTTGTCGGAGCAGCGCGGTGACACAGTTGTCGGATCAGAGAAGTGGCATAGTTGTCGGAGCAGCGCGGGGACACAGTTGTCGGATCAGCGCAGTGACACAGTTGTCGGAGCAGTGACACAGTTGTCGGAGCAGCGCGGTGACACATTTGTCGGACCAGCGCAGTGGCACAGTTGTCTGAGCAGCGCGGTGACACAGTTGTCGGATCAGCGCAGTGACACAGTTGTCGGAGCAAATGCACCTTTTTATATTTTGAGTGAACTCTGTATTGTGAAGAGAAAGATGTAAAATGTAATAATGTTTAAGTTTCAAGTTGAGAGATGAAAAATGTAATAAATGATATATTATGGTTCACTCATGTATGCTTTCACTATAGTTTAAACTGATTGTTTAATGAATGAAAGTTTTTAGTTAATAGTGGTTTTTAGTACTTTGATATTGAGCTTCCGCATACACTAAATGTGATATTATGGATGTTACCGTTCCTTTCGGGTAGTGAGAGGTCATGCCCAATTGGCGGGTCTGTTGGCGTGCCCGAACTGACCAAATTGGCGGTCTCGGGGCGTGACAGATGTGTGGTAGTAGGTGGGCGTAGGTTTGACTGGACCCTATGTGACAGTCATTGTAATTGGGTTGATTTATCACCTCGAGAGCGAGTGGTTGTCTTTTATTTATCCCGTCTTTTGTTGAGTATTATAGATAGAGGCATGGTAGCTGTAGATTTCTTTCCAGCTTACCTATCTACTTTCTTTTACTTTATTATTATCTTTCCTCTAGTAGATTTAGTGGGTAGATCGTTGGTCTTGAAGACGGTACCCACTGAAAACTATTTGTTTATATAGTTCTCACACCCAATGTTGGTGTTCTTTTTCTAGAGACTTCTATTTTGGTCCCTGCACCTTCTAGTTCTTCGGATCGAGGAAAGGGAGTCGCGAGCTAGATTCCTACTTGTATTTTATTTTGGTGTGATAGATATATCTACTCGGATTGTGGGTTGTTGTCCTGTACATTGGATTGTATCTTTTAGTTTCCCTTTTTGGAGTTGGATGTTGTATTTGGATGTTTATAGTTGTACAATGGATTTATGTCTTTATAGCAGCTTTTATTTTAGCTCTGATATCTGTTAGCTGTTAGACTCTATCTTTTACAGGTTTGATGCTTTGCCTATGCGGGGCTTCCCGTATGGGTGGCGGATCTGATAGCAAGCCCAGGTCGCAATTTTGACCCCGGGGCGTGACACGTGGGTTCAGTCCTTGTTCTCCAGGCATCGTGCAGTTTATGTGGTGGAATACCCACTGAGGGTAACGTGGGTATGTCCCCGCTCTCCTGACGGTAAGTTTGTTTAACCAGATGACGCGAAAACGAAGGTGTTCGACGCCCCACTTGGCACCCAGGACCAATCTAGTGAACGAACTAGTATTTGACTCAGCCAGAATAATGTACGGGAGTGGCCGAGGGAGTGAAGTGTGTGTAAACAACCTCTACTAGGGACTCGTACAAGTCAACCGATTGGGAAAGTGAGGTTCCCCTTTCGGCTGTTGCAATGGTGAGTGAGATCGGCAAATTTGAGCCGAGGCATTGGTTTGGTTGGGTTTTGTTGAGACATCTGGATGGTTTTTTAACCTTTACTACTTTCTTATATGTTGTCTTCTTGTGGTTGACTTTTGTAGATGCCTACTGTAGACCAAGTAAGTGTAGGATATTCTTTCTCGGTGGTTGAACCCACTGGGAACTTTAATTAGTTCTCACTCCCTGTGGTTTACTCATTTCAGGTGTTGGTTTGGTTGGTGAGGCACGCGATCGCGACTAGGACGAGGTCGAGTAGTGGAGCTAGGAGTTTAGCTGCCTATCCCCGGTGTTGGGTGTTCAGTTGTTGTTTGGTTGAGCCAATGGCTCTGTTGTTTGTTCCCTTTTTGTAACCGAATCGTTAGATGTAACAAAGTTGTTTTGATGTTTTATCTCTTGTACCTTTATTGTGCATCCTTTTGCTTCTTTTATTTAAGCAGAATAGAGATTGACCGTTTCGTTCAGGTGGAGCAAAACTTGCCCGTTCGGCGGCAAGTTTGGGTGCGTCCAGAACCGATTAATCGACGGTTTCGGGGCATGACACAAATCTTGGGAACCGAAGGTAGCACAACCCTGAGCTCTGAGAATATTATATTATACAAGTTGTTGTGGTTTTCTAAATATATTTATATTGTATTGGCAGGTTCCATCTCTTCCAAGAATCTGATGGAGACGAGAAGTTGTCATCGACGACTGGTTGGGCACAACGAAAGGAGAAGAATAACTCTAGCCAATTCCACTCCGAACGGGAGCTCTTTTAATAGTGATCATAATAGCAGCTATATATTGCTTAGTTTGTTGAAAAGACTTTCTAACTTAGAGTGTAAGTTATTATATTGCTTATTAGAAATCCATAATTCATTTCTCTGATGTTCTGTATACTATTGAACGTTGCATCTTATGAATCTTTTGTTGCAGTATTTCAGTCACAATACTACTTTCCATTTTATTATATTCTTTTTTTTTTTATTATGTACTTCTGTTTCTTATATCATACCATTCTATCGATTTTATAATCCTCCCCCCCCCCCCCCCCCCCCATTTCTCTGATGTTTATACTATTGAACGTTGCATCTTATGAATCTTTTGTTGCAGTATTTCAGTCACAACACTACTTTCCATTTTATCATATTCTTTTTTTTATTATTATTATGTACTTCTGTTTCTTATATCATACCATTCTATCGATTTTATAATCCCCCCCGCCCCCTTCTTTCTTGCCAAATCTATGTGATTCATGTAAAATAAAAGATGAAATAAAGATACACAAAAAATGTAAAACCATCAACCTAGGCGTTCCCTATTTTTTTTTTTCTTTTTTCTTTTTTGTATTTTGCCAAATCTATGTATGCCCAAAGATGAGTAGAAAAGAGCCAATAAAAAATAAATAGTTTAATCTCCAAAAGTAAAAAAAAAAATAATTTATCTATATATATATATAATAAATTTTGAGTTTTTAGGTGACTACACGTCTTTATCCAAAGTAAAAAAAACCTCATAATAAAAATTACGCCCTATCTTTATAAATGTGGTATTATTTATAAAAAAAATATATCTTTATAAATGTGGTATTATTTATAAAAAAAATATTGTGAGAGAAGAGGATGAGGATGGTGTAGGGCACACCTTTCTTTTTCTCATCACTGCTTATGTAGAAGATAATTAATAAGAAGTGAAGAAATATATATAATATATCAGTAATATATATTTATCATAAAATTTTATTATTTATATTATAAAATATTTATATCTGCTGGGCATGGGTAGCACGGTTAGGCATCAGTAGTAGTAGTAGTAGTAATAATAATAATAATAATAATAATAATAATAATAATAAAAGAAGAAAGGAATTTTTTTTAAAATAACCCTCCCAAATATGTATATTTACTAAATAACCCTATGAATTTTTTTTTTTGTAAAACTAACCTTTCTTTTGCCAGTAGGGCGCCACGGAGGCTGGACGGCCTGAAGGCGCTGAATCGTTCAGCGTCTTCACAAAAATCCTGTGAAGACGCTGAATGAATCAGCGCCTTCATACTATGTGTTGAAGGCGCTGTTTTATTCAGCGCCTTCAGCATACACTATAACCGCGTTGAGGACTTGGCCATTTTTCGCGAAAATTGGCTAAGTCCTCAGATATAACTCCTATAGGCGCTGAACAGTTCAGCGCCTTTAACATCATATGTTAAAGGCGCTGTTTACTTCAGCGCCTCTAACAAATATGTTAAAGGCGCTGAACGATTCAGCGGCTTTAACATATTTATTAGAAACGCTGAATAGTTCAGCGCCTTTAACATATATGTCAAAGGCGCTGAATGGTTCAGCGCCTTTAACATATAATGTTAAAGGCGCTGAATGATTCAGCGTCTTCTTCACCACTATACCCACCCGCGCGGGCAGCAGTGCGCTCATTTCTTCTTCTCTTCAATCCCGCACAGTGCTCCGCTCCCGCACAGTGCTTTCTCTCCGCTCCGAGCACAGTGCCGATATCTGCTCCCACACAGTGCCGATCTCCTCTCCCGCCCTCTCCCGCACAGTGCCGATCTCCTCTCCTGCACAGTGCCGATCTCCTCTCGCCGTCGCCGTCGCCGTCGCCGAGAGGAAGCACATTATTGCCGTCGTCGTCTCTCTCGCTCTCTACATCTCTCACTGTGAGCTCGCTCCCTCTCTCTTCTCTCTCTCTCTCTTCTCTCTCTCTCACTGTGAGAGAGTGATCTCTCACAGTGAGATCGCTTCACTGTGAGAGATCACTCTCTCACAGTGAGATCGCTTCACTGTGAGAGAGTGATCTCTCACAGTGAGATCGCTCACTGTGAGAGATCCCCTCATAGTGAGAGAGAGAACTGTGAGATCGCTCACAGTGAGCGATCTCCTCATTGTGAGATCGCTTATTGTGAGCGATCCCCTCACTGTGAGATCGCTCACAGTGAGCGATCCCCTCACTATGAGAGTTATCTCACAGTGAGGGATCCTCTGTTCTCACAGTGAGGGATCCCTCATTGTGAGGGATCCCTCTGTTCTCACAGTGAGGTCTGTTCTCACAGTGTCCCTCTTTGTGAGAGGGATCTCTCACAATGAGAGAGTTAAAATGGCTAAAATGGACTGTGCTTAATTTTGTAGTGGTTAATTTTATTTTGTAGTTGAAATGGCTAATCGTCGCATGCCCATAAGTGTTCATTGGGATGGACAGTTAGTTATCGATGAGAATGGTCCACGATATATCGGCGGTCAAAAAAGTTAATCGCGATACGTTCTGATTCTACATATACTAGTTTCGAGACGAGAATGTATCGTTTAGTAAATTGTACAAGAGAACAATTTCGTTTAAAATTTACTATTCGTTGCCCCACGATCGGTAGTGAATATTTAGCTCACGAAGTAGTAGATGATGAATCATTGGAGGGAATGATTGGATTATGTGAACATCATAGTGTTGTGACGGTATATATTGAGAAAGAGCTACATCCGTCGGATAATTTTGAACCGCAAGGTTATTACACGAGAATGCTCCATAATTATATTGATTTGGGTCCTTCCGCCAATGTAATGGGTGATCAAAATATTCCACACGAAGGTGGTGTCAGAATGACAAGGTTATAAAAATAACCTAATAATTTGGTAATTTGTAATCTTCTTTAAATGGACTTAATCATTGTATATATTGCAGAGAAAGTGAGTATGATCCTATTGAGAGTGTTGTACCTTGCTCGGTTAGTAGTGTGCCACCAACGACCACATGTGTGCCACCTACGACCACACACACACACACGCAAGCCACGACCTCACGCGGATACTGCACGACATCACGCGGACAATGCACGACCTCCCGTCTAGAACCAAGGATGTCTCATTTACAACTAGAACCTTATGATTGGGGATAAGTACAAATCAAATTAAATATTAAGTTTTAAATTAATGGCAATGTTGGAATTTTAGTTTTACCAAATTTACAGGTTATCTAATTTCTATGAACATTGGAATCCAACTGCTATTAATGAATTTGATACTAATGTTGAGGAAAGAGGTGATAATATCGACGAAGGAGATTGTAATGTTAACGGGGGTGGTGATAGTGATATTAATCATGAGGATTCACCAATCAATGATGATCAGAATAGTAGTGAGGATGACGAACTGGATGTTTCATTTCTAGATATAGATGATAATCATGATGGAGGATTAAATGATCTTGCAAATGCAATTTACAGTCAAATGGACAACCCACAAATAAGCAATGATTACGTAGACAATCCTGACGAGGAAAATGAATTTATTGATCATCCGGAACGTTTTCTTTCAGATACTAATTGGATAAATCAGTATGCTGTAGATCCTACAGATCTTCATATTCGACAAATCAATACTGTTCTCCCTAGCATCGACGGGAGTTGGGCTGGACGTGTCTTTCAAGATAAGGCATCTTTATTGGATGCTCTAGACCGATGGCATATTGAGCATAATGTATAAATGAAAGTATTGAAATCTACAAGAACGACTTACACTATCAAATGCTTGGTAGAGGGATGTGCTTGGAGATTACATGCTTCAGTACCTAAAGATACGACATACTTTAGGGTAAAAACATATGCTGGTCCACACACATGTGTCATTCCAATGCTGAACGCGGCGCACCGTAATTGTAATTCGACCCTTATATGTCAATTGATACTTCCGACATTAAAGGTTAGACTTAATATGACGCCAAAAGAAATTTAAGATACGGTGCGATTAACTTACCATGTTGACATAACATATTGGAAGGCTTGGCAATCAAAGAGTAAAGCATTACAAATTATTTACGGGAGCTGGGAGCAATCGTACACAGACTTACCTCGTTACCTTGCTATGGTAGAGAATTCTAATCATGGTACTTTATGGCGTCTGGATCATAGGTGGCCCGCTGATAGCATTAGTCGCTTTGGTCGTGTTTTTTGGTCATTTGGACCTTCGATTCAAGGATTCGCACATTGTCGACCGGTGGTGAGTATTGATGCCACACATATGTACGGCAAATACGAAGGTCATGCTTTGATAGTGACGGCTGCAGATGCAAATGATGGATTATATCCTTTGGCATTTGCAATTTGTGAGGGAGAGAATACCGGGAGTTGGCGATGGTTTTTGCATAACTTGCGTCAATATGTTACCCGTGATAAAGCCATTTGTTTTATATCTGATCGATTTTCTGGATTGAGGGAAATAGTGGCCACTATCTATCCTCCAGCACGGGGTCACTCGCATCATTGGTGTCTTCGACATATGAAAGCAAACATGAATAAGCGCTTCAAGAACGACATTTTGTTAGATAAATTCTGGCAGATTGGAATTGCTGCAACACCGACGGCATATAATCAGCTGAAGGAAGAATTAGAAGTGTTGGATCATGATGCTTGGCAGTGGGTCCATGATCTTGATAGATATAAAGAGTACTGGGCAAGAGCATTTGATGGAGGCCGCCGGTTTGGATTGATGACTACGAATCTTTCTGAATCGTTAAATGGGGTACTTAAGGACAGTCGTGATTTGCCTATCACGGCTTTTGTTGCGGCTACTTTTTATAAGCTCAATAAGTATTTTTTTGAGCGCCGTGCTGGAGGTGAAAGTATGACGGACGCTTTTGTCCCTAAAGTCAAAAGTATGATTACTGAAAATATAGATACGGCGCGGGGACATCATGTTGAACGATTTGGACTCACAGAATTTGAAGTTAATACTGGAGATTTCTCCTACAAAGTGATCGTGAATGGAACCAATGTCGAATGTTCATGTTGTGAATTTTATCTAACAGGAATACCTTGCTCGCATGTCTTAGCAGTTTGTAGTAGGTCACATATGAGATTAGCCTACCAGAATTTTTATTCATCCTGGTATAGTACAGACTGCTATCATGCGGCGTACGCACCACATTTTCATCCTGTTCCTGATAGACGGCACTGGACACGACCCCAAGGTCCCCCGATTGTACCGCCTCCTATACGAAGGAAGAAACGTCATCCACGATCTACACGTATACGTAATATAATGGACGAGGGGGGTGGCCGGCGAGGAAAATGCTCCATTTGTAAGCAGGCAGGCCATTATAGGAGCACTTGTCCACAAAATGCAGAAAGAGTGCAACAAGGACGCCGGCGTATGACTTTCACAATTATATTTATCTTGTCCACAATTATATTTATTTGTCTTAATATTTAATTATTTTTAGCTATCATGTTACTAATATGTAGATTGCTTATTGCAGATGGCAGATCACGAGGACGCGGGGCCAGTTGATCCGTCTGTCCTAGTAGAGCAGCATCGCTATAGGTCCGCATTTATCAGGACTGAGGTAAGAGCTATAAATTTTTATTTTTTGAAATATTATAAATAAGCTGAATTGATGTAAGAGCTAACTATATTTTTTTTGCATCACAGGGGTATCGTCCTGTCTTGTTCGCAGAGCATGGGCGCAAGATGAACCAGTGGGAGCTTGAACATCCAGCTGTAATAGATCTACTTCGTCAGTCAGGATTTTACGGGTTATCACGACTCCAACGATTGGTGCTGGATCAGGCTCTGCTGGGCGCCCTTGCCGAGAGGTGGAGACCGGAGACCCAGACCTTCCACTTCCGCCACGGTGAGATGACCGTCACACTACAGGATGTGGCGGTTATTTCGGGTCTCCGTGTTTATGGTGCGCCGGTGTCGGGATCGACGCTGCATGATTGGCCAGCTCTATGTCTGGATTTATTGGGGGTGGTACCTACTCACATCACGGGGTCACAAGTATCTCTAGGTTGGTTATATCAGCACTTTCATCATTTACCTCTAGATGCCCCTGCCGGAGCTGTCACAGCTACCGCCCGTGCATACATGCTATATCAGATCGGGGGTAGTTTGTTTCCAAACCCTAGCGGATATAAAGTTCATCTAAAGTGGCTACCACTTTTAGCTGACTTTGATATCTGCGGCGCGTATGCGTGGGGTGCTGCGACGCTGGCCTATCTATATCGAGCGCTAGGAGATGCCGCGCCGAATGGGAAGGCCGAATGTTGTTGTTTTGGGACCCTTTTGCAGGTATAAAATCTAATTTTTTGATTTCAGTATTATCTTTATATATTGGTATTGTATATTTTATTTATTATATTAACCCGTTGGCGTGAATTTATAGATCTGGGCTTGGGACCATATTCATATCGCCCGACCTACAGGCGTCCTAGCGCTGCCCGATATAGTCGATCGACCTCTGGGTTGCCAGTAAGATATTTATTTGATATAGTAGATTTTTGTATTTCAAATGTAATTGCAACTGATATATTTTTGTTATAATCTAGATGGGGCAACGCTGGAGGACTACGTTTTGGAACCAATGTCAGGACGTGTGACATTGAGTTTTATAGAGACGAACTAGATCAGCAGCGAGAGGCGCAGGTATGTAGATGTTTTATTGAATACTTTAAGTATATTTTTCTTCAACACTTTTATATTAACTAATCATTTTGTCCATTAACAGGTTATATGGATGCCGTACACAGATGAGATTATAGATACATTATCAGATTTCTGTGTGCATGGCTCAGCGGTCTGGCGTGCAAGAACAGTCCTTATTTGCTTTCATATTGTCGAGATGCACGTGCCGGACCGAGTCCTGCGGCAGTTCGGTCCTCTCTAGCATATACCTCTCAATGTGGAGTCCATCCGACGCATCACATCACGTGGGCGTCCGGATGAGAATTGGATCGCATTTCATGCTATCCACATTGAGAGGTGGTCCGGGAGGCTAGAACAGATTTTTGATCAACTCCCGGCTACTGGTGAGGACCCACTGCATGCGGCATCCATATATATGCAGTGGTACTGGACGATTACGAGAAGATGGATATCTCATCCAGTACAGCGTCCTCCGCTGACTTTTCATCCTCGTGGGCATGTCGAGAGAAGACTGGTATAATAATTTTTATATATAAATTTAACATGTTCAACTTATTTAATATAAATTTAATTTCTAAATTAAAATGCAGGCCGACACACTACGACAGGTTCATACTATTGTCGGCCAGTTATTGCATGACCGACCGCCGGCTGAGTTCGCATATGGGACTTTGACAGAAATGAACGAGAATATTCAGATGATACTACAGCATGTACCATCTGAACCTACGGTCAGAGTGTTTGGCGGACCTTCATATGAGGGAGCGTCCTCGAGTCATCAGGTACCATTTAGCATAGAATTCAAATTAAGTTTTCAAATTCAAATTAACAAACTATTTACACTCTTTCAGATGCCACGATCTCCATCTCCTACCATTCAGGCCCAGACGACAATTCAGATGCCACGATCTCCATCTCCTACCATTCAGGCCCCGACGACATTTCCTTCGACGTCAGCGTCGCTCCCGCCACCAGTATCACGGACTTCATTTACTTCTACATATTCACGCCGTCGTCCATCGTCATCATCGCCACAGGAGGTTCAGACTATTGCTGAGCAGGATGAGGGTGGTATCATCGAGGAGCTCGATCAGTTGGCAGCAGTCGAGCATCTCGATGATATACCTATTATCGACCTTGTTGTTCCTCGTGGGCGAGGGCGAGGGCGAGGGCGTGGACGTGGGCGTGGCCGAGGACGTCGAGGTCGAGGACGTGCTCAAAATTGAGCTTTTGAGGTTGAGGTTGTATTATAGACATTTTTGTAATGTTCATTTTCACATTGTTACTCAACTGTGATTTATGAATGTCATGATTGTTGGACCTTCATTTGGTGTTTGTGAATGTTGTTTTAGCTTTTTCAATGTTAATTGTTATTGTTTGCAACTTGTTATACAAATTTGGAATTTTTTTAAAGTAAATTTAAGTTCTGTGTGGTGTTCCAGCTAAAGGCGCTGAGTGACTCAGCGCCTTTAGTGGTTTCCACTAAAGGCGCTGAGTCGCTCAGCGCCTTTAGTGTAAACCACTAAAGGCGCTGAGCAACTCAGCGCCTTTAGTGTTTTATAGTAAAGGCGCTGAGTCGATCAGCGCCTTTAGTGTAAACCACTAAAGGCGCTGATTTGCTCGGCGCCTTTATTGTTTTACACAAAAGACGCTGAACTATTCAGCGCTTCTAATAATTATGTCAAAGGCGCTGAATAGTTCAGCGCGTTCAGCAGTTATATCTGAGGACTTAGCTAATTTTCGCGAAAAATGGCCAAGTCCTCAACGCGGTTATAGTGTATGCTGAAGGCGCTGAATGAAACAGCGCCTTCAACACATAGTATGAAGGCGCTGATTCATTCAGCGTCTTCACAGAGTTTTTGTGAAGACGCTGAACGATTCAGTGTCTTCAGGTCGTCCAGCCTCCGTGGCGCCCTGCTGGCAAAAGGAAGGTTAGTTTTACGAAATTTTTTTTGAAAAGGTTATTTAGCACATTTTTGGGAGGGTTATTTAAAAAAAAAAAATCCCTTAAGAAGAGCTGGCTGTCAAAATTGGGTGCATGCAAATTGTTAGTTAGTTGGCCCTCCGTCGTCGTCCTCCCCATATTCGGCTGCGTCTGGATTGAGGTAGTCTGTCCGTCTGTTAATGGGGTCAATCCCCGCAATTGCTCACCAGCGAATCCCTCTCATCTCCGGTTGGAAAGGGACCAATTTGCCCGCCTTTCCCCTTCTCCTCGGTCTCCCATTCTGGAGAAACCCTAGGCCCCGATTACGGCTCGCGGTGTTCGCGGAGGGCAATGGTGGCGGCGGCGATCATCTGAAGGGGGAGCGTCGGGGCGAGCCGCCGCCGCCGCCGCAGTTCGAGCTGAGGTGGCGCGACCTCCTGAACCCGGATCCCGAGAACATCGTGGCCGTCGGATTGGCGGGGCTGCTGACGTGGGCCAGCGTCCAGGTGCTCGTCCAGCTCTTCTTCATCTCCGTCGCCATCCTCCTCGCCGCCCTCAAGTACTCCCTCGTTGCCGCCCTCCTTCTCTTCATTCTCATAACCCTACTGTAACTATTCCCAACCATCAATGAAAGCTATTCATCTCTTTTCATTCGGACTCTTGCTAATTTTGCTAAATCATTAGGCAATATTTGTACAATAGCATAAAAGTATTTGCGAATTATGCATGTCACGAAAATTACGGTGACAATTTTGGTGGTCAGGTTAAATTCAGCAGGATTCAAAAGTTCGGGTTTAAATTCCGCAGGGTAACCATTCTAACTTTCATAATAGAGAAGCCATTTTGGAGAAAGGGGTCTTTAAATTTGGGAGGTGGCGGATGGTTAAACATCTGAGCTACCAAACATCCACTCATCAAGAGCTTCATAAGTTGCATTTTAATTACCTCCTATGTTAGATGTGGTGATAGCGTTTAGTTATGGGTCTGTTTTGATGCGTGAGCATTATGTTCAACACATCTATTTTATTTACTCAAGAAGCTTATAGTATTCGGCAAATGGGGGAGTATGATCAAATGTCTAGAAATTCATATTATATTCGGCCTCCAAATCCTTTTCGTTAAATAAGATAAATCACTTCTTAGGAGAAATACACTCTCCTAACAAATTATAGGAGCCAAAACCTTGCAAAGAGCTAGAATCAAACTCCTAGCTGGCAGTTACAAATGAAAATTTAAATAGCGCACAAGTTATCATTGGATTACTTGTATCGACAACCAAACAGACCGTGCAAGATGACCTTAATAAGAAGGTAGAATGTAATTTGTTTTCCCAATATTAATATAGTCTAGTTGTTGGTTCAAGTGATTTAATCATGTGTTCGTAACGGTTGAAAGTGAGCAGATTTTCCTAAGAGGATCTCTCTCCTCTACCTCACTTTCTCTGCCGTCGTTGGTAACATCTTGGAGAAAGCTTACCTCACTATACTCAATGGACTTGGTAAACTTTTTTCTGACTCTTATTTTGTTTCTTGTTGGAATTGATGATTGGAAATCAACCGGCAACACCTTCATAATGCAGAGTCTGAACTCAAACATTCATGAATTTGCCATATTCAGAATATCAGGCTGACATTGACTTGACTTGTTTAGCCAAAAGGATCGTTTTAAAATCATCTACATGAACTGAATCCTGGGTCTTGATGTCTGATCAGGTAAATTGACACTTACATCGAAATCTCAATGTATACTTTTGAATGGAACAATAAGAGCATTATTCCTGTTACTTAATAAGTTTATTCTTATTGTTCTAATTTACTACTCTTCTGCTAACAATAATCCTACGTAAGAATCTACAATTAGATGCTATCAGTTTCTTTCATCAGAACATAACCCTACAATTGTTTTGGTAGATCCAACAATATAGTTGGCTAGATGATGCTTATAAATGATTATATGGCATTTGTACACATAATATATCCAAGAATTGAGCAATTTGTAGTTAGAGCTCATATTCAGGCCATTGCATTTTAGATGTTTTAAGTAGTTCATCATTATCTATGGAAATCTTGTAGATATTAGGATGATGCATCATTCTATTTCTGATGTTAGCCCTTGGCAGTGTTTGTTAGACAATTTGATTGTGACATCCTCCACGTTATCTTCACGCGGCAAATTCTTCATTAAGCAGCACGGCCCACGCGCCCCTAATTATGGCCTCTGTAGTCAGTGAGACTAATTGAATTTATATCCAATTAATTAACTTCTATGATAAATACCAAACTATTAAACTTATGTAATGTGCCTTTTTATTTTATCCTTATCTCCCTCTTTCTATTGAATTTGAATTCGATTGTATCCCATCCACCAAATTATAATTAAATATTTATATTCAAATCTAATTTAATTAGACTATCATATCATTATATTTATAAATATTTAATTATTCTCTAATCTAATTAGAGATTAAATTTTTTTAATATATAAAATATAAAAAATAAATATCAATTCAATGAAGGGTACAAAAAAAAAGCCACATTGTTTTTGTCTGAACATGTGAGCCGACTATAATTATATAATTTTATTAATCATTTAAAATCATTATTATAAATAAATAAATGGATATATATAATATTTTTATTATTTTCAATAATTTTTCAATTTATCAATCGACATAATTTAAAATTTTTAATCTATTTAATTTTAATATATAAATCAAACTTTAAAAAACTAATTATGATTCTCTCTTCTTTTTTTTTTATCAAATTTAATAATTATAATAATTAATTAAAACTTATCAAATTAACCTACACAATCACATTCTGTACAAATTTGGGAATACAATTATTTTTTAAGTTTAAAATAAAATTAATTTTAGCACAAACTTGTATTGCTCAAAAAATTATATTATTATTTAGTTATGTACAAATATTTTTATTTATCTATATACAAGTAAATATATATTAATTAATTAATTATTTCTTTATTATTGTTAATCAGAATCTTATCCCTCACCAACGCAATTGGAACTCCAACCAATTTGGATGTAGTTCCAATTGGGGCTTTCTTGTGTAATTGTTATTACAGCAGTTGAATTCAACTACACTAAACCAAACACATGAATTGAGATTGCATGTATTTACAACTGCAGTACAGATGCAAAAGCGTGCAACCAAACGGCCCCTAAGTAGTATATTATAGCAATTCAAATTGATGATGGAGAATGAATCCTTGTACTTATAGTTACCGTATAATTAATTCCTTCCAACACACAACATCCTAATCGAACGAAAATCATGGTTACCCGTCAAATATTATTATTCAATTATATATCTAGAATATGAAAAGTCGACTCAATATAGTAGTATAGCTAGAAAGCCTTTCCACATATCATGTGCTCTGGCTAGAGGTTTCCTAGTCAAATCCGATAGTCTACATAGAACGTTCTCTCTCAACATTCAGAGCATTGAATTTCTTATTGCACACTCACATGTCTTCCCCTATAAACTATTATACATGTGCTAACTTGGGAAAGAAGATCTCAGAATCTAAGGTTGTAAGAAAAATTTTGAGAACTCTTCCCGAAAGATTTCGCCCTAAGGTTGCAGCAATTGAAACAGTAAAACACCCAGACGAGATCAAAGTAGAAGAATTAGTTGGTGCTATTCAAACTTATGAAATGACTTTTCCTACTAACTCTTCTGTTGGAAAGCCTTCATCTTCTTCTAAGTCTTCGGGTATGGCATTAAAATCAACAAAAGAAGAAGCCGCGGATTCATCCACCTCAGACGCTGATGACGATCTATCAATGGAGGATTTCGAGAAACAACTTGCACTCTTGACAAGAAAATTTTGCCGGAACTTTAGAAGGGGTAATTCAAGCAAATCATCATCTTTCTTTAAGTCCAAGAAAGACAAAGGATTTTCAAGCTCTAAATCAAGAAAGCAAGAGGGTTCTTCGAAGGAAAAGAAGAACACCGAGAGACAAATCCAGTGCTTCAAATGCAGAGGCTTTGGCCATATATCAACGGAGTGTTCCAACAAGAATCCGTCAAAGAAGAAGGCAATGCAAGCCATCACGTGGGATGACTCTTCCTCCTCTGATGAGTCGCCTTCTAGTGATGAGGATACACACGCCACGACATTTATTGCGTCCACAACTTCACTCTTCGTATGCTTTTTATCGACTTTCTCTGGTTCATTGTCCATCTCCTCCTTGCATGAAAAAACTACATCAGATGATGAACCAAGCGATTCCAAAGGTGAAGATTTTGCTTTTGCCTACCAAAAATTGTTATGGGACTCAAAGAAATTGGCAAAGCATAATAATAATTTGAGGAGAAGATTGTTGGATCTCGAAGACCAATCAAATAGAGCAACTTTCTTTCAAGGACTCTTGAAGAGGAAAGGAACAACTTGATCAAGATAAACACTTCCCTTCAAGAGAACAATGAGTATTTCGAGAAGGAACATGTAAAATTGGTGGATAAAGCAAACTACTTCTTGAAGCTCTACTCCGAGGCTCGTCAAGGAAATTTGGAGATGACGAAGACGATATTCCAACTTAGAGAAGATTTAAAAAGATTTTCATCGGGAAGGAGCAAGTTGGACAAGATGCTTGGTCTTGGTCAAATGAATCGTTTCGGCCTAGGATACGATCAAACTGGTGAGGATCCTAGTTCGAGCAAAACAAAGTTTGTGCCACAGTCAGTCTCACCTCCTTCGCCGACTGAAATCACCCTATCAATTGTTAACAAACCTTCTACATCACAAAGAAATTTAAAGTTAAATAAGGTATGTCACAATTGTGGAGTAAACGGACACATAAGACCAGAATGCAAATATGAAGCGAATCATGCATTGACTACCATCAAGAAAACTAACCGAAAATCGAAAGAAAATCAACTAAAGGTCAAGAACAATGGTAGCATACCCCCCAAGACAACATCGACATGGAAATCAAAGAAAAGTGATCAACCGAACAAGACGCATTCACCAAGGAGCTTAACTTCACGATCATTGCCGACGTATTCCAAAATCCGTAAGGTTTGGGTGCGCAAAGGTGAAATCTTCTCTTGTCTTATCAGTCACACATCACTACATGCATATGATAATTCGTCTTGGTATCTGGACAGCGGTTGTTCCCGACACATGACTGGTGATAAAAACTATTTTCAAACTTTTGAAAAAACTTCTGGAGGACTTGTTTTTTTCGGAAATGGAAGATCTTCAAAAATAGTTGGCAAAGGAACAATCACTATTCCAGATGGTCCGATTTTGAACAATATTTTATTTGTTGAAGGCCTTAAGACTAACCTCATAAGCATTAGCCAATTGTGTGATGATGGTTTTTCAGTTAATTTTTCTTTTGTTGAATGTATTGTAACTGACTCAAACCATTCATTCTTTTTAAAAGGGGTTAGATCACAGAATAATTGCTTTAGTTCCTAGTAAATCTTTAGATTAATGTAACCTAGTGTCACTTGATAATGAAACTCTTTGGCATGAAAGACTAGGTCACATAAATTTTAATGAACTATCTAGAATTTCTAATAAAGACGTGGTTAGAGGTGTTCCAAAATTAAACTTTAAAGAAAACATTGTGTGTAGAGGTTGTCAAAAGGGAAAACAAACTAGATCCACTCACCGAAACTTGAACCACGTGGGAACCTAACGGCCGCTGGAATTATTGCACATGGACCTAATTGGGTCGACTCGTCAACCAATTGTTTGGGAGGTAAATGGTATTTTTTTTTTTAGTTGATGATTTTTCTAGATACTCATGGATAACATTTTTAAAAAAGAAAGTGGATACTTTCGATTCTTTTCATAATATTTGTCATCGGATTATGATTGAAAAGAATGAAAAGATCGTTCGTGTTCGGAGTGATAGAGGCGGAGAATTTATTAATTCAAAATTTATTGATTTTTGTTCTTTGAACGGCATAAAACATGAATTTCTGCACCTTATACACCGCAACAGAACAGTGTAGTCGAACGCAAAAATAGGATTGTACAGGAGATGGCGCGTGTTATGCTTCATAGCCGGAATCTTCCGTTACACTTTTGGGCTGAAACAGTTAACACCGCTGTCTATGTGATCAATAGAATATATTTGTGCCCGAATACTTTAAATACACCATATGAGCTATGGTTCTGTAGAAAATCAAACATCAAATACTTTCGTATCTTTGGGAGTCGTTGTTACATTTTGCGTAATCGTGAAAATCTTGAAAAATTCGACTCTAGTAGTGATGAAGAAATTTTTATAGGTTATTCTACAAATAGTAAAGCATATCGGATATTTAATCTTGAATCTAAAACGATGATAGAATCTATCAATGTAAAAGTAGATGAAGCTTTCTATTTTCTTTCTGATAAATCTACTCCTGATATGTCTCTTGATGATGAATTACCTGCTAATGATGTTGCATCGGTGCCTGATAAATCTTCTGAAAACTTTGATGCATCTCATGGTTTTTCTAGTTCATATAATGTACAGGATTCATCACAGATTCCCCCGAGTACTCCATTACCTCAAAACGCTTCGAATCTCCAAGGACCATCCCGAATCAAACATATCATTGGAGATCCTCAAGGAGTTAGAACTCGGAGATCATTGGAATGTGGAGTCGCTTGCTACGTCTCATGGTTGAACCCAAAATTATTGATGAAGCTCTTCAAGATGATTATTGGATTGAAGCGATGCAAGAAAAGCTCAATCAATTCGAAAGAAACAAAGTCTGGGAAATAACGAAGCCCCCTAAGCAACTGAACATCATTGGTACTAAATGAAATTTTAAGAATAAGAGAAATGAAGACGGTACCATTATACGGAACAAAGCATGTTTGGTTGCTCAAGGCTACTCGTAGATTGAAGGCATAGACTTTGATGAAACGTTCGCCCGATTGCCCGTCTCAAGTCCATTCGCATACTATTTGCGATTGCTTGTCATTTCAAAATTAAACTTTTTCAAATGGACGTGAAGAGCGCGTTTTTAAGCGGATATTTAAATGAAGAAGTTTATGTTGCTCAACTGAAAGGTTTTGTAGATCAAAAATTTCCAAACTATGTTTTTTGGTTGAAAAAGGCTCTTTATGGACTAAAGCAAGCACCGCGAGCATGATATGAAAAATTAACAAAATTTCTTTTGAAAAAGGGCTGTACTCGAGGGGGAGCCGATCGGACACTCTTTGTGAAGTATTTTCAGAACAACTTCATTGTGGCATAGATTTATGTTGATGACATAGTATTTGGTGCGACAACAAACAAGGATGCTTCAAAAGTCGCAGAAACAATGAAAGCGAATTTGAGATGTCAATGATGGGCGAGCTTACGTATTTTCGTGGATTGCAGGTTAAACAATGTGAAGATGGCATTCATTTGTGTCAATCCAAATATGCGAATGAGTTGGTTAAGAAATTTGGATTGAAAGATTCTAAAGACTTTCTGACTGCTATGAGAACTAGTAATAAGGGATTAGTAATAAGCGATTAGGAAGTGAATCTTACGAAGAGAGTGTAGACGAGAAACTTTACAGAAGTATGATTGAAAGCCTACTCTACCTTATTGCTAGTCGTCCAGATATTTCCTTCAATGTTGGGATTTGCGTGAGAAATCAATTAACACCGAAGGAAATTCACCTGAAAGCGGTGAAAAGGATCATCCGGTATGTCAAAAGGTAATATCAATTTCGGAATTTGGTATCCTATTGGTACATCTCTCGACATTATAGGATATTCATATGCCGATTGGGCTGGATCAGTGGATGATCGACAGAGCACGAGTGATACATGTTTTTATCTTGGCCATTGTTTGGTTGCATGGCATAGTAAAAAGCAAAACTGCATTGTTCTCTCTACTGCCGAGGCGAAATATATTTCTGCAGGAAGTTGCTCAACTCAATTGATTTGGATGAAGAGTGTATTGAGTGATTTTCGCATTCCTGCATTCTCGGTAACTATTATGTGTGACAACACTAGTGCCATTAATATTTCCAAAAATCCTGTTTTACACTTTAGAACAAAACACATTGAACACTATTGAACACTTTACAAATTTCTTATGTTTCAACTGATGATCAATTAGCCGATATTTTGACCAGGGTTTCAAGTGCCGCCCGTGCCGCTGCGGCACGGGCGGCACGTACCGTGCCCCCCCAATATGGGGGCACGGTACAGGGGGGTTGCCACAGCACCCCCCCGTGCCGCGATACTCGCGAGGGTATCGCGCGAGACAGCGCGATACCCTCGTGGGATCGCGCGGCACGGGCGGTACGTTCCGCCCGTGCCGTTTTTTTTCCCTTTTTTTTTTGTTTTTTTTGTTTTTTATTTATGCCGCCCCCTCCTCTCTCTCTCTCTCTCTCTCTCTCTCTCTCTCTCTCACTAAAGTTTTTTTTTTTTTTTTTTTTTTTGTTTTTTTTTTTTTTGAAGATTTATTTATTTATTTATTTGGTAGATTTTGTGTCTCTTATCTTTTTCTTTTTTCTTTTTTGGTAGATTTTTTTTTTCTTATATAAGTCCTTATGTTGTTCATTCGATTTTTTTTTTTTTTTTGATTCTTTTTTGGGAATTGGCCTTTGTATCCCCATGTAATTTTTTTTTTTTTGATTATTTTTAATTTGTAAAGTTTTTTTTAAAAAAAATATATAAAATTAGATAATTTTTTATCTGTTGTTTATAAAAAGTTGAAATATATGTACTTGATTTAATTATTATATAGTTAAATTTTTAATTTTTTTGGATAGATCTAGTATTTTATATAAGATTTGCAATAAAAATAATTTTTACTTTAAAGATTTTGTTCTTTAATTTAAAAAATTAAAAATACTAATAAAATTAAAAGTTAAATTAAATCAATTGATACTTAAATTTGTTTAATTTATTTGTCATATAATTTATTGATCATGTTGTTCTTTTTCTAACTTTCTTAAATAAATTTTACTAGTAAATTTTATTATTATATTTTAATTTCTATTCTCTATGAGGTATATTTTTTTTTTACATTTAAAAAAACTTACAACTATATTAATTGATTAGTATAGTAAGCTATATATAGTCAATATTCATAATTATTTGACTAAATCTTTCGAAATAACATTATAAAAGTTTATTAGGAACAAAAAAATTATAAAAAAAACGTGCCAGAGCGTGCCACTGAGAGGTCATGCGTATCCATCGGCACGCAAGCGTGCCACGTGTCGGCACGGAAGCGTGCCGGTACCGTACCGTGCCAGGCGGACAACGGCACGCCCCCGTGCCACAGCACTTTATTCCTTGATTTTGACAAAACCTTTGGATCAAAAACGTTTTATTCATTTGCGAAAAGCAATTGGTATGCTTTCTTTGGAATAATTAATTTTTGAACTATTGCTTAGGTTAGGTTTTGTTTTGTGTTTTTGTTCTTTTTATTTATACCAAGAAATCAAGTGCCGGCCGTGCCGCTCGGCACGTATCGTGCCCCTCAAATAGGGGCACGGTACAAGGGGGGTATCGCCGCCCCCCCCCCCCCCCCCCCGCGTCTTGAGCGATACCCTTGGGTATCGCTCGAGACATGGCGATACCCATGGGGTATATCTTTTTTTTTTTTTTTTTTTTTTTTTTTTTTTTTTTTTTTTTTTTTTTTTAAATCACATGCGTAGAGTTTTTTTTTTTGTTATTTTTTTTTTTAAAATCACATATTGTACGGTACATATTTTTTATTTTTTGTTTTAATTTTTAAGAGATTTAGGTTATTTTGTTCACTAACTAATTTACGTTGTTAGTAAATGTGAGTATTTTTAAGAGATTTAGATTATTATTATTTACTAACTAATATAAAAAGTAAAGAGAAAAGATAAAATGGGAATGTGGTTATAAATCAGATTTTTAAAAGATTTAAGTTGTTATTATTTACTAACTAATAGCAATCTAAATCTTTTAAAGATTTAGGTTTTATGATTAAAAATATTTTTTATCTCTTTTCATTCTTATATTAGTTAATGAATAATAACAATCTAAATATTTTAAAAATCTAATCGGTACCCGCATTCTCATTTTATCTTATCTTTCAACCATCTTATCTTTCTACAATAACAACCTAAATCTCTTAAAAATCTGACTCGTACCCACATTCCTATTTTATTTACGTATCTCTCTGTAATTTTGTTTGAAATTAACTTAATCATGAAAATTATAGCTAAAGGCGGTCCACCGTCTTTAGAAGGCGGTGACCCTTTTGTATGTGGCGCTGATATGACAAACTGATATGGCAAAAATAGGGTTAGTTTTACAAATAAAATTTTGATAAGATTATTTCGCAAATTATAAAATTTTAGAGGGTTATTTTGAAAAAAAAAAATTCCATTGTATTTTATATATATATAAAAATATCAATATGTTAATTGGTAAGTATAGTAAGCTATATATAGCCAATATTCATAATTTTTTGACTAAATATTTCAAAATAATATTATAAGAGTTTATTGGGAACAAAAAAAAATAAAGAAAAAAAACGTGCCAGAGCGTGCCACTGGGAGGTCATGCGTATCCATCGGCACGCAAGCGTGCCGGTACCGTACCGTGCCAGGCGGCGAGCGGCACGCCCCCGTGCCACGGCACTTCGAACCTTGGTTTATAACTGAGTATTAGCATAATTGACTTTAATTGCATCCTTTCATATCTTGAGAAATTTATTATGAGTTGCATATCATTATAACTCATTTGATGCAATGATCGTTTATATTAATTATTTCATCTTTAATTGATTAAAGTCATTACCTCACTCAATGATCTCCTGGTATTATTTTTATCTTATTTGATGATTGAAATAAGTATGAATACGAGATTAATTTTTGGTTGAATACTGAATATCTTACATAATTGATAGCCAATTGAGGGGGAGTTATTAAAAATTTCATGATCAAAAGATGTAGAAAGAGTTGCATCCCTTGAGGAGTGTGAAAACAATCACCACATGGAGGAAAGAGCTACCACCTCGGTCGTCCGAGTACTGTGTGCAGCTACCTCATATTTACCAAGCATAATGTTACTGTTTATTTGATAAAATATTTTTTGGAATACTTGATTCTGTCAAATTTCAAGGTTGGTACAAGGTGGGATTTTTAGATTGAAAGATGCTCAAAGAGTCACTCCCTAAAAATTTTGACTAGATAATATTATTTGACATATTTGGGATTTCAAACATTATCGATCTTGGTACTTTATTTTCTTTGCTCAATTAATGATTTGATAAATTCATTATTCATTAGATCGTGACTGATGTTTTGAACTTGCTCAACTTTAGAGGTTATAACTTTTATAAAATTTTGTTTTATGATTTGGGATATTATTGATAGATTTATCATAATCTATTTCTTGTTATATTAAACGATACCTTTTGCTTAAAGTTGATGTGCAAGAAATGCTTACATATTTTTTTGGATTTTCTGGATTTTTTTAAAAAATTTTTTGAAGAAAAAGTTGCAGGCAGTCCGGACTTGATGAATCAGTCCGAATCCTGAACAATGGGATTTTTTATGCCAAGCCAATCCGGACTGACTTCTTAATCCAATCCGGACCGTACACTAGGGTTTATATTAAAACAATGGGTTTTCGATTTCTCATTCAACATAAGTTTTTTATTTGGGTTTTTTCTGTTTCTCTCTCTAGAATCAAGGGCTCTTGAATCTCTCTTCACTGAATTTCTCTCGATACAAGTCAGTATTTTGATCAAAAACTGGGTTCATTCATTGTTCTTGTTTGTTTTTGCATAAACGTGATGGATTTCTTGATACGATTTCATCTTTGCACAGTTTTTGTCCAAACTTCTTGTGAAATATGAACTTTGAATGCCTAAGAAATCTTTCTATCATTGTATGTTACTTTCTAAACGATTTTTTGGACTTCAATTTTTGAAATTTCGATTTTAGGGCAAATTTTAAGAATTTTCGAAAATCATGAAATTGATCTATTTTTAAAATTCTTTTTGCAAAATTGTCTTGATTCCTAGTCTCTACACATGTTAAGAATTGTTTAGTTACTTTCTTTCAAATTTTTGAAATTAAACAATTTTTTTCATGTTTTTGAGGTTCTGCTCATAGGAGGTCCTTGAAAATTCTGTTCCAATGGCTTTTGAATGGATCATTGTATTCATCTCAGCCTTAGTGAGCACTCGTGCCACGAATAAATTAAAGAGAGCTCGAAAAGACGAAGGGGAGAGTGAATTTGTTCCTCTTGATGACTCGGAGACTGAGTCGGAAACTGTTGAGGGAGCAAAGGAAACCGCAGCTAAAGCATCATCTGCTTCAAAGGGCAAAGCCCCAGTTTCGAAAAAAGCAAAGACTCCTCCCACAGCTGCAGAGAAAGGGAAGGCTCCGATGAAATCTATTTCGATGAAGAAAAAGAGTGTTGTAAGGAAGCGAACTCGGGGTGGAGGTATAAGCATTGAGGAGCCACTTGCCAGTGAGCCACCTCCGCAGAATTTTGTTCATATCAATATAGACAGGATGAAAGACTTTGAGAAGCGAGAATGCATTGGTAGGAGACATGTAAATGTCGCGGCTCTCAGGGAATGCTCTAAAGCGTTTGAAATTTTATTTGATAAAGCCCGATTTGCCCAAGTCTGCAAATTTTTTGAATCTACGGGATATTGTCTCGATCTCATCAGGACTTTCTACATGTGTGGTACGCAACTTCAAGATAATGAGGACGGACCAAGAGAGTTTCACACAACGGTCCGGAATACCAAAATGACAATCACTCCTCAACTGATTTGAGAAGTATTGGGTATGCCGTCTCAGCCTAACGGGACTCATTACATGAAAGGTCAGATAATGACGTCAATCGCTTGGAGGACAGTTGTCGATGGAATTTGCATGCCGGATACTCGGTCGGCGGGAAACTCCATACTTTCAAAAGAACTTCGGCCGGAGTATAGGTTTTTGAATTTTATTGTTTGCTATAATATTTTACCAAACATGCAAACAAAAGTGTTACGATGGGATAGAATGTCATTTGTGTATCTCCTTGAACATCCCGCAGCCGCTCAAGGGTTGAACATAAACATCCCCTACCTTATCTAGTCAAGGATGGCGAGATACGTAGAACATGCTCATCCTACTGAGCGACTTCCATTTCCGTTGATTATCATGCGGATCTTAGGAAAGTTTGATGTGGATATTCGATCATCAACTTACATGCATAGTCTGGGAACAATAAATGACTCTACAATTGTGAAGTCTCTCACAAGTCAACTAGATGAAACACCAACACCACCCCGCGGCAAGCGACCATCTACCTTAAAAACAGCAGCAACAACAACCACAGAACTAGCAGCAACAACACAACCAGCAGCACCATGTCACGCCCCGAATTTTGAAAAGCAGGTAAATTTTTTTTTTTTTTTTTTTATAAATCAGAGTTCACAAACCGGGCGTAACAGACCGCCACATGTATAGTAAATTCCCTGCCCACTTGGACAGGGCCTTTGCTATACATGCACGGCTAACAACAGTCAGTCAATATCAGAGTAGTCTAACTACGCATGCAAATTAGTCAATTTATATAATTCAAAATGAAATACAGAAAACGAAATATACTGACGATATCAGGGTCGGTACTATCGCAACAGCCTCACCCACGTGTCCCAATATCCCAACACCCGAACGACCTGAAAAACAGTCACCCAGGGGGTGTGAGATACATCGACAGTGTATCCCAGTGGGCACGACGAGCCGGGAAATAGCTAATCGTACCTACTGGATACAATAATCTGCGGATAGTAGATAAATCCATAGGTAAAGCTGAATAAACAATTAAGATCTACAGATAATCAGGAATTCTACAGATAAAACTGAATAGACAGATAATCAAGCATAAGGAGCTACAGATAATAAATGCTGGAATCCGGATATAACTGTGCAGATATGGATGTATGAATAAACAGCAAAACATGCTAACATATCGAACTATCAGCTATGCATCAACAAAAGGGATAGCATGTACTAACCGATGCCACTATTGGTCTCGAGGACCTCAGGCGAAGATGTCTATGCCGAGCCAATGACAATCACACTGGTTTCCACCTAGCAGAGCTGAACAGCAACCCCGTACCATTGATACAGCCGAGAGGATCCTCGTACCTAAAGGTACAGCCGAGAGTTTCCTCGTATCGGTACAGCCAAGGGGCTCCCCGTACCCAGTGATACAGCCAGAGGGGATAAGCTCACGGGTCAGCCAGACCCTTTACCGGTAAAGAACGCGATGTGGGTGATCAATCCCACCGCGTACGCAAGCGAACAGCAGGTGCACAATCATCATACGAATGCTAAATCTCGCGGTCCGCAGACCGGGTAATCGGCAACATGCCGGGAATCCCCACAGGGATGCAGATGTCTATAATCAATCATATATCATGAAAATCTATGTACTGAGAAATCACAGCTGACGAGCAGGTATACATGATATGTCTAAACATATGCTACTGTACTGATATCTGAATAGAAACAAGTCTATGTAGTGGTCAATCAAACATGATATATCTATGTCCAAATATGAGCTAATGAACTGTATTCTGACTAATGACTAATCAAGCAGGTATATGTCCAGGTATAAGCAAGGGATACTAAATCAACAGAATAAAGATCATAAACATAATCTGGGCTAATTAGAAGAACAGGTGTCCGACTGGACTAAAGTAAACAGAGGCCGAAAAGCTAAGGCCCAGACCGAAGGTAACCCACCTCAATGTAGGCCGATCCCGATCTCCCGCTGGTCTACTGAGACGCTGGTGTCGAACCGCTAGGCCCTGAACATGTAACTGAATCAGTAACTGACTCGCTCAACCCAACCCGACTGATACTGAATGATCTGACACTGTCAATTACACTCATTGACCCCCTACATCATATTGTAGATAACAAGATGGACCGAGTCGTCAACTTAATTATTTAGGTGATTTAAAATTACCAAAATGCCCCCGCAATCCCTCCAGAGCTCGATTTGGACTTCGGAGATTACTGTTAGCAATGTCATGACACTAGACCAACCAGGACAGTGTCGTGGGTATTCTGGGGCATTCACAATAATCCAAAATCTGAACCGGAATGCGAACTCGCGCCGAAATTCGTGAAATCGGCGGTTTTGCCGATTTACGAAACTTAAACAAATTTCCGCTCAACTAGAGCCTTCAGAACTCCAACAATATGCCTAATCGGAGTATTAATACTGTCTAAAGACAGCTAGAAGGTTATAATTGCAACTTAATCCAAGATTATTTTTAAATTCCATAAAATCATATTTTCCTTCACTATGTTGACCCGTTCTCTACAACCAGGAGTCCAAAATTTGCGCCGTAAGTTTCAGCGCGTCACGTTTGACGAGGCGGACCCCGAGCTCACAAATTTGGGTCAACACGAGACCCGAGAACAAAGTTGGCTCTTTAATCTCTTATGTTTCATAGACTAGTTTGCTTTGATCTTGACATCTAGGAGTCCAAAAATTACGCGGCAAGTTTCATTGTGTCCGGGACGACGAGAGGAAGCCCGTGCTCGCAGGTTTGGGCTTATACGAAGTCCGAGGGCAAAGTTGGCCCATAAACTCTAAATCCACACATACACACTTAACTAACTTCATTTAACTATGCATGCAACCCTGTATTTAACGCAAGCACCATGATCTGGTTACACTACTGAGTTGAGGGCTCACCTCGGGTGCGTCGGAAAACGGCCGGAAAGCTCGCCGGATCAATCCACACAAAGACCTAGGGCTCGGTTTGGTCCAAACCAGCGCAACCTTCGCACAAACTGCAAACAGAAGGGAGCATCGGTTAAATATAGGTCTCAGACAATGATTGGTCCCTGCCGGGCCAAGCGCCGGCGGCCGGAGGCGGCGGCCGCAGGTAAAGGACCAAAATCAAACACCTTAAGTGCAAACATGGTGCTCGGTTAGCAGGGGTTCTTCGACCAAAATAGCTTGACAGAAGCCTAGTATAGGGTCCACACACTACTCTGTGAGGTTGGCCGAAGCC